>OZ010703.1:7115527-7791636 GCA_963932265.1 Thymelicus lineola | reverse complement strand
AGTCGGAAAAGGTTGTAACTTGAGTTACAACCTTATGCGTTGCGGGTGTCGATATAATTATTTTGCATATAACTACACTAGTAATAGTACTTCAATGCATATAACACATATAATAGGCGCGGGGCTACCACGGGGTAACATTGTTGTTTCAACTTTCAAGTAAACCAAATCCAAATCCAAAAGCAAGTTCAGTGTCCAGAAAGAAAATAGCAGTAACTATGTATCGTAACGGGAAGGAAATATTAAAGTCCATTATCACAACAACTCAATAATCCAAAAGCAACCGTCTTTACTTGACAGTTGACAGCATTTACCTTATATTGCCATATCATTTTTGTAACTGTTACTGTAGTAAAAAAACTAATTCATTATACAGTGTGTTAGGGATCGGATTTCCGATATTTTACCCACATATTGTACTTCTAATTTTATCGACAAAAAACCATACAAAGGGGGGTCGCACCCCTCACCCCTCTGAATGGGAGCCATTTTAAAATTTCATATCTCGTATTTTTACGAGTTCATTGAAACTCTTTTTTTTATTATCTTATGTTATCCACATATTTGAAAGTCACCTTATTTTAAAGATGATGAAATTTGCTATCATTTAAAACCAAATTTGATACAAATTTACAAAAAATAATACTTTAAAACCTTTAGTCTAGTTCAAAAACCTGGTAAATTTTTATGCTTTTTTTTAGTTATTATGCTGTACCTAAAAAACCGGGCCCTTAACCTATCGTTTTTTTTCTTCTAATTTGTTTGCAGTAAGCTGTGCTAACGAATAAACCTCAAATTATTACTGGTATTCACGCTAATAATTTAAAAACGGGGTCTAACAACAAGAGTCAAAATTGAGAAATAATGACTCATTCATACATCAGGTAGCATTCCACTGTGTGTGAGTGAGAAAGATATTTTTACGATAACAAGGTAAGTGTGAGCCAAAAACTACACATAATGTGAAATTAAAACAACAATATTTAATTAAAAAAGTTACTTTTATTTACAAAAAAAAAACAAGTTTTGCAAAAATTGTTCAAAGTGGCCGCCTTTATTGTGAAGGCATGCGATTGTCCTCAATCCAACCTATTGAGTTGCTCTCATCAACATTTCTCGTTCGTTTCTTATGTCATCAGCTGTGGCCATAATCCTTTGAAGGAACTCCTCCCTGGTGTTTGAAACTTCCCGATAAACTCTCTGTTTCATTGTTCCCCATTAAAAGAAGTCCAGAAGAGTTAAGTCTGGTGAACGAGGCGGCCAGGCGATCGTTCCGCCTCGTCCAATCTATGGTGTATACTTATCATGAACATGTGCCCTCATATTTCGGGAGAAATGTGCCGGTGCTCCGTCCATTTGCAGATAAAAAGGCCGCCGCTGCCGCCGCCGCCTGAACACGAACGGAGCCTCTTCCATAAAATCATTTTAAAGAAACTCCAAAAATCTCTCTCCGTTTAAGTGGTCAGGGCAGACAATAGGACCAATTATCTGGTCATTCCTCGGGTGATAATAGGTGAAACCTTTCGTTTGGAGCAGCTTGAATTCATGCTCGCGAAACCTCCAATGAATGTTCGTGAAAGTTCGAGCAGTAGGCGGGGGTCGCCTTGGAAATCTTCTTTGGTATTCCACAACTTCAGCATCTGCGTTACCATTGCAGAAACCATAAACAAAATGTATGTCTGGTGTTTCTGCGGCTGAGTAAGCTATAGCACGCAATACAAACACGAGAAATGTACTACCGGTAGAGCGATGGTGTACACTGTAGTTGTCACAACGCAGGGCGATGAATAACTGACTGATTGTTATTGAAACACAAAAACAAAAGCCTCCATTTTTTTGTTTTTTATTTCACTCATATCTTATCGTAAAGATATCTTTCTCGCTCACACACAATGTAATGCTGTATGAATGAGTCATTATTTCTCAATTTTGACTCTTGTTGTTAGACCCCGTTTTTAAATTATTAGCGTGAATACCAGTAATAATTTGAAGTTTATTCGTTAGCACAGCTTACTGCAAACAAATTAGAAGAAAAAAAACGATAGGTTAAGGGCCCAGTTTTTTAGGTAGAGCATAATAACTAAAAAAAAGCATAAAAATTTACCAGGTTTTTGAACTAGACTAAAGGTTTTAAAGTATTATTTTTTGTAAATTTGTATCAAATTTGGTTTTAAATGATAGCAAATTTCATCATCTTTAAAATAAGGTGACTTTCAAATATGTGGATAACATAAGATCATAAAAAAAAGAGTTTTAATGAACTCGTAAAAATACGAGATATGAAATTTTAAAATGGCTCCCATTCAGAGGGGTGAGGGGTGCGACCCCCCTTTGTATGGTTTTTTGTCGATAAAATTAGAAGTACAATACGTGGGTAAAATATCGGAAATCCGATCCCTAACACACTGTATATATTTTTAATGATAATTGAAATAAAAAAATTAAATTGGGTACAGAACAAGAATTTTTTTACCCTACTTATTTTAAATATTTTTAATTTGGCCGCAATTACATTATAAGAGTATAAAATAGATGACTTACTTAAGAAAAGAAATATATTTTATATGGCAATATTTCATTAGAATGTCGATAAATTGTGGTTTTAGTCAAATAGAGTTTTATTTACAAATAATTTTTTCCCCCATTGAAAATTGTTATTTTGATGTATTGATAAAACGTACAAAAATTATTAAATATGTTTAATTTTAGTGACATTTCTAGTCGCTTCCATTCATCCCGCCTAATATTTCGCCGGTATCCATTCTGTGAGATATGGAAATTGTATGAAACTGCACGCACTTGCGAAAAAAAAATGAGAGGTGTCAAGGGACACCCGGATGGAACGATGTTCCTTTCGATTTAAGTCTTGTTTTTTGAAGTGATTCAGAAAGTTGTACAGCGCCATCTCTGTAAAACTAGCGTGATTCAGAAAGTTGTACAGCGCCATCTCTGTAAAACTAGCGTGATTCAGAAAGTTGTACAGCGCCATCTCTGTAAAACTAGCGTGATTCAGAAAGTTGTACAGCGCCATCTCTGTAAAACTCTCTGAATCACTTCAAAAAGCTAGCGTGATTCAGAAAGTTGTACAGCGCCATCTCTGTAAAACTAGCGTGATTCAGAAAGTTGTACAGCGCCATCTCTGTAAAACTCTCTGAATCACTTCAAAAAGTATCGTGGCAACTTTTCGTAAGAAAATGTTCCTTCTAGCCCCCTTTTCATAACGCGCGATAAGGAACTTCGTTCCAAAAATCGTGTTGATTATGATTCAGTACGCGATTTCAAAATCGTCAGAAAAAAAATCGCGCGGTGAAAAATCGTAATACGTGTTAAGCCTAACACGTAGAGTCAACAAAATGTCAAATGTATAAATTCTAAACGAGACTTCGATTTTGTTTATGAGATAATCTCAAAGACAAATAATTCGCTTCTATCCCGATATATTTTCCAGCTTCAATAACGAATATTAATTAAACTTAGTATTTAATATGTAATTTATATCTTCTATCGGTTTTAATTAAAACTGGGAATAAATTCTCAATGAATTACGATAAATAATGGAATCCCTTGGAATGTTGGAGATATCGCACGTCGAATCAGTAATCTGGAAATTGGATCTCTGAACATTTCCTCTAGTTGTTATTCAATAAGGCTCCTTTCTTTTATGAAGCCCTTATAACCCCGACCCCCTTATGTCGGTCCTCTCGACTAAGTTGAGCAACAGCGAGCGCTGTCAGTAGTTGCATGGTTGACCGCAAGTAGCAAACTTGTGCGTTTCCTTGCTTCAGAGGACACGTAAAGCCGTCGGTCCCGGTTGTTATTTACATGCGTATTATGTATATTTTACGTCACTTGGGTTGGCCAATCCACACTGGAGCATCATGGTAGTGCTCTCATCATATCAAGATCATCATTCTGTAATAAAATCCTGTAGTTAATATAATAAGTGACTTGCCAGTCAAAGGTTATTATACTGTAGATGAGTACTTAAATGGCAAAGACGCGTGGAAATGACCAGCTCTGCAACCAGTTCCGTTCAAGATAATGATATTTTTTTGTAATAAATATACCAATTTATTTCTATTTTTAAAAGATGTGCTGAGGAGTTTCTTTACGGCTTTTCTTCTCCTCCATGACCTTTAAGAAAAGCTGGAAGATTAAAAAATGACGTGCATAAGTGATACCTATATGATTATTTATGAATTATTTTGAATTTTGAATTTAAGAGACATGCTCTGTAGTTGGCCATTAATGGGTTGAAGGCATGTACCTATTCTGGCCCAGGGAAAGCAATCAGCAAACACACCATAAATTGATACTTATTGTTATTTTATAGATGACGGGCGTCACAATGCTTTGTGGGATAGAGAAGGTATCAAACGCCAGTTACAAAAGGCTTAAGAACGTAACAGATATAAGAGGTAAGAAAATGTTCTTATTCCTGATAGAAATGATCTCTTTTCTTTAGCACAATTTTTTAATTTTTAACCAACTTCAAAGAAGGAGTAGGTCTCAATAATTCTATATTTTACCAAGCGTTATGCCCTCGGCTTTGACTGTGTATTTCGGGATAATATCAACGTTTGCAAGGAAAAATTGACTAAGCGACATTGAGCTAACTTTACAGGAGAGCAGTTTAAAGTTGGAACTTTTAGAAAAAAATCATATATTTTTTTGTAATCCTCCTACCAACGTTATTCTTACTGTTTTGGAATCTTAGAAAATTATTAGCTATTGTTGGCTATTAGTACCTTTGGCCCGCGGCTTCGTTCGTGGTAGAAATAGATTTTTTACAAATCCCGCAGGAACCCTGATTTTTTCCGGGATAAGAAGTAGGATAAGTGTTAATCCAGGGTATATGCTGTCTCCATTCCAAACAGCCAACTCGATTAAGTATCTAGTTGTGGCGTGATTGAGAAACAACAATTTTTTTTATATCTTATCTACAGTCCCACCTGATGGTAAGTGGCGATGAAGTTATTGGTTGTAAAACGCATTAACTTAGCCTATTCATCATTACATCGAAACATCTAAAGTCTATTCATCATTACATCGAAACATCTTCATAAACTTTTACATTTATTACATTAATTGGATTAACAAATATTTACATGGATTTTTCCAGACCCTCACACAGCCCTGTCGCAGACCAGTCAAATCATCCCGTCAGGAATCACATTCATGGCTGTCATGTTTATGCTGTGTGGACTGATTCTTATGTTTTCTACACTAATGGCAAGTTTTTTAAGTTAATTCTATAGATTTTTATTGCCATTCATTAATTAGGTAAGGGTCCCTAGGGGACTTAGGTAAGAAGCGGAAGGGAGAGTCCGAGAAATCTTATGTTATCTTATGAAGGAAGGGTGGCTTAAAATGGCCAAATTCGTCCTTACGTAAATAATGAACGGTCCCTTATCAAAGTCAACGTACCTACCTACTATAATGTATATCTGAAACATTTCCTTAATGCTCTTAACAAATCTGATAGTGAATTTATGAGATAAATATCTATTCTCTGGTTGTGGGTGCTTATGACGTCTTTTGTGTCCAATGTTCACGCTACTCGCAATCCAGGGATCCTTGTGCGAACATAACAAAGTAGGCTGGCTTCTTTCGCCTCTTACGACATCCTAATATGCAGACATGGGATTAGGGTCAGTATTGTAAGCTGCCCCGATATAGCTAATAAATACTTCAACCTTACTCGACATCATTCAGCCAATTGTCATACATCCATTGAATACTAGCTGAACCACTTCGTAGGGCGTCAAACTTTTTTAATATATTACAAAGAGGAAAGAAAAGAGAAAGAAGATAAAGATTTGTATTTTTGTAAGTTTGTAAGGAATAAACTCAAAAACGACTGGACGGATTTCAATAAATTTTTCACCAATAGAAAGCTACATTATTCCTGAATGCCAAAGGCTATATTTTATTGTGATTAATAATTTCGTACCCTCAGTGGAAACCTTTTTCCACATAAAATTCCACATAAGATGAAAATTGCAATTTTACAGGAGAGCAAAAAAACTGTTAAAATGTCAGTAAGTAGTCAAAGGAATTAACATTACGATTTCTTGCACAAAAACGGTCAAGATTAATGACATTATAAAAATTAAAAAAAATTGACCATATTATGCAGCTTTTGTCCGTATTTCCAATCCTATTAATAACTAATTCAAAGTAACACCACTTATGCTTTCTTCCACTGAGGGTATTTTCAACTTCATCACAAGTAAAAATGTTTGACGCCCAGGCCAGCGAAGTGGATACAGTTTAGTTTGTACATAGTAAAGCAAAATCAACTTGTTGAACGTACCGGCTGCGACAATGGAACTGTGCGATAATCTCCATTCATAAAGCGTATAGAATTTTCTAACTCAATCGGCGCAACTGGTACCACCTACGTATTCTGCAATTTGCTTTCAACTGAATTACTTATTACATATGATTCTATGTCAAAAGACCTCATTAGAATACACTGTGTGTATGAAATTGATTTTAAGGTATTGGAAGAAAAATATATTTTAATTTCAACGGGTACTCTTTCATGAAGGTTGGAAACAAACCGGCTACAGGCAATCATTTTAACGCTTTTAACGTGATAACGTTTATAAAGACGATGAGACTGAGAGCAAAGCAAAGCAAAGCAACAACCCATAATTGTCCCACTGCTGGGCTCGGGGTCTCCTCTCACAATGTGAGGGGTACAGGCCATAGTCTACCACGCTGGCCAAGTGCGGATTGGTAGACTTCACACACCTTTGAGAACATTATGGAGAACTCTCAGGTGTGCAGGTTTCCTCACGATGTTTCCTTCACCGAAGCAAGTGATAATTAACTTGTAATACGCACATAATATTTGAAAATTAGAGGTGCGTGCCAGGATTTGAACCCGGGCCCCCGCGTTCGGGAGACCAACATTCTAACCACTAGGCTATCACTGCTTTTCAAGCCTGAGAGGCATTCACGAAAACCGAGTAACGGCCGCTAACGTCACGGAAGCGCGCGCAGCATTAGAGAGAGAGGCACGCTAGACCGGCCGTCTCTCTCCCACTCAAGCGTAATCGGTCCGCTTGGAAGGCATTTTTCATTTCATTTTTATTTTATTTTACAATCTTTTGAAAAGAAATGATTTCTCGTAGCTCGTACGTATTATTATTATATGAAAACGAAAATCTACAATAGCGTCATCTCTGTTTATAGGTATGAACTACTTGAAAGAACTTTACACAGTACATCGACTCGGACTTTAGTTGTAGTCAAGAAAATCACAGATGTCGCGCAGCTCCTGATATTTAAAACGATTTAAACCAAATTTTCAACTCAAATATGTTTAAAATCGTATAGTTAGTATGAAATTTAATATTATAATCTAGCTAGATACGCGGGTCGCGGTGGCGCGTCAAGCCATGTTCAAGCTGACACAACTGGCGAGTAGCACCGCGGCTCCGTGCGTAGGGCTTCCATTACGTTCTTACATTACATTATTTATATCATAAATTATTCTTCTACGAAATAGACGTTATCACGTAAAACCATTGTCCGTAAACCGACTTTACAGACAACCAATTTTTATTTTTAGTTGGAGAAATGTAGCATAGACGATAAAAGGTTTATTTTGTTCCTGTTGGTAGAATAGATTGAGTTATTACTACTATTACTATTAGTGAGGTACTGGTGGTGCTTAAGCAATCAAAATTTTACTAACTGCAATCTTGCTAATTGCTTTTAAAATACCTAATCCAGAGCCTGTGTTCATGTTGTACCTATTCAATATTATAATAGTTGTCGTCTTAAAATATTTGGTTCCTGGTTGAAAATTTGACCCAAAATAATGGTCGTCTAAACTGTTGAACTCGTGCTCTCTATCTTCCTCCAACCAATGTTTTCTAAGCTGGTTTTGACTTATAAAGGTCCCAGTTAATTTACATTTGATTTGCGAGGTCCTAAATTGTTGTTTGAGTGAAGTATTTAAACACAAAATATAACAAAAACATTGAAATGAAAACTATTTTACTGACGTGTTGTTTGGGAGACATAATGACAATATAACGATTATACTGAGGTGGTTTCTATCAGACACATATATCTTACTTCTGACATGTCAAAGTCAAAGTCAAATTGTTTATTTGCTAGAACATAGTTTACATAAAGTTGCTACAAAATTAGTCCATCCGTGTGCTCTGCCAAGGGAGGCGTGCAAATATGTATGTAACTACGAAAACTAGGTACACTAAACATTTATTATAACATTCTACTACTACGTGGTAGTCTCATAGACACTTTTCTTTATAAAAGGATGAGTATAGAAGCACACTGACCCACCCTTGAGCATGCTTCAGGAAGGTCCTGAGAGCGCTGAAGTCATCAGAAAAAAATAACGTCGCAATTCAAGTTTTTCGATTTTGCGGTGTCTGCTGGACTACCACGTCAGTCGCAGAAGGTTAAAATCGAATGGCAACATGAAAGCGACAATTAAATACAAATTCAATTACTGATAATCTTGGCCATAGGTACTTAAATTATAATTAATTAGATTTGATGATAGAATTATTAATGAAAAAAATTGCATGCCTTTACTAGAAGATATGAATAATCTATACCTATATTATAAAGAGGAAAAATTTGATTGTTTGTTTGCATTGAATAGGCTCCGAAACTAATGAACCAATTTGAAAAATTCTTTCACTGTTGGGAAGCTACACTATCCCCGGATGACATATGCTATATTATATTTTTTTACTATTTTTCCCGAAGCCGAGTGAGGGCGATTTTCTAATTTATTATAATTACATATAATTAAACCGCTTATGAAATGAAAACCACATTTAAATAAATAAATATATTATACTTATTTCATTTCATTTCATTTCAATTAATTAATATAAAACTGTTTTTTGAATACAAAAATCTTGTTGTTTAGTACCTACAGGATCCTAATGAAAACGTGTACTTAGGGAAAATATTAAAATTTCAATGAGAACTCCACAAAAAATATAATATTTTGCTCACCTGTTAGCGTAGGGTTGGCACGTTCGCAATTTTTTTGCCACTTTAACAGCGATAATTTTTTATTACAAGGATCGGACAAACTTTACATAGGACATTTGGAGAATCCCTCGGAAAATAAAAATGTTTTTATGCGTGTAATACCGACATTACACTTACCGAGTATTAGGGTTATGTTGAAAGCTTGGGCAGTTTCAGGTTGAAGTCGTATTTAGACGATTTTTATTAATAATGGCTTTAATCCGTTCCATCATCATCCATCCACCACTTTACAAGTCCAGTGCAGGACATAGGCCTCTCCTATTTTGCGCCATTCTCACAGGTCGTCAATCCACCTGGTCGAGGGGCGTCCTACGCATTGAAGTACATATAATGTCATAGAACAGACATCTCGAACAAAATGTGTCCCGCCCGGGAGGTTCGATTTTCAAAATTGAGCGCCGGTTCTCCTTTCAAAATCGAACGAATCCATTGAAGATTGAAGCCACATGGCGCCAATGCATTGGGACATACATGGTGTTCGCGTTGTCGGTTCTATGCGCTAGTAATAATACTTCAATGGTCCTATGCTCCTTTTTCTGAGACGAGACTTTTGTAGTCCATTGGTTACTGTATATAGGTTTTCTTATATAATTGAGAAAGCCTGAAGCATTGTTCTCTTTGAGCCAATGGGAATTAGTGCTAATATATATAATATATATAACAAAATGGCAGTCCTGATTATGATGTAGTTTATAACAAGTTATAATGATAAATTCGTATAATAATAATAAAAAATATCATGTTTGTACATACATACATACATACATCCTTCAAGTTTTCAAGTCCAGACTGAATAGGCTTTTAGTTAGTGCTCTTTACCGTTTACGAATTCATTACCGTAATAGTCCATTTATAGACAATACAAGTTCTATTTGGTAAAAAATCTTAGTGTCTTTGAAAGGCAAAAGTGCGGAGATGGTTTGAGACCCCTAAAACAATGCAATAGGTACGTTTTCGATTTTCGACTTTTTATAGAGAATATTTTAGTGAACAAAGTTACCTTATTATTTAAGTAAACCAAAGAAGAGATTACACTTGTAGAGTGCCTACTTAAATACTGAAAGGAAATTATAACATGTAGGGTAGGTGCTTATAATAATTTAAAATGGATATTATTTAGTAGTATTTGTATATCCGTGGCATTTACTTGGGATATTATGGAGATCCATAACTAAAACAGTCGGGTATCCGAAAATTCTATCTGAAATTGTAACCGAATTCGATAAAAAAAATTATGGTAATAGCCGGCAAGCGTGCTGACGATCCACCTGATGGTAAGTGGCTATCGTCGCCCATGGACATCAGCAATACCAAAAGGCATCTCTGATGAGTGGCCGGCCAAGAAAAAGAGAAGAATAAGAAAGAAAAAACTGGCTCTCAAGCCCCCAGCCGGGACACAACGAGTCGTTTGGCAGCTGACTCATACTCAAGGGTGGTAGCTATCCAGGCGAACCCCATGGAGAAATAATAATAGTAAATGGTATTAATTAACAATTAAAATCAAAATTGATTTTTTGCATACTGTTTTTGCGTAGGTATATTGTTGTAGGTTATGGAATGTAAGAAACTTAAAATGTAGGTAATATTTTTTGTTATTATCATTATAATACCAACTAAACCATACTTAAAAATAAAGTGAAATTATACCTGTGAAATGTTACCTGTATTTATTAATGTGAAAAAATTTCCTGTATTTCCCTTTTAAAAACACACAATTTATTGCGTGACATTATGTAACTTAATTTACACTTGTTTGTATAAGTTACTGAAGCTAAGGAACAATGGAATAATCCGAAATAATTCCATATGCGAAACCACAATCGGAAAAATATTTCATGTACACGTATATCCGATCCGTATAGATATCTACGTCCGAAATTGCATATCCGTTACATTTCTGACCACTCCTGTTCCCTCATTACTTATTCAAGTCTTCTTTACGAAACACAGTGCTAGGAATGGCTGACCTGATTTCTGAAAATCGATGACCTAAACTGAGACTGACTTCTATTGCATTTGAAATTTAATGCTAGTAAATTGCAAGTTTAACTTGTACCTTCGCTTAAATCCACAGATTAGCTAGACTAGTTGAAGATGTTGTCGAATGAAGGATTTGGAATTTCTCCAAGCATTTCTGGATGGCTTTTAAACTTTTATTTGACTATGGCCCAGTGACTAGTGCCTAATTAACGTGACAGAAACGTGACTTCATCTATACTAATATTATAAAGAGGAAAGATTCGATTGTTTGTTTGCATTGAATAGGCTCCGAAACTACCGAACCGATTTGAAAAATTCTTTCACTGTTGGGAAGCTACAAGATCCCCGGGTGACATAGGCTATATTTTTTTTTCCTGAAGCGAAGCGAGGACGATTTCCTAGTTATATAATAATATTATGTTACTAAATCATGTCACGCCACGCGAGTGGGCGCTACTCTATACAATTACATTGAATGTTGCTGCTAGAGGGAAGTTACTACGGGCTAGATTACTTGTCAGATCACATTATCATGATGCTTAGGTGGGGATCGGATTTTACATCGATAAAGTCCGATTTATACGTATTAAGTAGTTACGTAGATTATAAATTTTAACTCAATTTTAAGTGAATAATTTTTAGTGCGCTTCCAAACGTAATAATTTAGTAAAGCTCTTCAATTCATACAATTATTCGCAACCTACTTAATTACATATGCATTTTACTAAATTTTAACTAAAAAAAGCCTGTCCAAATGTGTTGATGGTACTAGCCGAAGGGGAGACCTTCGAGAGGACGGCAAGGCTCGCTGAACTTGGAGTGGCCTGTGTTGTTGCCAAAATTCTCGGACTGGGCCTTAAGGTAGCGCCATCCAAAACGGAGGCGCTGTGGTTCCACAGTCTTCCTAGGCGAACGGAACCACCCAGTTCGATGATTCGCGTAGGTGACGTTGACGTCCAGGTGGGTCGGTATCTTAAATACCTCGGACTCACACTGGACGGTCGCTGGGGCTTCGAAGAACACTTCGAGCGGTTAGCCCCTCGTATAGAGAAGGTAGTAGGGGCAATGCACCGGATGCTACCTAATCTCGGGGGCCCTCAGGAGGGAGTTCGCCGCCTCTATGCAGGGGTCGTGCGATCTATGGCTCTCTACGGCGCTCCGGTATGGTCGCATAGACTGTCCGGAGTACGGCGTTGTAGAGCCAAATTGTACGGCGTGCAGCGAAGGATGGCCATCAGGATCGCGCGAGGCTATCGCACAATATCCTACGAGGCGGCAACCATCCTGGCACGTTTTCCGCCCTTAGATATACTGGCTGACAAGGATGCGAGGGTTTATACCCGAGTTCGCTCCATTGGCCAAAGGGGCGGAAACGTAGCAGCTAATGAGCTCGGAGTGCTCAGGCGGAGGGCGTACCAACAAACACTTGTAGAGTGGCGCGTACATCTGGAGGAGGAAAGGGCGGTGCGCCAACGTGTAGTTGGTGCGATCCTGCCCAGCTTCGAAGCCTGGATCGAGAGATGCGAAGGCAACGTCACCTACAGACTGACACAGATTCTCACCGGACATGGCTGTTTCGGTGAGTATCTGTATCGGATTGGACGCGAGGCAACAACACAATGCCACCACTGCGGTGAGGACCGGGACGACGCACAGCACACGCTCGAGGTATGTCCTGCCTGGGCACCTGAGCGGCGCGTCCTGGTCGAACGGATCGGGGGAAATCTTTCCCTGCCTGCGGTAGTAGCGGCGATGCTGGCAGAGCGAACTGCCTGGAAAGCTGTGGTCTCCTTCTGCGAAACCATTATGGTAAAGAAGGAGACCGCCGAGCGGGATCGGGAGAGGGCCGATCCTGCTCGTAGAGGGCAACGGCGGGAATGATATAAGTACGCAGGGGAGGCACCGGTGCGTTCATCGGAGATCCCGGAGCCTCTCCACATGCAGCGGATGGCCGACGAGGGGGTTTTAGTAGGTAAAAATCCTACATAACCCGCAACCCGGGGTTGCGGGTATCTTTCGAAGATTTCCCCCTCGAAAAAAAAAAAAAAAAAAAAAAAAAAGGTGATGAGCCCCGCCCACCTACTTAAAAGAAAAATAGAAACATTTCTAAATTACTTGTTATAATATTAGTATAGTTAATAGTTAAGAAATTCAGCGAAAACAAATAAATATGCACACGGGCTAAAATAATAAACCCTCCTTTTGGCTTCAGCGTATTCAGTAAGTAAATAGTCAACCATCTCAAAATTCTCGTTTAGTACTAACGACGAACATAACGTACCGAGTGCAGGCAATAATAGCAATTCAAGGGATTACGTTATGCCAGCTAGTTCAGCATAAGTCTTGCAAATTATTCCATTATTCCAGCTGGGAGAGCATTATTCCCGCAAATTATTCCATTATTCTCGCCAAGAAGTGCAAGGAGTGGCAACGTGCATTCATGGGAAACAATCGCAAAATTAAGTGGTTCAATCATCGTAATGAGTACTTTCGCAAAGCATTTAAGCATATGATATTGTAATAGATTTAAGGGTTCCGTACGAAAAAAACGGAATCCTTATAGGATCAGAGCCAATTTGCTCGGAATCGGGCTCGGATATTATATGTATGTATGTATGTATGCATGTAATATTGTTTATTACCTTATATGTACCAAACCGCTGGACCAATTTAGATAATTAAGATATTGTTAGAGTCGCCTTGATAACCCAATTGTTCTTAGATAGGTAACGTTAAAAGAATAAGTAAATGAGAGAGAAATGAGAGAATGAGTAATGATGTGATGAGTATGTTTATGTAATAAGTAAATTATTGTACTATTAGCTCATCGAATCTCGTTGACTAATGAAAGATGTATTTAATTTCTCAATAAGCGTTTTTCTTGTAATCTTCTGAGAAATAAAGAATCTTAAACCTTAATATGGCTGTGAGATGTCATTGTATCCATCAAAAAATCCATCAAAAAATAAAAATAAATCGAATAATGCAATATGGACATTAAATTAAAGAGCGCATCATAATATTTTCAAGAGATTTTTTTTTATACTAGTTATACATTTTCGTCTATTATTTTCGACGCTCCGTATTTGATACATGACCGTACAGATCGGTGACGCAACTATTTAGGGAATAATGTCATACTTTTCAATACAAAGTTTTATACCGATTATAACAACACAATACATGGTTCCTATTATAATACACCACAGGAAGTCAAATCTAAATCGGTTAAGCCGTTTTTAAGATAAGCAGGAACAAACACATAGACAAAGTGACAAATAAGCTACAATTCTAAAATTAATTGCTATGGATATATTATCATTAAATACCCAAATCTTTATCAAATATTTAAATCTTTAGTTCATGATGATACGATGATATGTCCAGGACAACGAAGGCTTCGCCCAAGTATTCGTGTGGCTGACCTTCGTGACCGTTGTGTTCGGGTTCTTCATGGCACTAGCGGTGGCCCTGGAATGCATCACGAAGGACAGATGCCTACTCAGCGGCATGGACTGGCTTTCGGGCTCCACCGTGCTTATCTTAATCGTGGCTTACTTGTTTTGTGAGTATCTTAAACTGGCCATACGCGATCAAGTGTACTTGTCAAGTTTGCAGTTTGACTTGATGTGACATCCATAGCTATATGGCCAGATAGCCATACCGTGGCTATACATCGTCAAGTTTACTGGATGCCGCGTCAAGTCCGCTGCAAACTTGACGAGTATACTTGATCGTGTATGGCCAGCATTAGCTATTTTTTGGAGGAGACATGTTTTTCGTTATGTCCTTGATACCTTCCATGGAAAAAATGAGGCTGGACTAGGTCTTAGCAATTTATACTCGTAGTAATTGCCTTGGATTACTGCACAGAATAGTTCCGTCGGATCTAGGGATATTAACTAAAACTTTGTATAATAAGACAGAGTCTACATATGTATTTTTCTTTTTAAATAAATTTAATTTTAATTACGTACGTACTTACGTAAGTCCATTATTACAAAGAACCTTTGAAGAAATGCAGAAAACCACTTTTATTAATTGACATTTATTTGTAGGCACTAATCAATATGTGTTGTTCCAGTGTGGATATACTTCATCTCTGTTGCAAACAGCTATGTTCTCAGTGTGTATTCGTAAATAAAGGATTTTATTTTGGAAATTGATGAAGTTTCCGTACCGAACGTAACCCTTAAAGCTTATTGAGCGAGAAATCTGTTTCTGAATAGATATATAGACTATTAAAATGTAATTAATTGGTAAATTATTCGTCCACCCTGCCTAAAAAATCTTTGTCCTATGTAATTTTCCGCTTAGGTTGTCTGGAAGAAATTGCTGATTAGCAATAAGACCGCCGATTGTTTTCTTATTTTTATATTTTTATATTGTGTTTAAATTGGTGAACAATAAAGAATATTTGTATTATTGTATTGTAAAATGTGTGGTAAGTTGATATTTAGAAATGTTTTTATTATTGTTCATAACATTTTAATTAAAAGTGAATTATTAGCATTGTTTCTGTAATTGAGACCAATGAAAATGTTTGGTAATATGCCTACTTCCTAATTCCTTTTGTACATTTTATAATACGTAAGTATCTAAGTAAGGGTGCCGTCGACTTTATTCACCTGAGTTAATTCACCCAGGTGTCTTAAGTCTACTTTTAGTGTACTTTATTCACCTATGCACAAAGGTGATTTAAGTCTACTGATCGAGGTGAATTAATGCTCGTGTAACTTCACCTTAAGTAGTATGGTGCCGTCGACTTTATTCACCTGAGTTAATTCACCCAGGTGTTTTAAGTCTACTTTTAGTGTACTTTATTCACCTATGCACCCAGGTGATTTAAGTCTACTGATCGAGGTGAATTAAGTATACTAAATCGGTAGACCTAAATTCACCTAGGTGATTAAGGCAAGCTATAAACGAGCTTACGTACATGTAACCCTGATAATGTCTATATCTTACGTTCAATAAGATAAATATAGGAAATTAAATAATTTATAGCCATGCTGTGAAATTCGTGTCACAGAATGCCAGCGGCTAGGATCGACCTGATGTATTATTATATTAGCTTATCTTATGTTAGACAGGTTACCTTACCTTAAGATATTGAATCTTGACCTAGCTTATAAGCCCTGCAAGGTTAGTGCAACGATCTTTTACCATTATTCATCTTCACGCTTGTCGGTCATTTGCGTAAAACAGTTGAATTAATAGTCACTGATTGTGTCAGTGTAAATAAATCGTTAAATGTCGAATTTCAGTTTATCTGTTCACATCCGTATTCGTTTAATTCTAAGAATGCTATATAGATGTGAGAGCAATGTGGTGTGATAGCAATTAGTAAACCTAATAATCATCAGACCTAAATCACGTTATCAAAGTTTTCTATCGCATATACTTTTATAGATACACAAGTTCTAGACATGAACAATGGTAACACGACCACACCCCATGCATGACAGCCTAGCTAACAGGGTGTCTTCCTTTGCTAATAAACTAATAAACGCTACACACTCATAGCCCCACACTAGGATTCCCTGTGTTGTGAATGCCATGGACACACTCCCAGACCGAGAACAGAATTTTACATTCATCTCTCAAATTCAAATTCTGCCTCGCTGGGAATCGAACCCAAGATACTTCGAATTGCAGTCTGGCATTGTATCCATTACGCTCCGCGTCGTATCACGTTTTGAAAAAATGGTTGTCTGTAAAGTCGGTTTACGGACGGTAGTTTAACGTGACCACGTCATGACAAAACATTGATGAAGTAGTGCTCGAATATAATATTATCTCTGGAAATTAACTTACAATTAGAAACTTTTATCTTTATACTACAACGCCATCTAGAACTCCTGAACTAAACTATTTTTTCAGCAAGTTCCTTTCTGACTTAATTGTGTATATAGTTTTGTTCTTAGATGGCGCTTTCTCTACTGTTCGCTCGCTCGCGGAACGCGGCAGATGAGTCATGCTTTATCGTGCGTGCACCCGGCGTTCCGTTTTAATAGACGTTATCACGTCAAAAATGCCAGGTTACTGGAACAAAAAATGTATTGACATGGTTTTCCTCATTCATGTCCATTAAATTGTTCTGAGCGCATCGTAATACTTCCATAATCCCACGTTATTACAAAGCTCCATCGCTTCGAAAAGTCCCGCTCAAATCATACTTTACTCGTTTGTTTTTCCTAGAACGGTATCAGTATGACTTCTGCTTTTCCAATAACTATAGGGTAACTCAAACTATACGCAAACATACCCAATTATTAACCGACTTCAAAAAAAGGAGGTTCTCAATTCGACTGTTTTTTTATTTATTTTTTATGTGTGTTACCCCATAACTTTTTAACTGGGTGTATCGATTTCGATGATTTTTTTATGTTCGGAAGCTGTTACTTTTCACGTAAAAGCAAAGCAAATGCAAAGCAATACCCCATTATTGTCCCACTGCTGGGCTCGGGGTCTCCTCGCACAATGTGAGGGGTACAGGCCATAGTCTACCACGCTGGCCAAGTGCAGATTGGTAGACTTCACACATCTTTGAGAACCTTATGGAGAATTCTTCTGTGCAGGTTTCCTCACGATGTTTTCTTTCACCGAAGCAAGTGATAATTAACTTCTAATACACCCATAATATTTGAAAATTAGAGATGCGTGCCAGGATTTCATCTCAGGCCACCGTGTTCGGGAGACCAACGTTCGATCATTGCTTGTCAAAGTCAAAATATTTTATTCATATAGGTATCATTGATACACTTATGCACGTCATTTTTTGGCTTTTCGGAAGGTGCTTTGTCATGGAGGAGTAGAAAAGTCTAAAGAAACTCCTCAGCACATCTTTTAAAAAAAATATTACAAAAAAAGATATTATCATACAAAAGTTTACTATTCTGAGTGGAACTGGTTGCAGAGCTAATCATTTCCATGCGTCTTTGTCATTTAAATACTCGTCTATACTGTAATATCCTTTGCCTAACAATTGTGTTTTACACGTTTTTTGAAAGATTCTATTGGCAAGTCACGTATTAATATTGGGATTTTATTATAGAAATGTACACCAAGCCCTATGAAAGATCGTTGCACTTTACTTAGGCGGAACGAAGGCGTAATTAATTGATACATTCTTTTTGTTTGGCGATTATTAATATCAAAATTTTGTTTATACGCGTTTATATTCTTCCTTATAGAAACTACATTATTAAAGATATACTGGGAAGCTACTGTAAGTATACCTATTACCTTGAACTTTTCACGCAAAGATTCCCGAGACTTAAGTTTATAGATAGCCCTAACAGCCCTTTTTTGGAGTATGAAAATTTGTTCTGTCATGTAGGCCCATTTAAATTTGAGCGAGATCTGACGAGTAGTTTTTGAGTTATTCCTAATAATTCGTATTTAAAGCACATAGAATTGGGTTAAATATGAAATACCACATAAGGGTATCGTTCATGACAGTCACTGCCCTACCAGTCTAATTTTCGAAGAACCATGGTCCAATCAATATTCTGGTAGGAATTTCTGGTAGGTAGGTAACTAAATACTAGTTCACAACAAGCGAAGTGAAACTAATTAATTGTCATTATTTATAATACATTGTCCAACCCTCTTTTTTACGTATAATACCATTGTGTCCAACAATGAGTATTTCTAATGATTCCATTTTATTAACCCTAAACTATCACCAGCCAAATTGTCTTTTTTGTCGCCAAAATCATGCATGGCAGCAAGTATAAATATTGTGTAATTTCTGGACACCGTATAGAATATTCAACAGGTAAAACATTCCATTTCCCATAATTCATTCTGTTCGTCTCGTACTCAGTACTTGAATGCGATATTTACAGCTGAGTTTATGGGCAACCAGCTTTTATATGTGGCTTTACTCGCGTTAAACTTTTCTATATCTTTCACATACAAAGTTACAACCCCTGAGCGATATATGTAGTAGGTAGAATATTTATTTTTAAGTCGTTCATTCGTTTATATCCATTATTATTTTTTCCGCTTCAGGAAACATGATTCTCTTGTTGTACTGACAATCAGCAATACACATATACCCTCACACAAACAAATACACACAGACTTTGTTTTATAACTCGTGATATGCTGAAGTAATTAGTTTGTCCTGATATTATTTTTAGTTCTTCTAGACATCTTTTGCTACATATCACTAAACCAGTATGAAAACATCGCCATCCCACATTGATATCCGCGGCAGCCGGATATTGATCCGGTTGTTGTTGCTTTTCTACCGGTTTTACGCGTCCTCTATACGGATTACTCGGTAGAGAGACCATGTGAGTGCTGATTTGAAAGAGTCTTCGAAAACGGACTGTTTAATATTAATACGATGACTAGGAAATATTTTAAGCAAGATTGCTTCTTGCACGAAGATTGTAAAGAGCATGCAGATACATAGCACTGATTTGATCTTGAAAAGCTACAGAAATTTAATTTTCTACGAAAATAACCGTATTCGTATTAAAAAAATAACAAAAACTGTTATTTTTATCATACATAATGTTACAGATGAATAAATTAATGAAATTCAAAAAGGCACAGGCAGAATGATTTTATTTAATGAATAATCTCTTTATTCTGCATACATTTTTAGCAGCTAGTCTTATTATGTTGTAACTGTAAATTTTTTGAGTTTTTTCTTCCAGTTTCTAATGGGATAAATGTGCAAGGAACATGTTTAATATAAAACATGCCAAATTTTAATATTAACTTGGTCACACTAGTAGAAGAGTACCTACTACATAGCAGGTGGAGAGGATAAATAAATAATTTACCGTTGTAGGTATCGAGAAACAATTTTACTGAACGCCTAACTTCAAATATGCCATAGAGAATCGAAGTGAATGAATACGTACAAAGAAAATGAATAGCAGGTACTCTATGTCTCATCACTCTTTTATTTACGAGCTTTTATTTGACTTGTTTTCTAAGTTAATTTGGGGGCATCCATTAATTACGTGACGCGTTCAGGGGGGGAGGGGGTAGTGCCGAATCTCATCTTATCTTATGTTGGTGAGAAGGGGATCTCGGTAAATCTCGCGTGTTTTTTCAAGAAACAATAAGTTTCAGTGAAAATAGAGTTAAATTAATAAAAGATGTTCCTTCACTAAAATTTGAAATACCACTGATAGAACCTTGAATTTAAAACAAAGTGCACAAAATGATAATAATAAAGAAACACATTTTGATTTTTAACTAACCTAAATCCATTCCGTTTTGGATTCTTATAGCTTTTGTGGGGGTGGCTATGCCCCGCAAGCCCTCTCTTACCCTCTATCTCTTCGCCCAAGTTTTTAGGGATATAGCCGAGAAACGAGCTGACAATCCACCTGATAGTAAGTGGCTATCGTCACCCATGGATGATGCAAGGCATCACTGATGCGTTGTCGGCAAAGAAAGGCCAAGAATAAGGAAGAATGAAAGAGACTATTTGGTCGAAGTTACACACACTCTACGAGTGGCTACGTGGCTTAAGATCATCATCAATCAGACCTATGATTGAACGAAATTGTTTATACTCACTACAAAGTATCATGTGTATCACAGCTCTAATACAGAGAGGGGAAGTCCCCTACCCAGTTAGATATTTTATGTAATCTCCATTGTTATTCCACGTCGTTAACGACCAAAACTGAATCCGTTCAAATTATGGAAAAAAGTTTTTCTCGTCTCTGACAAAGGTTTTTATGCAAACAAGATGTTTCATCTGTTCATTCAAATACCTCCGGCGAATTTGGTTATCAAATATAATTTTACATAAAAATTGTTGACGTAAAAATTATGGTGTAAGTACTAGGTACCATAAAATGAGGAGCATAATCACTTAATCGAGCTAAAAATGAAACAATAGAACAAAAGGATTTAATACAGAGCATTAACTTAGATTTCTATGTCCATGTATATGACCTACATCGATACGGCATGGGGGTGGATGGAAAGTAAGTAAAACAAACTTCATTAATAAAAAAAGGTAAAATAGACTTCATTTTAATGATTGTATAACCTATTAAATGTAGAAGAAACATTATTATACACATAATATATGACTTTCTTCTTGTGAACCAATGGAAACAAGAAAAAAAATAACCCACCCCATTAGGGTTGTCATACATCATTCTCATTCATTATCTAATAGTTTTTCTCACCACTCTCTGTATAAGGAATACCGAACCATCCAATACTGAAAAACATTTCATACATTTAAGTAGAAGACTTCGAATATATGCCAGAAATGTCTCTCGAAATGAAAAAATTGTTCGTTGAAAAACCGAACGTGAATCAAGCTGACGGACTGGATCCCATTCATTCGGGAATAGCGTGACGGATTGAGTGTGACGTAAGCGTTGGGTCAAACTATCCCGGTCAGCACTTATCACAGTTTTTATCTTTGTACCGTGTATTATATTTAGAATTTTTTATTGTATTAGACCAATGTGCATGCCGTGGTCACCTATAGTTAAGACTACATTGAGTTTTAAGTCAACCAATGACTTGGATGTACTCCTACCTCCCTCGTACCCTAGATGTCAGTATTTAGTGTAAAAAATATCGATGATAACATTCTACTATCCTACTAATAGATAAGAAGATATGAATGTTGTATGGATGTATGGATGACCATAACAATATGGTGGCCATACACGGTCAAGTGTACCTGATAAGTAAAGATGGCGCAGCAAAGTCAACGTTAACACAAAAACACTAATCTATCATTCTCGTCAAACTCTTTCTAGCATAGTAGACCACGCCGGGTATCCACTAGATAAAAGTTATTTCAACAAGCAAACGGGTTTAATTTGTATTATTAAACTTAGGCTTAATGACCTTAAGCTTTTAGCAAAACCTTAAGGGTGAGTGCACGTAAAACATATTTTATACTACCCTTTAAAGTTGCTTTACTACTAATAACTTTGTACTAAAACAATGTAAATGAACCTTTCTGTAAGTAAAGGTATTATTCTCGTACATATTAACGGTGGTTCTGCCTAACTACTATGTATGTGTATGTATGAGCTGTAATTCAATGATTTAAAAAAAAAATAGGCCCACCGGAACATTTAATAAAAATTTAAACCATATTAGTATATCGCATCCTCAGTGGAAAAAAGGCATAACTTGAAAATTTTTGATTTTACAGGAGACTAAAAAAACTGGTAAGATATTAGTAAGTAGTAAAAAGTATTTATATTACGATTTCTTGCACAAAACCGTCAAGATTAATGATAAAAATTTGAAAAAAATTGAGCATATTATGCAGCTTTTGTCCCTCTTTCCAATCATATTAATAACTAAAATCCAACGTAAGACGACTTAATGCTTTTTTCCACTGAGGGTGTGTTATGAACTCCAATACCTTGCTGGAAGGGTGTCGTAAGAGGCAACCGCTAGTGGCACCTAAACCCCTTCGGAGTGCTTATTTCACATTTCAAATCCATTGTTACAGTTCATTAATGCCTTTGTTAAGTTCTACAATTATTTCTCCTTGGTTTTTTGGACTAAAAGATTGAGAGTAGATCATTACGCATGATTTATTTCTATTCTAGGCTATCAAGTTACATGTATGCTTATTTTTATGAGTTTGCGCTTGCAATTGAAACTTCGGGTATGTGGTCGGAAGACATGAAATGTTTCATGAAAGACATGTCGAAACGACTAGTCCGCACTTCTGGAGACCTGAAGGATGGCAGCTACTTTGCCCAAAGAATTAGTTTGGCAATACAGCGGGGCAATGCTGCCAGCGTTCTGGGTACTATGCCTAATTTGGGAGTATTGGGTGATATTTATCTCTCGTAAATATACTTTTTTAATATAGTTTTAAGTGTTTAAAATAGAATCACTTTTATTTTACATGATTTTAAACTTAACTCATCGTGGACTGAAAACATTTTTTAGTATAATACGGGTACTCACGATATATATAGACTAATATCAACGTCGTTTGTCAACCTGTCAAGAGTTTCTCCGCGCCACCGCAGTCTAGCCGTGACCACGATCCCTGTAACTGGGTCGAAATATCGGCGTATAAAATAAAATATATATCGTGAGGATCCGTATTATACTAAAAAATACTTTTATTTTATCTCATTATGTAAAAACTAAACTCTAGAATAACAATTTTCACATTTATAATTTTATGATTTAATATTTTTAAAATCTACTATTTCAGGCAAATAACGCTTGACAAAGCATTTCTTTATGGTTAAAGCGTTTAAAAGCACGTATGGAGTTGACTAAGCTCTTTGTAGGTAGCAGCAGTGTTTGAGCACTTTATCATTGAATAAGTTTCTACCCCCTTTGTGATGTTTGCGAGCGTTACTGGAACTTCAACTATCCAATGCACTAGAATTTGTTTTACCCGATTGCTAGGAAGGGTTATGTTTTTTTCGCGCGTATCTTGTACGAGTATGTATGTACAATGTTTGTTTGTATGTGTGTAATATTATTTTTTACCTCGTATCTTCCAAACCGCTGAACGGATTTATATAATTAAGATATTATATAAAGATTGGTTAGCTCGTAGAGAATGCAATAGCATGAAGATCGCCATTTATTCTTCAATATTTTATATTGTGGTCAATAAAGTGTACATAAATAAATAAATAAATATCGGTAGATTCGTCTTCATAACGCAAGTATTCTTAGATAAGTGAAATCAAAAAAAAAACAAATATGGTGGCTGTGAGTAGTCATTGTTTGAAGTATCAAAAAATAAAAATAAATCGAATAAAGCAATATTGGTATCAAATTAAAGAGCTCTACATAAGGATTTCAAAAAGGTTATATCCTATTAGGTTTTTTGACAGCAGGTGGGTTTTATAATTTTTAAGTTTATACTAGTTTAGTAAAAATAGTGATAAAATCTGTAGATGAATGCTCTACACTCTAAAATCTAAATGATGTATGATCTGCTAACCCGTACTTGGTCTGCGCAGTTGATTATTACACTTACATCCGTCATCGTGAGCAGATTCCCAACTCTGTCCTTACAGGAAATCCAATTTGACAGGGGAGCAGTTAGTTACATAACAATATACAACATATCGACGCTTGAAAGAAAAAATTGACTAAGCGACATTGAGCTAACTTTACAGGACAGCAGTTTAAAGTTGGAATTTTTAGAAAAGTTGTTGTATATGTCACAATATTATAGATGACTAGGAAATCGCCCTCGCTTCGCTTCGGGAAAAATAGTAAAAAATATATAATATAGCCTATGTCACCCGGGGATAGTATAGCTTCCCAACAGTGAAAGAATTTTTCAAATCGGTTCGGTAGTTTTGGAGCCTATTCAATGCAAACAATCAAATCTTACCTCTTTATAATATTAGTATAGATAAAAAAAGGATTCCAAAACAGTAAGAATAACGTCGTTATGAGGATTACAAAAAAATATATGTTTTTTTTCTAAAAATTCCAACTTTAAACTGCTCTCCCGTAAAGTTAACTCAATGTCGCTTAGTCAATGTTTCCTTTCAAGCGTCGATATCAAAAACTGTTCAATTTATTATTATAAAAAGACACAAAAATAGTATAAAATAAAAATAAAGTACACTCAAAAAGAAAATTATACATAATTCTATATAAAGTATTGTAAAAACCATAAAACCAACTAACCTAATAATAACATAGAAACTAAAATTAAATAACTATACATAAATTACATTATTAATTATTATAGGATAGTGTGTACATATATTGTAGAGTAATTATGGTTTGTAGATTTACTCTCTTTTCTTGACCTCGACTCTCTTCTGCTCTTATCTCTTCTCCTAGTGGATAGGACTACTTCCTTCTGTTTTTTAATTCATCATGAACCGTCCTTTGAGTAATATAATTGTAGGATTTTAACAGCCAGGAGTGCCAAGAGCTAAGACGTTGAATTGCCGTAACTTCTACGCAAGGTTTATCGCAAGTTCCGTATAAACTTCAAAGTCGTAGATTACGTCCGCAAAAGTCATCTACAGCCGGTTTAAAGGAAGTCTGCGAGCGCTCATTTCCGCAGTCACGTACCGGAATACAACAGTATAATTTTTATAGTATAGGTAGTGGATATTAGTGCAGAATTATATTATAGAGGATGGCCGTGCGTCTATAAATAATAATTTTTTATCATACTATATTATTATGATTTTGGCGCCCCCTTTACTGCAAGATCCGGCCCTGCTCTTATATCACCCAGAAGATCATAATTATTATCCTCAATTGAAGAGTTACTTCTAATTTTAATTTTAGAATAATTATTATAGAGTGCTTAACATATTGGTCGTAGAAAATTTAATTATAAATGTATATAAACTTATACATGAATGTCTCCAAAAAGCAAAGGGCGTCTCGTCTATCCATTTTGGATCGTTCGTTAACCTTAATGTAACTTAATTATATTTGATAAATTAACTTTAACGCCCCAACTCAGAGCCATTAGAGGTTATTTAAATCACTCTTTAGTACAGAATTTTTATGGCGATTTTTTAATAAGGAGCGATTTAAGTAATCATTAGTGACTCTGAGTTGGGGAGTTAGGTATCGAATTAAAAGATGTATTAGGGCTCCTTCCATTTTAAGTCTCATGCTTGTCTTGCACCCTGAACTACGCACTTCCATGGTGCCAGGCAAGAGCGTTCTGAGAGCGATGGGGCAGATTTTGATTTTTTTCAGATAATCTTATCTAGTATGTATCAACGGTGATTCTAAGTAGTTTACCCCCCATTTGCCCATGGGTAACAAGGTACGCCCATGGTGCTAGGTGTCTCCTAGTGGTCGTTGGGTCTGTATCTCCAGGTTAATCCTGACGGTACACATGCATGGTGGTAAATTACCACCCTCTTTTCTCTTCTGTTCTCCTCTTTTGAAATTGATCGTGAAATGTTTTTTTACATGTCGGTTGATGTCCTTGGGCATCTCGTTTGCTTATTTGGCCATCAGACTAGACCAGACTAGACAAATCAAATAAAATCAATCAATTTATTGTGGATTACAGAGTGATACAATTAAGTGTTACATAGGTAGGGTACACTCGCTAAAGCATATAAAATCACCAGACACTTTGACTTTCATAGACTTGTCATAATATATTATTGTTAACAAACTTTTTATTTTAGAGGCTTATAATCATATTAGCTTGACCTGTATGAAGGTACGGCCGTACTCAGAGTCACTTAACGGTTACTCAAATCGCTTCAGTACAATCGATTCTGTACTAAATCACAATACAAATTCGGTACTAAGGAGCGATTTAAGTAACCGTTAGTAAATCTGAGTGCGGCTGTTAAACCTTACGGGTCAATAATTTAATTAAGCCTATAAAATAAATTTAAGTTTGTTAACAATAAAATAGTATAGTAGTAAGTCTGTGAAAGTCAATTATGTTCAACAAAGCAATGTGAAGTGTTGTTGAAGTTTTAAAATAACAAAGCCACTTTAAAGTACTTTGAATACTTGATCTACTTTTGGGTTTAGTATAAATATTTCTATTATTCCCTTTATATTTAATTCAAGAAAGATTTATTTTTGTCGCTGATTAGGAAACACAAACAAGTTTGTATTTTTAATTTAATGACGTCACAAAATCATCGTTCTCTGTGTTCCAAAAACTTGTCTTACAATTTGATATTGTTGATTTGATAGGGTGTTTACTATGGTAACGGTTTCCACAGCACATGAGAACTGTTACCATAGTAACCAACCATAGCAACACTATACAATATTGTATTTAGAGAAGCAAGTAAAATATTTGTCACTTTTCATTTTCATGTTTAGTTTGTTGATTGATTATCACTACCTGAGATCTCTACACAGTCGTCATTTTCTTAATAATTTATTAGTTCTGTTCTGTTGTCGAGTTTTTGGACCCATTTATACAATAATTTTATTAAAAACTCTCAAAATTTTCCAAACAAAAAAGAAAATCCAAAAACACAAATTGCAAACTGTTATGAATAAAAACGTAAATATTTATACTATAGGTTTTATTTTATTCCAACTATCATTTTAGTCTCTTACCATACTATAAAAATAATAAAGGATATCGTATCCTGAGATCGTACGTATCATATCGACGATTGCAATTAAGCCTATGTCAAGTCAAATGTTATGGCGTTCAGAAAATGTTTCGCGTACTTCACAAAAGTTATTCAAGTAGTATTCAGTTTCAGTACTGAGAGACAACAAAGATATTTTATTATATCTGGACATGAGAATCATTAGGTCGAATTGGAAAACCTGTATTATAGGCAACCGAAACCGAATGGAATGATTATGTCTAATTGCCTAATGCATTGTTTTAGTGGTCTAAAACTATCTTCATATTAAATTGCTGTATGGTTGGATGATTTCAAAGTCTATAACGAAAATTGTGTTTAATGTTAGTTATACTACTCATTAGGATAAATTAGTAAACTATCGGATGTGCAGTGAAACTAATGTTGAAACGCCTAGCCATCCATCACAGCTATCACAGTTGATTTTGTTAAGTTAACCTTTCAATAAATCTTCTACAAAGTTATCTTTACGAAACTTAGAAGAGCGCGGAAGTTTATCCAAAACCAATATTGCGGCATGTACCCTAAACTTTGTTAAAATTGCTTCGGGTATTTGTATTAGTATAACTTTATAATTGCGTATATTTTTACCCGACTGCGCTAGAAGGAGGTTTATGTTTTTCGAGTGTATGTATGTATCGGTGAGGCCATGAATCTCCAGTGAAGGTCCAGGGACGGACTTCTTTATTCTACAGCGCTTGCCTGATGCAGAGGCTGGCATATAAGAAATGTCATGTCATATTTAGATTTGGGAATTGTCAAGAATGTAGAACAGATTATTATTGATCACGTAGTGTCGAAGCACTTTGGAATATTGATGTGAATGTTAGGAGAACTGGAAATATATCATGGTGCAAAGTAAAAGGAATATCATTTCATAACCAATACCATAGAATACCTCCTTCTGCTACATATGTATATTTCTTTAGCACGCTCTCTAGCCTAAACGGCTTGATTGGTTTCAGCTTGAGAGGTGCCGTTAGATTCGTCTTCATTGAGAGAATATCACTGGGTATAACAAAATTGGAAAAAAATTAAAATGGCCGATTTTTGCCGGAATATTATGTTCAAAAATTTTTTCACTTTATTACTCAATCCTACTATCAAAATTGAAAAAAAAAAACATTATAATGGCCGATTTTTGGCGCAATATTGTCTTCAAAAAACTACAAACAAAAAACATCCCAATCATTTATCATAATTTCTGTAATTCTATATGTCTGTAATCTAAACTAATGTAAATGCTACGGAACCCTAAAACATACCATATACCTGTTTGTCTTTGTACCTGAGTATTAATCCGTACATAGATTTTACGTTTAGGTGCAGCAGGTTCGCAGCAATATTGCTTTCATTGCGAGCCTTTGTATGCAATTCAAAGGGTTTATTGTCGCCTTTCATATGCATATTCGTTTTTGCATGAAGAATGTTGATGGAGTATGTCAACTAGAAAATTTTATTTTTCAACCTGAACGACTAAACTAAAGTATTCACCGCACTGCACGCTGTATGAAAAACATAATATGCGACATCTTACTTATAGTTGTTCCTCTTTAATTTAAAATCTGGTAGAATATTCCTACTATACTATGCTTTACTAATATTATAATGCTAGCTGACCCTGCAGACGTTGTTCTGCAAGATATAAACTTTTATCCCCTATTTCATCCCCTTGAGGGTTGAATTTTGAAAAATTCTTCCTTAGTGGATGCCTACGTCGTAAGAGGAATACGTGTGCGAAATTTTAAGTTTCTAGCCCTAAGGGTTTGGACTATGCGTTGATACATCAGTCAATCACTTTTGCCTTTTATACGTATATATCGGTGAGGCCATGAATCTCCAGTGAAGGTCCAGGGACGGACCTCTTTATTCTACAGCGCTTGTCTGATGCAGAGGCTGGCATATAAGAAATGTCATGTCATATTTAGATTAGGGAATTGTCAATAATGTAGAACAGATTATTATTGATCACGTAGTGTTGAAGTACTTTGGAATATTGATGTGAATGTTAGGAGAACTGGAAATATATCATGGTGCAAAGTAAAAGGAATATAATTTCATAACCAATACCATAGAATACCTCCTTCTGCTACATATACATATATACAGATACATCATTTCAAGTCAAGCTAGTTCAGTCCCATATCTGACTGAAGTTTATTCGGAATACCATAAAAGCACGATATCACTGGTCACCATCTCGGTAAGTGGCGAGCCGTATAAAACCATATAAAAAAAATTATGACAGGTGACATCTACTTTAAACACTAACGGCCACTTAAATGAGATGGCGCTCATTATTTATGTAAAACTTAGCTATCCCAAATTATACAGTATTCCAAATATGCGTCCTTTCCTCTAGTGATCATATTTTTATGAAAAGCGCAAAGGGACTATAATCTGGAATAAAATATAGTGTTCTATCTAACACGAAAAACCTGTTATTGCCAAAATAGCGCGCGACACGCATAGAATAAGCCAAATGAGTATTGTATGAGCGTTTATTTATTCTATAAGCTTTTATAGGTACTGTGTCGTAATATAATATTATTAGTTAGTTATATTTAACTCGATCACTCGCTCGGTGTCGCCTCGTGTCGGTTAATTTTATCTCTTCGTACACTGTGGAATGTTTAGTAATGACATTATTTATAACAACTTTGTTCATTATGAAAGAGTTGTATCTCCGCAGCGTGGGTGGTAAAATATTAAAACAGTAATATTTCAGGCAGGATGATTTTATTACTTATTAAGTCAAAAGTTAGGTTATGTTTTCAGTCCGTACGGCATTTTTTTACCTCAGTATGTTCATCTTCACACAAAATTTGTAAACTAATCTATCATAGTTCATTCATTTATTTTTGGAACGAAGTTCCTTATCGCGCGTTGTGAAAGGGGGCTAGACGGAAAATTACGACATTTTTTGATTCTTACGAATTCACAGAGTTTTACAGAGATGGCGCTGTACAACAAAACAATACTTAAATCGAAAGGAACTTCGTTCCATCCGGGTGTCCCTTGACACATCTCATGTTTTTTTTAATACTAATAAGTATCTTCATCGTCTAATGGTTCATATGCGATTTCACACTAAATTAAATATGGCGCGTTTTAGCACTTCACTAGTCCGCACTGGAGCAGCGTGGTGGAGTATGCTCCAAGCTTCTTTAAGAGGAGACTTGTGCTTAGTAGGTCAGCCAGAGGGAGCACAAAATTATAAATAAGAATTTATTAAAAAAATGTTATTATAAAAAAATGTTCAGAGTGCGGATGGACTTAAAGTACTTTAATACCCTGAATGTCAGAATATTGTAATGTAATACAACGCCTTCACAAAATATTATACAAAGATCGTTACAATTAATAAATTTTAAAATCATATCAAAAATATCAAGTTACGATAAAACCATAATTCTACAGCCATTTCTGTCAGTTTGTAATGCCAAGGAATGATTTCACAAGCCATTGACTCCGCTCCGTGTGAAAAGTGGGTCATAATTTACCATACGAGCAGCGGCACGGTTACACCCTGTCGGTTTATTAGTATAACATTATCTTACCATTACATTATCACTTATTTACCATTATCTTATTAAATTGTGAGTAGTAAAATCAAAAGAATTTAATAATGTCAAAGTCAAAGTCAAAATATTTTATTCAAAGTTATGTATGCATGTGTGCATGAGCGTGTGTGTGTGTGCGTGCAAGCTGCGTCTCGATTAAGTACAGTGAGCAAATAAATTAGTGCGCATCAAGCTATCGCGTTGTTTAGCTGTTCTCCCCGCGTCCCTTACTATACGGCTATCTAACAAATAACAATTAGCGTAGCCATTCTTTGAAGCTTTAGTATAAGATAAGATATCTTACGTTGAAAAAATAGGAATGTTTTTATGAAGCTACTAATTGAACGAATAACTTACTGATAATTAAAGAAGCAAGACCATATTCGATCGAATATTTATATTCATTATTTATTACTCATCATGATTACATTAATCAAAAACATATAATTAAGAATTTAACAATCATGTACCCTGTAGGGCACAGCAAGTTAGGTTAGAAAAGGTGTTTAATAATGTGTGTATAGTATTATGTAGAAAAACAAAAAAGACTCAGGTATTTAGTTTAGAAAACTCCGCAAATCTTCGAAGTTTCTGTCACCTATCCGTGAAAGTCTCTATTAATAAATAAAAGCGAAAATAAAAGTTCCGAGCCACATCTAACGTAATTGAATAGCTACTGGTCCCGGGAGATAACGCCAACTTCTGCCACAAACAAACAGAATGGAGGAACAATATCAGTCATTAGATTGTTTGGAATTAACTTCTGACTATACCTGGGGATTATAGTTCGCTTGGCAAACTTTTGCAGTTGAATTTGTTCTTTTTCGTGTTAGAATTAGATTCGAATACAAAAGGAATAATCATTTTTTATGTACAGTGCGTCAAATAAATGTGAATAATCGTCAGATAAACTTGAATACATGTCAAAAGGGTTCAAACATTTTTGTATGGAACCTGGCATACCTACAAGTTCGCCATTTTGAAAAAACCTCGTTTCGGCGGCCAGTGATGAAACTACAAATATATAACAATAAGAGCGCTGCAGCGCCCTGCTGTTTAAAGAGGGCGATGGTAATACTAATATTAAATACTGTAAAAAGTTAAAATAGGTACGAAATGCTTATGTAGCTGACGGCAATGTTTTACTTATTTCTCTTGTATTTTTAAACATCATTTAGGGGTGTATTTTTTTTAGAATCATTTTTTTTAATAGCGATAGTTATTTAAATAACTTGGTAAGACCTGTAATTCTTCGCCAACAAGTCATAAGCACCTAGCAATCCTTAAATCATTGTAATTTTCGTACAAAAGTACGTACGTACGTCTTAAATTCTATTTTGGGTACGTTGTGAATTAGAGCGTACCGTGGAATCGTTACGCTACGCCGTAGCTGTACTACGTCGTAACATTGCTACGGCGTAGACTTGCTACGCACATCTGCTACAGTTTTATAATAATTGTATTGCGTGGGAGCTTCTTGGTAAAATATCCGAGAAAAGTTATAGAATAATCCCCATATTCATTAACAAGCAAACTTATAGAAAGATTATAAACAGTTCCATTTTTTTCACTCATCAAAAACTATTAAGATAAAACATGGACAGCACAATTGCAATGGTTAAAATAGATTTATTAAGCGTGACCACCCGTGTGGCGCAATGGTTACCATGCCGGATCGCCGCGCCAAGGATCCTGGGTTCGATTCCCAGCGAGGCGGTTTGAATGATGAGTTTGAATTTCTGTTCTCGGTCTGGGTGTGAATGTCCTTGTCTTGTGTGTTGTCCATGGCACCCACGACACAGGGAGTCCTAGTGTGTGGCTATGAGTGTGAAGCGTTATTTATTTATTTATGAACAAAGCCGTATATTTATCCTGTATATTTGTCCCCTGCCCAAGACTGTCTGAAAGAAATCTTTAATTCTCTTCAACTGTATACTTATTATTGTTATTCAATCCTATTCTTTATTTTATTATGCACAGGGTGCAATAAAATCATTGCAACCATGAAATCCTATGTTCCTAATATTTTTACTGGCCTATGTAACACTTTTAATCGCAGTTATTACAATTATAACACAGACTTAAAAAAAAACACGTCACCTTGTCTTATCGAGAGTGACGCCGCCCGCTTAGGGAACATACCAAAACCACGTAACCCATTTTTTCCTACTTTTTACCCCCCTCCCCCCCCTTCGTGACCATCCGTAGTATATGAGCAAACCCCCTCCCTCCCCCCCCCTAGTTTTCACGTGGTAATTCAGAAATACGGTTTTCAATATTTTTGCTTATATTTGACGACTTGTGTGGCGCAATGGTTGCTATGGCGGATCGCCGTGCAAAGGGTCGGTGGTGAATGATGACTTTGAATTTTTGGTCTCGGTCTTGGTGTGCCGTGTGAGTGATCTTGTCTTTGTGTATTGTCCAAAGCACCATAGTGCCGCTCCCGCGTTTATGGCATTGACAACCGGAAAAAGAAGATCTTATTGTGAAATTAAGAAGAGTACTGCCAACATTTACGACGAATTTCTGTCTGTAATACTGGTCGACTGAGCTGGTTGAACCAAAGAAGGTAGAAATCTAGCGTTTTATTACTTAAGAAAGTATAGGTCAAAAGTACTGATTTCTTTATTTTTGTGCTATGACAGCTATGTATGAAAATTGAATTTTATTGCATTTCAACTAAATCTGCAGTTGGGCATTGCAGTTGCTAGTGTCTTTTATATTTCAAAAACCATTTTATGGACATACTAATAGCATTTAGTCGTATTGTAGTGGCTAAGAATACTAACCCCAACCCCACGCACGATGGGTGTCGTAAGAGGCGACTAAATTCGGCCAGCTGCTGGTAGGGCCTCTCCAGGGCTTATATTGGTAATATTGATTTTAATTGTTAATTAATATCATTATTACTATTATTATGTCTCCATGGGGTTCGCCTGGATAGCTACCACCCTTGAGCATGAGTCAGCCGCCAAACGACTCGTGTTCCGGCTGGGGGCTTGAGAGCCAGTTCTTTCTTTCTTTTTCTTTTCTCTTTCTTGGCTGGTAGCGCATCAGTGATGCCTTTGATGTTGCTGATGTCCATGGGCGACGATAGCCATGACTTACCATCAGGTGGATAGTCAACTCGTTGGCCGGCTATTTCCATAAAAAAAGCGTCAGTTATCAGTTAACAATCAGCTGACGTCCCGGTTTAAAGCAGGTATGCGTCAGTGTTCTCACCTGTGAACTCGAAAAGGCACGTTTTCCATATTGACTACGTGACAAAAACCTAAACCCCCTCCCTCCCCCTTGTGACCAATCGTGGTGTTTTGAAGACCCCCCTCCCCCCCTAAATGGGTCACGTGGTTTTGGTATGTTCCCTTACCATGTGTGAGTATTTTTTAGTGCGGTCCGACCAATCCGAGGCGGTAATGACGACGGATTAATGGTATGGCATGGTGAATAGCATGGTCCACGGTTAATGGCATGGTGTCAATGTGTGCGTATGATACTTGTACGAATATAGGAGTCGGTATTACTAAGGGTGCCTCACTGAATTTGTTGCTGAGAATCGGTCTGTTCTTTTTTTAATTCTCTGAATTATAATTTACATTTATGCCTACAGGTCTATTTAATAGACAATGTTATTCTGCGAGATGAGATGAAATCCCCCAATTTCACTTGCGAGTGGACCTCGAAGTTGAGTAATTTATTCATAACGTATTACAATATCTCTTTGTGAAGTATCAAATAATCTAGGTAAATTCATTATTAAAAACTGAAAGCAAGGGATTCATTTCGGAAACCTCGTACTCTAAGTATTGAGTGTATTGAACCGAGAGCTTACTAACGGAAACAATTTGATTTCCATTCTGTTTTCGTATCAATCAGGCCATTGATTCAGTTTTGATTACAGTAGACCCGTAGTAATCCGACGAACGTTTTGCTGGGCGATATCGGATTAATGAATTTGTCGGAGTATATATGTCGCAGTACTGCCTACTATGACTGCCCTCTAGTGGGGAATTTTTCGAATAAGATTATCTTGTAATCCTACAAATTACAAAGATTCTATTTGAACTTTAATGAATTGAATGTTTATGTAAAATCAACAGTGATAGGCGTGTCGGATTACCGGATGACGCCGGATAAGACAGGGTCCGGATTACCGTGGGTTTACTGTATTATTATAGAATTCCTAACATTTGTGATTGCTGCTAATTTATCGACCAATCCATGTACTTGGCTTGAACCCATTAATGGCTCACAACTGAGCACGAGTCTCTCTTGAGGAGGCCTATAGCATACTCCGCCACGCTGATCCAGTGAGGATTAGTGGAGGAAGATCCATATCTATACTGTAATAAAACTCAACTGTCTGTCTGTCTGTTTGTCTGTCCGGGCATCACAGGAACACCCTTGAACAGATTTCGATGAAAATTGGTGAATTTATTACTAATACTACGGGTCATATTTTAGGAAACTTTTTATCCCCAGAAAATTAAAAGGTTTCCCTGGGAAACGGATGAAACCTATTGCTTCAAATTTGCAACAAATGTTCCTTGCTAAATTGATGGAATACAAATTTTTCACTTTTTCAAAATTTTACAAAAAAAGAAAAAAATACAAATTCATGTTAATATTGCTTATTTTTCAAAACCCGCTTCTGGAGGAATCCTTTGTGATCGTATCGTGAGTTTCAGTATATAAACTATAAAATATAATTGCTTCATTATATATTCACCATTTATTAAATTTTCTCCTGCAAGAGGTACAAATAAGGTAAAACATGATTTCCGCATGCGAAGCTGCGGGCAACAGCTAGTGCTTACTAGCTACACTACTGTACTCTTAAGGTCGTAGCTGACTTATACGACACCGCTCCCATCCAACCGAAGTATGAAAATTCAAATATAAACTTAAAATCGTGCTCTGTAGGTGCACTTTACAGTAACAACAAAAATTAGCAGCCCGCGCGCGGGAAGCAAGCTAACCGCAACCTTGCCACTCAATAGTTGTACCTACAGAGCACGATTTTAAGTTTATATTTGAATTCTCATACTTCGGTTGGATGGGAGCGGTGTCGTATAAGTCAGCTACGACCTTTAGACTGTACTCTTTTACATATTGCGCGCTTACTCGCACTTACACCTAAGACCTAAGTTGGACCAAATCAAATTCCAATTAATACCACAGAAGAAATAATAGTAGGTACTTGTTAATACTCAAACTCGTCTTTAGCGGGAATAAATCTAAATTCGTTGTCTCTTGTTTGTTATTCGGGAGTAATAAGAAGTATAAATGAATTCCTTGTAGTTGAGTTAAATATTTACAATGTTTATTCGATACCAAATAATAATGAAGGAATTGTCTGTTTTATAATATGAATAAATACTGTATTTTAATAAGTAAAAGTAAAAGATAAAGAGTGAAGTGCGGATTAGATATAATCTCGCATAGAAAATGTATCGATGAATAGTTTAAGGAATAGTTTATGTATCTTGTAAAAAATATTTGATTATTTAAGTTTAATATTTGGGATTACTACGATATAGGGATATAAAGCGCATGGCCATCAATAAAATTCGCCAAGAATATTTACTAGTAAATACACTTTAAGTATGTAGGCATTACAGATATGCGCGACGTAGCTTACCACAATAATTTACAAATATCAGATTGTATAGAACAGGTTCTGTCAATAACAAGCTTTGTGTAAGTTAAAAACAATTGCTTCTAAATTTAAGTTAGCCCTTTGTTCTTCACGGTACCTTTTCGAGTATACTTCGGGAGAGAACAAAGGATCTTACACTAAACTTGTATACTTACACATACCTAAAGCCCCAACATGTTAAAAGTTACTTATTGGCAGTACCTAATATTGATAATATAATTTTAGATATAGAAATTTTAAATTGCAGAACATACTAATTGGGTTACTTGGCCTTTAGTATACGTATTATAGTTTTTGTTTTAAGGATATAAAAACATGCTGTGTACCTATTTACTTATGTATGTACGAAAAAAGTTACATTTCTTTGGTGTGACAAACCAAAAATAGCTAAAGATTTCATCCCGTATACCACAACTATTTGTAAAAGGAATCAGTTATCAGCTAACTTCACCATGTCGCTTTTTGGCTGTCGATGTGCGCGCGCATCGTAAAAATTTTACGCTCATATTTTTTTTCCAAATGTGCCAAAAGAAGTATATACTATAATACTACTTAGTACCGAAGTACCTGAGAAATGTCTTTGTCATTGTACCTTTAGAATAATTGAGATCACTTTGAAATATTCAAGATCTTATGTGATCCACGAGTTAAGCAACAGCGGGCGCGGTCGGTAGTTGGATGGGTGACGTAATGGGTGGAGTATGCTCTAGGCCTCCTCAAGAGGAGAGACCCGTGCCCAGTAGTGGGCCATTAATGGGTTGAAGCCAACATACCATAATTGAAAAATGGATTAAAATCACTTGAGCCTTTTCTGACAAAAAGACAAAAATTCTTAAAATTAATATGGATTAATGTTCCTTATGCATTAGATAAAGGTGGATACCCCAATTTCATAAAGTAATGAAAAAAAATATAAATCTAATACCTTTAAATGAGCAATTCTTATATATATATTTTCTGAATCTCGGAAACGGCTCCAACGATTTTCATGAAATTTAGTATGCAGGGGATTTAGGATCTAGCTAGGATTCATTTTTAAAAAATGTCGTTTTATCCGTGTTTTCAGGCAATGAAAAACGGCTACAATAGACACCTCCTGACATCTATTGGCGAGTAGCTACACTAAAGCTAAAGCAATACTAAACCGAGCTAATCTCGGTCATCCGGATATTATATTTAATACGTAAACAATTGCGTAAACATCGATTAGTCATCGTTATACAGTTTCATGTTTAGTTATTTACAGTTTTATTAAACGTTCGAATAAATGTTGCGTAGAACTCTCCAATAGAGAATCATTTGAATTCAAACGCAGGTAGAGAGAGAGAGCTTTTAGTAGAATCAATGTTGGTCCGTGGTTGGTCCACTCTGCATAATGCTGTTCTATAGTTCGTTTATTGTAGCAAAACCATGTCTGTACATTGTCGTATATTTACCTATTACTAGGATCAGTTACATCGGGTAACCTATTGTTACCAAACGTTCATTCTTAAGTTTACCCCAAAAAATTTAATTACAGTAAAAAATTGCACTGCCATACATTGACTTGAAAATATTTATTTATTCTTATTAGCGCTTTGCCCGTGGCTTTGGTCGCAATTTCCGGGATAATGTAACCCTATATCCCAAACATACCTACCGGTAAAGAGTACATCCTCACAAAATTTCACATTTATAACATTGGTGGTATTCATTTTTATAGACCTGAGTAGCTATTAGGTATCTGCCATTGAATTATAATGTCATAGTCTGACATCTCGAACAAAATGTGTCCCGCCCGGGAGGTTCGATTTTCAAAATTGAGCCCCCGTTCTCCTTTCAAAATCGAACGAATCCATTGAAAATTGAAACCACGTGGCGCCAATGCATTGGGATAGACATGGTGTTCGTGGTGTCGGTTCTATACGCTAGTAATAATACTTATATACAATGGTATCTACCTACTGTCCTAAAGTCTAACGTGAAACGACGAAAAGACAATTTATCAAGCTAACATCAAGTCAGTGGCCATCAGGCTTACCAGCAAATAACATAGGAGCAGTGTAGCCAGGTACCACACAGCAGTGGCCTGCCTAGGCCGTCAGAACAAGGCAAGCCCAGTTGTGTCGTACAACCCAGGGTCTCGGGATCTTTGGCCTGACAACACAGAACTCTCCATTCCATACGTATAATATTTACCAACAAATAATATGATATGAGTGTTAACAGCTGCAGAGTGATGATAGTAATGTAGTGATAGTAAGCTGAGCTTTTCGGCTTGTATGGCTGTACTGCCATTACCACAGTTACGGTAGATGTACCGTATTCAGCTTTGGTCTACCGTAACGGTTTTTAGTGTTTTTGTTTTTAGTACATTTTACCGTATTTTGACCTACACAAAAGTCTGATTTTGGTATGAAAAAACCTAAAATCTTACAATAAAATCATACAATCTAACGTATTTTTTTACAATCTACGGTGTTTCTACCGTAATACAGTTTTTGGACCTGACGACACTGCACAGGAGGAAATCAATTAGGTATATGTGACATTTTCCTGACCCTTGACTCACTCAAATAAATACACACATTAACAGTAGTACTTTGCCTTTACCTAACTCTGATTCTACATTTTACACTACGTTACTCTTATATAATAAATTACCACCGATAATACCTATACAAATAAGTCGAGATCCAAAATACCTTTATAGTAGATGACGTGCCGTGTGGAATGTGATTGAAATGGATTCCTTCTCATGTGGTTTTACGCGTTTATAGTGTAGGGTTGAAAAGGAATTTTCGACAACAAATAGTTCATAAAACGAAATGTAGAGGGCAAATAGTTTAGCCCTAACCAACATCTGTGCAACTGGGTTGAAATGTGGGCTTACCAAATATACAGTGTGACTGGTAAAAGACTTTAGATACTCAAGGACATGATAGTACATGGTCTTAGCTAATGATTTAAAAAAATAAAAATAAAAATTATCCTTATATTCCGTAAATTTATTTTAATCAAATTAATCTCAAAATGCTCCGGAAGCGTTGACACCGTGTACAAACGTTCAAAACGCTTCGGTCTAACGACGCCGCCCGCCGCGCCGCAGTACCGCGATCAGCTGGTGGGTGGGTCAGTGAACTTTGGTAAGGGCAACATATGATTCCTTACGGGGATTTCGTTAAAACTGACACAAAAAAATTACTGCATCAACAATAGGTCTTTACTTATCTTCGTACTTTTGGCGTATTTAAAAAATGGAATCATACCTATTTACAACGATTAAATTCGTGTTTATTTACAATTATTGAAGTTTTACGTACGTTTTACTCACCTCCTCGAGTGATGCAGAGTTCAGCACGTTTGCACAAATTGTCCTTTACGCGGTTTAGCACAAGAGGATCACTTCGAACTTTATCAAAAGCAGTCATTATTCTTAATTTTAATTCGTCTCTGTTCGAATACTCCGTAGCATACACAACACTTTTAACCTCGCCCCACAAATAGGAATCCATCGGTGTGAGGTCCGGAGAGCACGCCGGCCACGGCACAGGTCCTCCTCGCCCTATCCACCGATCACCGAAGTACCACCGCACCGATCACGTAAGGCGTAGGATTAGGAAATGCTTCGCGATATAGCTGAATGGCACCACTCACACTATCATTGGCACGAGCATATGCACGAACCATCTCCCAGTATTCTTCATTCGTAAATGACATTTTGGTTACTTTGTTAATTAATGTTATGATTTTAGACCTGATCAGCGCGTGCGCGTAAACAGAACTGAGGTAGTGAGTAGGTTTGGCGTAGATTTTGATGTGCGGAGTCGGCGGCGGCAACGTCGCTCAAAGAGACCGAAAGCCGCCACGGTGTCTTTGAGCGCGCCGACTTTTGTCAGAAGCGACAAAATTACAATTTACACCGGTAGTATAGGTATTTGTGTTTCACCGCGTTTTTGATGTAATAAAATGTTATTTATTAATCGCGTGAGTTGAATTCGCGTGTGGTACGAGTGTCCACACTTTTTGTTTTTAATGGATAATTAGGTCAAATTTTAAGCACCCTTTTTAATTACATATTTGGATTGAGAATCGAGTACTGAGAATGCCCTATCAATATCACAAGTGTCTTACCAGTCACCCTGTATTTTATATCGTGAGTCTATCACTATCTATAGCCGTCAAACGCAGTGCCGGATTTATATTTTTTATCAGTGTAGGCCAATTTATTTCCGCCGCCCCATGTACCTTTCTAAAACAATAATTTTCCGTTCATAGTAAGGAAGTCACTGAATTAGTCACTAAGAAAGTGCGTAAAAAACAAGAATTACAATTTTTTCGGCACTTTAAAAGCAAAATCATCTATAAATATCATCTTCTGAAATCTGCCGCCCCTAGGACGCTGCCGCCCCTAGGCCGCGGCCTATACGGCCTATTGACAAATCCAGGACTGGTCAAACGACTCGTCGTGTTCCGGCTGGGGGCTTGAGAGCCAGTTCATTCTTTCTTTTTCTTCTCTCTTTCTTGGCCGGCAACACATCAGTAATACCTTTGGTGTTGCTGATGTTCATGGGCGACGATAGCCACTTACCATCAGGTGGATCGTCAGTTCGATTGCCGGCTAATTCCATAAAAAACACGGTCGAATAATCCACGCGAACGGAGGAAAACTGTATCCCCTAAGTTTTATTACCTACATTTCAAACAGCGTAAGAATTTATAATCAAGAATCAGATCACGTACCAAATAAAAACGGTTCCGATTGAATTGGATACCTTCCCCTTTACCCTTTAAATAGGCTACCGTTCAAATACTTAGAAGAATTTCGTAACAAACATACTTACAAGCCATACGTTGCATAGCATTAAGTATAAATTATTAATTTTATTATTGATCATTCTCACTAGCCATAATTTCCACTGCTCGCTCACAATAATTATGCGGGGTAGTCCACCAGACTGGTCATATTGTTTTCTATTAAATACAAACCTAATGATCATTACTTTTAATAAACTTGACAAGTGCTAGTTGCGGGGGGAGAATTGGGAGAATGGTCAATTTTTGGCTATAATTTACCTTCTTTCTTGAATAATTTTAAAACGATCCATTGTACCTACAACAAAAACATATTTGAGATCCTTACAACAAGACCTTTCATTTGACATACCACACGATATGGTTTGTGTTAGATTTCTTATTTAGAGTATTTATTATAATATTATGAATCTGTGTAGAGGAGTCAGCATCATAATTATTAGTCTGTGAATCAGTCGCTCGCCTTACCATAGACAGTTGCTACAAAACAGTAACTTTAATTTTAAAATCTAAATGTAACTATGTTATGTCGGTGACAAATAGATTAATTAATTTATTAACTTTATTTTGTATGAGAGTTACATTTTGTAATCCAAAGAATAGTCTAAAAATTAATTGTACAATCGGGAGTTCCGGTAGTATTCATTTGATAAATGTGTCTCAACTTCCGACATCATTAATTACACAATTTTTAACTAACGGAGCACCCGATGAAACCAAACATTATACTGATTAACTTTCGGTTTGGTTAAATGCGACTTCCGTTGAATTAATATAATAAGTTTAAAGCTAAATTTCTTATTCCTATCTGAATTTCGATTAAATAATAATTTTAATTTGTTTTGTGAATTATACATTAAATACCAGCAAAGACATCGAATATCCCGGTATAATTCACTAAATTAGTACTTTAACTGTGGAAATAAATGTATTTTATGATACCGGAACATCCGATTTAAAACAGTAATCTTATTCTTAAGTTTTTAATTTTTAGTCATTTCCGCTAAAGTAAATTGTTTGTGTCGAACTTCATATTTCCGCTGTAATGAGAGATATAAAAGGGAGGAATAAAGAGCAGGGGGGCATTCTTGATTCAACCACAAAACTGACTTTCATTTCTGCATCTTATATTTGCAAAACAGTTTTTGTTTAATTTTGATTTCGTTAATTTTTTTCAAAATTCAATTGTTTACTTTATACCTACGTCTATGGGTCACAAAAAAGTACATGAATACCTTTCAACTCATTTGGTCCAGTAGTTTCGAAGTAAATTGGCTGTGAATGGCGGTCGCCTAGACCTATGAGTGATCCTATAAGGGTTCCTTTTTCGTTTTTCCGTACGGAACCCTAAAAATTACAGGTTCAAGCAGGATTAAAACTCAGGCCTCTACGTTCTGGAAACTAAAGGTCGTAGCTCATTTATACGACACTGATCCCACACCGCAACTGCACAACACCGCCTGTAAAGCAAGCAGACAACTCGCTTCCCCGCGCCTACTGCTAGCAGGCTACACGCTTCCCCGCGCCTACTGCTAGCAGGCTACACGCTTCCCCGCGCCTACTGCTAGCAGGCTACACGCTTCCCCGCGGCTACAGCTAGCAGGCTACACGCGGACCCTGCGCCTTTCACACGTATGCGACGGAGCCAGTTGCGACCTCCATCCACCCGCGTACGTACGCCGTCCGTTAGCGAGCTTCAAGCCAGCAGCCGCCGTGCTCAAAGCATGCGGGCCGCTCGCTTAAGTGTGCGGTACGCCAGACGTTAACTATTGAGGGGCAAGGTTGCGGTTAGCTTGCTTCCCGCGCGCGGCCTGCTAATTTTTGTTGTTACTGTAAAGTGCACCTACAGAGCACGATTTTAAGTTTATATTTGAATTCTCATACTTTGGTTGGGTGGGATCAGTGTCGTATAAATGAGCTACGACCTTAACATTCAACTCAAATTCAAATACTAGATAGAATATCACTCATAATGTTCAACCTGATATAATGTTTTCGACATGAGACAGCACACCTTAAAATTATTAAAATTTTGAGTAAAATGTTCTGAATTTATGAATATTAATTAAAATTTATTCATAAACAAAAAATATCAAAAAGCCAACATCACGTGGTGTTCCCAGGCGGTCACCCATCCAAGTACTGACCACGCCCGACGTTGCTTAACTTCGGTGATCGGACGAGAACCGGTGTGTTCAACGTGGTATGGACGTTGGCAACAACATTGGTGAAAAACTTATATAAAACATAGAGATTTTGAATGATGTTTCATTGTTTTAAATATAGTATTAAAAATTAATTTTAATTTTTTAAACATTTCCAGTATTTAATACATAATTAAATTTTTTTTGTAACTATCGGCCTTAACTAAATTCATTTCCTGTATAGTACAGAGCCATCTAGTAGCACGTATATGAACTTTTTTGTTATACTATAAGGTCTTGTCCACGACCAAGCACCACGAAGTCATTCATAGTGTAGACACGACAGTACAACAGATGGCGGTAGTAATGTAAAACTAATTAATAAGCTTACGAGTTAAGTAAAAGAGAGCCAGAGGGGGAAAGTTGAAAAAGTGTTCAGCTGTATGAATGTATACTGAAAATAGAGGTTCCAGTGAAGAATAATAATTCAACGCATATTGTATAAGTTTTTCACCAATATTGTTGCCAACGTCCATACCACGTTGAACACACCGGTTCTCGTCCGATCACCGAAGTTAAGCAACGTCGGGCGTGGTCAGTACTTGGATGGGTGACCGCCTGGGAACACCATGTGATGTTGGCTTTTTGGTAATATTTTACACAACATAATAAATAATATTTTTTTTTGTATTTTTGTTAGTACGAAATAGTCTCAAAAACGGATTTTAATTTTTTTTTACATCATTAGAACACTCAATTCTTTCTGAGTGTATTAAAAAATAATTGGAGATCAGTACGAGAACCGAATTAAAACGAGGGCGGTTATGAGAGTTTTAGAATTGACAACCATGACCATATTTTAAAGTCGAATCCTGTCGAATCCTTAATTCGACGAACCACTTTGACAACTTAAATACACAAATGTTGCCAGGACATAGGCATTGCTGTCCTTGTCAACATTATGAAAATATTCTTATCAATATTTTGTGTGACTTTCAAAATCAAATTAACTCTATCTTAATGCATTTTTCTTAGTAAAATGTGACTAAATTTTGTTTAAATTAAAAACAAATTATCTTATGGATATTGAAAAAAAACTCTTTAACCAAATTAGTATTTATTTATAAAAATAAAACACGATATTCAAATATTAGTTGCAAATGGATAATACTTACAAAACTTATCCTAATGGCACAACTTAAATTAAAACATAATAATACCATTGGCTACCATTTGTTAACCTAAATGGATTCCTCATTTACTACAGATTAATACTAATAAAAATGCAAACTTTGTAGTATAAATTATAAACATAATCGTTACAAAAGTTACACGACGAATTAATATTAATATTTCCAAAATTATAAATAAATTAACTACATAGCCAAAATAGACGGACTTTGTCAAAGAAATATTATAATATTGTATTGTACCAGATCTATGTATCTCCAAAGTTTCATCTGAATAGGTTCAGTAAAAGTTAAAAAAGATTTTACAAAATATGAAGCAAATATAGGGCCAGTATAAGTAAACACATATTTTTAAAGCGTATTTTAAAATAACCTCTCGAGAGATGTAAACTAATGGATGTGAATAAAGATTTAAAGACAATAGTAACGTCTTTTTGAACTATGTAGTTTACTTGTACAATTTGTATACTACATTCACTAAGTAATTAAAATAATAAAATTTCCAAAATATGTAATATATTATCACTAATGAATGTATACTTTGGACGGATTAAATACGTGAAGTCTTACGCTTAACTGAGGTATGAGTATCAGATCTTTTAAGCCTTAATACTAGGTTAGAATTTGAGCTTTATACACTTATATTTAAAACGCAATTTACCAATTCATGAGTATTTAAGATATATTATGATGAATACAAACAGATCTATGTCTTTAACCACATCAATTGAGAATGTACCATTTTACAAACTTACGTGTAAAAAAATTGTTTTAACTTTTGAACGAATATCAGAGTGATGTCAGACGGGATACAAAGACATGATGCTATGAGCTATTTCCATCATAGCTCAACAATAGCAAATAATTTAGTACTGACATCTTTTATTGTCACTACTGTAGTTAAAAGAAATAAGGGGGGTAATATAGTCAATAAGAGTTCCCTTCGCTATCATACTAATGGTATGGTTGTAAGGAGAACTCTTACGGGAAACGCACTCCAGCCGATATTTAGGCCCGTTTTTATAAACCGATCTCGGATGAAGAACGTGATCTCAGATGTTACAAATATCACTTTTACAAACGATTTGACATTTCAGCATCTAAAACCGAATGTTGAGATCGAAGGAATCTTAATATCAGTTTATTAATACGGGCCTTAAACTTGTATGCCGGTAGTTGGAAATTAGGTACAAAAGAAGATACATGTAGCGACATCTATCATTGCTAAGTTGCAACGTATCCTCATTGGGAGTTTAAGACCTCTTATGTGTAATAATCAACTATTTGAGAAAATCGATAAAAATCGATTCTTTTGTTTACCAAGCACATAGGTGATTTTGAATTTCTTGAATTACGATGGAAACGTCGTACATACATGAGAATTTTTGAATTCGACAGTGCTTCAAAATGTGGAATCGTTTGACGTAAAAAAGTGATTTTGTGAACAGACACATAAGGGGCCATCTATAAATTACGTCACATGTTAGGGGGAGGGGGAGGGGGGGGTCGATGTAGTGTTACATTGTGTGACAAGGGATGGCAGGGGCTAAATTTCGTGACGTCACATTTCAAAATCGAATAATCGTTATGTATAGGCAAATATTAAAAAAGAAATGACAATTAAATTTATTTCTGAACTGCTGTTTTAATTTAATAATTTCTAGGTACAAAATTTCATAATATGTGACGTCACACTTGGGGGGGGAGGTCTCACAAATGTGTGGAGGTCTGTGACTAGGACGGAGGAGGGATCAAAAAGTCATGAGATTAGGGTAGAGGTAATTTATGGATGGCCTCTAAGAGGTATTAAAGTCGCATCGACGGTATACTAGTTTAATACAACATGATAGCTCCGTTTACTTTCTCCTCTAGCGCCGGTGCGATCGTGTCGCCATCTCGCCCGTCTGCCATCGCAACTAGCACGCACACGTTGTTAACGAACGCTGCTACAGATGTCGCTACTATCAGCCTGAAATAAAAAAAATTGTGTGTCAGCTCCGACGCAGGACTGGAATTTAACGCCATCTAGTTTGCAATCGTCAAATTAGTGCTGATCAGTAACAGCGCCATCTAGAGTCTGTGTTACGAATTACAAAAATAACGCACAACGCACCTAACGTAACGCATAAAGTTTGATTTTACTCCATAAATTTTCATACCCCAGGCTTATAAATGAAAACCGATTAAACGGAGTTAAAGTCCAAAACGTTTTATCATCGACAAAAATCGTTTAATAAAACCTTTTAATCGCTATCATTACATTACTCATTACATACAATGTTAACTAACTAAACGTAAGCCTTGAAAGCATGGAGTATAGAGGTAGAAGGAGAGCCATTGAGAGAGAGAAAATAGAGGTTCCAATAATGGCCATTCGAATGGCGCTAGTATCTGAAAAATCGAGCGATATGAACATAGCAGATTTACATGGAGTGAAGTTTGCTGAGTTATGGCTCCCGTGATGAATGGCGCTAGTGTCTGAGAAATAGCGATATTCGAACATAGATGGTGTAGACCGCACCGCGGTGCCACCCGTAACTGGACGCGTTTTTATGGACATTTTTCATACACAGAGATTAAATTATTTTAAGTCTATGGTAAACGCCCACTGTTGTTATTATTTCCCAAACCACCCACCCGTTATTTTACAACATATACATATATACAAGAATTGCTCGTTTAAAGGTATTAGATTTAACTTACCAGAAGGACAATCCCAAATCAGCTGTGCCATCGGAAGACCAGGTGTTGGCGAGGTCTTCCTCGGACATCACGTTGTGCTGCAGTCTTAAGAAATACTCAGTCAGCCACACGGCTATTGCGCCGAGAGCGAATAGCACTGGAAATTAAAAATAAAATAATTTTAATACAAAAGTGAAGACTTAAAGTAACCTAACAATAGGCTCTGACTAGATTAATGTTTTCTTTTTGTATGGTTCTAGTTTGCTGTTACTTGTTGTCTTGAAGTAGTTCAAGAACTATCGAGTGTTTGTGAGTTTTGGTTCAATCTCAAATATTTTTTCTTCAAGTTAGGACATAGGCTATGGTCACATCGGGGTTTAAAGGCCTCTGTGTCCAACCCTCTTCGTCAGAGCCGTCGTAACACGTGGGAACATCTAGGCACATCTAAGTTCGGGGCCCTTTCAGAAAACTAAAAGCCGAGGAAGCGTAGCCGGATCTTTTTAAATGCAACACGATTTGTATTTCGTATTCGTGACTTACCATGACTACGATCCATGTAACTGGGTCGAAATATCGGTTTTATAAAATACGAATAGTAAGTACCCGTTGCATTTAAAATGTTGTGTCCGCGATGATATAACTTTAAAATCATTTGCTGGACCTTCTTTAATTGTTTACCGATTCATCTATACTAATATTATAAAGAGGAAAGATTTGATTGTTTGTTTGCATTGAATAGGCTCCGAAACTACCGAACCGATTTGAAAAATTCTTTCACTGTTGGGAAGCTACACTATCCCCGGGTGACATAGGCTATATTATATTTTTTTTAATATTTTTCCCGAAACAAAGAGAGGGCGATTTCCTAGTATTAAAATAAACTAAAAGAAACCTTAAGGTAACATCGTTTATATTGCTCGTGGCGGATGCTGATCAATGGACATGGATATATGTAAAATATCATCTACTTATGCTGGCCATACACGATCAAGTATACATAACAAGTTTGCAGCGGACTTGACGCGGCATCCAGTACACTTGACGGTGTATGGCCACGGTGGTTGTCTGGTCATAGCTATCTCATGCAAACTGGATGCCGCATCAAGTCAAACTGCTAACTTGGCAAGTACATACTTGTGTTAGTTGTGCTTGTACCTCTACCAGCAATTTATTTGTCAACTTAGATAAGTTTTCCACTTTGGGTTATCTGGAAGAGATCGCTTTTTAGCGATAAGATCGCTTATTGTATACTATCCATTGTAGCTGTTATGTACCTACATGTACATTTTATTCTGGTGTGCAATAAAGAGTTTTGTATTGTATTGTATTGTACACTTGATCGTGTATGGCCATCTTTAGGAAAGTAACAATAACTCACCGGTAGCACAATTACAAGCCAAGATGGGTTTCGGCGAAGCCCTCGTTCGCGCGGCCGACGCCATCGCAGCCAGAACACAGGCGGCCCCTGACGACACCAGCGCTACTGCCAGCTGGGCCGCAGTGCCCAGCCAAGCCCATCGCCGGGCTGGGTGCGTGCCGGCTTTTACTGGAAACGGGAATGATTTGGGTGGATCATAATGTAATAAAAGAGAATGCCTATAGCCAGTACTCTCAAAAAATTATTGTGTCACAATGATTTTTGGACAAAAAATTAAATTAAAATATTTAAAGTATATACCCTATTTCCTAAAAAAATCCTCTTTGGGAATAATTTTCTGAAATTAATAAGTAACTTTACTTCCGTACTAAGGGGACTGTCAAATGAATTAGAAAGTTATTATAATCAGCCAGGAGTAATAGTGTTCTGTGATTATAATACATTACAAACTACATGGCGTTTTGGGACTGTCAAATGAATTTGAAACTTAAAAGATCAACATTACATACGCAATCGACTTTAATACGCCTACATGGAGTCCATATTATTGTGAGTTTACTATTACCTAAATTCAAACAAATTTTGTTGAAAATCTCGTATTTGCTACTATTAACGTTGACTAAATTTAGTATGTGTAATTTATTAAGATAACATAATCAAATAAAGGTATTTTTATCAAGACACAAAAATTTTAAAGTCAGTACATTTCTCCATAGTAAATGGGTATTCTCCTTTCTTTATTTGCTCTCCGATAGCGACTAAAATACAGGAAGAAGTTCTTTATGTTAAATTAATTAAACAAAGGATCGTCAGCTCGTTTGCCGGCTATTTCCATAAAAAAATATTGAAATATTAGATTTAAAAAACCGGCCAAGTGCGAATCGGACTCGCGCACACAGGGTTCCGTACCATTATCTATACAACATTAGACACTACATATATTATAACCTTTTTTTAAGTTTCACCTGTAAATATTTCAAGTTTCTACCTGTCGTCCTTATTAAGATCGAGAATAAACGGAAAAAAATCACGTTTGTTGTATGGGAGCCCCACTTAAATATTTATTTTATTCTGTTTTTTATGTTTTTTTGTGTGTTTTTATGTTTTTTTGTTTTTAGTATTTGTTATTATAACGCCAATAGAAATACATCATCTGTGGAAATTTCAACTGTCTAGCTACCACAGTTCATGAAATGCAGCCTGGTGACAGACAGCCGGGACAGACAGTGGAGTCTTAGTAATAGGGTCCCGTTTTTAGCCTTTGGGTATGGAACCCTAAAAATAATTAAAAGTAAACAATTTGTATTAATAGCATTCAATGATAATTTATGTTTAAAATCTTTTTATTTTATGCCTGCCTTATTGAAACGGAGTTCTTTATCGCGCGTTGCGAAAGGGGGGCTAGACGGAAAATTACGACACTTTTTGATTCTTACGAATGACGACACTTTTTTTGAAGTGATTCAGAACGTTTTACAGAGTTGGCACTATACAACAAAACAATACTTAAATCGAAAGGAACTTCGTTCCATCCGGGTGTCCCTTGACACCTCTCATGTTTTTTTTAATTTACAAATCACGTCAAAGGCCCTGTATGATTGTTTTAAAAATAAGACTTAAAAAAATGAACTATAGATTATCTTATCTATAAAGTATCAAAGGAGTATATAATCCAAGTAGCAAAATTAACACTGCATCATTCAGTGGCGGTACAGCCATACAAGTCGAAAAGCCCAGCTTACTATCATTGCTTTACTATCATCACTCTGCAGCTGTTAACACTCATATCATATTATTTGTTGGTAAATATTATACGTATGGAATGGAGAGTTCTGTGTTGTCGGGCCAAAGATCTCGAGATCCTGGGTTGTACGACACAACTGACGGCCTACTATCACTACGATGTCACAAAGCAAAGGTATCTTGCATAATGCACAATAAACAAAGGACGGTATACTCTGGAGACCTGTGGGCTGCGTGACATAACGTACTGTGCGAAGGATTTAGGGCGTGACTCGAACTTGATGCGATATTACGTACTGGCAGGAAAGACAATTGCATCACAATTCACAATTCACATAGTTCAACCGGTCACGTGGTGTATAATATCTGTGGTACCAAGTGCATTGAGTGCAAGCTGGTTTTCTTACTCTGTGAACACAGACTTAAAAAAAGAACACACAGACCACAAAAAGTTATTTTTTTCAAGCCTGTGTCTGTGAATAAATGATTTAATGTTTGGTGCTCATGGAGACAGGCTTGAAACTAGCATGCTTCACATAAGGATTGTAAAATCAATCTATACTTCTATACTAATATTATAAATGCGAAAGTAACTCTGTCTGCTACTCAATAACGCCTAAAACACTGAACCGATTTTGATGAAATTTGGTACAGATATGGAATTGAGCTCGGGAATGAACATAGGATACTTTTTATCCCGGAAAATAGACGCGTTCCTGAGGGATAACTATTCCACGCCAAAACCACTGAACCGATTTTGGTGAAATTTGGTACAGATATAGAATTGAGCTCGGGAAAGGACATAGGATACTTTTTATCCCAGAAAATAGACCTGTTCCTGAGGGATAACTCTTTCAAGCCACTAAACCGATTTTGATGAAATTTGGTACAGATATAGAATTGAGCTCGGGAATGGACATAGGATACTTTTTATCCCGGAAAATAGACCTGTTCCTGAGGGATAACTCTTTCAAGCCACTAAACCGATTTTGATGAAATTTGGTACAGATATAGAATTGAGCTCGGGAATGGACATAGGATACTTTTTATCCCGGAAAATAGACCTGTTCCTGAGGGATAACTCTTTCAAGCCACTAAACCGATTTTGATGAAATTTGGTACAGATATAGAATTGAGCTCGGGAATGGATATAGGATACTTTTTATCCCGGAAAATAGACCTGTTCCTGAGGGATAACTCTTTCAAGCCACTAAACCGATTTTGATGAAATTTGGTACAGATATAGAACTGAGCTCGGGAATGGACATAGGATACTTTTTATCCCGGAAAATAGACCTGTTCCTGAGGGATAACTCTTTCAAGCCACTAAACCGATTTTGATGAAATTTGGTACAGATATAGAATTGAACTCGGGAAAGGACATAGGATACTTTTTATCCCGGAAAATAGACCTGTTCCTGAGGGATAACTCTTTCAAGCCACTAAACCGATTTCGATGAAATTTAGTACAGATATAGAATTGAGCTCGGGAAAGGACATAGGATACTTTTTATCCCGTAAAACAGACCTGTTCCTGAGGGATAAGGTCAAATTTTGTTATATGTAGTTGATAGATTCGTTATATTTTATGAAGCGATTTTTATGACTCTTTTTAGGGTTCCGAAGTCAAAACAGAATTCTCATAGTTTCATCATGCCGGTCCGTTCGTCCGTCCATCCATCCATCCGTAGCATAGCGCAGAGGCCCTTAGTGCTAGAAAGCTGTAATTTAGCAAGGATATACATGTTTATTTAAACTTCTGGTAGAATAACATTTTTAAAAATATGGTTTTAGGATACCTCTCCTAGAGATAATATAGGGATATTTTTTTCCGTCACGCACCCCATAGTGCGGGGTATCGTGGAAAAGGTCTCTCAAAATTAATATGGGTCTGCTGAGTCCATTTTTCGATTGAGGGGTCTGTTTGCGAAATATTCGTAAGTGTTAGACACGTAAAAAAATTCATGGCAATAGCATCAAAAGGAAAACTCTCATGGCTATATTATTATTAGCATACGTAGTTATTGAGTTCTATAAACTTAGAACTTCGGAACCCTATATTACCAGTGACCTGATACGCTATTAGCCGGTTTTTTAACCAACTTCAAAAAAGTAGCATGTTCCCAGTTCGACTGTTATAAACAAAAATTAACTTTAACATAATTTGAAAAATCAATCTTTAAAGGGTTAATTCAGGGAATGTTTATACGACACTCCGTCATTTTTAAGGTTCTGAAGTAAAATCGGAACCCTAATAGCTTCGTCATGTCCGTCCGTCAGTCTGTCCGTCTGTCCAAAGCAAAGCGCCGAGACCCTTAGTGCTAGAAAGCTATAATTTGGCATGGATATACATATTTATTAAAACTCCAATATCGTAGAATAAACTACTGAAAAAACTTTTTTTTTCGTGGTACCTCCACTACAGGTAACGTGAGCATTATTTTTTTATTCATAACTATAGTGTGGGGTATCGTTGAAAAGTTTTTTCAAAAATATTATGGGTCTTTTGAGACCATTTTTGGATGAAAAGTTCCGTTTGCGAAATATTTGGCTTGAAAGTGCTAATTTTGGGTACCCAAGTCGTCAAGTGTCCCCCCTAACGGCTAAACGGTTGGAGTTGGACAAGTGAAAAAATTTTCAAAAATAGGTTATACGATGGATTTATAAGGAAAACTATCAAGGCTATGTTAACATGAGTATCGTAGTTAATGAGTAATAGTCAATAAACTTACTACTTTGGAACCCAATATTGCACGTGGCCTGACACGCATTTGCCCGGTTTTTTAAGTTAAAACTGTGAAACTTGGTAGTTAGTTTGCAATCTTACATAAAACAAATATAACTGTAGCATGATTGTTTGGTAATACATTCCCTAAGGGCTAAAACTAGAGGTTGTAAGTTTAGAGTATGTTTGGAATAAGAAGTTGTAAAACGAACAGATGAGTCACCTCATGGTAAGTGGTCACTTTCGCCAATGTACATTAGCAACGCTAAAGGAATCACTGATTTGCTGCTGCCCAAAAAGAAAAGAAAGATATTTTTTTGTGTATTCTGTAAAATTACAATGTAAATTTAAAATTCAAAAACTCTCAGGCCCTGACTTAAACCTTTAAATTCTAAAAAGTTCAATTATTTTGGGACCTTTCCTATGGGTGGGTCATTAATGACTCACTACTGAACACTCACTCTTGAGGACGCCTAGAGCATACTCCACCACTTTGCTCCAGTGTGGATTGATGGAGGGATTAGAAATCAACCCAAGTGTCGGAAGTCATTACGCCGGGCGAGGACCTTCAATATGTCATAACGACTGTTACCTTACGACAACAACCGGGACCGACAGCCTCACGTGCCCTCCGAAGCTCGGAGAGCTCAAGAATTTTTTGCCACTAGCGGTCACCTATCTAACTACCGACCGCACTCGCTATTGTTTAACTTCATCGATTACTATTAGAACCGACACAAGCCGCTGCGCCCGGGCTATGAATGCTTCTCCCGATGGGTAATTAATGGGTTCTATGAACATGTCACTTTTGCTGTAATTTTGGTGAAGAGTTTAGTATCTTGCTGTCTACCAATCACGCTACAATATCAGATCGTATTTATCAGGAATATAAAGATTTGTTTAATATTTTACTCATTTACATAATACGATATATGTATGTACTAAGTATAGGTGTTTTAGCTTCAACCCATAATGGACTATTACAAGGCACGGGTCTCCTCTCTTCATAGTATGGACAAGTTTGCTGTCAATTTATGAAAAACATGTTTTATAATGAAGGGATCTTTATTTTCGGCGTACGAAGTCGCGGGTAACAGCTAGTATATATATATGAGTATATATATACATATGCATGTATATGTACATATATACATATATATTGATAAGAGTGAGAGTCTACTCGAGGTTTCGGAATGCGGTCAAACATCAACTGTGGGAAGTATATATACCAAATGAAGAGAATAACGAAGATGAGCCAATTCAAGGTTATTATTGCACCAGTAAATCTGGGGCAAGAACCCTTGGATGTTGCGCACATGTTGCCAGTATTATTTGGTTTGGTACCTTGGGTATGCTCAACATCGAAAAATCCTCAAGTATCCAACTCGACTTCTTGATATCCTGAATAATGCAGCTAATAGGCCTCTTCCTTAGGTGGCTGGAGATGGCCGGGTTCTAACCTTAGCTGGTCAGAACATTCATGTATTTTTCTCTTAGGACACACACACACACACACACACACACACACACACACACACACACACATTTTAAGAACACCGCCACTTTATGCCACCTAAGTCAAGACATGAATGTTCTGACCAGACCTTATCAATATATATATACGAGTACATGAGTATGTGTGTGTGTGTCATATATATGTATATATGAGTATACATGTATATATACATATATACGTGTGTATATATATACAGAATATATATATACATTCTCTTATTTATGTGTCGCTTTTTTTCTCTAAGACGGGACATAGAATAGGGCTTAACATCATATCTTCGAAGCCCACTGGGCCTTTTAGATCGGTTTAAATGAAGTTGGGCCCATAAGAACTTTTGATCAGCATCGTTCAGAGAGCCTAAATCCTAAGTTTGAGAAAAATCCACGGTACTCCCATTTTAGAACATTTTGTGCGTGGTCCTTTAGTACAGATATAGAATTGAGCTCGGGAAAGGACATAGGATACTTTTTATCCCGGAAAATAGACCTGTTCCTGAGGGATAACTCTTTCAAGCCACTAAACCGATTTTGATGAAATTTGGTACAGATATAGAATTGAGCTCGGGAAAGGACATAGGATACTTTTTATCCCGGAAAATAGACCTATTCCTGAGGGATAACTCTTTCAAGCCACTAAACCGATTTTGATGAAATTTAGTACAGATATAGAATTGAGCTCGGGAAAGGACATAAGATACTTTTTAACCCGGAAAATAGACCTGTCCCTGAGGGATAACTCTTTCAAGCCACTTAACCGATTTTGATGAAATTTGGTACAGATATAGAATTGAGCTCGGGAAAGGACATAGGATACTTTTTATCCCGGAAAATAGACCTGTTCCTGAGGGATAACTCTTTCAAGCCACTAAACCGATTTCGATGAAATTTAGTACAGATATAGAATTGAGCTCGGGAAAGGACATAGGATACTTTTTATCCCGTAAAACAGACCTGTTCCTGAGGGATAAGGTCAAATTTTGTTATATGTAGTTGATAGATTCGTTATATTTTATGAAGCGATTTTTATGACTCTTTTTAGGGTTCCGAAGTCAAAACAGAATTCTCATAGTTTCATCATGCCGGTCCGTTCGTCCGTCCATCCATCCATCCGTAGCATAGCGCAGAGGCCCTTAGTGCTAGAAAGCTGTAATTTAGCAAGGATATACATGTTTATTTAAACTTCTGGTAGAATAACATTTTTAAAAATATGGTTTTAGGATACCTCTCCTAGAGATAATATAGGGATATTTTTTTCCGTCACGCACCCCATAGTGCGGGGTATCGTGGAAAAGGTCTCTCAAAATTAATATGGGTCTGCTGAGTCCATTTTTCGATTGAGGGGTCTGTTTGCGAAATATTCGTAAGTGTTAGACACGTAAAAAAATTCATGGCAATAGCATCAAAAGGAAAACTCTCATGGCTATATTATTATTAGCATACGTAGTTATTGAGTTCTATAAACTTAGAACTTCGGAACCCTATATTACCAGTGACCTGATACGCTATTAGCCGGTTTTTTAACCAACTTCAAAAAAGTAGCATGTTCCCAGTTCGACTGTTATAAACAAAAATTAACTTTAACATAATTTGAAAAATCAATCTTTAAAGGGTTAATTCAGGGAATGTTTATACGACACTCCGTCATTTTTAAGGTTCTGAAGTAAAATCGGAACCCTAATAGCTTCGTCATGTCCGTCCGTCAGTCTGTCCGTCTGTCCAAAGCAAAGCGCCGAGACCCTTAGTGCTAGAAAGCTATAATTTGGCATGGATATACATATTTATTAAAACTCCAATATCGTAGAATAAACTACTGAAAAAACTTTTTTTTTCGTGGTACCTCCACTACAGGTAACGTGAGCATTATTTTTTTATTCATAACTATAGTGTGGGGTATCGTTGAAAAGTTTTTTCAAAAATATTATGGGTCTTTTGAGACCATTTTTGGATGAAAAGTTCCGTTTGCGAAATATTTGGCTTGAAAGTGCTAATTTTGGGTACCCAAGTCGTCAAGTGTCCCCCCTAACGGCTAAACGGTTGGAGTTGGACAAGTGAAAAAATTTTCAAAAATAGGTTATACGATGGATTTATAAGGAAAACTATCAAGGCTATGTTAACATGAGTATCGTAGTTAATGAGTAATCTATACTAATATTATAAATGCGAAAGTAACTCTGTCTGCTACTCAATAACGCCTAAAACACTGAACCGATTTTGATGAAATTTGGTACAGATATGGAATTGAGCTCGGGAATGAACATAGGATACTTTTTATCCCGGAAAATAGACGCGTTCCTGAGGGATAACTATTCCACGCCAAAACCACTGAACCGATTTTGGTGAAATTTGGTACAGATATAGAATTGAGCTCGGGAAAGGACATAGGATACTTTTTATCCCAGAAAATAGACCTGTTCCTGAGGGATAACTCTTTCAAGCCACTAAACCGATTTTGATGAAATTTGGTACAGATATAGAATTGAGCTCGGGAATGGACATAGGATACTTTTTATCCCGGAAAATAGACCTGTTCCTGAGGGATAACTCTTTCAAGCCACTAAACCGATTTTGATGAAATTTGGTACAGATATAGAATTGAGCTCGGGAATGGATATAGGATACTTTTTATCCCGGAAAATAGACCTGTTCCTGAGGGATAACTCTTTCAAGCCACTAAACCGATTTTGATGAAATTTGGTACAGATATAGAATTGAGCTCGGGAATGGATATAGGATACTTTTTATCCCGGAAAATAGACCTGTTCCTGAGGGATAACTCTTTCAAGCCACTAAACCGATTTTGATGAAATTTGGTACAGATATAGAACTGAGCTCGGGAATGGACATAGGATACTTTTTATCCCGGAAAATAGACCTGTTCCTGAGGGATAACTCTTTCAAGCCACTAAACCGATTTTGATGAAATTTGGTACAGATATAGAATTGAACTCGGGAAAGGACATAGGATACTTTTTATCCCGGAAAATAGTCCTGTTCCTGAGGGATAACTCTTTCAAGCCACTAAACCGATTTTGATGAAAGGACCACGCACAAAATGTTCTAAAATGGGAGTACCGTGGATTTTCCTCAAACTTAGGATTTAAGATCTCTGAACGATGCTGATTAAAAGTTCTTATGGGCCCAACTTCGTTTAAAGCGATCTAAAGGGCCCAGTGGGCTTCGAAGATATGATGTTAAGCCCTATTCTATCTCCCGTCTTAGAGAAAAAAAAGCGACACATAAATAAGAGAATATATATATATATATATATTTACACATGATTCTGTATATATATATATATATATATATATATACATCTATACTAATATTATAAATGCGAAAGTAACTCTGTCTGCTACTCAATAACGCCTAAAACACTGAACCGATTTTGATGAAATTTGGTACAGATATGGAATTGAGCTCGGGAATGAACATAGGATACTTTTTATCCCGGAAAATAGACGCGTTCCTGAGGGATAACTATTCCACGCCAAAACCACTGAACCGATTTTGGTGAAATTTGGTACAGATATAGAATTGAGCTCGGGAAAGGACATAGGATACTTTTTATCCCAGAAAATAGACCTGTTCCTGAGGGATAACTCTTTCAAGCCACTAAACCGATTTTGATGAAATTTGGTACAGATATAGAATTGAGCTCGGGAATGGACATAGGATACTTTTTATCCCGGAAAATAGACCTGTTCCTGAGGGATAACTCTTTCAAGCCACTAAACCGATTTTGATGAAATTTGGTACAGATATAGAATTGAGCTCGGGAATGGACATAGGATACTTTTTATCCCGGAAAATAGACCTGTTCCTGAGGGATAACTCTTTCAAGCCACTAAACCGATTTTGATGAAATTTGGTACAGATATAGAATTGAGCTCGGGAATGGATGTAGGATACTTTTTATCCCGGAAAATAGACCTGTTCCTGAGGGATAACTCTTTCAAGCCACTAAACCGATTTTGATGAAATTTGGTACAGATATAGAACTGAGCTCGGGAATGGACATAGGATACTTTTTATCCCGGAAAATAGACCTGTTCCTGAGGGATAACTCTTTCAAGCCACTAAACCGATTTTGATGAAATTTGGTACAGATATAGAATTGAACTCGGGAAAGGACATAGGATACTTTTTATCCCGGAAAATAGTCCTGTTCCTGAGGGATAACTCTTTCAAGCCACTAAACCGATTTTGATGAAAGGACCACGCACAAAATGTTCTAAAATGGGAGTACCGTGGATTTTCCTCAAACTTAGGATTTAAGATCTCTGAACGATGCTGATTAAAAGTTCTTATGGGCCCAACTTCGTTTAAAGCGATCTAAAGGGCCCAGTGGGCTTCGAAGATATGATGTTAAGCCCTATTCTATCTCCCGTCTTAGAGAAAAAAAAGCGACACATAAATAAGAGAATATATATATATATATATATATTTACACATGATTCTGTATATATATATATATATATACATATATATATATATGAGTATATATATACATATGCATGTATATGTACATATATACATATATATTGATAAGAGTGAGAGTCTACTCGAGGTTTCGGAATGCGGTCAAACATCAACTGTGGGAAGTATATATACCAAATGAAGAGAATAACGAAGATGAGCCAATTCAAGGTTATTATTGCACCAGTAAATCTGGGGCAAGAACCCTTGGATGTTGCGCACATGTTGCCAGTATTATTTGGTTTGGTACCTTGGGTATGCTCAACATCGAAAAATCCTCAAGTATCCAACTCGACTTCTTGATATCCTGAATAATGCAGCTAATAGGCCTCTTCCTTAGGTGGCTGGAGATGGCCGGGTTCTAACCTTAGCTGGTCAGAACATTCATGTATTTTTCTCTTAGGACACACACACACACACACACACACACACACACACACACACACACACATTTTAAGAACACCGCCACTTTATGCCACCTAAGTCAAGACATGAATGTTCTGACCAGACCTTATCAATATATATATACGAGTACATGAGTATGTGTGTGTGTGTCATATATATGTATATATGAGTATACATGTATATATACATATATACGTGTGTATATATATACAGAATATATATATACATTCTCTTATTTATGTGTCGCTTTTTTTCTCTAAGACGGGACATAGAATAGGGCTTAACATCATATCTTCGAAGCCCACTGGGCCTTTTAGATCGCTTTAAATGAAGTTGGGCCCATAAGAACTTTTGATCAGCATCGTTCAGAGAGCCTAAATCCTAAGTTTGAGAAAAATCCACGGTACTCCCATTTTAGAACATTTTGTGCGTGGTCCTTTAGTACAGATATAGAATTGAGCTCGGGAAAGGACATAGGATACTTTTTATCCCGGAAAATAGACCTGTTCCTGAGGGATAACTCTTTCAAGCCACTAAACCGATTTTGATGAAATTTGGTACAGATATAGAATTGAGCTCGGGAAAGGACATAGGATACTTTTTATCCCGGAAAATAGACCTATTCCTGAGGGATAACTCTTTCAAGCCACTAAACCGATTTTGATGAAATTTAGTACAGATATAGAATTGAGCTCGGGAAAGGACATAAGATACTTTTTAACCCGGAAAATAGACCTGTCCCTGAGGGATAACTCTTTCAAGCCACTTAACCGATTTTGATGAAATTTGGTACAGATATAGAATTGAGCTCGGGAAAGGACATAGGATACTTTTTATCCCGGAAAATAGACCTGTTCCTGAGGGATAACTCTTTCAAGCCACTAAACCGATTTCGATGAAATTTAGTACAGATATAGAATTGAGCTCGGGAAAGGACATAGGATACTTTTTATCCCGTAAAACAGACCTGTTCCTGAGGGATAAGGTCAAATTTTGTTATATGTAGTTGATAGATTCGTTATATTTTATGAAGCGATTTTTATGACTCTTTTTAGGGTTCCGAAGTCAAAACAGAATTCTCATAGTTTCATCATGCCGGTCCGTTCGTCCGTCCATCCATCCATCCGTAGCATAGCGCAGAGGCCCTTAGTGCTAGAAAGCTGTAATTTAGCAAGGATATACATGTTTATTTAAACTTCTGGTAGAATAACATTTTTAAAAATATGGTTTTAGGATACCTCTCCTAGAGATAATATAGGGATATTTTTTTCCGTCACGCACCCCATAGTGCGGGGTATCGTGGAAAAGGTCTCTCAAAATTAATATGGGTCTGCTGAGTCCATTTTTCGATTGAGGGGTCTGTTTGCGAAATATTCGTAAGTGTTAGACACGTAAAAAAATTCATGGCAATAGCATCAAAAGGAAAACTCTCATGGCTATATTATTATTAGCATACGTAGTTATTGAGTTCTATAAACTTAGAACTTCGGAACCCTATATTACCAGTGACCTGATACGCTATTAGCCGGTTTTTTAACCAACTTCAAAAAAGTAGCATGTTCCCAGTTCGACTGTTATAAACAAAAATTAACTTTAACATAATTTGAAAAATCAATCTTTAAAGGGTTAATTCAGGGAATGTTTATACGACACTCCGTCATTTTTAAGGTTCTGAAGTAAAATCGGAACCCTAATAGCTTCGTCATGTCCGTCCGTCAGTCTGTCCGTCTGTCCAAAGCAAAGCGCCGAGACCCTTAGTGCTAGAAAGCTATAATTTGGCATGGATATACATATTTATTAAAACTCCAATATCGTAGAATAAACTACTGAAAAAACTTTTTTTTTCGTGGTACCTCCACTACAGGTAACGTGAGCATTATTTTTTTATTCATAACTATAGTGTGGGGTATCGTTGAAAAGTTTTTTCAAAAATATTATGGGTCTTTTGAGACCATTTTTGGATGAAAAGTTCCGTTTGCGAAATATTTGGCTTGAAAGTGCTAATTTTGGGTACCCAAGTCGTCAAGTGTCCCCCCTAACGGCTAAACGGTTGGAGTTGGACAAGTGAAAAAATTTTCAAAAATAGGTTATACGATGGATTTATAAGGAAAACTATCAAGGCTATGTTAACATGAGTATCGTAGTTAATGAGTAATAGTCAATAAACTTACTACTTTGGAACCCAATATTGCACGTGGCCTGACACGCATTTGCCCGGTTTTTTAAGTTAAAACTGTGAAACTTGGTAGTTAGTTTGCAATCTTACATAAAACAAATATAACTGTAGCATGATTGTTTGGTAATACATTCCCTAAGGGCTAAAACTAGAGGTTGTAAGTTTAGAGTATGTTTGGAATAAGAAGTTGTAAAACGAACAGATGAGTCACCTCATGGTAAGTGGTCACTTTCGCCAATGTACATTAGCAACGCTAAAGGAATCACTGATTTGCTGCTGCCCAAAAAGAAAAGAAAGATATTTTTTTGTGTATTCTGTAAAATTACAATGTAAATTTAAAATTCAAAAACTCTCAGGCCCTGACTTAAACCTTTAAATTCTAAAAAGTTCAATTATTTTGGGACCTTTCCTATGGGTGGGTCATTAATGACTCACTACTGAACACTCACTCTTGAGGACGCCTAGAGCATACTCCACCACTTTGCTCCAGTGTGGATTGATGGAGGGATTAGAAATCAACCCAAGTGTCGGAAGTCATTACGCCGGGCGAGGACCTTCAATATGTCATAACGACTGTTACCTTACGACAACAACCGGGACCGACAGCCTCACGTGCCCTCCGAAGCTCGGAGAGCTCAAGAATTTTTTGCCACTAGCGGTCACCTATCTAACTACCGACCGCACTCGCTATTGTTTAACTTCATCGATTACTATTAGAACCGACACAAGCCGCTGCGCCCGGGCTATGAATGCTTCTCCCGATGGGTAATTAATGGGTTCTATGAACATGTCACTTTTGCTGTAATTTTGGTGAAGAGTTTAGTATCTTGCTGTCTACCAATCACGCTACAATATCAGATCGTATTTATCAGGAATATAAAGATTTGTTTAATATTTTACTCATTTACATAATACGATATATGTATGTACTAAGTATAGGTGTTTTAGCTTCAACCCATAATGGACTATTACAAGGCACGGGTCTCCTCTCTTCATAGTATGGACAAGTTTGCTGTCAATTTATGAAAAACATGTTTTATAATGAAGGGATCTTTATTTTCGGCGTACGAAGTCGCGGGTAACAGCTAGTATTATTATAAAGTCATTAATATCTCTTCCTGTGTCTCTTTCTGTGAAGCCTACTTGGCTAGAGAGAGTTGTCCTCTTGGTTGAGTCAGTTGCCACACGACTCGTCGTGGTTCGGCTGGGGGCTTAGAAGCCAGGTATTTCTCTCTCTCTCTCTCTCTCTTCTTTCTTGCATCGGTTATGGTTTTCGCATTAACGATGTCCAGGGGCGAAGGTGGCCACTTACCATCAGGTGGATCATCAGATAAAAAAATAAAAGTGGCACTCCGGGAGTACCGACAGAAGTGAAAACTTGAACAATTACGTGTGTATTTTTTGGAAAATAATTTATTGTGCAGGAAATACTTGTAAATTAAGTAGGTTTTTATTCATTATTATAAACTACAACTATACAAATATTATATTACAATTTTTATTTAACACAATATGTACATAGGTACTTATATACAAAGGTGTTGGTTACAGTAACAGTGTCGCGAGTTCAATGGTTGTTTCCCATCTCAAAAATACCCAATGCGCCTAAAGAAGTTTTCACTTTAAAATTAATGTTTTAGGGTACTATCAACTTACCACTTATATCATGAGTCCTCCATCCATATCCAAAGTTCAGCTCCTTGTGTCCTTCGAACAGTCCAAAACTGATCCTACCCTCCGAATCCATTGGATTCGAAGACCTTCTCGCACGTGCATCTATCCAATGTGTAGTTCCCAGCGAACCCACGATCAGGGCAATACACAAACACGAACCAAAAAAGGTCGCGAATATCATCGACCGCTTGAACAAGTTAAGCTTCATTTTAGCTTATACTTTCGCTTGTAGTACACACGATCGCTACTAGATGGCGTTGCATCACATTTCTTGCATTTCTGGCTCTTCACACATGGCGGTTCTTGTTTTTTACCACGTTTTCTATTAATTGCCGTTGGGAAAGCGTCGATGCGTGTCCATTGTAGCTTATCATAACAGATACAGTCTGCTTTTCTCCCACAGAATGAAATCTGTAACAAACATGTATAATTTAAAATGTTGTTTAGATTAACGCGAGGGGTGCTTTATTTACCCTATTTTTACGTTTATATACCTAATTTCAAAATGTAAACTAGATTTATTTTAAGATATTATAACATACGAGTATTTAAATTCCTACTTAAGCACATGAGCTCTTTAATGCAAAACAACCATTAATTTACACAACCGTTTTTAATAAAAACAGCGAAATATGAACTTGACATTTCATTATTTGCATTTTTACGATATACCTACATCAAGTCTTTATTACCTTGAAGTAAATTAGGTGTTTACAAGCAATGATTCTATCATTTAGTGGGTATAATCGTAGTTTCCCACATAGGGGATAAGGGGTTCAATTCCTGACATTCCTGTAGTTACACACGTATTGTTCATATTAGTTTTTTAAGTAAAATGACAGTCTCGAATCCAAAAGGCACATCTTAATTTTAAAATTACACCCATATATTAGAATTTTGTATCTAAATACCCAACAAACGAATATAGTAAGAAGAAAATTGGTAAGTGGTAATCATCTCCCATGGAGAAAAGAAACACCAAAGGCATTAGGTAGATACGGATGCGTTGTGGACGAAAAGAAGCTTTAGTTTTTTTTTTATAAAAAGGCCTTGAATTCAGCCAATCTTTTATCCTTTTCAAATGTGTGACTAGACCTTGGCTCTCGAGCTAACGATTAAAAATGGAATGCATGAATAAGAGTTATGAAACATTCCACATTCAACTAAAAGATTACAATTTATGATGCGATGAATTTGCTATTAAAATAAACGGTCATCATAAAATAACAATTCGTTTTATAAAAATACTCGCTGACCGGGCAAACGTTTTGACATATAAATTATATCTAGATAATCACCTAGCGGTATGAAACATAATTTACGACTCATACACGTATCTACCAAATATACATATAAAAACCTAAAAATCGTTTCAGAGGAGTTCGACCACAAACACCGTGACACAAGATTTTTATACATATAGGTATTAGTATATTTCTAAAACCAACATATTTATTTTGTCAATAAGAAATTGAAATTTCCGGTATCGATATAATAACCGAACTATTGCCACTAAAACGTGTCAGTAGTTCGGTTAGTCCGGTTAACCGAACTACTGACACTAAAAAGTTGCATTAGTTCGGTTAACCGGACTAATAACCGAACTACTGCCACTAGACCATAATTTCAACATTTATCACTATCAAGGAAGATTTATAGTCGGTGACTGAGATTAACATAGGTCACGTCACGTGACATGTCATAAGTTATTAACACAACAAATTAAGATCTTGTTCACTTGAAATAAAATAAAATATAAACTTTTCTTGTAGTTTTATACTGATTATATAAATATAATGCTTGACTACCATCACGCCCTGATGGTACCTAAGTAATTTACTCTTCTATAATTAAATGGCCAATGGCTTTTGATGCCTTCGAAATATCTTTCTTCACCAGAGTAAATAAGAAGAAACTAAGTACTAAGCGATCAAGATTACTTTTATTACAACAAAAATCATAATTATGTATCATTCATTGTTTACAATAGGTAGAAAGGTATAATAGGGATGTTGACGGTAACTATAAATTAATATAAATTCATGTTTAAAGTATTAATGGTAACATTTAAACACCTAAAATATTATTCTTTAATCGAAATAAATCACAATAAATTAAATATCATTAATTTAAAATTTTAAAAATAGTACTCATTGTCATGTGACCTCAAACGCCATTTTGAGCACATGACGTCATTTTCAGTATTTTATAAGCAAATTCAACGAACTTCAATAGACCGCTTGTATTGAATATCGGTTAGTGACGTCACGTGACGTTCTTGGTGGGAAATATATTGATTTTTGTGTATCATTTAATTTTGTGACTTAATAAATATATCATACTAACGCATTAGGCTACCTGTAATGTTAGTATGTGTGTGGACAAATAAATAAATAAATAAATAAATAATCATTTTTTTATTTTAAATTGAACATTATAATTTTTATAATATTGTTTTCGTGAACAGTGAAGTGAAGGTTCTATCTATAAAATAAAATTGAATTCTAAAATTAGTCAACATCCCTATTATAAACATTAGGTATTCGCTTTTCACTGAATATTTCTTCGTATAGTGCAGTCATTGAAGCGAAAAATACGGTGTTACCTCCGAATTTTTTTACTGTGAACCGATTTGCATGAAATTTTGGAATTAGGCTTATCTAACCCTTAACTTCAAAAGTGAAAATAATCTGAACTCCGCAAATTATTTTTAAGGGGTGTAAACAACCCCTTAATGGAAAAATTAACATTGAGCCATTTTATCGCTAGAAAACGTGTGTAATAGTAAGTTTTGAAATTGTAAAGTGTTTTCTAACACAATTACCTCATATTAAAATCATTTTCAACCCCTTGAAATTCTCATAACCCTTGCTAACAACCCCTAAATTAAAAAAATCACAAAAAATTACTTTGGTATGACATAAAAAGATGTAAGTGTAGAGTAAGTATTATTTTGTTCTCTATAATAATAGTCAAATTTTTAACCCCCTTTCAACCCTTAAAAACAACCCCTTGATAAAAAATTGTTAAATTTTTTTTTTGATTAAATTAAAAGGATTTAAATATTATTCTACACTCTCGAAAGTGATTATCATAATCTTCAACTTTGCTACCCTTAAAACTACCCCTAAATTAAAACAGTAAATATATATGATTACATATTTAAAAATAATTTAATTATAGAGTAAAAAATTGCCATTTATTGAATAAAATATTTACAAATTACATAAAATACTACATAAAATACATCGTACCAGATTATTAAAATATATTATTTTTCATTACTCAATGTCGGAGTCGCTGTCACAATTAATATCTGGTTGAATTAATGGGCTATTTTGGCAATTATCTCCACTGCACGTTCCGCATGTAGTATTACAGAATAGGCCAACTCTTCTGCACCCGCAAGACGTACTAAGTACTACGTAGAAAAAAATATGATAAGTTTTTGGACCATAACTCCTTCAATTTTCATGCTATCACAATTTATAACAAACCATTTTAAAGGTAATTAACAGAGCTACAACATCCTTTATTGCAATATATAGTAAAAAACCTTTTTTTAAAACGGTGAAGGGTTAAAGGGCTTAAGAGAGACTGTGATTGCGCTGCCGCGCGCTCTTTAAACAATCAGATCTCGGTCAATTTTCATGCTATCACAATTTATAACAAACCATTTTAAAGGTAATTAACAGAGCTACAAAATCCTTCATTGCAATATATAGTAAAAAACCTTTTTTTAAAACGGTGAAGGGTTAAAGGGCTTAAGAGAGACTGTGATTGCGCTGCCGCGCGCTCTTTAAACAATCATATCTCCGTCAATTTTTGTTTGACAGAAATAAAAAAAAAAACTAAATTGTTCGTCAGAAAAATACCTAAATTTTTCATCCCTACACTTTTTTACGTATCTGTCGTCATTTTTGAGATATTATGAAAAAAAGGTGTTTTTTTTGTAAATTTGAAATTTTTTATTTTTTTTTAATCTTGATTTTTTTTTTTAAATATGTGTCCTAAAGCAGCCAAACTGATACAATCTATCAAACTCTTCATAATAAAGTTATTTCTAGGCGGAATACTATTAATTTTCATTTTGGCGGAAATGGCACTTATGAAACCCATTGATTTAAAAGAAAAAATATTAAATGGTCTTCTTATTTTCAATACAGCTCACTTATTTTACGTGCAAAAGACCTTTAACAGTGCTCATTTTAAAGCTTATTTCAAGCACTACAAAAACTTTCTTTATGGCAGAATGCATAAAATGCATCTGTTCGCCGCTAGATGGCATTGAACACATAGATTAAATTTCAGACAAAATAAAAAACGGCTTTGATCTTCAATATCTAGCTTAATATTGCACTTAGAATGATTTAAAAAAAACCTAATTGTTCGTTTTTTAATCTGCTACAATTTTAGTTCTTATAAAATTTTCGATAAAACATATATTTTTGGAGATATTTGCAAAAGACCGATGAAAAACGTGAAAAAATTGCGATTTTTCAATTGCCAATAACTTGAAAAGTATTGGATTTTTCGAAAAACTTTATAGTTGATTTTTTGCTTAAAATTAGCCCTTCTATCGATATCCGAGGTTATTTTGAAAAAAAAATGTCCACCCCCGAGAAGGGGTGGCAACCACCCCCAGGGTGAGTGCGGAGTTTAAATCATTTTCACTTTTGAAGTTAAGGGTAAGATGAACCTAATTCCAAAATTTCACGCAAATCGGTTCACAGTAAAAAAATTCGGAGCAATAATGCTTCAATGACTGCACTAGTAGTGTCCATTGACTATTTAGTAGTAGTGTAGTGAACCCTGTTTGAAGAACGAACACCGAACGATCTCGAGTTAGATAGATTTTATGTAACAGATTAATGACTTTTTCGTTGTTTGTTTTGATACGATAGGTAATTCAGCATATCCATGCCAAGATAATTCTTGTGTTTTTGTGTTAACGTTTATAATATCTATTCAGTACAAAGGAATAAGTTACAGCAAGACAATCAAATCGAATCGAATAAATACTATCGATTTCACCGTATCCATACCGTCAATAGTTTTGCGTGGGAACATTTCTGATAAAACTCACTGATATTACTAACACCGTGTCCTACGTGGGCGACTCAACGCGAACGCGATCGCGAAGCGATCCGATGCGATTTCAGTGCGATGCGGTGCGATGCGGCGACTCTGTCCTACGTGCACGCGAATCGTCCCTTCACCGCAATTGACATCCGCCGCGCAACTGAAGTTCGCGCGAAAATATCAAACCAACTGATCGCGTTCGCGTCAAATCGCGCCGCGCCGCAACGCACTCTACGTGCGTTTTGTAACGTAGGACACTTCAAAACATTTCATCTGTTTGTTATTTTCGCATCGCGCCGCGTCGCTTCGCGTTCGCGTCGAGTCGCCCACGTAGGACACGGCGTAATTGGAATTGTTTACGATCTGTATGGTTGTAGAAAGTTTAAGTTAATCGCTTCATAAACAGTGAATCGAATTGTACATCTAACACCGTGTCCTACGTGGGCGACTCAACGCGAACGCGATCGCGAAGCGATCCGGTGCGATTTCAGTGCGATGCGGTGCGATGCGGCGGCTCTGTCCTACGTGCACGCGAATCGTCCCTTCACCGCCACTGACATCCGCCGCGCCGCTGAAGTTCGCGCGAAAATATCAAACCAACTGATCGCGTTCGCGTCAAATCGCGCCGCGCCGCAGCGCACTCTACGTGCGTTTTGTAACGTAGGACACTTCAACACATTTCAACTGTTTGTTGTTTTCGCATCGCGCCGCGTCGCTTCGCGTTCGCGTTGAGTCGCCCACGTAGGACACCGCGTAACAAGCTTCTTGCAGTAAACAAACAAACCGCACCTTTAGAATTAAAGTGGCTCATCTAAGAATTTTAAGAAAATTACTTTTATACTTTGAACGGCATAAAAACATGTATTCTATGCCCAATAAATAATAAAAAATGCCCAATTCTTCAATTACATGTCTGGCGTTTACCAAAAAATACAAATTTTGGATATAATTATAAAGGTGCGACATGTTTTTATGCCGTTCAATGTATAAAAGTCATTGTCTTAAAATTCTTAGTTAAGCTTAGTTCTAAAGGTGCGAAACAATAAACGCTTACACACTCATACCCCGCGTAGTGTTGCCAAGTCAGTGAACCAAGAAGTGGCTAAAACACTTTTAAAAAGTGGCTAGAATGTCAAAATTTCGTACCCTTTAAAGTGGCTAAAAGTGGCTAAAAATTTTGTACCTTTTTTTTGGACCGAGAGATAAAAAAACACTATCAAACAATTATTTTTTAATAAAATCAAACATGGAAACATAATTATTTGTATATCAGGTGGGATTGTGGTCAAGTATTAACATGTTTGTGTAAAAAAATTAATCAGTGGTTATTAGATGTTAAAGGTTCTGGTTCCGCTGCCAGGAAAGAATGTTTTTCTTTTTTACCGATTTGATTTAGAACTTCCGCCGGTATTGTTTGGTTATTTATATTTAACATTTGTACATGTTTGGTTATTTTTATTTAAATAGTTCTTTATTATTAATGTAGAATTAAGTGTGTCTACACTCATTTTATTTCTATGCTTTGTCTTTACCACACTCATCATACTAAATAATCTTTCTACTTCAGCATTTGAGTGTGGTAAAGATAAAGCCAAATCACTTAAAATCGCCGCGTCGCCGGCGTCGCCCGTTCGGCGTTAGGTAAAGTAGGTACCTATATCCCGACTTTCCCCCGTATGTTTAAGTTACTCTATGGTTATTAATTCCTGCGCAAGCAAGATGCCATAGACAATATTCGTTCAGAAATAATAATATGTTAAGAAATAAAAATATGTCACATAGAGTGACACTGTAAGGGCCACTAAGTTAGGTTAGGTTAAATGTCAATGTCAAGTAATTATTAGCTTGTTGCATAGATATAGTAACTCATATATCTATGGCTTGTTGAGTCAAACCTCAAAAGTTGCTAGAATTGTGGCTTAAATATTTAGCCAAGAATATTTGACATTTCTGGCTAAAGGAATCTTAAAAGTTGCCAGATCTAGCCAAAAAGTGGCTAACTTGGCAACACTGCCGCAGTAGGTTTTTTGAGTCGCAGGTGACAAAGACGACACATAAGCATAACACATCACAATAATAATACCCATGACTCGAGTACAAATACTTATCTGTCACATAATAGGCATAAAGTCCGCCCATTGTATTAAATTTACAATAAAGTATAATAATAATAATAATATCTGCCCCGGCCGGGAATCGAACCCGTCCTGGGTTCTCTCTCGCCTCGCAGGCATGGTCGCTACCAACTAGGCTACAGGATCGTCGGGGTCAGCATACCAGGGTACAGTGGGGCTATATTCTTCAGTTCTTTAACACTGGGTAATCTTTCCCTTAAAAATTCATATAGGTACGAAATACGAATATAATCATAGCCCGGCGGCTTGCGTCGATTCTAAATGAATGGCAAAGTTAGGCAACAGTCGCCGTGGTCGGTAGTTGAATAGGTACCGCTAGTGGCAAAAATGTCTTGAGCGTTTCCGTGTTTCGGAAGGCACATAAAGCGCGTCGGTCCCAGTTATCATAAGATAACAGTCGTTAAGCCATCTCGAAGGCCCTTGGGAGGTTTCAAAACTTCCGACACTCGGGTTGACCACTAAAACCCCTCCAATCCGCACTGGAGCAGCGCGGTGAAAGTATGCTCTAGGCCTCCTCAAGAGGAGAGACCCGTGCCCAGTAGTAGGCCATTAATGGGTGAAAGCCAATCTTTACCTTAAACGGGTACTCACAATTTTTGTATTTTATACCGATAATATAAAAATTGTGAGTACCCCTTTGCATTCAAAATGTTTGTGTCGCAATGAAATAAGATTAAAATCCATTATCGTTTAGCCACTTGCTAATTTTAGTAAGTTTGGTTGATCGTTACGTGTCCCCTAACGGCTCGCCACGGTCCGTTGGGCATCACTGCTCACCTGCTCGCTACCGACATATGCAGCCAAGGTCATTGCTATTGGGTTACGTATCGCATAAGGAAATGCTTGTGAGTTATTTACGTAAAATTATAATCAACGCTCACCCATTCATACTAAGATAGGATGTCACAGCTAGAATGATCATAAGACTACAGTTTACATAAGACCAGGGTTACCAGATTCCAGTTTATCAGTTTTCTGGCAAAATCCTTGATTTAGCAGCAAATTCCCTCATATTTTGCAATGGTACCCACCTAGCTAAATGGTATGTGGGCACGAAGTCGAAAAACCTGAGGAACTCTGGCTGCAAATGCCGGATTTCCTCAGGGGTCCGTTGTCTCTGCCACAATCTGCAAAGCCTCGAGCACTGGCGCAGTGTAGACAGCCTCTCGGTTTTCTACAGGGGCACATTTCGGAGAGTGTGCACAGGAATTGTTTGAGACGATTACCCATCTCCGTTTCTCTATCGAACAACACGACGTAAGGCGGGTATCCATCCTTTTATCGTGAACACCTCTCCGGTACGGACGACGCGGTTTGCCTCGTCATTCGTTATACGCAGCGCGAAGGATTGGAATAACTTACCTGTGTCAGCGTTCGATTCCCATCTACATATGACGTGGATGTCTTCAAGAATAGAGTGAATGGCTTTTATTAAGTTAATGTGTTCACCCCCTTAGACCACATCTCCGCTTACCATCAGATGGGATTGTGGTCAAGCATGAACTTATTCGTGTTTCATTTTATTGTTTTTTCGTGATTAACATAATTATGTAGGTCTGTAATTTTCATTCTTTTTAGAAAGTCCTGACAAGATTCCAGACATGTTAGGAAAATTGCTATCATAATAGTGAGAATGCTGGTGACACTACTTACCCAAGACCCAAGAACAAAAAAATCATTTTGAACCTGGTCAAGGACCAAACAAAACCCAGGAACTCATTTCAATAGGCAATTAACTGAATTAGAAAAATAAATATTACATGTAAGCACAATCATAGTTAATCGTTTTGGTTTAACAATTGTACTTTATTTACAGCAATCAATATCAAGATATCATAAACAATAACGGTTAACTAATGCCCGTATCATAAATCCACAGACTCACAAGCCACACTACAATTGCAAAACGCTAGCGCCTATATAAAAATACTACTGTTGCCCGCAGCTTCGCACGCGGAAATTAGGTACCTATGCTTATCATATTTATCCCCTATTTCACCCCCTTGGGGGTTGAATTTTGAAAAATCCTTTTTAGTGGATGCCTACGTCATAAGAAGAATACGTGTGCAATTTTAAGTTTATAGCCCTCTACGGGTTTGGCCTGTGCGTTGATACATCAGTCAATCATTTTTGCCTTATAAAGTATATGTAATACAGAAGATTAGAAAAGCGATTGTATTACTGTACAATGTACACTTCACTTGAAATAGAAGTAAAATTTTAAAAACAAAATACTAAGATTTATGACTTTAATATACGAGTATCGTGGACAGAACACATTTTACTATGATAAGAGTACTCATGATTTTATTTTTATTTTGTACGCCACCGATATTTCGCGCAAAAAACTCGCCTTTTGTCTACCGTATTTCAAACTTTGTAGCACGTAGACGTACGTTATACGTACTACGTAGCCCATATTATTTAATACATATAATATAGGTACTTTTCATTATATCAAAACTTTCAGCTGTGTAGTGTGTGTGAGAGAGAGAAACATTGAAACTTGTTAAACAGATCACTTTTTACTCCAACAGTCGAGATGCAGTCTTAGCGCATCAGTGGATTTCGATGTCAAGAGTACAAGACGCAATCTTGTCACAAATGTAAGACATTATTTAAAAAAATATCTATCAATGTTGCAGTATTTGAGAAGTTTTACTTAAGCTAAGCGAGCGAGGGCGCTAGAGCTAGCTAAGCCGACGAGATTAATTAAAATTATTAAATAAATAAATAGAAGATAACCAGCCAGATATTTTACTTCTCTTTCCGATCTCACGATCCATAATAATATTATGTTGAAGGGAAATGGTAAAAACCAAGATTCGATCAAATCTCTAGAGATTTGCATGTACTTTGCATATAACGTATACGCCAAATAAACACATGACATATCTGTTAGGTTAGTAAGGTTGCTTTTATTTACGCCGAAAACAGAAGCCTGCAAAGCGGGGTTCCGTCGACATACTAAGCCACAGATTCTGTGGCGTAATCAGATCATTATGTAATTACTGGTGTGCACAAAATAGACTTTGAGAACCGATTTGCCAGCTCAAAAACAACCCTGCGACATTATACTCGTTAAGCCGAAGTCGAGGACTTCGTCTATGCTGTTTACCCGCTAATCTCAGACGTCATAACCAATTCACTTATTGTAGGCTTAATTCAATACCTAGGATACCTAATTTTACCAAATGGCCTCATTCCCTTCCATTAGTACCAATAAAGTCCCCGATGTGATAATTACTGTAAATAGTACGTACTCGCTTTGCTTGGCGTATCGAGCTTTGTATTTTAACGGTGGATAATAGTCGATTGTTACGTAATACTCGTAATAATATACCTACATGTTACTTGGCCACGGCCTGTAAATGTAGTTACCCCAGTCTTACGTACTGAGAAAAAGTAAACTACCATAAAAAATAATAATTTTTATTTCGAGTGACTATAACTCCTATTTGTTAGTATTACAAAACTTATAATCTATGTTAGTGCATATCCTACATATTAAAAATTAAAAATTATGTGAGTCACCGCTGGGCCATTCCATTTGAAACAGCACAGCAATGACTCATATCTACAGTCTAACCTATTATCAATCATATTCAGGATGTTGTTGGAACTGTCCCGCAACCGGCGCATCAGGGAGCCACATCTTTTGCGCATAGTGGCATAAAAACAGTCGACTCGTGAGATCGCGAACATGCCTGATGCGCTACAGAAACGGGGCAGCCCCATCAACACCCTGAACGCGTTGTTATATTGAACGTGGAGGTTATAGGCTTTACGTAGTGTAACATTTATAACTAATCGTTGTTACATGATTTTAAACTCATCGCGGACTGAAAACATTTTTAGTATAATACGGGTACATACTAAAAATGTAATCGTTAACTGATTCGTTACAATTTCAACGTTATTTAATTTTTATTATCTCATTTATTAATTTCAATTATCTCATTACAACAGTCAAAACCAGTGTTTATTATTTTAATTACATGTTATGATTAATACATTTGACATTAACTATAAAAAGGAAGCATAAATAACAGAATCTCATGGCATTTTTGACAAGCAGAAAAATGGGTGTATAATATGGCAATGAAAATTTTTAAAACTATAACAATTGTAAAGTCAAAAAAAGTTGTATGGAATTTTTTTCTTTTTATAAAATGATGATTGCCTTAGTATATATAACTATATACTATACTACACTACAAATAATAATGCGGATATCTACCACATACCTAATCATAATAACTAACTTCTTACGGTCTTACTTATAAAAATCTCACTAATCTATACTTAGGCACCGCTTAGTTAAACCGTTCTTAAGAAGTTAATCCATGTTTAACTTTTCATTACTTATAAACGTTGATTAGCTGTTACTTAGTTAAGAAACGAACAGATAACGATACATAAATGGTTGGCACAGATTATACCTATAATAATCGATTTGATAGAGAAATTGAATGAATGAAATTGCTAAAAGTTCTATTTTTTCCATATTATGTCATCTATGACAGTGTCAGTGTCGTGAATTTGACAGATAACGGTCAGTTATTAAATTTAAAAATGAAAGAAGAATGTCATTAATGGCTTTGGAAGAGGATTATTGGAAAATTAAAATAAGAAAATTAAAAGAATAATTATACTGTTTAATGTATATTTTACTTAATTTAATTTATTTTATTTTTACCTAAGTGGTCGGATAGGGGCGGGAGAGGTATCAAAAGATAGGGCTCGACGAGCGCTATACAGAATAGAAGTAAAATTTAATGTAGAAAGTAATTTGAAAAAGAAATTTTGAAAATAGACGAAAATTTGACGGTTTTTGCTGAAAATTTGTGAAATTTAGGGAAGATTTTTTATGAAATGTATATAAAAGAGTGCACCAAAGAATTTCCAATCTTCCGATACCACGAAGTGGTCGGTCGACGTGAAATTTGAGAAGAAACTATTGCTAAAACGTATTTTTATATGAGGAAATGGTAATAAATACCAAGCTTTGAAAAATTTTTTGGAAATTCAAAATTTAAATTGGACAGTTGAAAAGAGTAATTCAAGCCGAATCTATTGATATATAACACTACTATAATGAACAACTATGGGGAGCTACTAAGATGATTTTCTTCGTAAATTTAATACTGTGCCGTGAGAGCTTAGGTGGATTCCTATATTAAACAATGTATGGTGGTGAGTGAAAGGGCGCCTCGCGACTTTTTCTGTGTTTAAGTGGTCGGATAGGGGCGGGAGAGGTGTCAAAAGATAGGGCTCGACGAGCGCTATATGTACACAATAGAAGTAATCTCGAGTATCGCCCTGTATATCAGGTCTCACTATTTCTATGATAAGACTCATGTTTTCTTTATTAAATCGGTATCTAAGTTTAAACTCCTAATCCGATAAACTTTGTAGCGGATTAAAGCGAACTCTGTAATTCTTCGTCTTTCTTCTCCTCCTAGCTCTGAAACTGCTTAAATCAGCTACGTCGTTTTGGAAATCACGAAGATCTTCCAATCCATCCATGTTTTATGCACAAATATATTTTTTTTTTACTAACAAACAAACGCAAGTAAGTTGATCAGACGTCACAATAGAACAGCTGATTTATGTGAAATCCGCCATCTTGCCGCTTAGCGAGAGTTAAACTATGTCTCGGCAGTGTTTAATTTTGACAGCTATTTAAACCCTACTTAACGACTTCTTAACGCTAAGTAGTGTTTATAAGTGAGGTTTTTGCTAATCCGTTGCTAAGCAGTAGATTAAATATTAAGTAACGTTTATAAGTAAGACCGTTAATGTGTAACTAGTATGGAAACTTTGTCAGTTTTGAAGTTAAAAGGGTGAAAATTTATATTTATATATGTCACCGGAATATAATAAGAACCGTATAAGAACCGTAAGTTTATAAATTTCCTAGGAAATTTATAAACTTTCGTAGGATTCTAAACGAGACATAAATTGTATTATTTTACGGTCACATTTTCGGAAATTTATAAATCTGCGACGGCTCGTGGTAAATTTATAAACTAACGGATTGCCCATTCGTAAAATTCTAAACGGCTCGACCAATCACAGAAGAGCTTTTAATTTTACGCTTCTTTAAAATACGGAAAATAACTCACTGCACTCTGATTGGTCGATGTTGACAGTGGCAATGCTTGTGTCCATAGACTTAGGTACAATCAGACTTGCCAAACTATAAACTAAATCTATCAGTTTCGATTACCTACCTAACAGTATTTTTACTTTAAATCTATTTAGGTACCTATAATACAGGTTTACTTTTTTACATAATATGCTAATAATCTCTACTTAAGGCGAAGCACCTCGCCATGAAAAAACAACTGAACTCAAATCAAAAGAAGGATAGGTTAGGTTATGGTTGTCTGATTTTATTTAAGAAAAAATAGGAACCCCGCAAAGCGGGGTTCCGTCGACATCTATGGCGAAGCCCCTCGCCATGAAAAAACAACTGAAATCGAAAGAATCTGATTCGCCAACTTTGATTTCGTGTGCAATCATGTCAAAGTTTTGGTCATGACCACTTAAAACTTTCGTAGCTCTATGGTAAATTTCACTTCGTGAACAAAGGAGAAGGAACACGTAACTTATTCAACCAATCAGAGCGCATATGGCGTTTGGTTATTGGTCACTTATTATTTTACGAGTGAGCTCGGTAAGTTTATCAATTTCCGAAAATGTGGCCGTAAAATAATACAATTTATCTCTCGTTTAGAATCCTACGAAAGTTTATAAATTTCCTAGGAAATTTATAAACTTACGGTTCTTATTATATTCCGGTGACATATATATAGCTTTTATTTAGATACAAAAAATAATTGTATCACGGTTTTCTCGAAATTCCTCCCCAAAGGGGTAAAAACCGGGGATGTAAGTTTGTACGAAACTTCGTTATTTTCTAAATCAGAAATGTGAAAATTAATATGTAAGCTTATAGTTAGAAATCAAAATTAACTTAAGGGAAAGAGAGCTAACCATTTCCGGTCATGTCGCCTCATTCTATCGCAAAGAATAACGTTGGATGATATTGTTATTTCTCTATTGTATTTATTTTTGTCTTTTTTTTTTAAGATCATAGACTTCTTATGAATTTTACTGTAATATTTAAGTAAAGAACTATTCTCCGTATTTTTTTCATAATTCAAGCGTCACTAGTTTCGGAGATACGGGGTGGAATTGTCAATTTTTGGCTTTCCTTTTCATTCTTTCTTCGATAATTTTAAAACTATCCATTGTAGAACTATAACAAAAATATATTTAAGATCCTTACAACAAGCCCTTTCATTTGATATACCATAAATTACGGTTAGCAAAACAGGTTTTGCTGAATTTTGATTTCGTTAAAAATTTTTTTTCAAAATTCTGTTGTTTACTGTGTACCTTCGTCCTTAGATCACAAAAAAAGCATACGAGTAACAAATTTCAACTCATTTGGTCCAGTAGTTTCAGAGTAAATTGGCTGTAAAGGGCGGACAGACACACGAATGATCGTATAAGGGTTCCGTTTTTCGATTTTTCGTACGGAACCCTAAAAACGGAAATGGTTAGTTAAAACTGTGGTCCACTGTACCAGTTTGCATTTGTTTATTATTCGATTTTTTTTTATTGTAAAAACCCAAAATTTTGGGTGTTTATTGGGTTTAAACCCAAAACACCTGGGTTTTTACCCACCGGGTTTAAACCCGAGTGGGTGGATTGCCCATTCTATAGTCCTTATACGACGCTTTCCAGCTGTTCGACCAGCTGTCGTTTTGTGTGCCTACGTCGCCTAAAGATTTTTTAATTTAAGGGTCACACTAGGTACTTCTTGAAGGTAAAATTGAGATTGCAAAATTTTTATAGTACGTACCTACTTTAGCCAAGAATCAAATCTCTGCAAATCTGCAAAGAATCGGTCTCTGCAAATTAAAGCTCCTTACTACCGACATTGTAATGTGACTTTTATAGTAATAATTATATAGACAAGTAAGTGACTTGAGGATACTGGAAAGAGAGAGAAAGACTGTTAGAGATTCATCTAGTAAAACAAAATCTTTCCTTACAAATGTTGCCAGATAACTGGTCTTTTGTCGAGGGCAAAGACCGTAACAGTAGGGCAGCAGATTAATATACCCGTCATGCATTTCAATCAATAACCAGTTTGTCGCGATGTCCACATCTAAATCTAGTTCTAAAAGCATTGAAGTATTATTACTAGCGTATAGAACTGACACCGCGAACACCATGTATGTCCCAATGCATTGGCGCCACGTGGCTTCAGTCTTCAATGGATTCGTTCGATTTTGAAAGGAGAACGGGGGCTTAATTTTGAAAATCGAACCTCCCGGGCGGGACAGACATTTTGTTCGAGATGTCTGTTCTATGACATTATACTTCAATGTCTAAAAGTAATAATCTCTTGCTTCACTATGCACTATGTCGTTCTACATAGACTACATACCTAGTTCAGAAAGTTCCCAGCTGTTTCCTGTAATGGGACGAGAAAAACTCACATTCCATCGACTTTATGGACAACTGTCGATACATCGATGTTATTTTGTATCAATGATTATATCCAAGACACAGTGTAGGGTATAAATGTAAGATGAAAATGTTTTGAGACTTATCAGAGCATGAAAAAGGTATGAAACTATGAATTATAAATCGGATGTTACGTTACCCCTTTCACCTAGTAAGGGAAAAAATTACTAATATTATTATAATGTACGACTTCTAATATTAGTGATTATGATAATTCTAATTTAAAAAAAAAACAATATTATTATACTATGACCATGTCAAAGAGTAGATGGGCTCCTTATTCCATATTCCAATAAGTGCTATTAGATACAGATTAAAATTTCACAATGTTCAGATTTATCCGAAAAACCGATATAATTATCATTAATATCAACAGATTCAAATCTTTCAAATCACAAAAAATATTGTTACTTATTATTGAAAGTTCGACGCCATTTTAACTGAACTTATACCTAGTCCATTAACCCATGAAACACGCTTTCAAATCCAATTGTAGAGCGGTCATTAAACGGGCGAATTACGATTTTCACTCGCAATTTTCGTGTCGGGAGATAATTTGAGACGGAGAGAGCGATGTGATATAACAGTCACGAATTCCTAACTACCTTCGAAGGGAAATTATGTTTGAGAATATCTTTGAATACAATAATAGATCTAATCGGAATCGATTATATTCGCGTGCAGTTGTTTTTACTTCGTGACAAATGACAATCATAATTATGTCTTGCCTCGTGATTGCTTGTAGTAGGTAGACCAAGAATATCTATGCCTACATCAGTACGGTAAGCTTCCAAGAGGTACCTCTGAAGATCAAGTGGCATTATAAATAAAAATAAAACAACGCTTCACACTCATAGCCCCAGACTAGGATTCCCTGTGTCGTGGGTGCCATGGACAACACACAAAGACAACAGACAAACGGCCAGACCAAGGACAGAAATTCAAACTCATCATACAAACTTCCGCCTCGCTGGGAATCGAACCCAGGACCCTTGGCGCGGCGATGCGGCATGGAAACCATTGCGCTACACAGGTCGTCAATTGAATGAATCTGCGCCCTATCATAATCAAAGTCCGATAGACTAGCCCGATGATGCTTTGGGCAAAACACATGCTACACTACAAACACGTACAGACGTGCTCTATCCATATTGGTACATCAACCGATGCTATCGCATAATCAAACTCGTAGTTATTAGTGATTGAAACCTTTTCAATAACTTGTAATTGTTGCAATACAAGTTGTGAGGCGAGCAAACAGACGTTCTCACGCAATGATATTATATATTAAAAAGAGGCAGATATGTCATAAGCGTGCGCGTTGTGTGACTCAAAAAGTTCCCAATTGGGAACTCTTATTCAGGTGAAGAAAGAGATAGCGATGTAGTTTTGACGCGAGAGCGATAAAGACGTGCGATAAAGCAATAAAGCGTGCCTTGCGGACATCGGAACAGATTTTTCAGTCGATTTGTAAGGGCATAACATATGATCTATATTCATTTAAACATCATTGTTCTCACGTCAAAACTATCTCTCACAGTCACCGTAGTGAAATGTTCAAATCGCTGGATCACCGGGCTATCTGATACTAGTGACATTTATCCAGTGGTTCCGTAACCCGCCCTCGCATTCACGTAATGGTTATATAACTCGAGTTAACAGAACCTTGCAAAACAAAACTCTCCATGTTAATAAATAAATACATCAACGAGTATTTTGAAAAGTACAATACGATAGTTATGCTCATATTCTCATAGGTACCGCAACCAAGCCACTAGATTATATAGATTATACGATATCATAGATTATACGGGTTGTTCCTAACAAAATCCGTGTCACAGTCGCACCAGCCACAGAGTAAGTTCTTACACTACGTGCCCGCGTAACTAGGGAGGGATAGGCAGGGCGACGCGACCCTTACGTTCTGTCAAGTTTGGTTCAAGATGCCGGCATAAAATAGTTTGCACTAAATAATTTTTAAAATGTAAGTAAAAATATAGTTACTTGCCAATTTTAATTAAATAAATTCAAATAAAGTTCAAAGGTAAATACACAGACTTAAAAAAGAACTTGCTCGCAGTCGACTAAAATGCGTTAGTCCACGTGGAGTCAATACAGGTGTCCAAACATTTAGTACTGAACAGCCTGTTATACATATAGGTATTTGCTATCAATCAACAAGCTTTGGTACTAAGCTATCACCACTATTAAACTATAAATCCTATCACTTATTTATGTACGTTTTCGTATTGGTGGATTCTAATGATCTATGATGGATATATTACCGATAAATTAACGAGCAAGATTAAATCAAAGGTCCGTACCTACTCGGTCATCTATTTTTATTTATCTTTGCCTGACTGCGTTCATCCATTTCTTTTTATATTACCTTACTTGATAAACAAAAGATGATCGGAATACATCGTTCGTTATGTATGAAAGACAGTAATGTGTTAATTACTGATATAATTACAGACCTAATAAGACATAATAACATACTACTATGCAGTATGTAACGCCAACTCTATAGAAACAGTTACAATCGAGTCGTTAGAGATGCTAATTTCTTTCGTGATTCAATTATTATGGGCATTGCGATTGTGAATAGTTTCTCCACAAACTTTCTAACACTCGTAGGCATGAGTTGAATATACTTAATTCCTATATGAATGTGGTGTTATACAAACTTAATGGTACTTGTACCTATGTCCATTTTAAGAACTGTCCCACAGATGATACGGAATCCGTCCCTAAGTTCTTATCTCTGAAACAGCTGAAACTATTTATTCATGGCGGAAGGATTTTAACTCGCCTGGCAAGTAAACGCCCTCCATAGATATATGAATTACATAGATTTGGTGTAATGTCATATAGATACTTAGTTATGGAATAGTTTAAAAGACGAAATAATAAAAAAAACATGAGAGGTGTCAAGGTACACCTGGATGGAACGAAGTTCCTTTCGATTTAAGTATTGTTTTGTTGTACAGCGCCATTGTAGAAACTTGGAATGTCAAATATGATTTGAATTCAAATAATAAAGAATACTTTGTAAATAGAACATAATATATCATTTTAACAAATAATAATAGATGTCGCTACAAAAATGTACTCTGAATCAAGCTGTTGAGATTCTTTTTAAAACATATAAGTAATCGACCTAATGACATGAATGTCGGTTCGGTTCGGGTTTATTCAGCCATCTCTGTAAAGTTGTACAGTACAGAGCCATATCTGTAAAACTGTCTGAATCACTTCAAAAAGAGGTGTGGTCATTCTTAAAATCAAAAAGTGTCGAAATTTTCCGTCTAGCCCTCTTTCACAACGTGCGATAAGGAACTTCGTTCCAATAATGGCGTCCTTGTCTAACGTATGAAATAAAAACAATCTAACTCTATACGCAACAGTTTCGCTATACTGTCAAATTTTTCATGACGTCAGACGTGTGCCGTGTTCGCCATTTTGTTTTATCTTTTTACTACAGTGTAAATTGTGACTTATTACGAAAGTATTAAGGTACTAACTACTAAAACCCACTTTGACAAAGGAATGTCAAAGTCACGACAAATTTGACATTAGTAGGAACAAAACCGCCATGTTTTGTTGTGTAGGTATGCACGTTTTTTTCGTAGGTAGGGCCGCTCCTGGTACCTCCATGACGCCCTCCTAAAATTGTCCATGGTGTTTTATAGACTACACTAGCTGTGTTGCCCGCAGCTTCGCACGCGGAAATTATGCTTATCATATTTGTACCCCTTGCAGAAGAAAATTTAAAAACAGGTTAATTTATATTGAAGTACTTATATTTAGGAATTTATATACTGAAACCTACGATACAATAACAAATCATTCCTCCGGGAGCGGGTTTTGAAAAATAAACGACATTAACATTAATTCGTTTTTTCTTTTTCATGAAAAAATTTGACAAACTCGAAAACATGCATTCCATCAATTAAAGGAGGAACGTTTGTTGCAAATTTAAAGGAAATCGTTGATATTTTAACAATTTCCATACAAAGTTTAATTTTGTTTTCGGGGAAAACTTTCAATTTTTTCGGGAAAAAAAGTTTTTTAAAACATGACCCAAAGTATATGGAACAACTTAACTAAATTCCGTCGAAATCAGTTTAAGGGTTTTCATGTGATGGCCGGACAGAGAAACAGATATATACAGAGAAATAATAATTTTAAAAACAATTTTTTTGTGCTCTAACACGTTTTTCCCTCTCCCGCTTTCTGTCCCTCTCCTTCTCCCTCTCCCGCTCCCAGTCCCTCTCACTCCCCTTCTCCCTCTCCTTCTGCCACTCTATGTCCCTCTCCCTCCCCCATTCCACTCCTTCTCCTTCTCCCTGTCCCTCTCCTCTTTCTCTGCCACTCCTCACTCTCCTGCTCCCTGTCCCCCTTCCTCTCCCACTCCCGGTCCCTTTCCCGCTTCCTATCCCTCTCCCCTCCCCCTCCCGTCCGTAAAGTCCCCTACACAAAATTTTTGTCTGTCACTATAAGTTTAGATATTTATTTTTATATTTTTGAGTTTGAAAATGACGTAGTTGCGTACAAAATTACAACCCCTTAGGTTTTACCTCATATGGAATGAATTAAAAAAAATCTGTTACAATTAATTTTTGTTTCTTATCATAAGCATATATATAAATTTTCACATTACTGAGTTCAAAAATGACGTAGTTTCTTAAATATTTACAACCCCTTAGTTTTACCCTTTATGGAGGTGAACTTTGAGAAAACCGTGATACCACCATACTAACTTGCGCCGCCTTAATTAACCTTTAATAAATTCTAGTTTCTTCTTCAGTAAATTCTAGAATTTCGGGTGGCTCTGATTTTAATTCTGATAATTTAATATTACCACTTGAACAGCATGTACTTGGTATTTCTTCTTTGATTTTTTTAGCTTCACAAAATTCAATAAATTCTAGAATTTCGGGTGGCTCTGATTTTAATTCTGATAATTTAATATTACCACTTGAACAGCATGTACTTGGTATTTCTTCTTTGATTTTTTTAGCTTCACAAAATTCAAAATAATTTATAGTAGGATTATAATAAGACGCCTCGTGTTCAAGACTGTATTCTCCTCGATGTTTTTCACGAACAGCAGTTGTTCCGGAAACTTGAGCCTCCTTTTTTTTAATTAGTTGAAGTTTATGCATTCTTATTATATTTTGTATTCTTGTATCATATGCCTTTTCCTTACTTTTTCTTTCCAATCTTTTTCTGGTTCGATCCTTTTCTCTAAAATCATTAAGCTGCTCTTCAGTCAGATTATATCGACGTTGATGATAATTTTCTCGACGTGATGCGAGACGTTGTTCTCTTTCTTCTGAAGTTTCATTTCTCCGTAACATTTTTTGCCTTCTCGATACAATTTGAGAACGTGACAATACGGTTTTACGTCTCGGCATCGTTAGTGATATTTTAATTCTTTACCACCTTCTTCACACTGCACTAAAAAAAAAACACTGCACGTTAAAACTTTTGATTCTTCACTTTAAAAAACACTACACGCTGTTATTAATGATTACTGTATTTCTAATATTTCTTTCGTTACAAAATTCTTGTAAAAAATCGACTGAAGCACGGGCTTGACATCTCGTCTTATATAATAATAATACTAGGATTCCCTGTGTCGTGGGTGCCATGGACAACACACAAGACAAGGACACTTACAACCAGACCGAGAACAGAAATTCAAACTCATCATTCAAATTTCGCCTCGCTGGGAATTGAACCCAGGACCCTTGGCGCGGCGATCCGGCATGGTAACCATTGCGCCACGCGGGTCGTCAAACGCGGGTATAGTAAAATTATCCCACTAACTACTAAATTTTCCGGATTGTTCTAAACATTTCATCTTTTAAATATGTCAGGAAATTTACAAGTCTCTAGAACGATCCAGCATATTATTAATCGATCAGAAAGTTGAGATACATTTTGGAGCTTTCTAGGCAATGATAGTATTGTTTCTAGGATATTGGAGGAATTTCTAGAACATTTATTTATTTATTTATTTATTTAATCTTTATAGAACCAAAGAAAAGTGGTACAATAGGCGGACTTAATGCTAAGTAGCATTCTCTAACAGTCAACCTTCAGGATGTGCAGAGAAAAGTTGAAGGCGGTACAATAACCATGGAGAACAAAAATTTATATATTAATATTGACGAATAGAGGGGAAATAATAAAAAGAAACAATGATAAATATTGACAGAGAAAAATAATGCTGAAAAGTGACACAAGATAAATATATAAATACTTACATTAATAACATAAAGATAAATAGATTACATAAAATGATTTTAATACGAGAGTTGCTTCAAAAATAGAGCATGAATATTTTTTTTTGAAAGAGAATTTAGAGCGCAATTGTCTAATATCCTTAGGAAGAGAGTTCCAAAGCCGAATAGCTTGGTAAGCAAAAGAATTAGAAATAAAACAGGTGCGATGAGAGGGAAAAGCAAGAGTTAGGGAATCAGAGGAACGAAGGTTTAGCTCATGGGCGTCACCGAGATACTGAAATTTACTTTTAAGATAGTCGGGAGCTACAGGATTAAAAAGAACTGAGAAGAGATAGTTAAGAATATGAGATTGTCTACGTTCACGAATAGGAAGCCATTTGAGCTGGCGACGATAGGATGATAAGTGATCAAATTTACGTAGACAGAAAATAAAGCGGATTGAGTAATTGATAAGGCGCTCCAGTTTATTGAGAAGGTCCTCATTCAGGTCAGAGTAGCACACATCACCATAATCTATGATAGGAAATACTAGAGTTTGAATCAAGTACATTTTTGTTGAAATAGGTAGAAAATTCCTATGGCGATTTAGTAAACGCAACACCGCAAATACCGACCTACTCACCTCATTTACCTGAACGGCCCAACTGAAAGTGGAATCCAGATAGATACCAAGATTTTTTACAGTAGAAGAGTAAGGAATGACTGTATTTCCAAGCGCGATAGGAGAGAGTGAACCAATATCCAATTTGGATAACTGCCGCGAGCTACCAATGATGATGGCCTGGCATTTGGTGGGGTTGACAGCGATGCCAAATCTCTGTGACCAAGACTCAATTTTGCGCAGGTTGTTATTTATTATGTCTATACCCATATCAATGCCACTGACATCAACCTGCGTGTATATTTGCAGATCATCGGCGTATAAATGGTAACAGCAGTCAAGAGAGAAAGTTATAAGATTAATGAAGATGGAAAATAACAAGGGAGATAGAATGCCACCTTGTGGTACGCCAGACATTAAAACAGACCAATTAGAAACCTCACGGTTGACTCGGACAGATTGCTGGCGACCACGAAGGTAAGAGGAGAACCAATTCAGTACTGTGGCTCATCCACTTTATTGTGTTCGAGGGCAGCTAAGAGAATGTCGTGGTCAACCATATTAAACGCATTTGAAAAATCAATAAGAACTAATATAGTGACCAACCCTTTCTCCATGCCTTCACGAATGAACATTCTATATTGATCATAAAATTGGCAAACGATCTAGATTATCTTTGATTATCTTTGATATTCTTTCTTTAAAGTTGGTTTTAAATTTTTATTATTCGGCAACAGTGTCTGAAAGCCAGTAAGTTTTGGGTTTTCTAATGTCCTACACAGTAATTCACCACTTTACTACTTAGAACCATGGCTTATCAGGTTGTTGATCGGATATTTACATAAAAAAGGAGACTACATTATCACACAAAAGAAGAGTGCATCGCACTATTAGAATACGGTAATAAATTTAAATCTCAACATTATTAGCGTTCGTTAGTGTCGTTGGCCGCCATCATTGTTTTAACTACAATGACGAGAACAGAAGTCTGGCAATAAATTGCATCATAACAGTTACTAGAAAGCTAATTAGTAGAGATTTGTTACACTAACTACAATAATAGATTACGAGATTTTTTAAGGTTACATAATATACCTATAGTTGGAGTCATAACTACCATGTCTATCATTCTATCATTCACATGTAATGGAGTGGAAAAATATGTTTCTTTAGGTACATTGTACTAAAGTACCAGAACAGACATCGCGGATATGTCGCGTCGAGCTCCATTCTCTTTTCAAATTCGACTAAATCCACTGAAAACTGCATTTTATTGTGGAAACTGTTCCCGCCAGCCTATGACGTGGATATCTTCAAGAAAAGAGTGAATAGACTTTTACTAAGTTAATTTATGTAAAAAAAAATCGGGTTTGCGGTGTCGTTCTATTCGCTAGTAATACTCGTAATAGTTCAATGGGTGAACCTAAACATGACATAATTATTATTAATTTCATTCACGTTTATAATAATATACTATTACTTCTTAAGCTTCATTGCCACACCATCGGGTAGGATTATAGTCAAGCATTAACTTATGAATTATGATTTATAAAGAAAAAATTAACAAATTTGTTGACCAAGTTCCCCTTTCAGCTTGACAAACAAGGGTGTTGCAAACTTAAACAATCTCGTGTCTAATGCAATTACACGAATCCAGTCTCCCATGACAAATTATTACATCTCAGGTATTGAAACCACCGTCCAGTGAGAATCTTTGTTAATAACAGTAACGTAACTACTCATAGCTTGTTGTAAGTATAAACATATATACTAACACGTTATTTTTGCCTTTCCAGGGACGATATCCAGTGGAAAAAAGCATAAGTCATCATATGTTGAATTTTAGTTATTAATATGATTGGATAGAGGGCTTGCGCTGCATATGCTCAATTTTTTCAAATTTTTATCATTAATCTTGACGGTTTTGTGCAAGAAATCGTGATGTAAATTCCTTTGATTACTTACTGATATTTTAACAGTTTTTGTGCTCTCCTGTAAAATTACAATTTTCATCTTATGCCTTTTTTCCACTGAAGGTGCGATATTTAATAAACATTTCTAATCACCCTCTTTTTAATTGATAATAATTATTATTACTTATGAGTTTTTAGGACATGTCGAACAACAAGCTTTTAGATAGTAACCAATTAAATACTAATTAAAAGCTCCTGAGCAAAATAAAAAGTTACTTATTGTTATATCAGACAGCAGATCAGCTGGCGATCTTTTAGTGTACCTTACTCATTGCTGGGCAGAAGCAATTGAGAGCAAGGGAGACGCATTGGCTGTAAGTTTGGATGTTACAAAGGCCTTCGATAGGGTGTGGCATAAGGCATTACTGTCTAAGCTGCCTTCCTACTGAGCACCCGAGAAATTGGGCAAATGGATTGCCAGTTTTTTATCGGAGCGGAGCAAGGTCATCGTTGACGGAACATGCTCGGATACGAAGCCCATAAATGCTGGCGTCCCACAAGGCTCTGTACTTTCACCCACACTGTTAATCATGCATATCAATGATATCCATTGCTATGCTGATGACAGTACCGGTGACGCCCGTTATACAGGCCGAGTAAATCTTTCTCGGGTGCAGATTGAGGAGAAGAGGATAAAACTTGTGTCTGAAGTGAAGACATCTCTGGAAGGGGTCTCGGAATGGGGCAGACTAAATTTAGTCCAGTTCAACCCCGAGAAGACACCAGTTTGCAAAAAAAACCCCATTTGTCATAGCACCACAGTTCCAGAACATTCCTCTTAACATCTCTAAAAGCATTGGGATCCTTGGTGTCGACATTTCGAATGAAGTTCAGTTTCGGGACCACTTGGTTAGTAAGGCCAAACTAGCCACAAAGAAATTGGGAGTGCTCAATAGAGCTAAGCAGTACTTCACGCCTAAGCATAGGTTGATGCTCTATAAGGCGCAAATTCGACCACACATGGAGTACTGCTCCCACCTTTGGGCCGGAGCCCCAGCTGGCCAAGTGGATCCGTTCAACCGAATTCAACGGCAAGCTATTCATCTTGTCGACGATCCCAATCTTACAGACGGATTAGAATCGCTTGAGTTGAGGAGAGATGTAGGCTCTCTCTGCATATTCTACCGTCTGTAAAATGGGGAATGTTCTGAAGAACTGTTTGGCTTAATACCTGCAGTTAATTTTCGTCACCGCACATCACGTACCAGGTTCCACCAACACTACCTGGATACATGGCATTCGTCCACAGTTCGGTTCTCACGTCATTTTCTACCTCGCACATGTAAACTGTGGAACAAACTACCTGCATCGGTGTTCCCTCTAAGCTATGACATGGGGTCCTTCAAGAAGCAGGTCTATCGTCATCTTCTTGGCCGGTAAAGTGTTGGTGACACCCCTGGTGTTGCTAATGTCCATGGGCGGCGGTGATCACTTACCATCAGGTGACCCGTCTGCTCGTTTGTCTGCTTAAAGCATAAAAAAAATGTTAATTACTGTTTATTTCAGATATTCTTACTTAGTAAATTCATATAAAGCACAGAATAAGTGTCGTCCCATTTCAAGGTTAAACCAAAATCAACTTACACATAATAATATTATATTAACTTCAGCTCTATCAAATGAAATAGAGTTTCTAAAACATTGATTAGAGAAATTATACAGTTTGTAGAATATATTTCAATATTGGTCATATATTTATCAAAAGTCAGTTCTGATGGGATTTATGAGGAATCGAGGGAACTCCTCAAATAATATTGGTATAAGTATGGAGATTTTGATATCTATGTTCAATAGCGAAAAAAGTTGTGGTCTTTATGACTTTTGAAGACTTAAGGACTACATAATATGTTATCAACAAGCTGTAAAAGTAGGCTTAAGCTCACCATACACGATCAAGTATACTTATCAAGTTTGCAGCGGACTTGCTTGATACAGCATCCAGTAAATTTGATAGTGTATGATCACGGTATGGCTATCTGGCTACAAACCTATCTCATGCAAACTGGATGTCACATCAAATCAAACTGCAAACTTGACAAGTACACTAGATCATGTATAGCCAGCTTTATACTGACTAGTTTAATTCATAGTTGCTAGACTACTGACTTGAGGATTATGAGATGATTGAATAGAATATTAAAAACGGCCATACAACATTAATTAATTTTAGGTCTAAAACTAAATCATAATACGGCCCATGTCATGACTCCCATGCAGCAATTATTGAAAAAGATAATGATAATATTTTATTTCCGTTCATTAGTCAGTGGAAAAGATAAAAAAAATGTCAATCCAAAACTTTATTCCCAGTTTTCAAGTTTCATTTCAACAAACTAACTTGTTATGTACTTATGTCGTGGTCTACATTTTCACTTTGTGAAGTCAATCAATGTTAATGATATTGACATTGAATGCTTACCGTAACTATATGTAAATTATAAAAGAAACAAAATGGACGTTTAAAATAATAAAAAGTTGTTGTCCTTTACCTGTTGTTGATTGCCCTCGTTTCGTTTTACAAACTTCGAACAGGATGTCCACCTTTTATTTGAAATCACTGATCACTTCACACTTACAACTTTTATTAATAAAACTGAAAGTTTGAGCACAGAAAATTATGTTCCTTTTAAAATAATTTCATGCAAAATAACTTAAATAACTATGAAACTTAGTAATTTCACTCAGCGTGTAAACATTCTTTCATTCTTTTAACTTTCGTTCGTGGCGTAAAGTGTAGCGCACACAACACACACGACAGTCGACACAATTCTAAATTCCAACAGTGTTGCAAGTTGCCTGTTGCAAAAGTGAAATATTAAAAATCGGTAGCATTGCCAGCTAAAAATCGGGAGAAATCGGGAGACTTTTAATCTGAATAAAGCAAGAGTTGTTTTTATGTTATTACCATAATAATTTTATTAATAAAATCACAATAATTTGATCATTTCCTATATCTTTTTACGCGACTGCGCTACGCAAGGGAGGGTAATGTATGTGTTTATTCGTTGAATAGGTATTAATTAAAAATAATATTCGGGTTCCCTCACAATTTTTCATTTTAAGTAACAGTTTAGGATATATAAGGATTCAAATTTGTTTAAATAAGCATTCTTGCTAATTTGTTAACTCCTTTAATTAAATTATATTATTGAGAATTTTACTGTCTTGTAATCCTAATAAAGAAGCAAAATATGATTCCTATCTAAAAAGTAAAAAAAAAAATTAAAAACAAAAAACCTGACTGCGTATAAAATACTAAAAATGAAAAATCAAGCCCAGTAGTTAAGTAGTCCTGTGAGCCCTGTGAAATTTAAATGGATCTCGACTACTAAACTACTGGGCTTGTTTTTTCATTTTTAGTATTATATACGTAGTTGGATTTTTTTTTGTGTGTAATAGAGCTTACATTGATTCAGTTGAAAATTAATTCCCACATTGTTTAGTTTTCATCAAATTCATGGATTAAAATATTAATACATAACATAAATATTTGCAGATTAGTATGGCAAACTCAAAACTTTGAATATGAATGAAAAAATATTTTAGATCATGATTGTGTGAGCCATCATCATGTTTAATGCTATACGCTTGCCCAAAATTCTTCTGTATTTTCACTGAGCGACTAAATATCTTTTGTATTTCGTATTTAGAACATTATTTTCTATTTTTGAAGTTATACTTCTTTTGGCGCGATGGAGAAAAATAATGAGAGTGAATTTTTACGATGCGCGTGCACACCGACACCTAAATTCTACATCGTGAAGTTAGTTGGACGTAGTTTCAGAAAAACGTTCCAATCCACAATCATAACATTTTGAGAAAATCGAGTTTTAAGTTCAACCCTGTATTTACTTCATCAAATTACTGTAGTTTAATCTTCAAGTTTTGATAACCTGTAGATAAAAGCGTTTTAAAGTTTTTAGTTAACCTTATTTAAGACTTGCAAGTATTAATAACTCAATTTCGACATAAATGTGGATTGGAACGTTTTTCAGAAACTACGTCCAGTTCTAGGTGGCATGGTATCGTAATAGTTCTCGTAATAGAACATAGATGGTGTTTATACAAGTATGTAGATACAAAATTAATCACAGATGGCGCTTAACATATATAGTTTGGCTATAGAGATTCATAAATTAAATTATTTCAAATTTTTTTTTTTTAATACTGCTGTTTTTGAATATTGTATTTTGAACAATGTTTTTTTATTATTGTTTTTTGAACTTCTCACGCGCGTACATAAGTACACGTTTATGTTTTATTAACTTTAAGTGTTGTATTACATTGGTAGAAAATTCAAAAAATCGGGAGAAACGGTCGCTAAATCAGGATATCGGGAGACGATAAGCAAAATCAGTAGATCTCCCGATAAATCGGGAACTTTTGCAACATTAAACACAAATGACAGACAAGACAATGAATGCATCAATGAATGAAACAAGACGTCATCAAGTGGTCTTGACAATGACACCTGTCTACATGACAGTCAAAAATGACAAAATATGATTAGATTACAATGTTGCCAGGTTTCATTTACATTATTTTAATGGGCGAATTCGCCTGTCACAAAAAAGAATTTATATTAATTTATAATTAGTGTCAACATCCCTTCAATCGCCATCAATCTTTTCTTTCTGGCAAGAGTGGCAAGCAAGCACTTACCGCTCTCACAGCTCGAGAACGACTGTGTTCAGAAAAAGTCTGACGCAAAAATCGGACGTGTATCGAGTAAATACGATCAGATAGTCTGATCAGACAATCGGAAACAAAATCGGACGTGTATTCCCAGGCTAAAAGTAGTAAATTAAATTTTTAAATTAAATTCTTTTTTGTGACAGGCGAATTCGCCCATTAAAATAATGTAAATGAAACCTGGCAACATTGTAATCTAATCATATTTTGTCATTTTTGACTGTCATGTAGACAGGTGTCATTGTCAAGACCACTTGATGACGTCTTGTTTCATTCATTGATGCATTCATTGTCTTGTCTGTCATTTGTGTTTAATGTTGCAAAAGTTCCCGATTTATCGGGAGATCTACTGATTTTGCTTATCGTCTCCCGATATCCTGATTTAGCGACCGTTTCTCCCGATTTTTTGAATTTTCTACCAATGTAATACAACACTTAAAGTTAATAAAACATAAACGTGTACTTATGTACGCGCGTGAGAAGTTCAAAAAACAATAATAAAAAAACATTGTTCAAAATACAATATTCAAAAACAGCAGTATTAAAAAAAAAAATTTGAAATAATTTAATTTATGAATCTCTATAGCCAAACTATATATGTTAAGCGCCATCTGTGATTAATTTTGTATCTACATACTTGTATAAACACCATCTATGTTCTATTACGAGAACTATTACGATACCATGCCACCTAGAACTGGACGTAGTTTCTGAAAAACGTTGCAATCCACATTTATGTCGAAATTGAGTTATTAATACTTGCAAGTCTTAAATAAGGTTAACTAAAAACTTTAAAACGCTTTTATCTACAGGTTATCAAAACTTGAAGATTAAACTACAGTAATTTGATGAAGTAAATACAGGGTTGAACTTAAAACTCGATTTTCTCAAAATGTTATGATTGTGGATTGGAACGTTTTTCTGAAACTACGTCCAACTAACTTCACGATGTAGAATTTAGGTGTCGGTGTGCACGCGCATCGTAAAAATTCACTCTCATTATTTTTCTCCATCGCGCCAAAAGAAGTATAACTTCAAAAATAGAAAATAATGTTCTAAATACGAAATACAAAAGATATTTTAATTAAATTTTAAATTAAATTCTTTTTTGTGACAGGCGAATTCGCCCATTAAAATAATGTAAATGAAACCTGGCAACATTGTAATCTAATCATATTTTGTCATTTTTGACTGTCATGTAGACAGGTGTCATTGTCAAGACCACTTGATGACGTCTTGTTTCATTCATTGATGCATTCATTGTCTTGTCTGTCATTTGTGTTTAATGTTGCAAAAGTTCCCGATTTATCGGGAGATCTACTGATTTTGCTTATCGTCTCCCGATATCCTGATTTAGCGACCGTTTCTCCCGATTTTTTGAATTTTCTACCAATGTAATACAACACTTAAAGTTAATAAAACATAAACGTGTACTTATGTACGCGCGTGAGAAGTTCAAAAAACAATAATAAAAAAACATTGTTCAAAATACAATATTCAAAAACAGCAGTATTAAAAAAAAAAAATTTGAAATAATTTAATTTATGAATCTCTATAGCCAAACTATATATGTTAAGCGCCATCTGTGATTAATTTTGTATCTACATACTTGTATAAACACCATCTATGTTCTATTACGAGAACTATTACGATACCATGCCACCTAGAACTGGACGTAGTTTCTGAAAAACGTTCCAATCCACATTTATGTCGAAATTGAGTTATTAATACTTGCAAGTCTTAAATAAGGTTAACTAAAAACTTTAAAACGCTTTTATCTACAGGTTATCAAAACTTGAAGATTAAACTACAGTAATTTGATGAAGTAAATACAGGGTTGAACTTAAAACTCGATTTTCTCAAAATGTTATGATTGTGGATTGGAACGTTTTTCTGAAACTACGTCCAACTAACTTCACGATGTAGAATTTAGGTGTCGGTGTGCACGCGCATCGTAAAAATTCACTCTCATTATTTTTCTCCATCGCGCCAAAAGAAGTATAACTTCAAAAATAGAAAATAATGTTCTAAATACGAAATACAAAAGATATTTTAATTAAATTTTAAATTAAATTCTTTTTTGTGACAGGCGAATTCGCCCATTAAAATAATGTAAATGAAACCTGGCAACATTGTAATCTAATCATATTTTGTCATTTTTGACTGTCATGTAGACAGGTGTCATTGTCAAGACCACTTGATGACGTCTTGTTTCATTCATTGATGCATTCATTGTTTTGTCTGTCATTTGTGTTTAATGTTGCAAAAGTTCCCGATTTATCGGGAGATCTACTGATTTTGCTTATCGTCTCCCGATATCCTGATTTAGCGACCGTTTCTCCCGATTTTTTGAATTTTCTACCAATGTAATACAACACTTAAAGTTAATAAAACATAAACGTGTACTTATGTACGCGCGTGAGAAGTTCAAAAAACAATAATAAAAAAACATTGTTCAAAATACAATATTCAAAAACAGCAGTATTAAAAAAAAAAAATTTGAAATAATTTAATTTATGAATCTCTATAGCCAAACTATATATGTTAAGCGCCATCTGTGATTAATTTTGTATCTACATACTTGTATAAACACCATCTATGTTCTATTACGAGAACTATTACGATACCATGCCACCTAGAACTGGACGTAGTTTCTGAAAAACGTTCCAATCCACAATCATAACATTTTGAGAAAATCGAGTTTTAAGTTCAACCCTGTATTTACTTCATCAAATTACTGTAGTTTAATCTTCAAGTTTTGATAACCTGTAGATAAAAGCGTTTTAAAGTTTTTAGTTAACCTTATTTAAGACTTGCAAGTATTAATAACTCAATTTCGACATAAATGTGGATTGGAACGTTTTTCAGAAACTACGTCCAGTTCTAGGTGGCATGGTATCGTAATAGTTCTCGTAATAGAACATAGATGGTGTTTATACAAGTATGTAGATACAAAATTAATCACAGATGGCGCTTAACATATATAGTTTGGCTATAGAGATTCATAAATTAAATTATTTCAAATTTTTTTTTTTTAATACTGCTGTTTTTGAATATTGTATTTTGAACAATGTTTTTTTATTATTGTTTTTTGAACTTCTCACGCGCGTACATAAGTACACGTTTATGTTTTATTAACTTTAAGTGTTGTATTACATTGGTAGAAAATTCAAAAAATCGGGAGAAACGGTCGCTAAATCAGGATATCGGGAGACGATAAGCAAAATCAGTAGATCTCCCGATAAATCGGGAACTTTTGCAACATTAAACACAAATGACAGACAAGACAATGAATGCATCAATGAATGAAACAAGACGTCATCAAGTGGTCTTGACAATGACACCTGTCTACATGACAGTCAAAAATGACAAAATATGATTAGATTACAATGTTGCCAGGTTTCATTTACATTATTTTAATGGGCGAATTCGCCTGTCACAAAAAAGAATTTAATTTAAAATTTAATTAAAATATCTTTTGTATTTCGTATTTAGAACATTATTTTCTATTTTTGAAGTTATACTTCTTTTGGCGCGATGGAGAAAAATAATGAGAGTGAATTTTTACGATGCGCGTGCACACCGACACCTAAATTCTACATCGTGAAGTTAGTTGGACGTAGTTTCAGAAAAACGTTCCAATCCACAATCATAACATTTTGAGAAAATCGAGTTTTAAGTTCAACCCTGTATTTACTTCATCAAATTACTGTAGTTTAATCTTCAAGTTTTGATAACCTGTAGATAAAAGCGTTTTAAAGTTTTTAGTTAACCTTATTTAAGACTTGCAAGTATTAATAACTCAATTTCGACATAAATGTGGATTGGAACGTTTTTCAGAAACTACGTCCAGTTCTAGGTGGCATGGTATCGTAATAGTTCTCGTAATAGAACATAGATGGTGTTTATACAAGTATGTAGATACAAAATTAATCACAGATGGCGCTTAACATATATAGTTTGGCTATAGAGATTCATAAATTAAATTATTTCAAATTTTTTTTTTTTTAATACTGCTGTTTTTGAATATTGTATTTTGAACAATGTTTTTTTATTATTGTTTTTTGAACTTCTCACGCGCGTACATAAGTACACGTTTATGTTTTATTAACTTTAAGTGTTGTATTACATTGGTAGAAAATTCAAAAAATCGGGAGAAACGGTCGCTAAATCAGGATATCGGGAGACGATAAGCAAAATCAGTAGATCTCCCGATAAATCGGGAACTTTTGCAACATTAAACACAAATGACAGACAAGACAATGAATGCATCAATGAATGAAACAAGACGTCATCAAGTGGTCTTGACAATGACACCTGTCTACATGACAGTCAAAAATGACAAAATATGATTAGATTACAATGTTGCCAGGTTTCATTTACATTATTTTAATGGGCGAATTCGCCTGTCACAAAAAAGAATTTAATTTAAAATTTAATTAAAATATCTTTTGTATTTCGTATTTAGAACATTATTTTCTATTTTTGAAGTTATACTTCTTTTGGCGCGATGGAGAAAAATAATGAGAGTGAATTTTTACGATGCGCGTGCACACCGACACCTAAATTCTACATCGTGAAGTTAGTTGGACGTAGTTTCAGAAAAACGTTCCAATCCACAATCATAACATTTTGAGAAAATCGAGTTTTAAGTTCAACCCTGTATTTACTTCATCAAATTACTGTAGTTTAATCTTCAAGTTTTGATAACCTGTAGATAAAAGCGTTTTAAAGTTTTTAGTTAACCTTATTTAAGACTTGCAAGTATTAATAACTCAATTTCGACATAAATGTGGATTGCAACGTTTTTCAGAAACTACGTCCAGTTCTAGGTGGCATGGTATCGTAATAGTTCTCGTAATAGAACATAGATGGTGTTTATACAAGTATGTAGATACAAAATTAATCACAGATGGCGCTTAACATATATAGTTTGGCTATAGAGATTCATAAATTAAATTATTTCAAATTTTTTTTTTTTAATACTGCTGTTTTTGAATATTGTATTTTGAACAATGTTTTTTTATTATTGTTTTTTGAACTTCTCACGCGCGTACATAAGTACACGTTTATGTTTTATTAACTTTAAGTGTTGTATTACATTGGTAGAAAATTCAAAAAATCGGGAGAAACGGTCGCTAAATCAGGATATCGGGAGACGATAAGCAAAATCAGTAGATCTCCCGATAAATCGGGAACTTTTGCAACATTAAACACAAATGACAGACAAGACAATGAATGCATCAATGAATGAAACAAGACGTCATCAAGTGGTCTTGACAATGACACCTGTCTACATGACAGTCAAAAATGACAAAATATGATTAGATTACAATGTTGCCAGGTTTCATTTACATTATTTTAATGGGCGAATTCGCCTGTCACAAAAAAGAATTTAATTTAAAAATTTAATTTACTACTTTTAGCCTGGGAATACACGTCCGATTTTGTTTCCGATTGTCTGATCAGACTATCTGATCGTATTTACTCGATACACGTCCGATTTTTGCGTCAGACTTTTTCTGAACACAGTCGTTCTCGAGCTGTGAGAGCGGTAAGTGCTTGCTTGCCACTCTTGCCAGAAAGAAAAGATTGATGGCGATTGAAGGGATGTTGACACTAATTATAAATTAATATAAATTTATGTCTAAAATATTAGTGGTAACATTTAAAGGCCTAATATATGATTCTTTTATTGAAATCAATCACAATAAATTAAATATCATTAATTTAAAATGTTAAAAATTGTACTCACTGTCACGTGACCTCAAACGCCATTTTGAGAATAATATGACGTCATTGGAACAATTTTATATGGAAATTCATTCATCGGAATTCCGCAATGTTAAAACTAAAAACTAAAGTATAATGTGAAGAACAAACAAAGTCTCATTTAATTAGCAGTTACCAGTCAGAGAGTCGCATTTACCTACTATGGAATGTCATAACATTTTATAGGTTATGTGTGGTATATTATGGTAGATTTTGCAAAATTCATTTCTTTTACTATACATTTATAAATAGATACATCAAGTTGTGTTTATTACTTACATCAAAATGATCTTCACAGAAATAAATTGTGGAATCAGTTGATAAAGTAAGAGCATCTTGCCTCCTTGCCATATTTAACCACTTTCTACGTATTTGTTTATTGTTTGGAACGTATATGAATAATTTGTTTGGCGTTTTTATCGTTGTACTTACACTTACGGGCACTATACAGTATTTATAATACGAGGAATTCATTATTTATTAAAAAACACAATTGACTGTCATACACAAACACGGCTGTTTCGCGAGGTGTGACGTCATTCAAAACGCCATGACAGTCTTGGCCTTTTTCGCGGTCAATTTCAAGTTCATTTCTAAAAACTCAAAATACTAATGTAAAAGACTTATTTTTCTTAGAATAATATATTTTTGGGGTGAAATAGATGCTAAGCTATAGTTTTAAACTAATTTCCAAATTTTGTCAACTAGCCTATTATCCCTATGAATTAGGAATATAACTTAAATTATCCCTAATTAAACGTAGCTACAGAACAATGACTTTCTTCTTGTTCTTTCTCTCATCAATTTCATAATTTCATCTTCACTTGGCTTTTGGTGGTCTTGCCCCAAATATTACTGATCCAACTCGTACAGTTGTAGCACCAAGTTCAATCTAAAAAAAGAAACAATTAGGTATAAAACACCAAAGTAAAGAAATCAGTAGTAAGTAGATCAGTAATAAGTAGTTAAAGTAATTTATTTTCAATTAAAATTTGTTTATCATAGGGAATTCACATAATACATGTAATTCTTTTTTGCATTTAAAAAGAAAATACTTACTGCATGTTCATAGTCTGTGGACATTCCCATAGATAACTCAACCTTATTAATATCAAGTCCAAGTTTTTCACAGACCTCCTGCCTACACTTAGCAAGTGTCACAAAGTCAGGGTTAGGGCCTTTTGATACATCGTAATCATATATTCCTATTGTCATGAGGCCTTGAAAATCCAAGCCTGGGCAGCTTTTTAGTATATACTCTACAAGGTTTGTGGCATTACTGGGCTCTGTTCCATTCTTTGCTGTAAAAAAGGAAGCTTATATTTTCCCATTTCTCACATTTTGCATTGCATCCCATGCAATGGCAGAGAAGCTGCTAGTAACAATGTTACAACCTTAAACTTAACTACTTACGCCCCAACTCAGAGTCATTAACGCTCACTTGAATCGCTCCTTAGTAAAGAATCACCATATAAATTTTTACTAAGGAGCACTTTCAGTAAACGTTGGTGACTCTGAGTTGGGGCACAAATGTAACAAGTTTAATTTGGCAGTGATGACAGACAACAGTGCACAACCTATTTCCATTGGTTTAGCTTTTATAACCACCCAAGTTTGCATGAACTTTTGCTTAGGCGTTTCTTACAATTACTGAGAAACATCCAAAAAAATATGGATTCAGTAATTAACCAATGCTAAGTGCAACTAATGCAACCAACAGTTCCTGGGTGAAATTTCTAGAGCAGACATTTATGTGAGTGATGTTTATTCGCAGATTTATGTATCTGTGATATCTCATTTGTATGTCCATCTTGCCTGCAACATAGAGTAGAGAGAGAGAACTTAATTGAAGAACACACACAAACCTTCTTCCCCACTAGTATTAACCTGCACCATGATCTTTAATTTCTCATCTTCCTTCCTGTGCTTAATCCACTGTTTATTCAGACTCTCTGCAAGCTTCTCTGAATGAACCGTCTCAACCATAAAAAGGCCTGGAGAACCCAACAGTTTGTTAATCTTGTTAGTCTGCAGGTGGCCAATGAAATGCCATTTTATATCTTTGCATTTTTCGAGTATCTGTGGATCATTAGACTTTTCAGCCAGTTCATTGACATAATTTTCTCCAAAATGTTGCTGGCCAGCTTCATAGGCCTGTATCACTAATGATGCTGGTTTAATCTTAGACACTGCTACCAATCGTGGCTTAACCTGTGGTAATTCCTGAAAAAAAAGAGGTTTGTCATCATTGAAGTATAATGTCATAGAACAGACATCTCGAACAAAATGTGTCCCGCCCGGGAGATTCTATTTTCAAAATTGAGCCCCGGTTCTCCTTTCAAAATAGAACGAATCCATTGAAGATTAAAGCCACGTGGCACCAATGCATTGGGACATACAGTCACCTGCAGAGAAAAGTAACCCATCTGTCTATTAAAATTGTGTAAACGGATGGGTTACTTTTCTCTGCAGGTGACCGTACATGGTGTTCGTGGTGTCGGTTCTATACTTCAATGTTCATCATCTAATAATATTAAAATGGAAAATGGTTTATTATCCTTATTGTTCCAATCCAACTTGGGTACCTATATCAGTATTTTATTATATGGAAATGGTATGTGGTAACATCCTTGAATATTATTATATAATTCAAACTTATATAAAATATAAGTATTCTATTATTTTTAATTATGTTTCTTCAGTGCGTATTTAATTCTATACATAATATAAATAAGTAATCCATCGAAAAGCTTACTTTACTTCGACGAGCCACAGCATTCTCAATATTCGCCAAAACAGTTCGTAAGCCATACATCACGTCAATTTCTTGATCAACATCGGACATATTTTTAAACAGATAATTATTTCAATAATAAAAACTTGAGATAAAAACGATTCTCTCGACCATGGAACATAAAAAACACTCTGTGCTTTGCTAACGGCTACCTTATCTTATCAGCATAGAAATGTTTAAGATTCATTTACAAAATTCATAGCATAGTATTATAAAATTGTGTATTGTTATTCATTTATTTACTATTTCAATCAAATCACTTATGACTACAACGGAAAATAACAAATTTTTCACTTTTCATTTCATTTTCTGCAGTTCAGTCTGAAAGACTTCAGCAGAATTCAGGCTTCAGCTTGGAAAATTGGAAATTAATTTGTCAATGTCAATTGTCATGTCATGTCATTATCTTAACTTTGCCGTGCCATTGTCTGTCAGTTGGTCAATGTTGTCATCTATGTGTCAATTTTTTTTATAATGTAGGTACGGAAACCATGGATATATTACTCGAAAACTAAACAAAGTAATTCAAAACAAGTAAAATGTTTTATTACTTATTTTAGTTTTTCTTTAAAAATGCCACTATTTTCAACACGCTGGGAATTTCAATATGATGATAAATAATAAATCTTAATTATATTTCAATATACGGGTACTACCAAATGTCAAAAAAATTACTTTTGTCAAAGTATCACCGTTTTCAAGATTTTTATTTATTTATTTATTCTTTATTGCACCTTAAAAATAAAAGATACAAAAGGCGAACTTAGGTAATGCTTTTAGCATGAAGATACATAGGATCATTTCTCATAAATGCTACTGGTTTATGGTATCAAAAACTTCAGAACGCATAGCAAATACGTCCAAATCCAATACGTCAGACGAGACGTCAAGACGAGACGGGATTGAAGATTGATTTTTTTCCGTATTTGTTTGTTCAGTTTTCGCGTATTTTGCTGAAGAAATTGTTTCTGTTTTGCAGTTTTCGGAATTTAGCATGGTTGTTAAGTTTCGAATGCTGAGGCTGAGATATCTTCAGCCATGAACGTGTTGGAGAAAGCGGAAAAATCGCTGGAATATCTGAAAAGTTGCGAAGGATTAGCAAAGTGAGTTGTTACTGTATTTGCAAAGCAAGCCAAGATCAAGGCCCGTGAAGCCTTGCATCCGGTGTTTACCGATATGTCTTTAAAATTCATAAGTAACTTTTGTACACGTATGTATTAAAATAAAAATACCTACGCCTCTTCGATACAGAAATGTAAGAAGTGTTTAAGATTACTTAGTGAGAACATTTAATAATTATTTTGCAATGCAAAGTAATGCAAAATAGATGTCAATTAAATGCCAAGTAACAAAAACTGTATTCATAGGATAGGAGCATCCCTTCTGTACAATTCCATAAATTAGTTTTACCAGTATTTTATGATGATTAAGGTATCTTATATAAAAAAAAATATTGTTTATTTATTTCGACAAAATTACTTTTTTAAATCTTAATCTATTAATACATGTCTCATGTCACAGTGTTCGTAACAAAACTCCTCTAAAATGGCTTGACCGATTCTAATAAAATTTTGTTTGTATGTTCAGTAAGTCTGAGAATAGGACGTAATCTATTTTTCATACCCCTAGGTGATACCCCTAAATTTTCTTTTAATTTTTTTTTGGACAAATATTTCTATTTTAATTTTTTTATAATTTGACATTATAAAATACATACAGCCCTAAATTTTCTCCCTTTTACCACTAACCCCATTTTTTAATCATTTGTTACTTTAATTATTTTCATTATTTTATTAATTTAGATATTAGTGCTTCTACTTTCGGAAGAACTTAATGTAAGGGAGAGGGCGAGGAAGAGTTAGAGGGAGAGGGAGAATAGGCTTAGAATGGCTGTACCGATTTTAATTATCCCTGATTTCTTAATCCAACTAAAACTATAAAAGCTTAGTTAAAAGTATCACTAAATTCATAGATTATTAGGCAATATGAAGTTTGCCATTTTTTCTTTTACCTCCTAAGGGAGGTAAAAGAAAAGTTGGGAGACCTAACACAAGATGGACAGATGATATCACAAAAATAGCGGGGAAAAAATGGATGGAAGTAGGGAAAAACCGAAAAATCTGGAAAAGAATGGAGGAGGCCTATACCCAAGATGGGACCCATATCAATTAATATAATAAATTACTAATCAACTAATTATAGTCATAAGTATTTACTAATATGTACTAACAATCATCATCAGTTTTGTTTTGCTAAGTTTATATTTCATTGTGAACTACTGTTTTTAATATGGGATAAATAAAAAGGCTTATTTATTATTATATTATTATTATGAAGATTGCCAAAGCAAACCAACTGACCGGTCAGCTAGTAAATATATATTACTATCGTCATGTCATGGCTTAAGTTTAGAAAACATGAAAACAGTAAAAGTCAAAAAAAAACCTATTAATAGCAATAATCACAGTCATACAAGCAGCAAGTTAAATAGGCTTCTAAAATCTATATTAACAATAATAACAATTATAACATCCCATCACAGAAGCCATGAGCTACAAGCTGCAGCCGGGACCCTCGGACGGTGCCTCGGGGTGCTGGGGAGCCGGCAGAGCTGTGCCAGACATTATGCTAACCTGTTACATTCAGCTGTACCCACCTTACTCGCACTGGCTAGTAACGATAGTGTAAGTATTTCGTTTTTACCATTATTATTATTGTTATAAACTATTGTTTGTACACCTTAAACATTATATGTAGTTGAAATACACAGGAACTTTTAGTAAACATAATTCAAAAGGCAGCCTTATCTTTTACAAGTGATTTCTTCCAGGCAATCCCACAGGATGAAGAAAATACACAGGCTTATTCAATTTTTACAGTTTTTTTTTGTGTATACATTTCTTTAAAAAAATTATGATAGGTACATAATGATAACTCAGTAGACAATTTTGTGTCATCAAATTTTTATTATTTGTTACATGTATGAATAAAAATGGTTATGAGGTAAAATTTTCTGTTTAAAATTTTATGTAAATTGTTAGTGTTGATGCAGTTTTACTTATGAGTATTCATAAAAACTTGAAAAAAACTTTACAAAAAACATCAATATTAATTAATACATTTAATATGGGTTTAAAAAAACATAAGTACCAACAACCAGTATGTTACATAATATTAAGATTTTTATTAAGCTACCAAGCTACGTCACTGTAGCTTGCTCTAAACCGGCCCTGTATCAACATTTGTTGAGGGGCCCCCATTCCGATGGAGCGCTAAATGTTCAGAAATCTTATGAATCATTGCATATATGGGGGAGCCCCTTCTGGCCGGGGACCTCGCATCATTGATACGGCGGATGGACCTAGATACGCCTCTGCATAAAGTTATGTTATGAGCCCTATAATATGAAGAAAATCTTATTTGCAGGCCGAAGTGCGTCTAGTAGGAGACGAGGCATTGAACAGAGCAGTTGCAGGGGGATTATCATTCCATTCTTACAAAACTAATGTGATTCTTCAGAATCAGATAGACCCTAGCAAGAATGCCAGGTGAGTTGCAGGGGTATAATTTTATTGTAAGGATACTTTGCTTTGTCTTTAGAGTTGAGCTTAGGTTTTTGCACAAAGTGAAGCCCACCTTTGGTAAAAAAACTTGCAGGTAAAGCATATTTGCATTTTTCAGTTTTCACTTACTTTGAACAGTACTGGTATAAAGTAAAACATCAACTTGGATCAAAATGTTTTGATTGCACCAAGGTCTATAAGTTTTACAATTGTGGCTAAATAAGAAATAGAGTTGTCATTACCACGCTTGCACCATAAATCTAGTTCTAGTATTAAATTTCACATTCTATTTCAGATGGATTCGAGCAGCACTCACTAGAATCTGTCTAGGAGACTCCTGGCTCCGTCCAGGGGTAGGCAAGATACGTTCTCAAGCCCAAACACTCTTCCCCAAGCTCAGCCAGATAGTGCGACAGACGAACTCTGTGCCACTCGTTGTGGAAGCGCTAGAGGCTAACTTGCCTCGGATACTGAATGCTCTTAATGAGTATACTACTGATGAAGAAATAGCTGGTGAGTGTGTAGTAAAAGCCCGTTAGGTTTAAACCTCGGGATCTGATTACTTTGAATGTATTAAGATGAAATATTTTCTTTCACGATTTATAAACAAAGTACTATAGAGTCTTCCTATTTTTATGGCCAGTTTTGTTTTTTGTTTTTCTTCAATGTTTTTTTTTAACAAAAATTTGCAAGTGAAACTAAAGATTTTTAAATTCGCATATCTTTTTAATTGAAAAAAAAAGGATTTATGTTAGTATATTCATAGTTAATGCAATCAGAGGTTTAGTCCTTTTCAATGCTAACGGGGGCTCCAGTTATATCTTTCGCACTCATTGCTTACACATCTATTACATCAAATGTATGATTCATCTACATTCTACTCAATTAACGAATTCCTAGATGCTACAGTAACCTCTATTTACCCTAATTGTTCTGCACTTCATCATTTTCAGCATTATTTTTGAAATAAATTGGTTGTGGTATCTTTCAGCATAATTATAATAATGAACTTTGACGAGAATCTAATTTTATATTTTAAAAATTATCTGATCTGAATAATCTGATCCTACTTAAAAAAAATACTTCAAATCTATCTATTACCTGTGCCATACCCCCATTAAAAATGTAAGACCAGATTCTTTGAATTGACAAAACATTATTAATTGTGAAATAACAGTCATTCAAAATTAGTTAATTTGCTTCAGTAAAAGAGAAAAATTCTAAAATGTGCACACTAATCAGGTTCTACATCACGTTTCTATTCCTAGGTCTGCTGGAAGAGATTTCTGATAGAAATAAGCTTTGTTCAAAATTCCTATTACTATGTCTCACATACTGTATTTGTGTAAAAGAATTGTTAAATAAAAAAGATTATACTCCACTAATGTCTTCTAACATGTACCTATCATTCAAGTCTATCGTGATGTTTCGCAACTTTCACTGTGTAGGTTAAATTACGTAGGTGAGTTGTGGTTAGATTGAATTACATTTGGTTACAGTTTTCATATAACATGATATAAATAGGGAAGCACTTAGATTTTAGTAAAGAGAGAACTTTCGTAAAAAATTGACTAAGGCTTACTAAAACATATTAGTGAAAACTGCATCAAAATCGAATTTCAAAGAATTTTAATTTGTTTGCTCCTTGCCATTGTGTAGTTTATAGGTAGCACATGGCAAGCTTATATTTTGGTCATGGAGTATAGAAGGTAGAAGAAGGGCCATCTTTGTGTATGAAAAGTATCCGTAAAAACGCGTCTAATTACTGGTGGCACTGCGGTGCAGTCTACAACAGCTATGTTCGAATATCGCTATTTCTCAGACACTAGCGCCATTCATTACGGGTGGCATAACTCAGCAAACTTCACTCCGTCTACAACAGCTATGTTCATGTCGCTATTTCTCAGACACTAGCGCCATTCTGGAATGGCCATTATTGGCCAACTATTTTCAGTAAACAGCTGGACACTTCAACTTTCCCCTCATATGAGATGGCCCTCCTACTCTATCCTTCATGGTTTTGGAATACAAGCAATAAAGATAATAAATATTGTCCACAGACAATGATATTAAACTATAGATACGTTATGCCCTTACAAATCAACCAACAAATCTGTTCCGACCGAGCTACAACACACACACGTTTATCTTTTGTTTCACTACACCAATCACTATTACATTGGTAAATTATGTAAAAGGGATGGCACTACTAAAACCATAACAGTGAAAAAGACAGCTAGACGGCCTCACTCAGAGGCAGCTATCAACTGTCTGAATTGAAATCGCTACACTTGTCTAAATTCGACTGACATAATTTCAGCGCCATCTTGGCATATCTTGTATATAATATCATTGTCCACAGAGTTGTCCAAAGCCCTGTTGACGCACGTGGAATGTTCGGAGCCGGCGGTGCGTCGCGGCATAGCTACCTGCGTCGCGCATCTCTGCTCGCACCGACAGCCCTTGCTTACTAATGTATTAGGGAAGGTGTTCGGTGAGTAAACGGTATACACTCATAGTGGGTCCATGGTGGGTCACTAAGGGAGAGATCTAAAACCGCACTTACGCCCCAACTTAGAAACACTAATGGTTACTTAAATCGCTCCTTAGTACAGAATTCGTATGGTGATTCTTTACTAAGGATTTAAATAACCGTTAGTGACTCTGGTTGGGGGCTTAGACTTGGATTTTGCTCAGACAACAGTCAAATGCACTAGATGCTCATTTTCTACCTCGCACGTGTAAACTGTAGAACAAGCTAGCTGCATCGGTGTTCCCTCTAGGCTATGACATGGGGTCCTTCAAGAAGCGGGTCTATCGTCATCTTCTTGGCCGGCAACGCGTTGATGACGCCCCTGGTGTCGCTAATGTCCATGGGCGGCGGTGATCACTTACCATCAGGTGACCCGTCTGCTCGTTTGCCTGCTCAAAGCATAAAAAAAAATAGAGAACAGACACTTTGATAACATGAAAAAAGTCTAATAAAATGGCTAGTCTAAGGTTGATTTAGGATCACTATTTTTGTTCGGACAATATTAAGTTTGAGCAAATCAGAATTCCGTGTGTGCATGCAATTGGACAGCACACACCCAAACCGAGAACAAATATTAAACTTCTCTTTTTCTTCGTCTTTTTTATCTCTTTCTTTTAGGGTTCCGTAGTAATATTTGCAGTAGTATTTATCTTACCTGTCATATTTTGCCCCGACTTACCCTATTTCAGACTTACCCTATCTGATTTTAAAGAGTTTTTTTTTTTAATTTTACAAGTCAATACTCAATACTTTATTGCATAAATATGTAATAACATAGTACATAACACAGTCACATCACATGCTACACAATAATAACCCTAAAAGGGTGTTGCAATTTTATGAGTGGTGGACCAATTCATTTTATTTCAAATGTTTTCTGTTGTAATTGAAATTAAATCGGGTAAATTAATTTAAATTATGTTACATTAAATTATAATTATTATTAAGTTATAGTAATTATTAAGTTATGTCTTCACGTTTATCTGACGTATTATACATGACAGTTTCTTTGTTGACAGAGAAGCTATGGCCGTCAGCTGCAGATGACACGGTGGTGGTCGGCTGGTTCTGTGTGGTCAAGGCCATCTTCCAGCTGAACGATTTGTCCAAGTTCGCTGAGAACGATCTCTTCACTGTACAGGATTACTTGGAGGTTAGATTGGGAATTAATTGTCATTGTCATAAATTACTTATGTCTTAGCATAGCCCGTGATACGAGACCCCTTGAAGAAAGTGCTCTTTTTCAAATAATTCTTGACAAAAAATAACCGATTTCAAAATTAGGGATAACACAAAAACTACTCTCACTATTAACTACCAACTTACTACTAACTCAAATTTAAGTGGGACCACATGACAAGCACCAGCTTTAGATTAAAAAAGAATCATCAAAATCAGTTCACCCAGTCGAATGTTCCGAGGTAAAAAACATAAAAAAATGCAGTCGAATTGAATACCTACTCCTTTTTTGAAGTTTGTGAAAAAATTATTCAATTTTGAAAGAACAGTATTTTGATTTTAAACGTAACTCACCGTGGACTGGAGACATTTTACTATGATACCAGTACTCACGATATTTGTTTTGTACGCGGATATTTCGATCCAGTTGCATGAATCGTGGTCACGGATAAACTGCGTTGGCGCGGAAATTCCTTGACAGGTTGACATGCGACGTTTGATATTAATGTCGAAATATCGGCGTACAAAATACATTTATACTAATATTATAAAGAGGAAACATTTGATTGTTTGTTTGCATTGAACAGGCTCCGAAACTACTGAACCGATTTGAAAAATTATTTCACTGTTGGGAAGCTACACTATCCCCGTGTGACATAGGCTATATTATATTTTTTTTACTATTTTTCCGGAAGCGAAGCGAGGGCGGTTACTCGTTTATTATATTTATCGACTGTTTTCCAGCTATACCACCTCTGCCTCCACTACATAGAGCTATCCTCCACGGAACACAACATACAGAACACGGTAATGGAGTGTCTGTCTGTGCTACTGTCCCAGGCTACGGGGGGATACAAGCGGGCATTGTTAGACCCCCATCCTAGGGTCGTGTGCTTGGATGACAGACGGGTGGAGAGAGGACATAGACGGAATATTAGTGAGTATTAGTGAAGAATTACGTAAAGTAAGCTATGATGGCGGAAAGGCGTAAGAGGCGACAGAAGCCGGTGTGTAAAGACTGCAAAGTATCAATAATATTATTGGGTATTTTTTTTCACTTTCCTTTAATTTAGCAAGTCGTCAATAATTAAACTAGCATTTTTTTTTCATTTTTTTCCCCTGATTTAATATTTCAGGGACCTTGATGGAGGATCATTAATATTATTATCTGGTATTATTATCAATTCAGGCTAAATACAATTCTGTTGCTTAAGTTAGTATAGTCCGTTCTTTAGACTAGTCTTGGCACTACTTTTTATTGAAATATTAGTATAAAAGTGTTATTAATCGTAAAGAGAAATTAGTTTTAGCATTAATTGATAATAATCTATCCTAAAATTCTTTTCATTTTATGCTTGCCTTTTTTAATAACAATATATATATATATAAAATCCGACTGCGTAAAATAAACCAAAAAGAAAAAAACAAGCCCAGTAGTTCAGAATGTTGTTAAAAGTAATACTGAACAAAAAAAATTAAAATGTGTGCAATTCACACGTGGTAGAAGTGAAACTTTCCAAAATTTTGGTTTCAAGATAATGAGATGAAAAAGCAATAAATCGAATCTTCTACCTTGTTCCTCGCGCCATCTATGAATACAACTTAGCACTTTTTTAAAGATAACCACGAACATAAGAAAAAGAAAACAGTGGTAACTAACGCCATCTCTTAACATAATATGAAGAGTAAAATGAGCAGCTAGCGCCATCTATCTAGCAATAAAACGAATCTTCTATCTTATTCCTCGCGCCATCTATGAATACAACTTAGCATTTTTACTGTCGCGATGTCGTTTTTATTTATTTTAACTGACGAATATTTCTGTCTCATTCTTTCCTGGCTTCATCCTACACATTTTTGTATTAGTGTCTCTTACCTGTCGTTTTTTCCGTTGCATCCGGTTTGAAATCGCAACGATTCTAAAGAAGTTTCACTTCAATAATCCTCTTCCCCCAGGCTACACAAGCGCTATATCATCCCGCGGGATTCCAACGCCGCTCCCGGACGGGCGGGAGCCCGAGTTAATGTTCAGTGGAGCCCTACATCTGGGCAGTGTGTTGCAGTTGCCAACCCCCAGTCTTAGTGTTGAGGATTTAACTATACAGGTGAGTTAGTTGTATACTACGTTTAATGATAGAAATGTCATTGGAAAAATATTTCAATGTCAAGAATAAAAAATTATATTTGGTTTTCGGAGTTTTAAAGACAGGTGAACTCTCACATTATTATACGCTATTGCCTAAAAATAGCTGAACATATTTGGATTAAATTTGAAACACTGAAAACCTGGATTAACATTTAGCGTTTTTTTTTGTATAGATAATTACTAAAAAGTTTTTGTTGAAACATGTTTGCGGTGACAAGTTCGTCGTTATGAAACAGTTTTTAACATTGAAGTATAATGTCATAGAACAAAATGTGTGTCCCCGCCCGGGAGGTTCGATTTTCAAAATTGAGCCCCCGTTCTCCTTTCAAAATCGAACGAATCCATTGAAGATTGAAGCCACGTGGCGCCAATGCATTGGGACATACATGGTGTTCGCGGTGTTGGTTCTATACGCTAGTAATAATACTTCAATGGTTTTTAATATATTTTTTTTGTATATAGACCCCAGATTCAGCAGCTAGTGACACAGAAATGCCGATGCAAGACACAGAGCAGCTGACGAAAGATTTGTCGGAGAAACTGCACGAGTTCGAAGAAGATGTTATTGACGATAGAGCGCCGTCTAGAAACAGTGTTATTAAGGTAGGTTCTACAATAACGGTTATTAGACTTATTAATCACTTGGTAACTGCAGGTTTGGTGTTAGAAAAAAAAAAGTTTTTAAAATAAAAAAAATATTCATGTGTATCAATGAAGGATAGTATATGAAAGAGCTATGACTATTATTGTCTCTGAAAAAGAAAAAAAGTGTCTCTGAGAAGTGCAGGAAAAAAAAAACAAAAAAATTATTGTATTAACTTATTTTACAGAATCATTTGCTGTTTCCTTTTCACAATTATTATTTTCTCTTCTAGGTAAACTTAGGATCGTCGACTGATGAGGATATACCACTCAAGTACTGTGCAAGACTTCTCGCTTCCAAGTTCTTGCTGAATGGCAATAAAGGTGGCTTGATACCGGACAGGTGAGAGTTTATTATTATTTTCATGCAATAAGTGTGGTTTGCAAGCTATAAAATCCTTCTTCACCATATTTAGTACTAGCTGTTGCCGGCAGCTTTGCATACGGAAATTATGTTTTATGTTATTCAAACTTTTATCCTGTTTACCCGGGAAACCTTTTAATTTTCCGGGATGAAAAGTTGTCTACAATATGACCCAGGGTATCAGTAACAACAATACCAATTTTCATCGAAATCCGTTCCAGGGTTTTTATGTGATGCCTGGACAGACAAACAGACACTGAGTTTAATATTATATGTAGTAGGAAATATTAAAGAGTTGTGGTTGTAAGGAATACGCAAGGTCATGAAAGCTCACTGGTGTAGATACGAGGGGAGGTCAATAAGTTCGCGGAATGAGAGGGAAGGAGGTTGAAATTAAACACCAAACTATTTTTCCTTTTCGATATATTCTCCCTTAACTCTAATACATTTTTCGGATCTCTCAAATAACTTGTTTATACTATCGAAAAAAAATGATTTGTCTTTGGTGTCAAAATAGGCCGAAATTGCCGACTTGACTACTTCATCGTCGTCAAACTTTTTTCCACGCAGCTTTTTCTTCATTTTTGGAAATAAATAATAATCACTGGGTGTCAAGTCTGGACTGTAGGGCAGGTGGTTCAATTATTCGAAGCCGCATCGGTGAATGGCAGCCGTCGCAACATGGCACGTGTGGACGGGTGCATTGTCGTGCAAAAGGAGCACACCTTTTGACAGCTTTCCTCTTCTTTTTTCCTTGATGGCTTCTTTCAATCTTTCCAGTAAAGAAGCGTAGTACTGTCCCGTTATAGTCACACCACGTTCTTTATAATCGATCAGTAAAATACCTTCTGTGTCCCAAAAGACAGTCGCCATGATCTTTCCGGCCGATTGTGACACTTTGAACTTCTTTGGAGGAGGTGTGCCTTTTTTATACGACTCTTGCTTCGACTCAGGTTCATAGTGGTGAACCCAGGTTTCATCCCCAATAACAATCCGGGCCATAACTTCTTCCTTTCTCTCGCCACAGAGCTCCAAAAACTGGCGAGAACACTCGACACGCTCGCGTTTTTGAAGTGGCGTGAGCATTTTCGGAACCCATCTTGCGCTGACCTTAGTCATCCCAAGATGATGATGTAGGATATTTAAAATACTTGATTCGGATACTCCAACCATTGCTGCGAGCTGCTTCTTCTTCATCCGGGCATCTTCCAATACAAATTTTTCTACATTTTCGACGATTTCCGGTGTGGTGGTATTCAATTTTCTCCATATTGGCTGACCTCTTCCCGATTCAGTTGTTTGCAGGTCGATAATTCAAAAGTTAATGACCCAATTAGGTTCAAACTTGGTATATATACTCTTAATGAGGTCCTTAACTAGTGCCTACCTGGACGAGTCAACAAACCCCCACCAACCCCTCCATTCCGCGAACTTATTGACCTCCCCTCGTATAGCTTAAGGCCAATCAAACTCAAGACTCAAAATTCTACCGGAAAAAACCACGATGTAAAACTATATTTGCATACTTTCCATTGAAGAGTTTTGGTAATTAGGACGTAAACGATTGCCTGGGCCGAGAATAGGGATGTTGACACTAATTATAAATTAATATAAAATGTCTAAAGTATTAGTGGTAACATTTAAAGGTCTAAAATATGATTCTTTTATCGAAATCAATCACAATAAAATAAATATCATTAATTTAAAATGTAAAAAATTGTACTCTCTGTCACGTGACCTCAAACGCCATTTTGGGAATATGACGTCATTGTTCTTATTTTATATGCAAATTCAACTTCAGCAGACTAATAGTATTGAATATCGGATAGTGACGTCACGTGACGTTTTTGGTGGGAAATTTGATAATGATTTTTATTTATCAATTTTTGTTTTTAAATTATATATTATTATTTTTATAATATTTTTTTTCGTGAATATTATGGTTCTATCTATAAAATAAAATTGAATCCTAAAATTAGTCAACATCCCTCAGACAGGGTCACTATAGGTCTTACACTACATCATACTACAATCGATCATCGATAATGACTAGTAAAAATAACTCTTATTTCTAGATGCGTAAGAGTGTCAGTGAAATCATCAGCTCTGTCGTGCCTGTCCGTCATATTCCAGTTATATCCCCAAGCGGTCACACTTTACTTGGACAAGGATGCTGATATTAAGTTTCAGAACTATTCTGGTGAGTGTGTGCTGTAAGCCTATTTTTATAAATGAATGTGTAGCGACCCTTTATTTGTGCATTATAGATGAGCGACCCTGTTTTGATTACCATAGTATTAGACTAACACGATTGTCATTCATTGTCAAGCATTAAGTACTCTGTGTTGTCAAGCTAGAAAAATAGCAAAACATTCTATTATTGGAAACATTGAAAATATAAACATAACATATAAATAATAAAACTAATCTAAAATTTTAACAAAAAATAACCGACTTCAAATGAAGTACATTCAATAAAAAAGGAATAATCGAAATCGGTTGGCGTGATATTGAGTTATTCGTCCATTTATCGCGCACATTCTTAATGCAAATTTAAGACATATGCTTTTGACATGAATGCCATTGTCAAATCTCGCTCAAATTTATGTGGGACCACACGACAAGCACCAGCTTTCAATTAAAAAGAGAATCATCAAAATCGGTTCACCCAGTCCAAAGTTCTGAGGTAACAAACATAAAAAAATAAAAAAGATACAGTCGAATTGAGAACCTCCTCCTTTTTTTGAAGTCGGTTAATAAAATAATCTGAGATCTCTGAGGCTATCTATAGTATGTATGTAATACAAAGCATTAAATAGTGACAACATAACGAAATAATAAAAAAAATATTCCAGTAAATGCTCACTTTGCGTGTGTGCGTGCGTGCGTTCTTGAGTGTGTGCGTGCGCAACGCACACAGCGTTGGTTGTTACCTAATGTCTAAATCACAATCTCAATGCCATTCGTTCTCCACGGAGTTCTTCTTTGTGTTTATTAATGTATAATAAGATTATACTGTTATGTTTAGCACTTTAGGATATTCGCACTTTTAGAATTGAAGTGGCGTATCTATGAATTTTAAGAAAATGATTGAACGACATAAAAACATGTATTCTCTGCCCAATAAATAATAAAAAATGCTAAATTCTTCAATTAAATTTTTGGCGTTTACCAAAAAACACGAATTTTGGATTAGGCCACTACAATTCTAAAGGTGCGACATGTTTTTATGACGTTCAATGTATAAAAGTCATTTTCTTCAAATTCTTAGATAAGCCACTTCCATTCTAAAAGTGGTTAAGGATAGAAAGCAATATTTTCATATTACAGCTTCGTCAGAGGGAACAGATTCTAACCAGGATAACATAAATGAATTCATCCTAGAGCGTAATGTTTGCTTCCAAGACTCCATTACCGAGTCCTTGAGCCAGGAACTTTTAAAGAGCACCGATAGCCAACCAAACACATCTTTGCAGCAAGCTTTGAAAAAAGACAGCAAATCTATGGAAAAGTCTGCCGAAAGTGAACTCAAGAGCTCTAAAGATGTCCCGAGTAATATCTTGGACAGTAAGCTTGGCAAAGATCTGGTTGCAAGCGGTCTTAGTGCTGATAGCACGAATCCGAACATGACGAATAGTAATTTTACCTCTAATTCGAACATGACAGGGAGTAACGATCACATGTCGACCGGTTACCCTATGACCAGTAGCGGAGATATTCTATCCTCTAGCATAGATTTGGATATGAAGTTCGATCATTTTGGTGAATCAACAACGAATTTGGATAATCTGGATGTATTAAAAGACTTTGAGAAGAAAGAAGAGAGAAAGCGACCGTTGAAAAGAACTGATGAAGTTAAAAATGAAGTTATGGATGTTAGAGATGACGGTTCGGAGAGGGAGTTTGAGTATCAGCATGTTTCAGAGGTGTTTGGGCTCTTGGAGGGTCACAATGACCCCCAGATCAGAGGGTCAGTGAGGGTTTGTATTGGGAGTTACTTGAGTGCAGCATTGGATGTGTCGCATGGAGATTATCATAGATGGAGATACTTCTGTGTACTACCAAAGGAAGTTAGTGATAATATCACTACAGAGAAGCTTGTGGAAATTATTTTAAAGGTAAGTAGCTAATATTTTATTTAGACTTCTATGTAAACATATGAGTTTCAACTTTAGTCCAGCACAGTTGAAAAAACTTTTACAGGAATGAACACAAGCTTAGTAGAAGCATTTAAAAATTGACTTTACAAAGGAAAGAAAAATATTTCTTCTTTTTCTATCACTATAAGTCCCCACGAACTAAGAATGCATATTTGTCGTTTGTCATCGCAGTGACACTAGAGATGTACAAAAAAAATCGATTCACGAAAGAACCAATTTTTGCAACAAATCGATTCAAAATTGTAAGACTTTCTAATCGATTCAATAATTAAATTGTAAATTCTAAAAACCGAAACATTTAGATATCCACAAGTAACTGGAATGATACTGCCTCCATTGAGCTACTTAAGTTACTTTACCATACCTATACGCTCAATAATTATGTATTTACGATAATAAAATATTTTTTTTCCTAAAAAACTCACTGTTAATTCGTCTACGCCGCATCCAGCGTATGAAATTTGGGTTTCGGTTCAATAATGAATATTCTAACCGTATTTTAATCAGTTCAAATGGCTGCGGTTAGAGATTATGGTAATAAACACTTTTGGTCATGTTCTTATAGAAGAGAAGAAATTAAATTGTTTAATTGTTAAACACAAAGAAAGAAATAAAATAAATTCATTTTTATTTTAAGTTTCGATTATAGTAATGTATCGATTATTATGGTTTTATAAGTGATTTCATGCCGTCACATCACTTAACGTCAGTGTAGATTTTGTCATCTTCACATAACATTGATTCGACGCCTTATTTTTTTATTAAATTTTGCATAAATTATGATGTGATGGGATTTTTACTAGATTATAACGTTTAATATGATTTATAAATAACGTCAATACGAATACGATACAATACGAATAGGGTTTTTAACAAATTTTGGCACAATCCTTTGTTCGTAACTTTCGTAAGTATCCAACTATTCATGTCAATTAAATAATTATTCCATTTTGCTCAAAGACGTACGTACAAGGTTGGTTCATATTAATAAATGGCAGCTATCATTAATGCGTTCTTAGATAATTTTGAGTATAAATTAATTTATGAATAATGTGTACGGCATTTTAAAAAGAGCTCAAATTACGATCCATTACTACAATATTTTTACTTCTATTTAACAAGTTTGTAATTGACGTGTAGAAAAATTATTTGCATATATACAATGATATTATATGTATAAAAGAGGTAGATGGGTTACTAGCGCGCCGACGGCGAAGAGCGAAAGAGTAGTCAATTGACCACGCTTGCTCGCATTACTCGCAGTCGCTCTCTCAATACTCTGTCGATACGCACGCTTTTATTTTTGTCAGAAGTGCTGGAGATTTGACATACAGCGTTAAAATGCCTTCGTGTATTATGCGTAAATGCACTAATTACTTACGTAAAAAAAATAAAATTCATGGAATAACATACCACAAGTAAGGAATCATGATTTATTGCATTTTATTTCATTTCAATAATTCTCTAACAAAATAAGTATGGCGGCATGACAGCGCGCCAGCTTGGCGCCAGCCGAATGTAAGGCGATTTGTGACGCGAGCGACAAACACTAGCTGTCTTTTTCACTATTATGGTTTTAGTAATGCTATCCCTTTTACATAATTTAACAAGCGCTGATTGGTCGCAGTGTGTCGTAGCTGTTTTCGGAACAGATTTTTCGTTTCATTTCTAAGGGCATAACGTATCTCTAATAAACATCATTGCATATATACCATTACTATTTTAAACATTTGTAATCCATGTGTTAATAATCTGAAATTAAAATTTATAAACCCCCGATAGTTTTATTTACACTAAACATAGCTAAGAACACTCTCGATTAAGTCACCTATCAAACAAAAAAAAACTAGATCAAATCGGTTCATCCGTTTAAGAGCTACGACACAAACAGACGTACAGATCCACAGATATACAGACACGTCAAACTTATAACACCCCTCTTTTTTTCATTGGGGGTTAAAGATAATGGCATGTACCACTTAAGTTCAGCAAGATGTTTATAATGTTTATTAATATCCTGTGTACTCTTTATAAATAAATATTCTATATTCAATCCAGGGTTTATCAGACGAGATCCATTCAACAGTGAACCAAATATTCGATGTACTCTTCATAAAAGAATAATATTTAATTTCCCCATTGAAGTATAATGTCATAGAACAGACATCTCGAACAAAATGTGTGTCCCGCCGGGAGGTTCGATTTTCAAAATTGAGCCCCCGTTCTCCTTTCAAAATCGAACGAATCCATTGAAGATTGAAGCCACGTGGCGGTAATGCATTGGGACATACATGGTGTTCGCAGTGTCGGTTCTATACGCTAGTAATAATACTTCAATGAATTTCCCAGGGTTTATCAGACGAGATTCATTCAACAGTGAACCACACGCTATCAGCGCTAACCAACATGGCGCCGGCACTATGCAACAGCGTACATTGGACGTTGTTAACGGACGCATTGAATGCACTTGTCAGTGTGGAAAACAATAATTACTGGCTCTGTAAAGTTACCTTGTGTAAACTGTATGAGAAGCTGCCGTATAAAAAGTGAGTGTTTTTTAAACTACACTTTTTGCCTATACACACAAATAGCGCGCTCAAGACTCGAGATTTTTTTTATCTGTCACATAAATGTCACTGTCAGGGAATCGAACATAAGACCTCTCGCGTAAAGTCCGATTTACACGTATTAAGAAGTTAAGTAGATAACTAAATTTTAACCAAATAAGTAAATTAATACGTATAAACAGACAATTCAGTAACTTTTTAGTTCAAATTTAGTTATCTACTTAACTAATTAATACGTGTAAATCGGACTTTACAGCCAGTCACTGTCAACAACTTTTGTGTTACAATATACTGTCACAAATAAATTATATGTTGTATAGTTAAAAGTTTATATTATCTTAGTATGTCAAATTTGAATTGGATTCAGAGCGGGAAATCGAGCTTCAAACCATTCCTCAATAAACTTAGTTAAATAGCGTAAAAATTTTACAATAAGAGTTTAATTTCAGATTATTCATGCTATATCCAGAATACTACGGTAGAAGTAAACTCATAATGGAGACCCTGTTTCGTCTTCTAAGCGACCAGGATCAAAAAGTTAGGGGCGCCGCCACTCAGACGATTGCTAAGTATGATATTAATTAACAATTAACATTATGTTTTATATTGTGTATTTAATGAGACTGAATTTCTCTCGGCTATGTAACGTTCGGGTAACTTTACCCGACTCGAGTCGACTAAAAGAGCGAGAGAGATATAGTCAAAGCGTCTTTATTTAGCTTACCCTTTTTGTTGGGTCAAATCTTGCAAGCTTAATTGGAAGTACTTCTCTTTTCCTAAGGTCTTGTTTTATATATTACTTAAGGGTGGTTTGTTCGTACATTTTAACCGCAGCTAACTTTAACTTTAGCTATTACCGATTGAATGTCAAAATACGCAAGCCAATAGGGCAGCCGCCTGCTACTGCAATTATGACTCCCTTCCCTATTGGCTCGTGCATTTTGACAATCGGTCGGTAATAGCTAAAGTTAAAGTTAGCTGCGATTAAAATGTACGAACAACCCACTCTTAGTTGTGACAATGCATTTTTGTGATAGGTATGACCAGATACTGTAGTATCTTGTCACCGGACGAGTGAACTCCTTGACGTTTACCAGCAGAATCACTAGATTTTTGCTTTCGTATTATGACGCCAGTTAGTTTTTAAACTATTAACTTTTTTCAGCTACAATTGTACAATTATGCTACAATGATATGTGAAAGAACTACTCTATTCATCTGTAGATGTATTTTTTCATACCTTTTATTGTGTACTGACTACCATACAACCATACCTAACTACCATAAAGTGAGCAACGAAATTCAACTATTTCTTCGACTAATTAAAAGTCATATTCATTATTATATTATATAGCTAAATTTATTTTTTCCAGCATAATACCAAAAATATACATCTCAAAACGCGCGACACCTGTTACAATGATGGCAGAAGTCGCTAAAGAACAGAGCAAGCTATTTAGTTTCGATAGCCCCAAGCTATCGTTAGAGCTAGTCAGAGATATATACTTCTATAGTGATTTGCCTGAGCAAATGAAGACAGGAAAGGTTCTGAAGGAAACTGACGCGTTAAAGGAGATAGTTGGAGATGTGTTTGGGAGATTAATGGCTTCTAATTGTAAATATTATTCGGTAAGTTTGATTTTTGATTGACTGCAGTTTATTCATACGATAATGCACAAAACATTGATAGTGTTTGAGTCATGTTTTTAATATTTCAATTTGTATGTATATTAGAAGTTTATTACACAGAACAGCAAAGTGGGAGGTAAATGTAGATAAGATGATGGGGAAATTCATGGTGTTTGCTTTTCAGATGGGTATAGTTTAATCAATACGTTTTATAGTGCGTCATATGATTGTGGATACATTATCATGTCAAAATTTAATAAACCTTATTCCATTATAGATAAGAGTGTTGTCTTATCTGATTTTTAAATTTGTGGCGATAGCGCACATTCGTCACACAGTGACGTCACGCCAACCTGAATCACGCTATCGAAATTTTCTACATCGGTTGCATATATACAAATGCTCCGACAACGTCAGTTGGGGCTCGGCCGCCTCCCAAGCAACACACCTCGCCTGGCGGGAGTTTTCTGTTTTTTTCCAAAAGTTTATTAAAATTTGACGTGTCTTTACATTTATCGGAAAAACTATATTTATTACAACAGGGTAGTGTTGTGTTGGTCCTCGTAATCATGCACCAATTATATAAATATTTTAAAATTTAACACGTACTTTACACGCACGTTTATCAATAGATAAGTGAGGTATTTCAAAAATATTTTGCAATGTTTCTTCACAGCAAGGTCTTCTAGAAACTCTACAGGCGATATGCCGCAAATGGTCGCCATGGCAACACCAATCCGCTTACGTCAACCAAGGGATAGTATCATGGTGTCTGGATACATTGGACTTGTGTAACAACAGCGTTAATGTCAGAACGGCTTTGTTGGATGTGTGCCGATTTGTTTATCCTGGTGTGTATCAACTTATAGATGTATTAATTTGTACTTATATAATGTATAATTCTTTTTTTAAACGAACCTTATTTAGTATACAATGTTACTCCGCATACAATCTTAACTCAGAGTCACTAACGGTGATTCTTTACTATGGAGCGATTAAAGTAACCGTTAGTGACTCTAAATGGGGGCGTTAGTGTATTTTATTGCTATTTGTTATTTTAAAATAAGGCAGATTAAAAAGAAAATTATCAATAAACGTTAAAACTAATTTCCGTGATGATAAGTAACATTCATAATTTTTAATTATTTAATATTCATTATTATTTCAGTTAGAGATAGCACTGAGATTGTTTACCAAATAAAACTCTAACATACTGTATTTGTTTACAAGAATTGTTAAATAAATAAATAAAAAAGGACTATAGTTACCAAAATCTATGCGTAATGATGTTACCTATACTATTTATTCTATGATATTTATTCTATAAGACTTTACGTTAGCTAACCTCATCTAACGTAATTTTACATTATTCAACCGTATCCGTGACGTCATCACACATAATTGATTTATTTTTCTTTGAAAAGTATTAACTGTCAAAGAATATTTTAAACGGTAATTATACTGAATAAAAGAATATTTTTATTGATTTGACCGGTATTTTTGTGCTTAGTACTTAATTTTTTTAATGTCGACAATTACCACTACAGTACATAACCAATTAACCTTTCTTATTATTTTTCTAGTTGAAGTCCACAACATAATGCGTCATAAGACAACTAACCGCGATATATTCGAGCGCGATACCCAAGCGGTGCGAGAGAAATGGCAACATCTAGAGAACGAGACGGTCGCTAACCTCGCGGAGAAGTTTCTTCAAGTCACATTGAAGATGTTAAATGTATTGGTGCATCTGATAGAGGAAGTAAATCCTAATGTGCATTTGAATAAGAGCGGTATTGCCTTGCCGGGGAGTCCTGTTAGACGGAAAACTCAGGGTAAGTGTTTATGTAACTTGTTTGTATGTAGTGTATGTAACTCTTGCCGGCATACTGACGACCCATGTGGCCCAATAGTTACCATTCCGGACCGCAGAGCGAAAGGTCCTGGGTTCGATTCCCAGCGAGGCAGAAATTTGAATCATGATTAATTTGATTAATTAATTTCTGTTCTCAGTCTAGGCGTATGTGTGGGAATTCTAGTGTGGGGCTATGAGTGTGTACCGCTATAAAAAATATTGTCGTAAAAGGTGACAAAATTCGGCTTGCTTGGTGGTTACACTCCACATTATTATTCTAATATGGTTATTAATATGGTTATGGTATTATTATTCATGTCTTAAAAATACATAGTTTGAAATCTTACGTGCAACGCACCATATTTATGTTTCACCACAGATTCAACACCACGAAAGAGCATAACACCGACTGAAGGTACAGACGATAAAACGTTACGTAAGAAGACGCCCACGCCGGCAACAAGTCTCAAAGCTAACTTCGCGGGGCATTTCTACACCGAACCCTTCTATATGAAGCTCTATGAAACGTTGAGAGCTACTTTCTCTAATCATAAGGTTGGTTCTTTGCTTTTTGACGTGATAACGTTTATAAAGACGATGAGCCTGAAAGGCATTCACGAAAACCGAGTAACGGCCGCTCACGTCACGGAAGCGCGCGCAGCATTAGAGAGAGAGGCACGCTAGACCGGCCGTCTCTCTCCCACTCAAGCGTAATCGGTCCGCTTGGAAGGCATTCTCGAAAACGTGGTAACGAGCCTGCTCACGTCACGAGCCACAACGCGCGCAAAGTATCGAGAAAGAGATACGCTGAATAATAATAAAACGAAATATATATCTGTAATTTAATATGTAAAATTGTAATTTTCATTCTATTTCCCGTTCCTAATGTGCGAATTGACAATATTTATATCATAAATTATTCTTCTACGAAATAGACGTTATCACGTAAAACCATTGTCCGTAAACCGACTTTACAGACAACCAATTTTTTTATCAATAATAGGGTATGCCAGCCAAATATGTTAAAATCGCCGACTAGAATCAGTTTTGAAAACATTAATATTACAAAGTTAATATTACAATATTAAAATATGTCGTTATATTATAATGTTATATTTATTTATTTATTCTATGTTGCACCTTAAAATTAAAAGATACAAAAGGCGGACTTAATGCTAAAAGCAAGAAGGCGGTAGCAAAAAGAAACTGGAAATAAAAACCATGTCATTAAATTGTATTTACAATATAAATTATAAATATATAAGTATGTATATTACGTAAGTGACGTCAAAGTATGAAAATATCCGTATAATGATTTATACGGATATTTTAACATTATAATATAACGACATATTTTAATTACAGTATAAATTAATATAAATGTACAAAAAATGTAACTATTTCTATTTATCTCACAGTTAAACCTAGACCCGAAAAGCAGTATATTCAACGAATTCCTATCAACCATTTTACACTGCCTAGCGATACAATTAGAGTTAGCAACTGAGAGGGAATTCGGTCCAGTGACGGAAGAGATTCTTTATTACCTCAAAGTAATAATGCCTTATTCCTCAAACAACACTGTATACTGTATTACACAGCTATTAAAGTGTCTATTTGGTACGAATATGATCAGTCAGTATATGGATTTTATGAGTATCGCAGATAAAAAGATACCTGGTAATAATACCAGCTTTTTCGAAGATGTGATGTTGGTAAACTCACTAAAACCATTAGATAAAGAGTCTAGAAGATCAAGCATATGTTCAAATGCAAGTCAAAAGTTGTCTTTGGATAGTAAGAATCCAAGGATGATGGAAGAGAAGCAGCTATTGATAATGATGGAGAATTTTGCGAAGAACAGAACGGATAGGAAATGGAGCACGAATAAGAAAGAGTTGGAAAGATATATACGGTTGTTTGAGCCTGTTGTTATACAGTCTTTGAAGGTGAGTTTATTTATTTAATTTGATATAATAAATAATAGTTAGTAGAATGTCAACAAACTCTGAATAGGAATGACTATGCGCCATGTTGTGATGCGACATTGTCATCGCAGGTTTGGTAGGGTTAACAAAAAAGATCTTAAATAATCTCTATCAATCTATCTCTAAAATGATCTTAATCAAAATTCAAAATCATTTATTCATGTAGGTATCACTGATACACTTATGCACGTAATTTTTTTATATTTGCAAGTAATTTTTTTAATAAAATCAAAATATTTTAAATCAATGACAAAAATTGTACTATATTTATTATTTTCTTGATATATATTTCCAGAGTTACACAATGCAAAATGACATTCCCCTACAATGTTCGGTATTAAGTCTATTGTGTCAGCTGTTGGCTCTTCGGGTCAATTACTGCATGCTTGACAGTGACCAAGTGTTCATAGGGTTCCTCATGAAGCAGTTGGACTTGGTTGAACAGCATGAGATACCGTAAGTAGATTAGTTTTATTATTGTGTGTGCGTGTAGGTTAGTATAAGAGTTGCGTTTGTGTGCGTGCGTGTATGATAATGCGTGTACGTGCACATGCGTATGCGTAATTATGTGTGTATGTGAGTGCAAAAATTTTAGGACAAATCATACAATTGCGTGGTTTTATATTGAGTTTTTGATCGATTCGTTTGGATTCGTTTTCTATTCGTATGGATTCGCTCGTATTTTAACGCTAGCTGGAAATCAAAATACTAGTTAAATACCCCAACTACAGGTAATGAGCATTTTTATTTAAAGCATTGAATACACGAGTCAGAATATTTTTATTAATGTATTTCCTGTATGTTTTTCAGAAACTGTTGTGAGTTGGTCAACAGTATACTAATATTTTTAGTACAATTATCATCTTCGAAACATCACACCAGGCAGTTAATTGAGATACCAAAGGTAATGATTTATATTAAAGTTTTATAATATTTTTTGTAAAGTAGCTTGTCAGTTACACACTGCCCAGTTTTAAAGGGATTTAAGAATATTTTGTCGAAGTTTTTAGTTGTTTTAAGTTGTTTAATTTACATTAATGTTAATATAGATAAATTAAAAACATGAGAGGTGTCAAGGAACACCCGGATGGAACGAAGTTCCTTTCGATTTAAGTATTGTTTTGTTGTACAGCGCCATTGTAGAAACTTGGAATGTCAAATATAATTTGAATTCAAATATGATTTGAATTCAAATAATAAAGAACAACATTATATTTACACTATATAAAATAAAAATAAATACTTAAAAGCAAAAGTAAAATTAATTAAAATAAATATTTATAACTAGGCCCCTGCGGTGCAGTACCTATGCTGGCAGCAATAAAGAATAATTTGTAAATAGAACATAATATATCATTTTAACAAATAATAATAGATGTCGCTACAAAAATGTACTCTGAATCACGCTGTTGAGATTCTTTGTAAAACATATAAGTAATCGACCTAATGACATGAATAAATTTAGAAAGTTTACTGCACAAAAGTCTATTATTTAACAAGTTTAGTTAGATACCAAGTATAAGTTAAGTACCTCCGTGGTAATAGTGTCCTTCGGTTCGGTTCGGGTTTATTCAGCCATCTCTGTAAAACTGTCTGAATCACTTCAAAAAAAGTGTCGTCATTCTTAAAATCAAAAAGTGTCGTAATTTTCCGTCTAGCCCCCCTTTCACAACGCGCGATAAGGAACTTCGTTCCAATAATGGTTAATTTTATATCTGACTATACGTATACCTATGTACTTACCGTACAAAACAAATAAGTACTATTTTAATCAAATAAAAAAAATATGTTTACTCTGAGTTTCCTCAAGACGAGGGAACTCTTCTTGAAAACATGAAATTGTATAAATGCATCCAATTATGATAGTTCGTTCTAAACTACATCATTACCTGATTGCCACGCTCAATGATGATTGATGACATACCAGAAATCTCCTCAGCGGTCAACAGCACAAACGCAAAATTAAAAAAATATATAGAAATATACAGTTTTTTTTATTTCATGTTATTTTTTAGTTTACTGTATTTTATAAATTATAGTTACTTAAAAATATATAAAAAAATATGTTTTAAAATATGAATATTATTTATAGTTAATTGTACTGTATTTTATTTGTAGTTAATCCAACTTTGCGACGGTTTAATGGCATCAGGCGCACACGCGGAATGCATCGCTGGATTAGAACCCGTCGCGGTCAAAGTCTTCAGCACTATGGGAGGTGAGATTTGAGACTTTATTGTCTCGTATTACGGTTTATTTTACTTTGTACTGTATGAGACTTTCGATAATTAAATATAATATATTTTTTCTTTTAACAGAAGTTAATAGATTAGATCTTCTATTTTGTAAGTACTTCATATTTTGTTGTCCCTTAAAGTTTTCTTTTTGTGAAATAAAATGGTTCTTACATGAGGGTTTTTTACGAAATACATATAATTATTATGCAAGCTCCCGCTTTTCTATTAGTTGGTAATGCGTCGGTGATGCATTTGGTTTTGCTGATATCCTTGGGCGGCGGTGATCACTTATAATCAGATTCAACGACGTTTTATTTGACTTGTTTTATAATATAAATTAATATCTATTTGACATTAATGTGTACTCGTATATATATGAGCGTATGCACACACAACTCACACAGATACACATTCATACAAGTCATGTCACGTGCTCGATACAAACAAGTTACATTGACTCGATACAAGCTCACACACACACACACACACACACGCGTACGCACACGCACAAACATATATAAACTGTTTAAAAGTTTCACACACATAGCCAATACATTTACAGAGTAGTGTTGTTGATAATTTCGTCAGGTGCAAGTGTATTGGGACGCGCCCAACAGCAGGAAGTACAGGCGACTAGAGAAGTGTTGTTCTATATGCTGCAGAAAACTATGCACCAACCTAAGGTAATTTGTATGGAATTTAAGGTTTTTCAACTATACATTTCTAAGGTTATCCAAAATTATTTTTGAAATTTATTCTTCTTTTTTTTTATTTGACACTACGTATTTCAAGTCTTTAAATTACTTTAAAGAAATTTAAAAATGGCTGCAAATGTATTATATTTTTTTTTTAAAAAGCAAATTGATTGATAAATGAATAATTAAAAAAAAATTAATAATTAATACTCGGTATAAATGCAAAAGCGCTGAGGGATTTTGATTTTTATTTGTCATCATTTTACGTGTCATTCTATATTTTTCCGTACATGTCTAACATGCTATCCCTTTCAGGTCCTAGAACTAGTATCGTGCGTGCTCGCTCTCTCCCAAGAGCATCCAGAAAGCTACTATCGTTGGTCAGAGCTGGCCAGTGATACCCTCCTCAACCTGCTATCACAGCGAAGTGTGGAACTGGATACGAGTGAGGCCATACAGAGTTTAGAGAGATTGTTGGACTCGGTGTATAAGGATGTATTGTTGGAACAGAGTAGGGTTGAGGTGCTCTTGAAGATATTGTTTAAAGCGCCGCCTGATCAGGTGAGTTTATTTAACTTACAAGATTAGCATATTATGAACATATATACGTAATTTTAAACATTTTAAAATTATATGGTCTGAAATAAAAGGACTCTTAAAATAAAATATGAATTTAAGCTACTAATATTATTAGTGAAAGTTTGTAAAGATGTTTGGTTATTTGTGTTTTCATCACGCGATAACAGTTGTACGGATTAAGAAACTTGGCGCACAGATATCCAGGACAAGAAAATAGGCTAGCCATGGAATTTTCCCGGTTGTATGTTCGTCTGGGATAATTGAGACGTTTATATGTTTGTGTTATTTTTGGGCTAACGTAACCGTAAAAACCAGCTATGTAATGCTAAAAGGTGTCAAAAAAGTTATATTTATTTCTAAACTTGCACTTCAACTATTAATAAATAATCGCTCAATCACCCTCACACCATCGAGTTTTATGTATGCCTATGTTTATTTTTCAACATGAGATTTTTTTTTATTTCAGGCAACAACATCACGCAAACATAAGCTCCGATACCTATCGATTGTAATGGTACTCCTTCGAAAGGTGCTAATCCTAATACCAGAAAGCGAGATATTGTTATCGATTAACTATCTAAAATCGACTTGTATATCGCCACAATCGATTTTCTTCAACGTCAAACCCAACGTCGATCCCTTAAACGTCCAGAATGTGAATGAAAACTGCGCTAACTTGTCGCCAGATGTCATTCTAGTCAGATTTATATTCAAAACGCTGACGTATGCGATTATGGAAATGGATGATTTTGAAGGGAATATAGACCCTGATATTGAAGAGGATAAGGATCAGAATCGCTTGCTTTATTCAGTGTGTGTGAACATAATTGTACAGGCGAAGCATATGCTGCATTTGACAAGTGAGTTTTGTATTTTGTTTTATGAAAATGGCCGACAAACTGGCAGACGGGCGATTTTTCGCATATATGGATATTACCTGAGTGGGGGCCGTTAAATTAATCCTTTATATTGTACGTAGCCCTCACATGATTAAGGAAATCATGCAACGATCTACAATAGGTGCGATGACGTCACATACTAGTCCGAAACTACGTAACCTTCATTTATTTATATTTCAATCATTTGTTAATGTGTTCTCAATTTTGTTCGCGTGATTTATTACATTTGGTATATATTTCAATTTTAGTGTGCTAAATAGTATTTTCAATAGAAACTTTTCCAGTAATGCAATATAATTCCATTCCAGACGGCTGTTTATTTCCGCTAACGTCTAAAACAGCGCAGACGATTCTGCATAACGAACAGAGTGGTCTGAATACGGGTCTGTATAGCCCCGCGGAGAATATTCCCCTCAGCGCGCTCAATCTCATCTGCTTGCGGGCCGCGTACCGAGTACCCCTGCTTACTGCGCATTGGGCGCATCTGCTTATACGGTGAGGGTAGGTTAGGTTAAGTTAGGTTAAAGTTAACTCCAGATCTATCTTGAGAAAGGGATCTCAAAAGAATAGAATAGAATACGTTTGTTTACAAGGCCACGAACACATTCAAAAACAGAAAAAATGGGACCAGCGCTTTCAGGCTCGTGGAAAATGAATGTGAATGTGAAGCGTACCCGTGTGATTCTGAACTATGGTGTAGAGTTTTAGCCAGTAGGAGCCCGTCATAGCCAATGGTATCCATGGAATCCATGAGGATTTCCTCACGTAACAACGTATCAACTCTTAAAATTCAGATAGGCCAACATAAAAAAAAGTCAGAATAAAATAATGGTAAAAATTACAGGTAAGTCTCCCCTACTCTATGACTCAATGGTTATAAGAATTCAATCTTAAAATACTTTGTTTCTGGGGTGTGTCTGCTGAAAATTCTTATATATCTAAGCTCAGAAATTAAAGCGGCGATTTTTAGATTTTTTTTATTTTAAGACGCTAAACTTGAAAATGAAATAAAACGATGTATGGCAGTTTGGCATTGTTCTTTGACATGATTTCACACATATCGCACTAAATTTAATTATTTACACAATAACATTGATTCATCACCTCCCTTCCAGTCTAAACTTCCTCTCGCACAAGTTCTGGCACAAGCTGATCGGTTTCGCGCGCAATCTCCCCCTCAGCGCGAACAAAGTGGACACGAGTCTACTGCGAGTGGATCCGTTGCAGACTGCGTGCGTGTGCGCGTATTGCGAGTATTTTGTGAGTATGCGTATACGTTACGGTTTACGTAGTGTGTTAACAAACTGACAATTGAATTGTAACTATACTATAACTAAGTGTAATCCACAATAAAGATTATAGTTTGTTCGCGTTAAGAATGCAGTGAATCATCAGTGCAACTACAGGGTAAAGGTGTATTCACAGTGGTGTTACTATTCAAACAAATTATATTTTTAAAGATTAAGTTTAATGAATTTAAAAATACATTTAAAAGTTAAAAACCAAAATTAAGTCATTAATATTTTAATCACTGTCACTAGTATCTTACTGCATTCTTAACGCGAACGAACTATAGTACCCGGATGACCGAGCTTTTCTCGGTTTAGTGTTGCTTAACAACGCACTTACTGAAGTAGCTTTAGTGTTGCTACTCGCCTATAGATGTCAGGAAGAGTCTATTGTAGCAGTTTTTTATTGTCTGAAAACACGGATAAAACGACATTTTCTAAAAGTGAATACTAGCTAGATCTATTTATCGCCCCGGAAACCCCCTGCATACTAAATTTCATGAAAATCGTTGGAGCCGTTTCCGAGATATAGAAAATAATAATATACAATATACAAGAATTAGATGATTAATTGATGATTGATTGAGTGAAAAACTCTGAATAGAAAAGTCAAAGACTTAAGTAAAAACTCGCTTAAACTGTACGTTAAATTAAAGAGTAAAAATTATTTACATTTTTCTTCAAACATAAATTTTTAAGCGACAGTTTTGAATAAGAGGTCATTGACTTTCCTGTTCAAGTACGCACGGATATTTAAGATGTAAAATGTATATTTTTAACGCATTGATTAAATAATTTTTTTTTGGTGGCTTATTAACACAATTACAATTGTTAGATACTTTTCAAAAAAGAAAGAAAGAAAGACAGAAAGAAAAAAAAAATATTTCTGGCTAACACACACAACATATTTATGCTAAACTAACATAATTAACTTCATTATGAGCTATAAATATTACAATGTTCGCGTGCGTTGTGTCAGAGAATGGTACCCATTCAGCGTATTGCCGTAGCGTTTACCACGTCGCTGATTTTCTGTGGGCCCTTTTGGTGACAGGCCACAATGTTTTATTTTTATTTTTAAAGAGTGGTACCCTACAGAAACTATTATAACTGAAACACCTTCCAGGTAGACAACGGTCTGTCAGAAGCGGTTCATCTCAGCTGGTTGCTAGTGAACCGAGCGCATGTGATCGTAAGTCAGTTGCGAGAGTCTGTGGTCAGACGGTTGGTCGAACGTGTGCACGAGGCACCGGCGGCGTCTGCCTTGTTACTGCAAGCTGTGGCGGCGCGATGCCAGTCTTGTTTGAAGGTAAATGTGTTTATATAAAGGGCAAAAGTGATTGACTGATGTATCATCGCACAGGCCAAACTCTTAGGCTGCGGGCACGAGATCTGCGACGAGCGGCGCGATGGCGGTTGCGGCGCGGCGCGGCGCGGGGCGATTAGCAGCGGTGTCTTGCGGGGCACGAAAAAACGGTCGCTCAATCGCGCTAAAGTAGTGTTGTGAAGAATGATAATGTTATAATCTGTTTATTTATACTTTTATTGTTGAAGCGATGGCGTAAAGTGACTTTCGGAAAAAAGTGACGCTTGGTTTTCATACAGGTGAAGATACATGTTTCATCTATTCGGTTGTGAAAAATATGAGTTTACGTTGAAGAGAATTATTGGAGCCTAGTATCCTGATGAGAGCTGAATTATTATTTCCAAGAAATGGTGTTCATCCAATAAATAAAGGAAGAAGTAATTTAGGAGAATTTTCTACTCTTTATAACTAAGTTTTCATTCAAAAAATATTAAAACTATACGAGAATGAGTACATTTTGATTATATTTTGGAGAATATTTAGAGAATATTTATATGGTGCAAGTTTTCACTGTCCCATATAGCAACTTTTGATGAAATACACGAAATAAGTTCTTCATTATAAATTTCCATTATTTTAAAATTATAATTCAATAAAATTCTATGTACTATCAATCAATCTATGTAGTTTGTTCCCATCTCTTCCGCGCCGCCGCGCATCGCCCCGCACCGCCCGTGCATCGCGCATCGCGCCGCTCGAAATCGCGGGTCTCGTGCCCGGTCCCATAGTGCGCCATACTGTTGATTCCATCGCTTCAAATCGCGCCGCGCCGCAACCGCCATCGCGCCGCCCGCCGCAAATCTCGTGCCCGCAGCCTTACACCCCAACCCAGAGTCACTAATTTCACTAAAGTTTACTTAAATCGCTCCTTAGTACAGAATTTATATGGTGATTCTTTACTAAGTAGCGATTTGAGTAATCGTTAGTGACTCTGAGTTGGGGCGTTAGGGCTAGAAACTTAAAATTTCGCACACGTATTCCTCTTATGACGTAGGTATCCACTAAGGAAGGATTTTTCAAAATTCAACACTCTTGACACTCGGCGCTTTGCTTCGGACAGACGGACGGACATGACGAAACTATAAGGGTTCCGATTTTACTTTGGAACCCTAAAAACGTGCCAGCTTATACGGCTAAGCCGTACAAATACTTTTGTAACTTATTGACTTTGTATTATAATCAGTGTATCATGATTTTTCTGTAGTAAAATATAATACTACTCGTAGTAACGTTTAGTAATATAACATTTTGTTTTAGGATGAATTCGCCTTGAATACGTACAAAATATTATCACTTTGCCACGAGAGTCAGTCAGGTGCTTTAGTGTTTCTTATCTGTCGAATAATAGGCAAATTGGAACCGGCGCTAGCAGTCAGGTAAGTTAGTATTTGTAAAATAGTTACGCCCAACTCAGAGTCACTAACGATTACTTTAATCGCTCCTTATTAACGAATCACCATACAAATTATGTACCAAGGAACTATTTAAGCAACCGTTCGTGACTCTGAGTTGGGGCGTTAGTTAGTAAAAGTAATTAACTTGGCCGTATTCAGGTCACTCAAAATACTGACACCAATCCTGTGCCCGCAGAAGCCGGTTCTCATCAACGGGCGTCCATTTTGGTTTTTGACCTAGTATTTTTTCCACTTTGACTTGACTTTAACTTATACTTGTTGTCAAAAATGTTTCACGTTAATTCTTACCCCGTTGAACGTCATTCTAGAAATTTGATTTTGATTCATAAAAAATTTAATTGTAACGTAAAAGTACCTCTTTACTTTCAGATTCGCAAAACTAGCGATCGATCGTTGCAAGATCTTAAAAGAGTTGTCAGTTGATAAGATTACTTCACAGTTGTCTAAAGAAGATGTTCAGGTGGCTTTGGAGTTGCTGCAGAGGAATAAGATGCATGTTAGGTAAGTTGGTTTCAACCCATTAACGGCCAACCCACTACTGAGCTCGGGTCTCTTGAGGAGGCCTAGAGCATACTCCAACACTTTGCTCCATTGCCGATTGGAGGGGTTAGTGGCTAATCCAAGTGTTGCAAGTTTTCATACCGAGGACCTCCGATATGGCCAGGCCTGGCGCACTCCGTACTTTTAGTATGATGTTACAAGTACGTGCCGCGTTCGACATGTCGGGCCAATTTCGGAAGAACTGCCACGCTGTCATACATTCGTTATCTATCACTCATGTCATCACGATAAAGAAGATAACCCTGACGTTGTCAGAGAGGATAAGAGTTATGATTAGAAAGAGAGGCAACGTCTGATGTCAACGTCTGTTGACGATTAGTGTGCAACCTGAATTACACTTTATTGTGTCGGAGTAAGAGTCACTATTTATTTAAATGATTTGGTGGAGTGACTCTTTTGTACCAATAGGTAATATTAAGTATTCTGTGACTTGGCTTAACGACGGATATCTTACGAAGATAACCGGGACTGACGGCTTTACGTGCCCTCCGAAGCACGGAAACGCTCAAGAGATTTTTGCCACTAGCTGTCACCCATCCAACTGGCGACCGCGGCCGCCGTTGCTTAACTTAAAATCGTCATAAGCCGTCGGGCTATAAGCATTAGTTATTTATGTAATAGAGAAATATGTGTTTTTGATTATATCCTATGCTGTCAATTAAAATGTTGATTGGTTGTATTTCTGTTTTATATTGATTTATCAGGCAATATATATTATATTATATTTTTCAATACTATACCTAAATCTACACCGATCAATCATCGGTTTTTATAAAAGATCTTATAGATTTCTCTCTTTTTCTCTTTCTTTTCTCACTCTTTTAGTCAAAATCTTGTTTGTTTAGCAAATAATCCTTATGACAAGAACTTGTTAAAATATTTTTTCTAGATACTCAACTCTAGTGTCAGAGCTAAACGCCCTCGCGTCAACAGTTTTCGATCTGTCGCCGCTAGATGTCTCTCAACACCGGGCTGTCAACGCTACGTCAGTACTCACTACGAGCGTGGATGGGGGTTGGTTGCTCAATCAGGTTAAAAGCAGGTATGTTGTAATAATAACTGTAAATTTTATAATTAAAAAAGACCCCGACACTTAGATCTGATGACCTTGAACCAGAGGGGCTAGCTTTTGTCGCCTCTTACGAAACCGTTTACCGGCATGGTATTGGGGACATTATTTATCACTATGAATATACATTTTTATTTGTATGAATAAGTAAAATTTATTATGAAAACGTTATAAGAGTTTCATCACTAAGCTATATCTACTAAGGAAAATTACTTACGATGTTTAAATAACTTTTATTTCGTATACAGATGCTGTCAAAGAGATAGTACTACACCAAAGATATCTAAACAAACGGATCTGGCACGATTAATGACAACTCTATCAAAGGAAGACCTTACAACTGTGATGATGTGCTCAGAGTTCGACAGGCGAATCCTCTGTTCCTGCTTTAAAGTAGCCTGCGATGACTTTATAAAGGAATTCTTAAAGAACGTCTCAGAACAAGAGCTGAAAGAGAATGAGAAAGAGATAGCTAGAGAGGAGACAGAGATGCAGAGAATCAAAGAAGAGATGTCAACTTCTATGGACAGTAACAAATTAAATGTAGTTAACTCTTTGCATGTATTCAAAAAGACTGATAATAACGAATCAAAATCGCAATTCTTTATACCGATCACAGATAATGAAGTGAAACATAGTTTCGGTAATCTAGAATTCACTGATGAAGATACAGAGATAATCGTGCCAGAGTTACCTAATTTATACCAAGTAGGAATAGCTACGTTAGACAAGTCTTTAGCAGATATTCTACACTTGTTTCCGAAGCAAAATCGACCGTTAAGTCAATCAGAAACTTTCAACTTGGGTATCGAACAGACCATTGATAGATACACGCGTAGATGCCATCAAGTTTTTCAAGACAAATTGTTCTATCAGGAATTTATTACCATCCAATCAATGCTGACAGGATTTCTCGAATCGTTATCTCGAATAATCGTTTCAATCGACCAATTCGATTGCGATTTACTCGAAAAATGTATCGAGAATATAATACCGCCGTCTCTAGCTCGGAATTTGAGCGTTTTTACCGTAGTTTCTTTGCAGTATTTATCGTTTTTGATAAAAAATAAGAATGTGGTAGAGAGTCCGGTACATGCGGACGTATCGTTTCGTGTTACGAACGTACAAACGGACAATGTGTCCGTTGATCATGTTATCGGAATCGCTGTAGATAATGTGGCGAAGGCGCTACGTTTTAATGAGATTTGGTCCGAGTTGAATACTGAGAGCAATTTCAACAGGATTCAGTCGGCTATCAGTTGTTTGTACGCCATTGTGAAGTATCTAGTAAAGGTATGTATTTATAATTATATAAATCAATAAATGTAACATACAATTTGTTGTGTAATATAGAATTACAGTGAAAGGGAAATATCAATAAATAAAAATGTATATACTTTTAGATAAAACTGTATTTCTATAATCGTAATACATATTTTATCATTATGTAACTGCATTAGTGCTATTTGTTTGCCTAAAAACGTAAAATCCTACTAATATTATAATTGTGAAAGTTTTTATGGATGTTTGTTACTATTTCACACAAAAACTACTGAAAAGATTTTCATGAAATATAGCATACAGGTATACCATGATCTGGAATAGGATATTGGTACTTATTATTCCGAAAAATGCAGCTAAAGTAGGGGAGAGCATTAGTTATTAAATAAATAAATTTATTGTACCTAACATTAAAGTCAATCTTATAACACCTCTCTGCGTCAGGGGTTAAATAATATTAATGAAGCTAAAGTACCATACAATGAAATAAAGAAAAGTGTGTACTAACACTATATTAATATTTCTATGTTAACATTTCAGGACACAAAACCGTTAATTCTAAAACAGTATATGCGAACTCCGGACGAAGGACCAAAACCGGACATTATCTTAACCGGGGATAAACTAGTCACATTGATAGAGTATTGGGAATGCAACTTCTACAGCCGACCAGATAGCTCTGTACTAAGCCAGAGGTATAGAAAACCAATTGAGAGCTTATTGGTTAGTTTGTCAAGGTGAGAAATACTTTAACAACTTTTAAATTGTGGTTAAATGTTTAAATTATAATGTATCAGCGAAATTGTAATAGATGGCACTTAGATGATTGTAAATAACCGACTTCAAAAAAAGGAGGAGGTTCTCAATTCGACTGTATTTATTTTTTTATTTTTTGTATGTTTGTTACCTCCGTACTTTGGACCGGGTGAACCGATTTTGATGATTCTTTTTTTAATCGAAAGCTGGTGCTTGTCGTGTGGTCCCACATAAATTTGAGCGAGGTCTGACAGTGGCATCCATGTCAAAAGCATATAAGTCTTAAATTTGCATTAAGAATGTGCGCGATAAATGGACGAATAACTCAATATCACGTCAACCGATTTCGATGATTCTTTTTTTAATCGAAAGCTGGTGCTTGTGGTGTGCTCTCACATAAATTTGAGCGAGATCTGACAATGGCATCATGTACTTCATTTGAAGTCGGTTCTTTTTTTATTAAAATTTTAGATTATAAATTATTTTAAATTTTTCACATTCTCGATTGAACACATTTTACTATGACACGGGCACTCACAATGAACTCAGTTGAGCCGTGACCACGATCCATGAAATTGGATCGAAATATCAGCAAGCAATATTAATTTCGTGAGTACCCGTATCATGGTAAAATCTATACTATAATAAAACTCAAAGGGCAAATTTTCTGTACATTGAATATTTTTAAAAAATTTCGATTAGGGGGCACTTCAATAACGTGTTAGAGCACAAAAACATTTTTTTTAGAATTATTGTCTGTCTGTCTGTTTGTCTGTCCGGGCATCACATGAAAACCTCTGAACGGATTTTGATGAAAATTGGTAAAATTGTAACTAATACTCCGGGTCATATTTTAGGATACTTTTTATCCCGGAAAATTAAAAGGTTTCCCTGGAAAACGCGATGAAAGTGTGTATGGAAAATTATACATCAACCGATTTGCTTCAAATTTGCAATAAATGTTCTTTGCTTAAATTGATGAAACACATGTTTTACAGTTTTTAAAAATTTTGCAAGACAAAGAAAAAAATACAAATTAATGTGAATATTGCTTATTTTTCAAATATCCAATTTTTATTTTGTTATTAAGAGCATATTTTTTGCGTATCTATGTCCTCCAACATAATTTCAGCATTTTATAAACACCTTGGAAGTGATAGAAAAACGCAAATTAAGTCTGTATGAGTAAACGATATCCAACAAATAATCGTTTACTATCTTGGCCACTAGATGGCTCTGTATTTGTTGATTCACGCCAACGACTCTGTGATTTCGAAATAACTGCATTTTTCATGTTGTAAATCGTTACTTGCACAATATTAAAACGTAAAAATGAGCTTTTTAATTTTTGTTTGTCTGTTTGTTTATCTTCATAAATCTCTGAAGCCACTGAACGGATTTCAACAGGACTTTACTACGATATCGAGTCTTCAACTTAACTTTGTTTTAAACATACAAAAACCTTTTCTTCACACAAATTATGGCATTATACATTTCTTAGTATTTTTTTTATATTTTGCAAGGCCAAAGCGTGGCACTGAAGTACTTATTTTTTACTATACAACTTGCACGACACCAAAACCGAAAAATGAGTTTTTCAAATTAAAGAATAGAGTTTTCCACTTAAAGGGTTCCTTGGGGATATGCTATGAAAGTTTGTATGGGAAAATAAAAAAATGAGTCCATTTGTTTTTAAACTAACAAAAACCTTTTCTTCACATAATAAAGTAAGGCACACATATGCATTTCTCAGTTTATTTCTATTTTGAAAGATGGAGCTTGAATATGGCATTGAAATATTTTTTTACTTAATATCTATTTTTATATTAACTTTGTTTTTAAAACATGAATTGTCTATTTATGGCTTGCAATGTAAATTTAGCATTCCTTATATTTCATCCTGGAAGGGGTTGAAAATCGTAATTTAGTTGTACAACTAAAGTTGACATTGAACAAATTGAATAATCTATCATCCATCCATCCATCCATCAGCCCTTGGAGGTCCACTGCTGGACATAGGCCTCCCCTAACTTGCGCCACTCTGACCGGTCCTGAGCCTTCTGAATCCAGATAATCTATACTATAATAAAACTCAAAGGGCAAAGAATTACTGGTACACTGAATATTTTTTAAAAATTTCGATTAGGGGGCACTTCAATAACGTGTTAAAGCACAAAATTATTTTTTTTTGAATTTTATAATAGAGTCTGTCTGTCTGTTTGTCTGTCCGGGCATCACATGAAACATAAGATTAGCATAAGTAGTTTTTTTATGGAAATAGCCGGCAAGCAAGCTGACGATCCACCTGATGTAAGGCTAAGGGCTAAAACTAGAGGTTATAAGTTTGTATGAATCTTCGTCATCTTAAAACTCAGAAATATAAAAATTCATATGTAAGTTCATAGCCAAAAACAAAAATTAACTGTGAAATTTTTTTTTGGGAAATTTATCTCACTTAGAAACTTTATCATTTTAGAACACAAAATATGTGAAAACATTCCGCCATGTTAGCTTTTCGCTACAAACAAAAATTAACTATAAAAGATTTTTTTTGATTCATCTGCTATGGTCTAAAGGATGAAAGTTTGTTTGGGTTAGGAGAAAATCATTTTCATTTGACTTCAAATTTTTCTTAGATTTTTTTATGACTAGCAATTATTAAATTTAAAAGAGATGAAAAAGTTTTTTTGTTACTTTTTTATCTAAATAGCCGACAAACGAACAGATGAGTCACCTCATAGTAAGTGGTCACTTTCGACAATGTACATTAGCAGCGCTAAAGAAATCACTGATTCGTTGCTGCCCAAAAAAGAAAAGGAAAGTACTTTTTTGTGTATTCTATAAAATGACAATGTAAATTTAAAAAAAAAACTCTCAGGCCCTGACTTAGATAAACCTCTAAACTCTAAAAAGTTCAACTATTTTGGGACCTTTCATATGGATGGGTCATTAATGGTTCACTATTGAGCATAGCTCTCTTCTCTTGAGGAGGCCTAGAGTATACTCCACCACTTTGCTCCAGTGCAGATTGGTGGAGGGATTAGAGACCAACCCAAGTGTCGGAAGTCATTGCGCCGGGCGAGGGCCTCCAACATGTCATAACGACTGTTATCTTACGACAATAACCAGACCAACAGTTTTACGTGTTCTCCGAAACACGGAGAGCTCAAGACTTTTTTGCCACTAGCGGTCACCTATCCAACTACCGATCGCGCTCGATTACTATTAGGACCAACACAAGCCGCGGCGTCCGGGCTATGAGCTTCTCCCAATGGATAATGAATGGGTTCTAACATGTCACTTATGCTGTAATTTTGGTGAAGAGTTTGGTATCTTGCTGACTACCAATCACACTAGAATATCAGATTGTAGTTATCATTTTATTGTTTTAGCAATTTTAGAGTGCATGATACAACACAAGAGATTTGTTTAATATTTCACTCATTTACATAATACATTATACTTACTAAGTGTATGTGTAAAAGCTTCAACCCAAAATGGGCTAATACAAGGCACGGATCTTCTCTCCTCATAGTCCGGACAAGTTTGTTCTTAATTTACGAAAAACATGTTTTATAATGAAGGCATCTTTATTTTCGGCGTACGAAGTCGCGGGTAACAGCTAGTATGATCTATAAAGGTGTCGACGGATACGATTACGATGATAAAATATTTAGTTACTATAACTGAATATTTATCATTAACAAAATAAATAGAAGAAATAAAAAGTATATGATAAAGTATCTTGATGTTATAGGCTAATAGATAGACATTTAAACAATTAAATTATCCTAACCTGTCAAAAATAGTAATAAGATAAAAAAAAATTTCATGGTTCCTGTATTATGTTCAACATATTAATCTACTGAGATCTTGAAGCAAAGACCTGTGAGGAACGATATCTGTCGAACATTATTACGTTGATTTTTATTTTCAGGTTAGAAGTGATATCAAACATAGCGCTGATACCGCCCATAGCTTGGACGTATGTGGAGGTGTCGGCTAAGAAGTATGAATTGCAGAAAATAGACCTTCCATTACAGGCCTTTCAAGATATGGACGTATTGGAGTCGTTTCTCTTCAGGTAATCTTAATAAAATTTCTTATGCTCCAACTGTGAGTTACTGGTTAATGGTTACTTAAATCACTCCTTAGTACAGAATATGTATGGTGATTCTTTGCTAAGGAGCGATTAAAGTAACCGTTAGTGACAGAGTTAGGGCGTTTAAGTCATAGAACTTTAGGTAATGTTGAAAATTATGTTGGTTAGATGATTCTAGTGATAAGAGGTTTGGTAGTCTATTGTTTTTGTATAAAGGCATAGCTGATACGTTGTTGGCCTAAAAGGAAGAGCCAAGAAAGATAAAAAGAAAGGATGTTTGAGCCAGCCGAGAAATTAATTGAACCTCATTTAAATTTCTCTACTGTCACAGTTGGACACATTCAAGATGAAGAAGGACATATTATTCAAGATGAAAGTTGTCAAAAATGTTTTTTTTTTGTACTTTTCAGCCAAACGGTACGTTTTCTCAAAAAAGTATGTAAACAGAAATTGAAGCTCATGCAATTTTCTATAAAAATTGTTCTGTCACTTTTTTCTAAGAATCACCATTACTGATATAGCGATTCGAAAAGTTAAAAAAGTGGTTTTCTTCAATCACATTTATTTGTGCCAAAAAATTACGTGCATAAGAGTATCAGTAATACCTATATGAATAAAATATTTTGACTTTGACTTTGTACTAAATCCTTCACAATGTCTCCAGAGTAAACCTGATCGGCTGGTCGTCCAAGAAGCAGTTCGAGGAGATGTGGGTGGGCTTGCTCGGTGCGCTGCAGGGCAACGGGCCGCACTGGGCGGTGCGCGGGCTAACCCAGCTACTGGTGTCGACGGCACCCCGGTGCGGGGGGACCCTCGTGCATGTGGCGAGGGGGAGACGTCGCCTTGTTCCACAGTGAGTGTTATTTGTTATTGGTTGCTTCTTCAGTGTATTATAAGACTTGTTGATCATACTTAATAGAATAAAACTCCAATAATGTAACCCAAGGTGTAAAAAATAAAGAAAACCGAAGCAAAGCGGTTACTCGTTAACAATAAATGTCTTATGTCAACAGAATGCAACGTCTCCGCAACATCCTAGTTGGTACGCGAGCTATCAGTCTGTTCGAGGACATCAATTTAGAACGAGTCCCGTTCCTGAAGGAGGACTTTGAGGGATACTTCTATGCGCAGTTCAGTATTGAATATCTGAGGCTCGCTTCTGGTGAGTTGTTCACAATAAATAATCTTAAATTAAAACAAAAAAACTCCCGATAGGTTTATTTCCACTAAACATAGCTAAGAACACTCTCGATTAAGGCAGTTTTCAAACAAAAATCTAGATCAAAATCGGTTCATCCGTTTGGGAGCTACGATGCCACAGACAGACATACAGATACACAGCCACGTCAAATTTATAACACTCGGACGGGTGTTATAAAACAAAAAAAGATTTTTTTGTTGGGGGTTAAAAATAATAGTGTGTGCGCGCATAAGTAAGAAGTTTACTTATTTAGGATTAAGCACAATATAATTTTTAAAATGCTATTATCACTAATTTTAAGAATGTTAAGAAGTTACGAAAATGAAAAAAAGTGAGAAAGGAGCTTATAAGAGGAAGTATGAAAGTAGCACAAATGATAGGAAAGTTGAGAGGGAGCCGAATGTCGTAGTACGGACATATTGTAATGATCCGAGAAGAAACATATCGCATCCTCAGTGGAAAAAAAGCATAAGTCGTCTTACGTTGAATTTTAGTTATTAATACGATCGGAAAGAGGGACAAACGCTGCATATGCTCAATTTTTTTAATTTTTATCATTAATCTTGACGGTTTTGTGCAAGAAATCGTAATGTAAATTCCTTAGACTACTTACTGATATTAACAGTTTTTTTGCTCTCCTGTAAAATTGCAATTTTCATCTTATGGCTTTTTTCCACTGAAGGTGCGATATTTAATAAACATTTCTAATCACCATCAGTTTTTCACAAAGCGAAATGAAGGCAGCAACTAGTGTGAAGTAAAAATACTTTGTTATAACATGTCAACAAGTTACCTGTCTACTAAAACTTAGTTACTTACAGAATTGTCAGACGAGGGCAGCTACAAGGTACGCCGGGAAGTGAAACGCAAGAGGAAAAATAAGGAAATAGACGTGAACAGCTGCCTACAACTTCTCATGGATATAACTGCTGAAATGTTGGAGCCGAAGGTATATTCTTTAAAAATATAATATATTATATGACATTTTACCCCGGACGGGACGGGACGTGAAATTTTGAAAACATCGTTTCATATAAAATGTAAACGTATATTACACGTACGTACGCACGTATATTTATGCCCCGTCTACGTCTCCTCCCCGTCCCGTCCACGTTACGTATGCAGCTAAAAGATACCTTAAAATCAGTATTTTGTTTGTATGATTCATAAAACTTTGTACGTAATTTGTGTTGTAAAAAAGTCTAAAAGATTTACATAACTGAAACAGTAAGATAGTTAAAACAGAGAATTATTTTCTTCATCAATCTTATCAGTGTCGCGCGCGCATCGACCCGCGATTGACGTGCTTTCGAGTGCAGCGTCCGGTGCATTCTCGAAAATGACGAGTAATACGCAAAAGTGTAATACGTGTGGTGTCGTAATTAACGAACTGTTAGCTTACATCCAAAATAAAATTTCAATAGCTGATGAAATTAGTTTGGTGCAAATATGTACGTCTGCATTTACGTGTGAACAAATTGAAAAAGCAAACAGGTTGCTTATGGATTCGCTGCCGTCGGACTTGCCTAAAACGGGACGCAAAGGTAAAGGCAAGGGAAACCGTCTCCTGTACGATATTATAAATAATAATATCTTAAAAGTAACAGATCCTGATGTACTACCCGTGTTTGTGGCAAAAGATCTGGAGAAGCTACCACCTATAACATTCGACCATTTGGATGTCTCCAAGTTGTTAAAGGACTTGGTATTAGTACAGGCTGAAATAAATAATATCAAGAAGTCGTATGCGACAGTTGAACAGCTTGAGAGCTTGAAAAGAGATTATGTAAATGTAAAGTCACCGCCGTTTTCGGTAGCAAAGATTAACTTGAAAAGAGGGGCATATCGTGATAGTGGGCCAATGGGACTGTCTCAGCTAGATGATACTATCATAACAATGCATTCGGAACAGTCTAATCATGAGGTTTCGTCTCCAAAAGATTACAATTTAAACTTAAATTATAGAAGTATAGATAAAAATCAATTGGAGGGTACTAACGCTGTATTGCAAAGTACTGCAACTCAGCAACTGCTCGACCGATGCGTCACCGGTAACGACAGCGGTTTGAAACACGACGTTAGCACAAGCAAGGAGAATGAGTCAGCGCGCTTGACAAGTGAGCCGACCGATCAGCGTGTAGAAGCAAAAGAAAAGCAAACTTATGCGACATGCGTTAAGGACTACAATGAAAACGAAGGTTGGAAAATAGTGCGAAGGAAGCAGCTGAGATCTAAAAACCGTTTTATCGGTAAAATGGGTAATGTCGTGGTGGAATCGAAAGAAAAGTTTGGAGCGGCCGATAAAAAGATACCGTTATTTATAACAAACGTTCATAAAGACACAGCGGAATCGGATATTATAAATTATATAAAGGATAAAACGAACGAATATGTTACATTAGAAAAGATGTTAATTAAAAGACAATGTGATTATGATGCTTATAAGGTTTTTGTATCTCAAAGCAATCTCCCATTATATTTGGATGAGAATCTGTGGCCACAGGGGATTATCTTTCGAAGGTTTGTGCACTTTAGACATAAACAACCAAGCGAAACACCCGTTGGGTTGGCGAATAACAACATAAACAACATCTGATTATGGATATGAAAAATATGTGTAAAATGGTTACTTTCAATTGCAAGAGCGTAAAGCGCTCTGCAAAATATATCCAAGAGCTATGTAAAAAGTACGACATTATAGCGTTGCAAGAAACATGGCTTATGCCAGATGAAATACCATTCCTCGATACACTAAGTGACGACTTTAGCTCCACAGGCGTGTCTGCGGTGGATACGTCAACTGGTATGCTACGGGGTAGACCATATGGAGGTGTTGCACTGCTATGGAGACGTAGTGTTTTTCAAAGTGTGTCAGTGATACAGTGCGATAATGCGCGCATATGTGCTATAAATGTGATGTTACAAGGTAAATCGTTTTTAGTGTTCAGTGTATACATGCCAACGGATGCAGTGACAAACCTAACGGATTTTACGGATGTGCTGAGCTCTGTAAGTGCTATTATTGACTCTTACGATGAAAGCTGTGTATATATACTTGGGGATTATAATTCACACCCTTCACAGCCGTTTTATCATGAACTCTCACAATTTTGTATAGATCAAAAATGGTTTTGTGTTGATACTGAATTTCTCGGTTTATTGTCGGATACTTATACATTTTTGAGTGAGGCCAACGGTTCTAAGCGATGGCTCGATCATTGTGTGGTAACTAAAGCTGCCAAGAGTACCGTGCACAATATATATGTGTTAAATGATGTGTTGTGGTCTGATCATTTTCCTCTGGTAGTGGAATGCACTTTAAATACATTATTGCTTAAGACACCGGTTGTAAACGCGTCGGTTAATAGGATTTGTTGGGGTGAAAGGAATCGGGAGCAAATAGTCACATACCAGAGAGAATGTCACGATAGTTTAAAACATATAGTCTTCCCGCATCAGCTTCGTGAGTGTAGCGGCCATGCGTGTGATGATTTGACTCATAGAGAGGTTATTACTAAGATGTATATAAATGTAGTGCAAGCGCTAAGAGATGCCTCCGCGGTCGATAGTGATAGTACTAAACGTATCAAAAGAAAACAAGTGATAGGTTGGAACAGGCACGTCGCTGAGGCTCACGGGGAGGCGAGGCGTACGTTCTTGTTATGGCTAGATCACGGAGAGCCAACCACAGGGCGTATTTATTTGGAAATGTGTGAAGCTAGAAAGGTATTCAAGTCACGTTTAAAATGGTGTCAAAACCATGAAGAACAAATTAAAATGGACATTCTGGCTTCTCATCATTCTAAAAATGATTTTCGGGGGTTCTGGAAAGCCACTAATAAGATGAATAGGCGGCCAGCACTTCCCGTGAGTGTCAATGGCGTGTGTGAGCCTGACGAGATTTCCAATTTGTTTATGGATCACTTTTTTGTGAAATCGCCGCGGGGGCCTTCTTTATCGATGATTAATGTTGAGGCCGGCAGGGTATTGGGGATTCAGTTTAAGCCGAAGGAAGTGGCGCACACTATTAAGCATATGACCAGAGGTAAATCCCCAGGCCATGACGGCCTCAGCATTGAACATCTTCAATATGCGGGGCCACATCTACCCAGAGTGCTTGCTATGTTGTACAACTTCTGTATGAGTCATAGTTTTATGCCTAGCGACATGATGCGTACGATAGTTGTACCTGTAGTCAAAAACAAAACCGGTGATCTAGCTGATAAGGCCAACTATCGGCCGATTTCATTGGCAACGGTCATCTCGAAGGTGTTTGACGGCATGCTTAACACGCATTTGAATAAACATATCACCTCGCACGATAATCAATTTGGATTTCGTACCGGATTGTCCACAGAAAGTGCCATTTTGAGTCTTAAGCATGCCGTCACATACTATTCTAGGCGTAAGACACCAATATATGCCTGCTTCTTAGACCTGTCAAGAGCATTTGACCTGGTTTCTTATGATATTTTATGGCAAAAAATGGAGGCAAGTCATATACCGCCTGAACTTACCAATATTTTCAAATATTGGTATAGTAACCAGGTCAATAATGTTCGATGGGCAGGCGTCTTATCGCGATCGTGCGGGCTGGAGTGCGGGGTGAGGCAGGGGGGGTTGAGTTCACCAACGCTCTTCAACCTGTACGTGAACGAGCTGCTTGGCGAGCTTAGCAGCGCCAGGGTCGGCTGCTACATAGATGGAGTTTGTTTGAATAACTTAAGTTATGCAGACGACATGGTGCTGCTGAGTGCGTCGATTTGTGGCCTCAGGAAGCTGCTCGCCATATGTGAGGCGTATGTGGGGAGACACGGTCTAGTATATAATGAAAAGAAAAGTGTATTGATGGTCTTTGAGGCCGGGAGTACTACACCAAGTCAAGTACCACCCGTCGTGCTTAACGGTACACCATTAGAACGTGTGTTCAAATTTAAATATCTTGGGCACGTATTGACTCCTGACCTAAAAGATGATAATGATATTGAAAGGGAGCGGAGGGCGTTATCAGTGAGAGCAAATATGCTGGCTCGCAGGTTTGCGCGATGCTCTAAGGACGTAAAAATTACGTTATTTAGAGCCTACTGCACAACTTTTTACACCTGCAACCTGTGGGCCAGGTACTCCCAGAAAGCCTATAACGCCCTCCGCGTACAATATAACAACGCGTTCAGGGTGTTGATGGGGCTGCCCCGTTTCTGTAGCGCATCAGGTATGTTTGCGATCTCACGAGTCAACTGTTTTTATGCCACTTTGCGCAAAAGATGTGGCTCCCTGGTGCGTCGGTTGCGGGACAGTTCCAACAGCATCCTGAACATGATTGCGAATCGATTAGACTGTAGATATGTGAGTCATTGCTGTGCTGTTTCAAATGGAATGGCACAGCGGTGACTCACTTAATTTAGTTTTAAGTATTTAGGATAGGCACTAACATAGATTATAAGTTTTGTAATACTAACAAATATGAGTCATAGTTACTTGAAATAAATATTATTATTATTATCTTTCGTAACTGAAATCGGTGGAAGTTTATTTTTTTATGTACATCTGGTTTGAAAAGTTCGTTTAATAAGTAAGACAAATAACGTATTATATATTTGGCATATTATTTGAAAGATTCCCTACCTCAAAAATAACTCTTCTAACATTACTTCGTTGTCTGTTAGTTCTTTCGTTCGTCTGTTTGTCGAGACCGTTTTCTCTGAAACTAGATACACATATTATAATGGAACGGAAACACCGTCGAGGGCAATTTAATCTAATCCTTCCACGTACGCAAACTAACTAAACTATCTAACTAACAAATTAAGCTCGGGTTTCTCATCACGAGGTTAAGCTAAGGTGTAACTATAACCTTCAGTTAAAGTTTTTAACTGTCGAAACACACAAAACTGGGTTGGTTTTGACTAATAAGCTTTATTACTCAAAACTTAATAAACTATAGTCCAAACTTAACCTAACCGTGACTTATGCAACCCAGTTTCGTATTTTATATATCCCATCCATCCATCAGCCTTTGGAAGTCACTGCTGGACATATGCCTCCCCTAACTTGCGCCACTCTGACTGGTCCTGAGCCTTCTGAATCCAGCGGATGCCCGCTGTCTTCTTCAGGTCGTCAGTCCACCTGGTCGGGGGCGATTAGATATTTTATATATAACAGGTTAAATTTAACTTTAACTGACAAGTAACTATAACCTTACTTTATCTTCGTGATTAGCAACCCACCCTTAATAACTTATCCCCAGGCACCAACCGGCCTATCAGCGCGCACAGCCCTCCTCTCCTCTCTCAGCGCGTGCACAGCAGTGTTCTCCTCCCCGACGCACTGGGTGCGGACCGCGCACCAGCTGGCGGGGCAGCAGCCCGCGCCGCTTCACGCACCCAGTGCGCTGCACGCGCTCGCTGTGTGCGTGCCTGTGTTGCATGCGACGAGGGGGGCGCAGGTTAGTAGTGGTGTTAGTTAGGGAAGGTCTATCGCCTCAACTCAGAGTCACTAACGGTTACTTAAATCGCTCCTTAGTACAGAATTTGTATGGAGATTTTTTACTAAGTAGCGATTAAAGTAACCGTTAGTGACTCTGAGTTGAGGCGTATGTGTGTTTACAATTGTATTTTACAGTGCCTGTAAAAATAAGGGTGATACAAAATGAAAATAAATTTTAAGACATTTAAAATAATTTTATACTAATAATTATTTTGAAAACTAAATCAAGTTAATATTAAATTAAAAAATAGTGCTAAGATTGTTTACCAAATAATACTTGTGTATAAAAACATTAGACCTATGTTTGCGTTTCTAAGTTTTATTACATACTAGCTGTTTTGCCCGCAGTTTCGCATGCGGAAATTATGCTTATCATATTTATCCCCTATTTCACCCCCTTGGGGGTTGAATTTTGAAAAATCCTTAGTAGATGCCTATGCCATAAGAGTACAACGTAGTATGTGAGAGAAATTTTAAGTTTCTAGCCCTAAGGGTTTGGCCTGTGCGTTGATACATCAGTCTATCACTTTTGCCTTTTATATGTATATACAGATAGATATATATACAGACTGTTCTATCGTACACACCAGACAGTGTTTAGACACCAGATCTCCCACAGATTACTTAGCACTTATATATCTTTTCCTTTTATTCATATTTTAAAATGTTACCTGAATGTAATTTGTGGATGAGATGAAATATTTTTGTATTTGTATTTTGTATTAGTATCAAAACCTACTCTTTTATTCATTGAACACAGGAGATATCAACAGTCCACCAGAAACTCCTCAAATCGTTGTCATCTAGTTACGCGCCGCTCCGCCAGGCGGCGCTGCAAGGCTGTCTCATTCAGCTGACGTGTTCTCGGATGACGTCACACCCCTACTCTGAGCTGATTGCTCAGCTTAATGTCGCTGTTGGACAGTATCTCAGATATGGGACGAGGTAGGTAGTTGAAAGAGTTGCCGACAAACTGTTTTAGTTTGGCACATGTTGTGTAGTGTATTTTTGTGTACTAATTGGATTAAATAAATGAAAAAAAAACATTATAATATACGAATTTTTAAAGTGGGCGTGGATGCTCAAATCCGATCCTACGAGTATGAGGAATACCAAAAAGTGCTCAAAGAAGTCTAGGGGTCGAATTTGATGAAGACTGAAACTGCATCATTAGATTCTTGATAAATCAGTATTCGTAGCCAGGAATCGAACTCTTTGATTTTGATAAAAAAAAACATCCTGTATTATTTCACCATTCGATAGTGTCGCCAATAAGGATTGAATTCTAGGAAGTAATTACATGGAAAACGTGTAACTTTAATTTAACTCTTTACAGAATCTCATTTTACGAACAGAGCTTGTACTGGGCGGTTCTGTTCACTCTAGTGGAGTTAGGCCACCCCGATCTAATGAACATAGCTGTCGACTTCCTCATACGGAACCCTAAATCTTACTGCACGGATGTTGTTGTGAGGGTAAGTTACTTTTTCATGTATTTAAGAGTGTATCAGCGGATTTCAATTAATAGCTCAACTTTATTTTGACTGATTAAACACTACAAAATATTGGTCCTTCGAGCCGGATTAGAAGCAGAATTAGAAAGCCTGTGGCTTCCTTTTCTTGAACATGAACGCTATGGAGAACTCTCATTCATGTAGGTTTCTTAAGGATTGTTATTTGTCACCGAATCAAGTATTAATTGAATATCTAATATGTATGTGCATATTATAATTAAAATAACATCCTGATAACCCTGAGTAACCTAGATAACACTTGCATTTTTAATACGTATAACTACTATTCAGTAACTCCAAACATTTTACAGGGAATTACCTCAATCCTTCAACAACAAATACTTCCCAAAGACCTGAAGAACCACATAATTGAGAAGATTTTGGAGAATCTAAAGAACTTCTCAGAAGATCATGCGGTGCAGATACTGATGGTGCATTTGTTTTCTGGTAAGAACGTGTTTGATTTACATTATAATAAGTTAAGTTAATACATAGTTTCTTAAACTTATCCAATCACCAAGTCCTTTGAAAGTCAACAATTTTATAAAAAATTTAAATTTACGTCGAAAAAGTGTAAGTAACTGTGTGAAGTGTTAAGTTTTGGCTTAAGAGCCAGTTCTTTCTTCCTTTTTCTTCTTGATTTCTTGGTCGGCAACGCATCAGTGATGCCTTTGGTGTCACTGATGTCCATGGGCGACGGCAGCCACTTATCATCAAGTGGATCGTCAGCTTGTTTATCGACTATTTCCAAAAAAAACCGATTTGACCGAAAAAACCATAAGAAAGCTACTTATCATACTAAAATCATCGATTTTAATAATATTCTATATCTATTCCCACAGCCGACAGCAAGTTAATAAGCCCGAAGCTAGAATCGGACGTATCTAACATGGACCCCGACGTCCTCATGAGCTCTATGGAACGCATTACCCTTCTCTACAAGGTCTTACGTCACGTCAAATGTAGAGAGAATCAGATGATACTCGCTTCGGCATTAAAATACTTCCTCAGAGAGACTCTACCCCCAGCCGCGACGTTGAGTAGAGTGGTCATAGAGTTTGTAGAGTGTTGTAAGGAGGCGGAGAGAAGGAGTGTGGGCGTGTTCAGTGATAGAGAGAGATGGATAGAGTGCTCGGTTTTGAACTCTGAGGTGGTTTTTGAGGTGAGTTTTTTAAGATGAAATGTATTAAGGATTATTCAGGACTGATTCGACCTAATTTACGAATAAATAGCCATAGTATAATATTGTTTAATAGTCTTATTATTATCCTTCGTTAGACTGAAAGTACCTAGTCAAACTGACAGTGTTACAATCCTGCAAAAATAATAATTAAAATTATAAGTCATTAGCTTTAGAAACGTCATGTTTCATGAAGCGACTGTTTATCTGATATTTGGTCTAATCCACCATTTTTTATTATTAATATTGACTTTATCTCAATCTACCCTCAAATAACGCATTATTTTTACAGGTTTTCCAAACAGCTGTATCTCAAGACCAACTACCAGTTTTAAGCGGTTGGATCTTCGAAGCTTTGTGCCATTTACTGACAGACAAACTGTCATTGACATTGCTACCATACTGTGTGTTAATATTGTTAGTATCGGCCAGCTCTAATGAGCATATACGATGTATATCCTCCCTAGCGTACCACGTTTTCAGACTCGGTTTTCGAAATACCGCCAACGATACCGGTATTTTTGAACAGTTTCTACTACCGAAAACCGGTGCGATGTCATTTTCGGATCGTAGATTACTCTGTGTTGTGGCAACGCATTCTAATTTTAGTGAAGCGCAGTTAGTAAGGTTGAAGGAATTGTGTGCAGAGAATGAATGCTTGATGGATCTCATGCAGTGTTTGAATATGCTTTAGGTGTATAGGAATAAGGGCTATTTTTGATTTGTTTTTATTTGAGATTGTTGAGGAAAGAAGGGAAGTTTGTTTAAATCTATTAGTAGTTTTGTGTGTTGACTGATATACGAGCATTGAATTTTAAATGTAGATACGTTTAGTTAATTTGATATCGAAAAATCGATTCAGCGACATGGTCCTTAGAAAAACGAAACATTACCCAAGCAAAGTTGATTGTGGCTTCATGTATATTTATTTAGATATTAGTATCTATCTCATTCTTTCACATACACACGCGTTATAAAGATATTAATGAATATGTTAGAAGGGATATCCATTCAAAATCTGCTCATGCGATAGTAAAACTAAGCTATACATGATGACATCATTATATTCGTTACATATATTTTTTGTATCTGATTCGGGAACTGTACGTTATTAATATTCAGTTATATTAATATTTTTTTACATTAGAACCTAAACTTGGGCTTATTTATTATAGTGCATAGATATAATAAATGGCGTTCATTAAAATAATTACTAATCTGTCTCAAGTCAGTTGTTTTTAGTGTTCGTAACTTTTTACATATTTAAGCATTACATGAAAATATAAGTAATTATATAGTGTTATATGTGTTTTAAGGATTATGAAGTCTGCTACTATGATTGTCTGTAACATTTACGTTAGAATGTATTTTACTCATTCCTTTAAGTTTAGTACGAGCAATATGTGTTTGATTTCGTTATAAGTTACTGAGTTCTTACAACAATTATAATTAAACATTTAATGTTCTTTGTTTAAGCCATATATTTGTTTGCATTTGCGTTAAAGAGAAACATTATTGTGTTTTTTAAAAAATAACAGGACAATGATATAAGTGGAAATTTCTTGAGATGTTTTTGTCGAAACAATGTGTATAAAAATACATTTTTTTATTTTAAAGGTATTATAATCTGTATGTATATGAATGTACAGACAAACGGTATTATTGTATATTTATAAATCGTATTTTTCAATTAGGAAGAAACTAAAGATAAGTCGATAGCAACCTCCAATGATAAATATATTCTTATAGACACTTGATTTGTAACCTTCCTTTTTAAACCATAATGTTAGTGACATAAAGATCGTTTTAGATTAACAAATACTTAATCTTAATAATCTAAATAACAAACTAATAAGATATTGTAATGGCACCTATAATAAACAAATATAATATCGTCGGGGTCACCATTGCATTTTGTTTAAATCACAGGTAGAGAAAGCATAGCACATTAGTTATATTGGTGTTAGATCCACACCACACACATACTCATATTATTTGTGTATGTATGTTTTATTAACCGACTTCAAAAAAAGGAGGAGGTTCTCAATTCGACTGTTTTTTTTATGTTTGTTACCTCGGAACTTTGGACTGGGTGAACCGATTTTGATGATTCTTTTTTTAATCGAAAGCTGGTGCTTGTCGTGTGGTCCCACATAAATTTGAGCGAGATCTGACAGTGGCATCCATGTCAAAAGCATTATAAGTCTTAAATTTGCATTAAGTATGTGCGTGATAAATGGACGAATAACTCGATATCCAACCGATTTCGATGATTATTTTTTATTGGATGTACTTCATTTGAAGTCGGTTAGTTTTTTGTTAAAATTTTAGATTATATAGTTACATACACATTCACGCATATACCCACCCACGCACATCTTAAATCTTTCACGGTACCGTATGGGAATAAATTACCTCTTTTTGTACAAAATATAAGGATTAATTTAAGGCTATCATTAACATATTTAAATCATATAAATTGCTTCTTAGTTGAACTCGGTTATAACATTAATTTATTTAGTTATATAATATTATTATGTTACTAAATATTTTCGTTGCTGGTGTAAAGCAGTCAACATTATTTTACTTCAGTCTTTATGCATTAGTAAAATTGGTATTCTATTTATGATGAAACCTTATTATAATAATGCTTTAGGTTATATCTTCAAAATGGAAAGGAACGGAACGGAAATAGCATGTAGGCATAGATTATGTGATTCTTAAATCTCACAGATCTAATTCACTGCTTATTTCATGGGGAGATAGTTTATTTATTTTTAGTAAACTTACTATGATTAGTATTTCAATATGTTAACATTCGAATTCTTAACACTCTTGTTTATTAAACATGACAACAGGGTTTTATTTACTATTGATCAAAATTTATGAATCAGATCGCAATAAAATTATATTCAATATTATTATTTATTATTTAAATAGATTTTCACCGCTGATTTCACAGTGATTTGATCCGTCAGATTCGAGAAAATCCCTTCCGTTGTAAGTCATTTGAAAGGATAGTTATTTCTAAGATTAAATCTCTTATATTCGAAGTAGTTTTAGTCATAGTAGAGTCATAATTGAAACTAATTGATTATATTATTATTGGTTGTTAAAATGTGTGTTCTGTATTATGGGCTAAATTACAACTTAATAGTGATATGATATTTATTAGTAAAAGTCGAAAACGAGTTTGTGTTGAATAATGTTGCCTTATACTGTATTACAATGACAAAATAGATTAAATTAAAATATTTTAATAAGTAGGTTTTCATTATAGAATATGCACAGTGTGATGTCAAATTTTATATTTTATAAAATCATGTAATTTAAATTATATTTATAGCAATGCTTATGCAATAAATACATTAAATGAACAGTAAGCTTGTTTTTGTTTCATTCTATTTTAATTTTTATATTTTAATACCACTAGATTATTAGCAACAATTGACATTATAAAACAATAGAATTAATTAAATGTCGATTGAGTTTTAAAAATGTACTTTACTTAAAAATTAATTCTCAGTTAATTATTAGTCCTAGCGGCGATAAGAAAGGAACATTACAACAGTAATAAAATAATTAATAATTTTATTTTAAAACTAGGAAATCGCCCTCTCTTCGCTTCGGGAAAAATAGTAAAAAAAATGTAATTTAGCCTGTCACCCGGGGATAATGTAGCTTCCAAACATTGAAAGAATTTTTCAAATCGGTTCAGTAGTTTCGGAGCCTATTCAATGCAAACAATCAAATCTTTCCTCTTTATAATATTAGTATAGATAAAAATAATTTTATACACCTTTGTTTACTGGAATCTGCCGAAGTAGCCATCATCCAAACTTCATAGTCCCGGAGCGTTCTTACCTATGTTGGGGACATACAAAAAGAACAGGTTTTATAAAATGAGGAAGGTCTGGTTATCGTGGGCTATCGAATACTAGGACAGTAATGGGCCACTATTTGCTATCACTGCACAAATTATCTAAACCATAATAGATCTAGATTTACCTTGCCAACGAATCTGATACAAAATAACGTCATACGGATGTCGATCGTTTGTTATCAAAGCGATAGCAGAGCTAGTTTGGTGGTTTCCCGCGACTATCTAACCTTTTCATAACACTTCACTGTCGAACGATTGTAAATCACTATGTAACTACTTAGAACGAATCTTATTTTGAAATCAGCTGATTGTGAATAATAAAGTTGAGTCGCCTTCAAAAATATTTGTTTTATTTCCAATTTTTAAAATTGTGTGTAGGTTTGAAAATGATGGTAAACTAGTTTTGGATAATATTATGTACCAGCAACATTATAAGTTTAATCTTTCTTTAACCTATCTTTAAAGAGGATTAAACTTTTCTCATCCTTATGTAGTTATCCACTTCAGGATAAATATAATTAGACTCTGAGTTGTTAGTGATTTACTGGTTTTGAAAAATTGTAATTTGTGTATTATAAGGTGTCCTGCAACTCACTAGCGATAACACAAAGTATTTATATCACAGATATAGATATACATATGTACCTACATAATATTGTCTGTGATTTACGTACATACATAAACACTACGTGCAAGACATCCTGTATAGACAACAAATTATCAATTGAAACGTAAAATAAAACTTAAAGTAGGTCAGTAACCAGGCAGGTAATCCCCACCATCCACGACTTCCATCGAGAGAGAGAATAGGAGAATTTAATGGTAAAGGCCTATAGCTACCTTTAAGTGGGACTTATCGCCATCCATTGCCACATTCAGCAAGGCGTAGGTATAACAAGCTATGGAACGTTCGACTTGGACCTGACTCTAGGATGGATAGTCCTGAACGCAGGCTAATTCCTTTCAATCATGCCACGCAAACGATTTACCTACCGTGTTACGACTGCCCTCAAAAGATCCTATATACGTACTGATATCGCAGATATTTATTGACCATTGTTTTATGACCGAGGATAGATAACCCAAGAAATAACAGCAAACAAGCCGATCAAAATGAGTCAATGAAATTAAGTATAATAGTTATCTGTAGATAATTATAATCGCTGATAGCAATAATTGGCGCGTCGAGTTAATATCAGTTATAATTCACTGTTCAAAATGGCAGTAACTAGACGAGGATATATTTTTGGTGCTTTTCTATCGAGTGTGATGTGTGTTGTTCTGGTGATTATTGCTATAGCGAGTGACAGTTGGGTTAGTAGAGAATTTAATTTGTTTTATGTAGAACTAGCTGAACCGTACCCACTCCGTTGGGTGTCAAACATTTTTTATACTCGTGATGAAGTTAAAAATATTATTAATCATAATAAAAATATAGAGTATGTTACTTAGGAATAATGTAGCTTTCTATTGGTAAAAGAATATTTAAAATCTGACCAGTGGTTTTTGAGTTTATTCGTTCTTCTTCTAAATGTTCCGGCTGGGGGCTTGAGAGCCAGTTCTTTCTTTCTTTTTCTTCTTCTCTTCCTTGGCTGGCAACGCATCAGTCATGCCTTTGGTGTTGCTGATGTTCATGGGCGAAGATAGCCAGTTACCATCAAGATAATCAGCTCGTTTGCCGGCTATTTCCATAAAAAAAGTCGCTGCACTCTCGGCAGAGTGGTCGTGGTTATTCGGTATTTGTGGCACGCCTCACAACTCGCCGCCATTCTTTACGAATCGCTGCTCTTCGTGTGCATTCGTGGACGGGGTCGTCCACAGAGGCGTTTATTTGTCACAAACACACAAAAATACAAATCTTTCCTCTTTATAATATATTAGTGTAGATAGCTAGATAGTGTAGATAGAGAGCGTAATGCCGGAGGTGTAGACTGTAGGGTCATTGGTTTTAGTCCTAACTGGCAGACTTTTGGTGACATTTGGTTTAGTAACATTAGATAGATAAAAACGGTGATAGTCCAATATTTTGAATAACGGTCTGACACGCAGAGGACTTGAGTTCGAAACCTGTGCGCATCTACATGTGTTTATGTATTTGACATTAGGTATTACTTGCTTGGATGTTGAATACAATGTGGAATTTGCACACCTGAGATTTCCTTTAATGGTCTCAATAGATATGTGATGTCTGGCAATTCGCTTGTTCAGCGTGGTGGAAAAAGTTCTCATTGCTGTTTCTTCTAGAATGTCTGGAACTAAATAAATAAATAAACACATACTCAACCCCCGTATTAGGTTTTTACCTGAGTCGCGGGTGGCATGGACGACACATTTAACACATCACAATAACTCCCATGACCAGAGTACAAATATTTATCTGTCACATAAATATCTGCCCCGGCCGGGAATCGAACTCAGGACCCTTCGCTTCGCAGGCAGGGTCGCTAGCAACTAGGCTAGAGGGTCGTCTTAACATCAGAAGTGGGATCGTTTTAGTGCTGATAATGAATCATTATCTTTAATGACAAGACAAGATACTGAATGTAAATTCAGACATGCAGTAAGGATAACCAGGGAGAAGCATCCAGGGTTTATGCTACACCTAAATGAAGCACTCACAGCCCGGCGGCTTGTGTCGATTCTTAGTGGTTGATCGAGCTGTAACAGCTGGTGCGGTCAGTAATTGGATGGGTGACCGCTAGTGGAAAAAAGTTTGTGAGCTCTTCTGTGCTTCGGAGGGCACGTTAAGCCGTCGGTCTCGGTCGTCTTTCATTAAGCCTTGTCGGACGCCTTCGCGTGGAATGAAAACTATATAAATAAATACATACAACTTCGATATTTGGGCTGGCCACTATCAATCCGCATTTGAGCAGCGTGGTGGAAGAAGAGACCGTGCTGACCAGTGGACCATTAATGGACCAACTTAATAAGATAGCATTCTAAGAAGGTATATTATTAGTATTACAAAGTAGTACTTGCATTTTCAAACGCTTGGTAACATCAGTGAAAATAAATGTCCTGATGAAGAGGGAGATAACCCAGTTTTCAACTTTCCTTCCTTAGATCACTTTATTCAACGATTTTGAGGGAAAACACACGATCATTTTTAAGCACCCTCAGTGGAATAAAAGCATAAGTAGTGTTATCTACTTTGAATTTTAGTTATTCATAATTATAATTGGAAAGAGGCAAAAAAGCTGTATATGCTCAATTTTTTTCAATGTGTTATCATTAATCTTGACGGTTTTGTGCAAGAAATCGTAATGTAAATTCCTTTCACTACTTACTTATAACAGTTCTTTTGCTCTCCTGTAAAATTAATAGAATAAAAATTATATAATAAATAAATTTATAAATGAATAAATTTATAGAATAAAAATTTCTTTTTATTTCTATTTTATTTTTTCCACTGAGGGCAGTGGAAAAAAGGCATAAGATAAAATAGATAGGAATAAGATACGATATTTTGTTCAAAATATTTGTACGTGTCCCAATTTCAAAGCCAAATTCCAAGTGTAACGTTCTGTTCAGAAATGAGATAGTTAGGTACACTGGAATTGGCAACTCTAGTTCTCAATGTAGACGCAGTAAATTCTAGACTTGACAAGGGGCTTAGCGATGTAACAAGCTAAGCACGGCTGTAGTTTACTACACTTGGAGCTGTCTCCTAATAATTATCTATGTTAGATAGTAGGATAGTTGTACATAAATACCTACCTATTAAGAGTATGTTTATATATGCAAAAGCCACTCTGAATTATGTAAATTCAGCATCGTTGTGTTTGGTTTAAAACTTGAAAGTTGCCCTCATATTTTAGACTAGGCAATCGCCTTCGCTTCGCTTCGGGAAAAATGGTAAAAATAAATATAATATAGCCTTCGTCACCCAGGGATAGTGTAACTTCCCAACAGTGAAAGAATTTTTCAAATCGGTTCGGTAGTTTCGGAGCCTATTCAATGCAAACAAACAATCAAATCTTTCCTCTTTATAATATTAGTATAGATGAATGTGTAAGTACTAAGTAGGCATTTTATATTAAGTCAATTTATTTGGTATCAACGTCATAATATATTATACCAACTAATAGGTAGGTACATAGGTAAGTATTGATATGATCTTATTGATCATAGTAATATAACAATGCACAAATTATACTTTATCTACTATAGGCTATAAAGATTACTATGGATAAGCCGTCTGAAGGATTCAAACAAGTATTTTTCCAAAAAAATATTATTTACCATTTATGAATAAACCCTCGCCTTAAAGACGATTATCTTACGAAAGGTCTTTTTATATTAATTATCAATATATTATTTAGGTCATATTAGGTCTTATTACGATAGGTGGATGAATGATTGAATGTATTCAGTATTACCTACTAACAAATCACCTTGTTCCAGATAGTATCAACTGCTACAGCGTCAGTTCAGTCACAGGACAGCATTGTTCAATATGGCTTGTTCAGGGGAGAGCTCACTCTCAACACCCTCGCTACTCCTGCTTCTAACACTTTGTATAGTAAGTCATCATCATCATCATCATCATTATCACCACTCGGGTCTCCTCTCACAATGTGAGGGGTACTGACCATAATCCATCACGACCGCCTATGGGGTCTCTAATGTCCATAAGCGACGATAACCACATACCATCAGGTGGATCGTCAGCTCTTTTGTTGGCTATTTCCAAAAAATATGTTTTTTCTTTACCGAAGCAGCTTAGGTGATCATTAAATTTTATTAAGCACATTTTACTTTTGAAAATTAGAGGGGCGTGCAGGATTTAAATTCGAATCAGGCCCCTGCGTTCGAGAGAAAAACTTTCAAAAAACTGCTCACTAACTAGCTCAAGTAGCTAGGCTTACCTAGCTATCTTTTACTTATAAAAGATTGATTACATTAAGTATCTTGGTGCATTGGTGGTCCGACATTATCCCGGAAAACGTGGGCAATCATCATCATCATCATCATCATCCTGCCCATTTCCCAATTTTATTTGGCGTATATGGCGTATGGCGTATGGCGTCGGCGTAATATGTTTTCCTCATATTTTTTCAATATGTATTTTTATAATGTGGGCAATCACATCAAATCAGATCAAAATCTTTATTCATATAAGTAGGTATCACTGATACACTTAAGCAGGTCATTTTTTAATCTACCAGATTTTTGGAAACCCTTCCAAAAAGCTGGTATGAAGCACCCACTTTGTCATGGAGAATAAGAAAAGCCGTAAAGAAACTCCTCGGCACATCTTTTAAAACAATGAAAAGTTACATAAGTTCTAACTTACGCGGAACTGGATGCGGCACTAATTTCGAGACGTCTTTGTCATCGTTTATACTATAGTATCCTTTGCCTACTAGCTGAGATTTCACATATTTCTTAAACATTTGGATAGGCAATTTACGTATTGACTTAGGTTATTTATTGAAAAATAATAATAAAGCAAATGATAATAATAATAATTTTATGTTTGTTTCTCAGTGACATGTGTGCCTGGTATAAACGCATGCGCTGTGAGCTGCAAAACTGAAGCGAAAGCGAGACAGGAAGAGGTACTTTTTTACATGAAATAAGTTAATGCTTGACAACGATCTCACCTGATGGTAAGTGGCGATGAAGTCTAAGATGGTGAGCGCACTAACTTAATAAATGCCTATTCACTCTTCTCTTGAAGACACATACATTGTAGGTGGACGGGAACACCCACGCAGGCAAGCTATTCCAGTCTTTCGCGGCACGCACTATGAAATATGAGGCACTGGGTACTGTAGTCTTTAATTTTAATTAACTTTATTTCATTCGCTTTACTATTTGGTATACCGAGGTATGTAGGTATGTGTTATATATCCCCTACTTTCCTTGAGTCATCAATAGTTAATTTTTCTGAAAACTAGATACCTTCTGTTATAGAATGCTCGAAGTTTCCACGGAAATACAAAAAAAAAATATTCAAATATCTGATACTTAAACTACTCGTAAATACTGTTCTGACTTATTAGATTTTTATTTAACTTGCCCGGTTGGGTTACTTGTTTTTGATTATTTTTTAAAACACTATAACATCTAAGGCATAAGACGTGCCAACTTACGTCAGTCTTAAACTCCAAATAACTTATATTAATAATATTAAAATTGCTTTTGGCCGATTTAATTTTAATCCTAATTCGAGATATTTATTTACACTTTTCATCTTTTTTTCTTAATTACGTGTTTTATTTCCAGGTAACGGCATTAGCAAACAGGTTTCGACCGAACCAAGCATGCGTGTCATTTACGACGGTTGATGAAGAGAACCCATGTAGGTAATCTTGTGTGCTTCCGTGATTCCGAGGGCACGTAAAGCTGTCCCGATAGGTATTATTGAATAGCGCAGAGATTAATAAAATAGACAATAATAGTTTGTATGTTAGTGTTTCGGTTTTATTGTCGTACCTACACATAAAGCTTTTTGATATCAGCTTAAACCGATTCCATGTCGGTAAGTATCGGGAGACCTTTATCGGCAATGAGACCTAAGTTGACAAAATGAGTTTAATGGTGGACCTTCGTCATCATCATCATTGAAGCGTTGCCAACCAAGAAAGAGAGGAGAGAATGAAAGAAAGAGCTGGTTCTCAAGCCCCGGCCGGAACACGACGATTCGATCGTGTCAGCTAACTAAAGCAAGAGGATTATACCTTCTCTCTTGTTACCTATAAGGGCTTACCCCTTATAGAGAGAAGGTATAGGTTACAACTGATTATTATTGACACTAATGGGACCTAATTACCAACTAAAGTCCCTCCCACAATTTTAATCGAGGTTTATCAGAGATGTCCTTGGGCAGCAAGGAACGTTGTCACTGCAAGTTTGTCTATCTATACTAATATTATAAAGCTGAAGAGTTTGTTTGGTTGAACGCGCTAATCTCAGGAACTACAGTTCGAATTGAAAAACTCTTTTTGTGTTTGATAGTCCATTTATCGAGGAAGCCTGCTATATCATCATATATTTTAGTAGTTAGTTTTTTCCACAAATTAATGCGGGTGAAACCGCGGAGCACAGCTGGTATCACATAAAAATTGATTATGCATGATAGTTTATTTTGCTCCCAGTGGAACACCCAGCAGTCATCAGCCTGGGAGTGTACGCCAGCGTGTTGGCGCTGCTGTTCCTCCAGTTGACCCTGGCGGTGCTGTCAGCTGGGCTGGCGCTGCTCAACGCCACCAAGAACCCCACTGAACCTATTTTTGGATTGCCTGGTAACACACGTTGATTTTGTTGCGGTAACGTTAAGACGTAGAATGACATGTTGCTAATAGCGATAACTCGGGTGGAGTTTTTTCGACATAGAAGGATTTTAATTCCACGTTATTTCAAATTAACGTTAATGCAGATATAGCAGGAGCATTAAAGAACATACATTAATTTTTCACGTAAATTACCCCACCGGTAATCGAACCCAAGATCCCTCAGCAGAAACAACCGACTGGGCTATGCGTTCGTCATTTACGCTATTGCTATTGTCAGTTTGAGTGTGTGTGTTCTTGTCTTTGTATAGTCCGTGGCAGCCACGACATAGAGAATCCTAGTGTGTCTAGCGGTATTTATATAATTACTTTCTGATTGAATCACATATCTATAAGTAATTAGTAACTGCTCACACTTTGCTTTGGAAATATTTAAGAAGTCGGATTATTTTAAATTGCAATTTTTTACTGAAATGACTGAAATAACCACTGAATATTACCAAGCTTACTGTAACACATCTACATAATCTCGTCTAAATCGGTTAATTCAATCCAAGTCCAATCGTTGAGACATGTCATCTCATCAGGCGGAAGACTGCCAAAAAATTGGTTGCCTTTATTGTTAATCCGATATTTTTTTCCATTCCAGGTTGTCTATATGCAAATATAGCGACGTCGGTAATAGGCTTCATAGTATTACTGTTATTCGGTATTTACTGGGCCACTTCTGGTTGGAAAAACCATCTGGCCTTCTCCTACATAGCGCTAGGCCTGTTCGTTCCAGGCCCAGGCCTCGGATACTCTTATTGGTAAGCCTTTATCAAGATATTATGAGAATTTATTGAAATATTTTATCGTCTTCGTTTTGCTTATTTACGAATTGGTAGTTTTTATCTATGAATCTGACTGTAAAGACTCAGGAAATAAATTTTCTTCCTTGCTTAGGTACTAATTTTATTGAGCATTTAGTAAAATATTCGCTTTTCCGCGTAGGCTTCATAAGCTTAGGTTTTAGATGTATACGTAAGATTTAGAAGCATATTTTATTGATTGCAATTGTTACGAAAATATTCAAAGCATTAGTTACTCAATAGATAATATTATTATCCTATTAATTGTCTACTTCATAATATTATAATTAATTTATTAATTATTATCGTTGTATCGTATGATAATGAAAGCGTTGTGACCTGCCGTTTGTTTACCTTGCCGAACTGCCGTTTGAAGGGTTCTGGGTTTGATTCCCAGTGACGCAGAAATTTAAATAATGATTTTCAATTTCTATTCTCAGTTTGGATGTGTGTGTTCTTGTCTCTGTGTGGTGTCCAAGACACAAAGAGTGTGGAACTATGAGTGTATAGCGTTTTTTATTTACTGTCTTCTTCTGTTCCAGGATTCTCATACCGGCACTATTCTGTTCTAACGCCAACATCATGCTTATCATGCTGAGACAGTATCTTCTAGAACGAGACCCTCCACCACCTACCATCAAGATTGACAACCATGCTGACGGCAACATCTTTTTATACTAATTGTGAACTAGATTAAATAAATTATGACATAAATTTTACCGTATGTTAATAATTTACTTAAGATATGTAAGGACAGAGCCAATGTGAATAGGCTTTTACTAAGTTAATGTGCTCATCCCCTTGGACCACATCTCCACTTACCATCAGGTGGGATTGTGGTCAAGCTTCTTAACTTATTTGTCTTAAAAAAAGTGCGATATTAAACGTGGCGTTTTATATTACACTAGGAAATCGCCCTCGTTTCGCTTCGGGAAAAATAGTAAAAAAAAATAAGTATAGAATATATGTCACCCGGGGATAGTGTAGCTTCCCAACAGTGAAAGATTTTTTCAAATCGGTTCGGTAGTTTCGGAGCCTATTCAATGCAAACAAACAATCAAATCTTTTCTCTTTATAATATTAGTATAGATAATATTAGTATAGACGTATAGATGAAAACACTTTTGATTAGTGATTCTTACTATGATTATTTTTGATGGAGTTCGCGAAAAAACACGGATGAGATAGTAAGAAGTAGCGAAAACAACTCTAGCAATTCGTCATTGTCCCAATAAATATGATTTTATCTGGAACATAAACAATTCTGTAACTTCAGTATTTCTGAAGGTTGTCTGGAGGAGAAAATACCGCAAAATTTTGGTTTTAGGGTTCCGTAGTCAAAACTAGTAGTAAGTAGTCACTTTATTTTATGATTTTTTTTCTTATTTCTCACGGTGTAGGGTGCCGCGTCCGCTGCTTTGTTCTATTTGTCAGTTAAAAGCATCTGCATATTTCTTTGGTATGCATACAATAAAGCTGGCCATACATGATCAAGTATACTTGTCAAGTTTGCAGTTTACAATGCGACGTCCAGTTTGCTTGAGATAGCTATATGTCCAGATAGCCATACCGTGGCCATACACCGTCAAGTTTACTGGATGACGCGTCAAGTCCGCTGCAAACTTGACAAGTATACTTGATCGTGTATGGCCAGCATAAGGAGTTTATCTATCTACTTGAAAACATTCCCGACTAATGGTACCTAAGTCCTTTAGAAAAGTCAAAAGTTTTACTTTCTGCTAGCGTTCTATCCGGGTACTTGATTGGGGCTTTGACCGCATTATCCGGGTATATAACCCTACCTACAGCATTGAAGTATAATGTCATAGAACAGACATCTCGAACAAAATGGGTGTCCCGCGCGGGAGGTTCGATTTTCAAAATTGAGCCCCGGTTCTCCTTTTAAAATCGAATTAATCCATTGAAAATTGAAAATTGGCGCCAACTGATTGGGTCATACATGGTGTTCGCGGTGTCGGTTCTATACGATAGTAATAATACTTCAATGACCTAAAGGTATGTTATTATAGATCGCTGTCTACTTAAGTGCTAATTTCATGACATCCGTTCAGTAGATTTTGCGTGAGTAACATACATCCATCCATCCTCCCAAACATTCATATTTATAATACTAGGAAATCGCCCATGCTTCGCTTCGGGATAAATAGTAAAAAAAATATAATATAGCCTATGTCACCCGGGGATAATGTAGCTTCCCAACAGTGAAACAATTTTTCAAATCAGTTTGGTAGTTTCGGAGCCTATTCAGTGCAAACAAACAATCAAATCTTTCCTCTTTATGATATTAGTATAGATTAGCAGTAAAAGTAAGGTAGCAGGACTATATATTTTAAGTTGAGTAGCTTAGTAGTTTATTGGCTCATTTCATTCGCTTGTAAATCAATCAAATAACTAATTGTTTAATCCGGTACCGTTTTGTGGTAAACAGTAACGCCAAATAACCGCTGTTCGAACGATTACGTGTAAATTTAAGCCCGACATGAGAAGCTGGGAGATTGGTCCAATTCACGAGAGATTGTAAAAGTTTTGATACTGAAAAGTTTTAATAAGCTAAGGTTCTTCGGTTAGTCTCTTCTTACTTCTTCTATTTAGATCTGATGATGCGATTCCTTTTTATCCCGGTAACGTTCAGGTCCCACGGGATTTTTAAAAATACCGATCTCTACCGTGAAGCCGCGGACAAAATCTAGTTTTATATATCGAAGTCATAAAAAATTAATTATTTGTATCGTTACTAACTTCGATTAACTCAATAGAAATATTTATCGAAAAATAGACAGCCATTGTAGGAGTCTGAACAAAAAATCTTCAATAATGATTTTTGTATTATAAAGTAAAAAAAAAAAAACAAATACCCTAAATATATTGTACTAGCTGTGCTTGACGGTTTCACCCGCGTTAATTTGTGGAAAAACTAACTACTAAAATATAATTATGATGTTATATAGCCTATAGCCTTCCTTGATAAATGGACTATTCAACACAAAATAATTTTTCAGTTCGAAGCAGTAGTTCCTAAGATTAGCTCGTTCAACCAAACAAACTCTTCAGCTTTATAATACATATTAGTAAAGTATAGACGGTAATATACGGTATAATATTAGTAAAGTATTACAGCTTACGTACGTCGTAGGTACATTAGCGCTTGTAAATTGTCTCAGTGGGATTAAAAAACAGAGTTTTTAATTTACTTTGCCTACAGTAATTGAATACGAACGTGGGGATGGGGATATTATATTTATAGGAGCGTGTGATAAATTGTAGTATTGAGGAATTTTTCAACAGGAAAATCTTCAAAAGTTATTACATTACTTCGGCTCCCTACTGCGATAGATAACTTGCGATACGATGGGAAGATTTCAAGATATCGTGTGAACGCACCTTTTCATCCGTGTTTTGTTAGCTCTTCTGTCAGCTATTCATACAAAAAAGAAAAACTTTAGGAAATTGATAATAACTAGTGTCTTGTGACTTGCACCGCGCCGAGTCCCAAAACTGGCTACTCCAAGCTAAGAGCGTGACGGACTGTAATCCTGCGACCATCAATCATTCTGATGCAATATGCCAGCCTGTTTCATGTGATATTGGCTATTAAAAATGCCTTCTTGTAATTTTCTCAAACATTATTCAGAGTTAGGTAAGTGATTATGGTTATTTTGAAATTTTATTAAGGGTCACGTTTCAATTGTTTTTAAGTTTAGAGACAACTCTGGAGGTTTCGTTAAAGTTACCAGTAGATATGTCACTAGCGCGCCGAAGATGAACATCGTAAGAGCGGTTAATTGACCTCTGTCTGCTCGTAATCGCTGTCAATACAAGATGATATGTACGCTTTTGTTGTCAGAAGTGCTTGAGATTTGACATACAACGTTAAAATGCCTTCGTGTATTATTGTAGTGTATACTCAAAATTATCTAAGAACGCATTAATGATAGCTGCCATTTATTAATATGAACCAACCTTGTACGTACGTCTTTGAGCAAAATGGAATAATTATTTAATTGACATGAATAGTTGGATACTTACGAACAAAGGATTTTGGCAAAATTTGTTAAAAATCCCTATTCGTATTGTATCGTATTCGTATTGACGTTATTTATAAATCATATTAAACGTTATAATCTAGTAAAAATCCTATCACATCATAATTTATGCAAAACTGAATAAAAAAATAAGGCGTCGAATCAATGTTATATGAAGAAGACAAAATCTACACTGACATTAAGTGATGTGACGGCATGAAATCACTTATAAAACCATAATAATCGATACATTAGTATAATCGAAACTTAAAATAAAAATGAATTTATTTTATTTCTTTCTTTGTGTTTAACAATTAAACAATTTAATTTCTTCTCTTCTATAAGAACATGACCAAAAGTGTTTATTACGATAATCTCTAACCGCAGCCATTTGAACTGATTAAAATACGGTTAGAATATTCATTATTCAACCGAAACCCAAATTTCATACTCTGGATGCGGGTGATGTGAGTTTTTTAGGAAAAAAATATTTTATTATAGTCGTAAATACATAATTATTGAGCGTATAGGTATGGTAAAGTAACTTAAGTAGCTCAATGGAGGCAGTATCATTCCAGTTACTTGTGGATATCTAAATGTTTCGGTTTTTAGAATTTACAATTTAATTATTGAATCGATTAGAAAGTCTTACAATTTTGAATCGATTTGTTGCAAAAATTGGTTCTTTCATGAATCGATTTTTTTTGTGCATCTCTAGTGTCACTGCGATGACAAACGACAAATATGCATTCTTAGTTCGTGGGGACTATAATTGGTGTAGTGAAACAAAAGATAAACGTGTGTGTGTTGTAGCTCTTTTCGGAACAGATTTTTAGGTTGATTTGTAAGGGCATGACGTATCTATATTTTTTAAAACATCATTGGTCTGTGTGTCCCAAACGGATGAATCGAGTGTAAATATCTTAAAATAGTCGGGGGCTTTTTAAAATTTAAATTTAAGATTTTATGAGTATTTTCTCACCTATTCTACAAAAGTGATCTTACCTGTGATTTGATGTACGCTAGAGTCCAATGTAACATTAAAATTGACACTACTTTTAACTTTTTGTTTCAACTTCTAAGTAAAATTTACGTAGTTTATCCTTCTAGGGTTAATGTCTTACTAAATAATGGTTCAATTTTTAATCCCACTCACGGAAAAAGTAATTCTACGTCACAAAATCCCAGTACCATTCTCTTACCCTATCAATTTACATGCTAAAACATGAAATCGATATCCACTTTTCTTTCCGTACCAAACTCAATTTTAGACCAATATACTCAGTAATGAAGTATGAAGCTACAAAGGGTACGAGAGTAGCGATTTTTTTTTATTTATACTATCCGACCGCCAGTACCATAGATTTATTGGGTTTTCATCCGGGGTAACCGATTGGGCTTTGTGAGAGCGGAGAGCGGAAACTTGTTTTTGTACCACAAAATTAATTTATGAATTGATAGTTGATAGTAAAATAACGCTTAATTTATTTACAGGTAGTGTGAATTTAAACTAAATAGATAAGGTAAGCAAATAATAATATCAGACCCTTCAGACCATAAATATTAAACAAAAAAAACTTATAGCTTGTAAAAGTGTCATATTTTAAGAAGCAATCCCTCCCAGACCATCTTCGGGAACTAAAAAATAATTATTATTCTAAATAAAGTTGTGAAAAATAAAATAAATTACAATCAGACGTGTGTTGTAGATAATATCTTCATAATGTAAGTAAAACTAAGACTTCAAGAATTGAAAAAATGTGCACTGATTCATTTTAACTAATAAAACCGTGAAAATTTTTAGTAACACGTCTCGTTCGCTAATGACCGAATCCGTTGTTTTATTTGTGGCCGTCAGCTAATTATTATTGGCTAATTAGTGGTGAAAATTGGTGACTGTGACTAATTACCATGAAATGAACCGTTGTCGGTTCGTTTGCCAGCTTTTGGCATTAGAAGTAAATTATCGCGTTAAAGGTCATAATATTTTGCTGATGAATAAGCGTCTATTCGCTCGCTAGTAAACTTTCTGGTATTCATTACAAAATATTGAAAGGTTTCAATCGCGAATAACGTACATATAATGCGATAACAACGGTGGAGGTGGTAATAATTGATTTTAATAGTTCGTTAAAATCATTATTAGTTACTATTATTATTTCTCTGTGAGGCCCGCCTGGACTCGTCTTGTTCCGGCTTGAGAGCCACTTCTTTCTATCTTTTGCTTCTAACCATTTACCATTATATGGATCATCAATTCGTAAAAGAAGGTATCTAATAGAGTATGTCTTCACGTTTATGCTGGGCAATTTTTTCTTTCAGGTCTGGGAGCATCAAACCACTGTTCAGGCTAGTTGCTATCAGTGCTTTCATTTTTAAATTATCTTGTCGTCCAAAACACTACCTCAGTGCCTGAAGTCGAAGGTGTTCGAGCAGTGTGTGTTGCCAGTGATGACATACGGATCCGAGACGTGGTGATTTACTATTGGCCTAATCCACAAGCTCAGAGTAGCGTAGCGGGATATGGAGAGGGCTATGCTCGGTATTTCTCTACGTGCACTCTCACCGCCCAAAACGACATTCTGAGGCTGCGGGCACGGGATTTGCGGCGGGCGGCGCGATGGCGGTTGCGGGGCGGCGCGATTTGAAGCGATGGAATCAACAGTATGGCGTACTATGGGACCGGGCACGAGACCCGCGATTTCGAGCGGCGCGATGCGCGATACACGGGCGGTGCGGGGCGATGCGCGGCGGCGCGGAAGAGATGGGAACAAACTAGATTGATAGTACTAGAATTGTATTGAATTATAATTTTAAAATAATGGAAATTTATAATGAAGAACTTATTTCGTGTATTTCATCAAAAGCTGCTATATGGGACAGTGAAAACTTGCACCATATAAATATTCTCCAAAATATAATTAAAATGTACTCATTCTCGTATAGTTTTAATATTTTTCGAATGAAAACTTAGTTATAAAGAGTAGAAAATTCTCCTAAATTACTTCTTTTTTTTATTTGATGAACACCATTTCTTGGAAATAATTCAGCTCTCATCAGGATACTAGGCTCCAATAATTCTCTTCAACGTAAACTCATATTTTTCACAACCAAATAGATGAAACATGTATCATCTGTATGAAAACCAAGCGTCACTTTTTTCCGAAAGTCACTTTACGCCATCGCTTCAACAATAAAAGTATAAATATACAGATTATAATATTATCATTCTTCACAACACTACTTTAGCGCGATTGACCGACCGTTTTTTCGTGCCCCGCAAGACACCGCTGCTAATCGCGCCGCGCCGCGCCGCGCCGCAACCGCCATCGCGCCGCTCGTCGCAGATCTCGTGCCCGCAGCCTCAAGGTCACGCCACGGCGCCAACTTGAAAATTGTATTTTGACTATTTTGTGCACATTCGAATCCGAATTTGGTGTTGAGTTAGGTGTTGTAGAAATTGATCGAATATTCGAATATTGCAGTTCTTGTATTCGAATATTCGAGCCAATTTATTATTCGAATTATTCGAATATTCGAATATTCGATGGAAGCCCTAATACATATAGTATGTTTACAATATTATTATGTATATATTACCTATACATTACAATCTGGAATAGGGTATAGGGTAGGTACTAATTATTCCGCTTAATTGTAAAATCCGCTATCCCACCTTACATGCAGCTACCTTTACAAAAGTGAGGGCACGAAGCACGCAGGTGGCCATTAAATAATTTATAGCGGTAATCTCACGATCCTCTCCCGTTGATTTCTGAGGATCACCTGCCCTATCTCCAATTTATTCAACCTGCACTCTCTCGGGACGACCCGTGTCTTGATGTTCAACGTTCTTAATTTATCAAGGATTACTTTGGCATTGATAAACAGTAGTATCTAAGTGAGACGACACAGGGTGTCCGTGTATATTCCGCGAATTAAATAAATAAACTCTACACACTCATAGCCACACACTAGGATTCTCTGTGTCGTGGGTGCCATGGACAACACACAAATCATCTCTGACCAACTCAGACAAATCAAACCGAGAACAGAAATTCAAACTCATCATTCGCCTTGCTGGGAATCGAACCCAGAGCTCTTAGATCGGCGATCCGACATGGTAGCCATTACGCTACACGGGTCGTCAAATTATAGTTAGTTTTTCCAAGGCCTCCTTCGCGTTTAACTTACAACATTACTTTAATATCCTGATTTGTGGTTATGGAGGCGTAACTAACAAACGAAGTTACTTTCGTCTATATCAGTAGGGATAGTTTTTTTTATGGAAATAGCCGGCAAACGATCGATCTGATAGTAAGTGGCTATCGTCGCCCATGAACATCAGCTCTCAAGCCCCCAGGCGGAACACGACGAGTCGTTTGGCGGCTGACTCATGCTCAAGGGTGGTAGCTATCCAGGCGAACCCCATGGTGAAATAATAATAGTAATAATGGTTTTATTACCAATTATGAAATGAAATGAAATGAAATGTCATAAACTATATTTTCAAAACAAAATATACATAAAAAATGGTTAAAAAATATATGTGCTTTTGCACTTAATAGATTTGTACAGTGTAGAGTATGTAAAATTTAAAATCAATAATTATAATATTCTAAATTTATGTCTGTCCTATATAGCAAGGCGATAAAGAATAATGAATTGTTTGTAATCTATATTGGTATTAATAAAAGTGAACCAACAAAAGAAACACATAAGGTGTATAGTTTTATTACTTTATTAGTAATTGTAATTAAGTAACCTTTTTCATATTATCATGGAGGTAGGTAAATATGTAATACAAATATTTGCGGTTATTAATTTATTTAGACCCTGGTTCGCAATGTGCTTTAGTCATTAGAGAAGAGCCAGGAAGAAACTCTAAGACAGCACCGTTACCGCTATAATATTATATTAATTATAATTATAACATTAATTATAATATAATGTTACACTATGTATAATGTTTTTCATAAACAAATTATAAACTGCCAGTGCTACAATATCACCTTATTATACTAGCTTGGCTATATTGAATAAACTAGCAAAGACACAATATGCTTTACAGCATTAAAAATACAACGGTATATAGTATTGAAAGTAAGGTAGGTACTTAACTTCTGCAGGAGGATTTAGTTATGTTCCATAGTCGGCACTGACTGAATTAATCACCACGTAACTTCAACACCATTGTGAGACTAATCTTATAATATAATAATATATTAGCAATGTATTAACTTTACTTCTTATTCGGTTCTGCACTGGGACAGAATTGAGATAGAATTGAGACCCGACAATACAGCGTAGTTTCTTTTTATACTTTTACCCTCACAATGTCACCTGATCGATTATTCGTTGATTATTGCCATATGCAATTTAAATTAATGAAATACCAAATAATTTATAATACTGAATAAACATAATTCTACGTTAATTTACAACATTCTTTAAGTATATGATAACAGCTAATAATATATTAATATATAAATGGTTCAGGTATGAACAATTCTACTTCCTTTGAGAATAATTGCAACACATAAGACATCAGTCATCTTATTCTCGTAAACATCCTAATTTTATAAGTAATATTTATCGTATATATTTATACTAATCTATCACACTCATAGTTGCCTAACTTTGTAATAGGTATCCATTAACAAAATAGAAAATAACCATTAAAATTTTTTTTTCATAGCTTTTCAGTTGAAACGCTGGAAAAATTTACTAGATGAATTCCATGGAAAATCTACGAAACAGGAAACATTGCGACACGTTTTTGCAATAAAATTTCCGGAGCATTTTCCATCTGGACGCAGCTCCGGTTTTTTCATTAGAAGGCTTTTAGCTTCAAAGCTGTTGAAAGAATTAAAAGTATCAAGTTGTTTTTTTACTGGGAAATGCAACAGCCGACATTTTACATTCGTCCGTTTTGCTTAGAATGTAGTTCCTGTAATTGTGGTTAATAATTATGTAGTAAAAGATGGACGTGAATAGATTAAAGCAAAAGACACATTACTTCATCCATCCATCCATCCATCAGCCCTTGGAGGTCCACTGCTGGACATAGGCCTCCCCTAACTTGCTTACACATTACTTACTTAAATCTTAATATTTAGTCTATCAAAAAAAAAGTAATCTAAAGTAATCTAAAAACCATTTCAGTACAATCACAAAGCAAATATCGTAAATAGCATCGTCCTAAAATAGCTAAATTAGTTACAAATAGTCAGAACTGAACCTTTCAATAAAACCAAACCACCAGATCGTTCCAAAGTATTTTAAGGGTGATTTTATAAATGTGATACAACAAAAACGTCCTAACAAGGAGGAGAAAAAGTGTCCCTTGCGGATCCCACAAATGTTACTCCATTATTCTACGCGTAAACATACCGTAGGCGCGAGAAGGGACGGTTCGCTCCATTTTGCGTCTAATGTACCTAATTTAAGTTTATTCCTATCCTCCATTAATATAAAATCACCTTTGCGTCGCTTCGTCGTATATAAAATAGTTGGAATTGTATCGTTAGAAATTATTCGTTCACATTAGTTATACATAGGTACCTACTAGGTATTAGAATACGCCACTTCTTCTCCTAACGAAAGCAATTTGTAAAACATAGTTTAAAAAACGTCACCTTAGTTGTCTCTACTCCAGTATTACCATTTACTATCCAACTGAATCCCTATGGTAAGTATGTGACGTAAAAAAAAGAAGCTGGGCCCTCTTAGAAACGCCACATTACCTTGAATTTGATTATAATTAAATTAAATTAACTAGTTTAGGACTATTGTACTGCTTATACTGTAACTTACAGTGTTGCCTATTTTAAATGATGGTAGTACAAAAATATCGATAGTCGAATCATTAATCCACTGGATCAAATTGACAGAAACTAATGTCACTTTGTGAAATAATATTGCCGTAGTATGGCCATAGTAAAAGTAACAGTGACATCTTGGTCCCTAAAAATACATGTTTCAAATCATAACGATGAATGATTCACATAATATAACATCAGAATCAGTTTGTCACGGCAAAAATATTTTTTCTTCAACTTTTCGATAACTTGATTAAACGATAATGTAAAATCCAATAAAAAAAGAATTATCGAAATCGGTTGGCGTGATATTGAGTTATTCGTCCACATATCGCGCATATACTTAATGCTTTAAGACTTATTATGCTTTTGACATGGATGCCATTGTCAGATCTCGCTCAAATTTATGTGGGACCACACGACCAGCACCAGCCTTTCGATTAAAAAAAGAATCAACAAAATCGGTGCACCCAGTCCAAAGTTCTGAGGTAACAAACATAAAAAAAAATACAGTCGAATTGAGAACCTCCTCCTTTTTTTGAAGTCGGTTAAAAAGTAATAGTGACTTCTTGGTCCCTAAAAATACATGTTTCAAATCATAACGTATCAATGATTCACAACAGAATCGTTTTGCCACAAGAAAAATCATTTTTCGTCAAAAACTGATTACCTAAAATGTTTTTAATGTCAAATTGGTTCAGTGGATTAATGATTTGACTATATGCAATACATATTCGTAAGCACTGTACCCACTTGAAATAATACTCTCCTGCTTATGAGTAGGCTTTTACTTAACATTAAAAAATGTTACACGAATTTGAAATATGTTATGTCAAGTTGATTAAACGAAAATATAAATAATCCGGCGCGATTGAATTGTCGCTAAAACAATTTTCATTGAAATAATAATCTCGTATATGACGTCCTCTTTTTCACTAAAAGAACAATTTCATTATTATTTAAATGTTATTTTAAGAACTTTTACGAGGTGCTCCTTATACCTTAAATTAACAAAAATAAAGGGAAAGCGACTGAGAAATGTATACTTCTAATTTATTATGTTCTAATTGCAATACACGAGTTGCTCTTCCATCAGTGTGACCAGTGATCGTCTCCTGTTTTGGCTATTCATCCATTAGCCTTCGGGTATTAGCCTTTACAAGTCCACTGCTGGACATTAGCTAGCTCCCTTATTCTTGGCTGTTCACATTAAAAGATATCCCGATATTCTGTATTCAATAAAAGCAATGAGATGGAGAGATATTTATATTATTACTAGCGTGTTACTTGCGAACCCGATGTTAGCGTAATATGCTGTAACTGTAGTAGATTCACATTTTGAAAAGAGGACGGGAGCTCTATTTTGAAAATAGAACCTCCCGGCGCACACTGGTCTGTCCTAGTACCTTATATTCATTTGACCTTAGTACATATTATATTGATTAGGTACTACTACTAGTGGATACCCGGCGTGTTCCACTACGCTAAAACCTTTTCTGATGAGAATGACAGATCAATGTTTTTGTGTTGATGTTGACGTTAATGCGCCATCTTTATATATGTACGAGTAACCGCCCTCGCTTTGCTTCGGTTTTCTTTATTTTTTACACCTTGGGTTACATTATTGGAGTTTTATTAATGATCCCTAATTTTTTGAAAATGTAATATAGTCTATGTTACTCGGGGATAGTGTAGCTTTCCAACAGTGTAAGAATTTTTCAAATCGGTTCACTAGTTTCGGAGCCTATTCAATGCAAACAATCAAATCTTTCCTCTTTATTATTAGTATAGATTATCTTCAAATTGTTGTATGGGAAAAGTAGAAAATCGACTTTATCAATGGACCGAATGTGCCTAATGCGTTGTTTTAGTGGTCTCAAACAATCGATTGTTGCCTTTCGAATGAAACCATTTTGAGGCTCAGATTAAAGAATTTGAGATGAATCGGTTGTGGTTTCAGAGTCTACAAAGGACAATCGTACAATCATTTTTTGTGTTTTATAGATATACATAGATTAAATGCCTTCTGTGATTATACTTCAATGGGTATCTCACTCTTTTTGTGTTCTTTTCGTACTCTCCGAGAGCCTTAGCTCGAATACTTTACGAGAACGCTGAATCTGAAGTGCTAATTAGTACAATTTGCACGGCACAGGTAATAGACGAGAACTCTGTGAATAGGTAAAAGTTCCAGGTAAAAGTTCTGCAAAAATTATGATGAATTTTACTACGACGGTAACCGCAATGTATAATGAAACTTTATTAGGTTAATGATAATTAATAATTAGACATTCTTTTGATACCTAATAATATTTAATAATAATTTAAATTAAAGGAAAAATAGATGTACGTAATTTATAGACAGATATACCTACCCCAAAGAACACGGTTTCATCCCTTTTTCTTCTGTTTGTCAAAGGATTTTCTTTATTTTTGTTTTGGCTGTTTGGGTAGCCATTGGTAAGAATATTATCAATAAACATAATGAGGTTTTTATTTTTATAAGCTTATAACTATAGTTTGTATGTAAAAATACTCATCCTATAATAACCAATTTTGATGCGGTTTTTTTGTTTGAAAACTGACGTGATCGAGAACCATCAAATTAATTCCCTAGTTTATTTATTTATTAATGTTTGGGAATTTTCTGAATATTTAAATTTATACACGCAAACGTTTAAATTTAATTTGTTGTAACAATGCAATACTACAACATTGCCTAAACGTGAATCTTGTTTCAACTGCAACCTTTTATTTTGTCATGTTAATAATAATCTAACATTTTACCAAAAAAATAACCGACTTCAAATGAAGTACATTGTACTTTTGACATGGATACCATTGTCAGATCTCGCTCAAATTTATGTGGGACTACATGACAAACACCAGCTTTCCATAAAAAAGGCGCGATATTGAGTTATTCGTCCATTTATCGCGCACATATAAGACTTATATGATTTTGACATGGATGCCATTGTCAGATCTCGTTCAAATTTATGTGGGACCACACGACAAGCACCAGCTTTCGATTAAAAAAAGAATCATCCAAATCGGTTCACCCAGTCCAAAGTTCTGAGGTAACAAACATAAAAAAATACAGTCGAATTGACAACCTCCTCCTTTTTTTGAAGTCGGTTACAAACTTTATTTAAAATTTCTTGAATTCTGTGATATTCCGTAACTGACGCATACATTACGAAGCAGAGTGAATTGAAACAGAATATTCAGTTCGTCAGTATTTGCCCGAATGACCAATTCCCTCTGAAACTTCAACCGGACACGTTTGAACGAGTTTTTAAACAATCGAAAAATTGGAAAGAGCCAAAATTTTGAGGGAATAGAACGGAACAAAACAATCCATGTTCCAAATCAAATTTAGATCCACGATTTTACGGAACTGTTTCTGTTAGCGATGACGGTAATGTTCGCCATACACGATCAAGCATACTTGTCAAAGTAGCGGACTTGAGGCGGTATCCAGTAAACTTGACGGTGTATGGCCACGGTATGGCTATCTGTCATCGCATCAAGTCAAACTGCAAACTTGACAAGTACACTTGATCGTGTATGACCAGCTTAAACGATTTTTACATGTTTCAGTCTTAGAGCCGTGATAATGTGTAATACCTCACTATTGTGTGTCACCTCACTTCTTTATAAGTAGTATGTGTCGGTGATGCCTCTGGTGTTTTAGTGCGTAAGATACATGTGAATATATATAAAATTTTAATAAACATAAAAATAATTCTTGACAAAAAATAACTGACTTCGAAATTAGAGATAACTCAAAAACTACAGTCCAATTGAACAGCTCCTCCTTTTTTCAAGTCTTTAAAAATAGGCTAAGACTCTTACCTGAAGTAGGGTAAGCCAGTGCGAAATAAGACAAATTGTTTGATTAAAATTATTTACATTACTTAAATAAAGTTATTTGCATATAAGTGGAGTCCACCCTGCATTTTGGAAATTATCTTTTTGGTGGAATTTTAATCCAAACATCTAATGGATAAAAATGCAGAATTTAAGCTTTACCATTATAACAAAAGCTACCAGCATAACAGTAAAAGTGCTTACCAAACTTGCGGGACCTTCGCATCGTTTGATTTGTAATATAGCCAATATAACGGAGATCGTTTTCTTACGACCAATAAATCTTTCACGCCCCCGATTTGTAAACAGTAAAAATAAATATGTAATGGCGGTACTTCCCATTTTTTTCAGGGTTTGCTTCCAATAGAGTAACGCTTATGGTAATATGCAACTGAGTACCAATACGAGGTAGGGTATTCATTCCGAGTAAACTTCCTGTTGAATAAGGAATGGTTTTATTTTAATTCACAGTTCCTTTTTTCATTTGTTTTAAAAGCGTGATTAAAATTTAGAGGGTGATGGAGATATAGGTGTAAGCGAGACAAGGCTATACGTAAGAAGATACATAAATCAAAGTAGATACGTACGTAGTGTAGATCCTTCCCTTTCAAGTCACGTACATCCGGGAACTGGTATTGTTTCAAAGTTCCGGTTCATTGTAATTCGTTCTACGCTAGTAAAGAATCTGATGAAATTTCTCAAGGACGTTCCTGTATTCAACTTGAAAATTAACGATGACTCATGAACAACTATAAATAAACCCCTGAATGGACTTCAAAGTGAGATCACAATTATTAAACGCTTTTATTTAGCTTCACTTCGGAGCATCAAAGCATCAAATCGATCAAACTGCTACTCTATTTACACAGCAATAAGGTTTATATTTAGCTTCACTTCGGAGGATCAAATCTTGTAACGTTAATTTGAATGACTTCCCTTTAATGAAAATTGATGAAATTTGGCAGACATGTGTATTTCCGATGACAATACACGAAAATCAAAAAAAAAATTGAAATAAAAGCGTTTAAAAAAAAAAAAGGGTGCGTGTACTTTTGTACGCGCGTGAGAAGTTATACTTCTTTGGCATGAAAAAAAAATCAAAAAACAATATTAAAAAACATTGTTCAAAATACAATATTCAAAAACAGCAATACTAAAAATAAAAATTAAATAATATTTTGAAATAATTTAATTTACGAATCTCTATAGTCAAACTATATGTGTTAAGCGCCATCTGTGATTAATTTTGTAGTATATAATATTACTTTGCAAAAACAAATCAATTGTAAATCTTTTTTTTCTGTTTTTACAATTGTATAAACACCATCTATGTTCTATTACGAGAACTATTACGATACCATGCTGTAAAACCAGTTTTTGTGGGGGGGAGGGAATGAAAGATTTTATTCAGTTCAGTTGAAGAATAATTTATTTTCCGACAGGTATTAAACTTTAATACAGATTAAGGAGAGAAAAAGAATAGGCTGCTAGTCCCAAAGACAAGTATCGATTACTATTTACTACAGTCCGTTCAGTTATTTTACCTCTGACAAGCTGTCATTACCTTCCCATTAGATTAGAATCTTTCAAAAAACGTGTAAAAACACAATTGTTAGGCAAGGGATATTATATGGTAGACGAGTATTTATATGACAAAGACGCATGGAAATGATTAGCTCTGCAACCAGTTCCACTCAGAATAGTAAACTTTTGTATGATAATATCTTTTTTGTAATATTTTTTTAAAAGATGTGCTGAGGAGTTTATTTAGGCTTTTCTTCTCCTCCATGACAAAGCACCTTCCGAAAAGCCAAAAAATGACGTGCTTAAGTGTATCAATGATACCTATATGTATATGAATAAACTATTTTGACTTTGACTTTAATAGGTAAAATAACTGTGAACGGACTATGTATAGACAAATCGACCCATAGACTCGATCAATCAGTACAGACTACATTGTCTTTCGTAATTTTTCAGCACAGAATAAAAAGAAAGATTTTAAGTGATGTTTTAATATTTCAATCTCCAAACAAAACAACAACTTTTCTACGCGAATTTAAAAATTATAAAAGTCCTGAAATCCAAATAAATAAAATGTACTATAATTTCGATAGACACGAAACTGGACAAAATCACAGACTGCAGATCACGGATAGAAAGATATGGCGGCCATGGAACTAACGCGCCAAAGGAGAAACCCAGCTTACATAGAAACTCAGGCCCAGGTAGACAAGACTGGAAATTGGCTGTCAATTGGATCACTGCAAAAGGTTTAATTTCTCCAATTTTCACGGCTGCCAGCAATGGCCAACTAAGGAAATCCTAGAATGAATCACCTTAATTATAGGTTATGATTATGTCATACTCGTGTCACAGTGCTATTTAATATGTATGTTACACTTACTATAAACCAAACACCTACGAGTAATCATTACAAACGTAATAAAAAGTCAAAAATACTAACACTTAAACTACGAGTTTAATGGTTAAAACTAAGTTGGCGGGTGTCTATTATACTATCTACTACTTAAATGGTTTTTACCCAAAACGAATGTCATAAAAACGTTGTATAATAAAAGCTATTGCATATTTCAAGAGATTTTATTAGTTATCATTTATATTAATATTTCGTCTAGTTGTGCAGGAGGCGCTATATTTCGTTGGTACCTTGCCCAATCAAGATACCATAACATACTCATTGTAAGTATGGCCACAGCAAACTACTGATCTTCTAAAGATGCATAGGGTACGTTATCCAGTGTTCAGGACTTATTCTGAACCTTTGTCAGTCACAAAACAGGCGATTAAGTAGTCCATATTCATATAGTATTGGTTTGCCAGAAATTGTAGCGAAACTGCGAAAACACATTCACCAAAACACAAGTACGAAAACGAATACAACAGTAAATTAAAATAACTGTGTGCGTGTCGATGAGTTTCAATAGTAAATAGGACTCCAAATAGGTACGCTGAAAATATTTAATAGAAAAATACAAAAAACCACGCGTAGAAACATGAAAGATCGATGACAAATATGACAGTACAGTGGTGTTATTTATAAATACTATGGTTACCAAAATGACATTATTAGGGATTACATCGTCTTTGTTGTCAATCGATTAATCGATGTCAAAATATTCGAAATGTAATTTAATAAAATTAGCGTAACGATTGAATGGTAATTCTAAATATATTACATAGTTTTAATATGTATGGAATACGAAAACATGTAAGAAATAAATTAATATTATAATTATAATTAACAAATAATACATAAAATAAATTATTATATTCCATCAATCGATTATTATGAATCAATTCAATCGATTATAAAATCGTTTGTAATGAGGTAAATACTGTGAAAACTTTTTTGCATACAGAAAAATACAGAATTTAGCTAACTTCACGTTGTAGAATTTAGGTGTCGGTGTGCGCGCGCATCATAGAAATTCACTCTCATCATTTTTAACCATCGCGCCAAAAGAAGTATAACTTCAAAAATTTTTTTTGGATTCAACTTATCTTTTCTACAGTGGCGTTCTTTGGGTTCGTTTTTGTAATATGTATTAAAAAAAATACGCCATGTGCAGAGACTCTAACTTCTTACTTTTTTACACATTTTACTATACAAATGTTGTTTTAAATATAGTTTATTTTGTGTATTTGTATATTGCTTGGCCTGTATGACTCGCTAGGAAGAACGACATTACTTTTTATGTATCAAATCAAAGACTATTACCTATTCATAGTCCTTTTATTTCTTTAATCTGAGTTCATAGTAATAAATTAGTTGGGTACGAAAAACCCAATAAAGCAATTGGTATCTTCAATTTATTTCTATTGAAATATCGTAATCGAAAATGCCTGTCAAGTATAATTGGCTTGGAACTGTGCATCCCGGGAGGCTTTGAACCTAATTAAATATTGTCAGAAGCAGAACGAAATCTCACGATAATATATTCATCAAAAGTACATCGGTTCAACTTCATACTAATGTGCTATATCACAATGAAGCGAGAGGAATAAATGTATATAAAGCAGAAGGATGAGAAGGAGGTATTCTATGGTATTGGTTATGAAATGATATTCCTTTTACTTTGCACCATGATATATTTCCAGTTCTCCTAACATTCACATCAATATTCCAAAGTACTTCAACACTACGTGATCAATAATAATCTGTTCTACATTATTGACAATTCCCTAATCTAAATATGACATGACATTTCTTATATGCCAGCCTCTGCATCAGGCAAGCGCTGTAGAATAAAGAGGTCCGTCCCTGGACCTTCACTGGAGATTCATGGCCTCACCGATATATACATATGTATCGTATTAACAATCAACAAACATCTTCACAAACTGAAATGTAAATGAATCCTACCGGATTTAATCCGAAAAATGCAGTCTGAACCAATGATATTTAAAAGCTATAAATACGTCATGCCTACAAATCAACCAAAAAATCTGTTCCGAAAAGAGCTACAACACACACACACGTTTATCTTTTGTTTCACTACACCAATCACACTACAATAATACACGAAGGCATTTTAACGTTGTATGTCAAATTTTAAGCACTTCTGACAACAACAAAACTGCCTATCGTCTTGTATTGACAGAGCGACTACGAGCAGACGAGGTCAATTGACTGCTCTTACGATCTTCATCTTCGGCACGCTAGTAACATATCTACCTCTTTTTTACTTATACCGTGTACTTATAATATCATTAATCTGAACTAATAGTAACCAGTGCCGGATTAACCACGTAGCAAGAGTAGCAATTGCTACGGGCCCCGCGCGAAAGGGGGCCCCGCATATTTTAGACTTTATACTAAAGAACCACTTTATACAATTATACTTAAGAACCCATAGTAGATCAAGGGCTCTTTGAAAGAAGTTACTAAGTAAAGTTACAAAAACAGATGCACCAATTTAGTATTCATTCCGTTCTTGTGTGGAAATAGGTCATACGGCAGGACTCCTTTTGTTTCGAAATAAATAAACCATAAGGCTCTTTCACACTCCGCGTCTCTCGACCTGTCATGTTCGCAAGGACGAAATCTGTGTCAGGAATCTCCACTGTTTTTTTGAATAATGACAATGCAAAATAACAATCCTCTCTGAGTTTCTCATTACAGGAGATAATAACAATCGTTAATGTGCAGATTTCGTGCAATTATGTTACTGAAATTAGCCTTTATTACGTATATTTATTTATTTTATTTTACTTTTTCGGAAAGCTTAATATACTCGTACTATGACAATTACTTCATGAGTTCAGGACTATAACACCTTTTAGCTGCTTTCGCATAGTGAATTCCTAACTTGTTTGTTTACAATAAAAATAGAAATAATAATAAAAACAAAGAAACTAAACTAAAAAAATAAGTGCTCATAATTCACCATACAAAACAATATGAGTCACGTCACGTAACTCATATTGCCTTGCAACTCACGTGGTCATCTTGCAAAACCAGTTTCGTGACACCCTGGTCCTTAAGGCGCTAATAGATGTACCTATTGAAAAGGTCAAATGTTATAGAATAAGTTTACTTACGTAATATATTTTCTTACACAACCAACCCAAACCCAACGTTCCAACCCAACCTGGGTTGCCCAGAATACTGACCTCAATCTTCTCGATGAAAATTCTTCATCTCTCGGCATGCGAGAGACCAGGGTGTCAAGTCGTAAGAAGCGATAGAAGCCGGCTCCGCTTGGTAGGTCTTGATAGAGCTTCACATAGGGATCGTATTGTCATTGAGTCATTAATATCATTACACATTTTTATAATATTTTCGTGAAGCCTGCCTATTTCGTCTCGCTTTGGTCACCAGCCAAACGATTCGTCGTGGTCCAGCCCAGCTTAAAAGAGTTCTTTCCTTCGTTCTCCATGCATCGCTGATGTCTTCTGTATTACTAAACTCCACGGACAACGGTGATCACTTACCATCATGTGGCTCGTCTGTTCGCTCGTAGGATATTTACATAAAAATAAAAATAAAAATAAGTATACCTACTACAGTTCCGCAGTATAGTGTCAATATCGTACCCTCAGTGGAAAAAAGGCATAAGATGAAAATTGCAATTTTACGGGAGAGCAAAAAAAATGTTATATCAGTAAGTAGTCAAAGGAATTTACATTACGATTTCTTGCACAAAACCGTCGACATTAATGATAAAAAATTGAAAAAATTGAGCATATGCAGCGTTTTGTCCCTCTTTCCAATCATAGGTACTAATAACTAAAATTCAAAGTAACACGACTTATGCTTTTTTCCACTGTAGGTACGATATAAATATTGTGTAAGTATTATTACTCCCACTAGACTCGCTGGGAATAGGAAAATTTCTGCTACAAATTCAATTCGAGAAAGTCGGGGTGTCAGGTAAATATTTGCTCTGAGGTAGGAATGTATTTGTATAGACTCAACGTGGTTTGTAGGGATTGTTGGATCGTGAAATAAAGTTTTATTGTTCCGTATATGTATATATATATATATATCTGTCTGACGATTACACAGGTTTTGTCCGTATCTGGTGAAAGGTCATTGGATGGTTGGTGCACATTAGAGTTAAGTTAGTTAGGCGACTTACTGATGACATAAGTTGTATCTAATACCTTTAAACGAGCAATTCTTGTATAACTATATTATATATTTTCTGAATCTCAGAAACAGCTTCAACGATTTTCATGAAATTTAGTATTTAGGGGGTTTTGGCGGCGATAAATCGATCTAGCTAGGATTTACTTTTAGAAAATGTTGTTTTATCCGTGTTTTCAGGCAACGAAAAACTGCTACAATAGACTCTTCCTGACATCTATTGGCAAGTAGCAACACTAAAGCTACTTCAGTAAATGGCGATGTTAAGCAACACTAAACCGAGAAAAGCTCGGTCACCCGGGTACTTGATTTATAATGAGGGCGTATAAGGGATACTTGATGAAATATATTTTAATTTTAAATGCATAATTTATTAGTTACGGGTACTCAAGATATGCAGATATATTACAGGCCAATATTTTGCCTCAGTTGCAAGGATTGTGGTCACGTTACACAGCAATAATCTTTCAAATATAGGAACCTATTATATTGTATTTAATTGTATTAATAAAATACCGTTTTTATGCCCAATACACGTAGTTCTTGTATGTACATAACTCCACTTTTGGGGTCGCATTGTTTTCATTATTTTATTGATACAGAAATGGCAATATATCATGAGGTCCCTGAAACCTGTCAAAAGGGAATACAATTTGCGAAGGCCCCATGTGTCTTATATCGATCGCAGGTAAGTTATTGGCGAAGTACGAGTAAATAATCGGACCGGGCCCGAGGTTAGCTTTTCATCATTATATTCCTGCCTAGTGTAGATAAAACCACAAAAATTTAGGTACTGTTAATCATGTAAAATTAAAATAAAAAACCTTTTAAAACAATCTCTCAAATGTGATTCTGTTGTCGGTCGCTGAGAAGTTTATTATCTCATCTGAAACCAACCGTGAGCGTATTAGGTCAGCATTATTATAAAAATGCGTTGTCGCCAGAACCAAACCAATTTGTGAAATTACAACTTCGTAGTTCTAATTCACCTTGCAAGATTTGACCCAAATATTACATTGTATGCTAATAAACGAATAAACAAAGCAAGTAAAAAAAGGTTGTAAAATCGATATTAACATTATTAGTAGGAATAGGAATTAGCAGGCTAGGCTAGGATAGTGTGACACAATGAAGCTTGCTCATTTCCCGGTTGCATATTCTCGTTAATATTCTTATTGTAGCTAATCCTATCCGTGGAATAAACATCCATATTATTATCATCGGATATTGCTTTTGTGGTTTTTCTGAACTTTATACGGAAATGTAGGTTTTCTTTTAATTAAAATTATCCTATTATAAGGAAAGAATAGTTACTAAAAGAAAAAAGTTGAGATCTTTCATTTTTGTTTTGCGCTCTACCCGCGTTTTCAGGGATAATAGGTACCAAAGGTCTTATTTATCTTATCATAATCAAACTATATGCTTTTCATGAAAATCTGTTCAGTAATATTGCGTGTAAGAGTAACGAATATCCATACAAACTTTCACATTTATAATATTAGTATGATTCAATTCCTCACCAATAAGCAGTAATTTTAACACATACAAGTTAATACAAACAAAATAAAACGATACAACATAAATAATTAAATAATATATATGAAGCAGAAGGGGTATTCTACGGTGTTGGTTAATCAATAATAATATTTTTACTTTGCTCCATGATATAAGATATTTTCAGTTCTCCTTCAATAACAATCTCTACAACTCCGTGATCAATATCGAATCCCCTAGAATGTCCTATATGTTCCAAATTGATTGACATTTTCCTTATTCTAAATATTTAATTTTTCTACATGACTTCTTGTATGACAGCTGCATCGGTAGATCGTTGTTGAACCAAAGAGGTCACTCGACGAAATATACAATGCACTGAGAATTTTATTCATTCTATCGCATGGTAGAGCGCGTGCGCGAACGCTTTCGGCTACTAATGGTAGAAAATATTCACCTGTTTTCTCAACGGGGGTGTAACTCAGTGGTAGAGTGTCTGCTTCGCATGCTGAAAGTCCTGGGTTCAAGTCCCAGCACCTCCAATGATTGATTATCCTTTCTGTAAAATTTTTGTATAATTTGTTATCCGATGCCAATGAACAAGTTGTAACTTGTTCATTTACGCACTATGATGTAAGTAAAAATTTTAATTACCAAATTTAATGATTTTTTGTATAGCAATTTATTGGGTACCTACATAATACATTATTATAATAATATACTTGATAGTGTACATCGAATGGTAGCCTCGTCTTGGTAAATCTATTGAATGTAACCCCTTATTCATAAAACAAGCAAAATTGTTAGAAGGTTTAGGCGTAAGGGATTTTGTTTCTTTCACTCTTATGAAAAACGATAAAGATAAACTTTAAAATAACTGTGTAATAGCTAAAATAAATTATTAAGCATTTAATATGAGCAAGGACGCTAATCTATAAAAATATTTGACGTATAATTAATAATAATAACATGGACCTAGAAGTTCTTTCTCTAAAATAATAATAAATAATTACTATTTTACAATTAACTACTTATACTAAGGAATGCGTAAATGACACATTAAGGATTACGAATTCCTCTATCCTTTGATAGTTAATAAACTTGACTAGAAGCCGAAGTTGTTCATTAAATAATAAAATATGCAAATGTTTCGACTACCCTCCTACTACTAAGTTTGTTAAAGAATTTATGTCTGTTCCAAACTTCATTTATTCCGTTTGATATTTAAATATAGCTTGGGTGTTATAAACTTCGACAATTGGATTTTAACATTGAAATTACTTTTAAAAGCCCGTTACAAGAAAGGCTTAGTTGATGGACGTTGGTAATAAGATTGTGGTTAAGAACTCCTTTGAAGATGTTTCACTTGTCTTTTGTTATACTTGGCAAGTGTTGTAAATAAAGTTTTAATAAAAAATTTGGTTAAATTTGCTACACTAACTCGCTCACAACCGTGCATTATGATTTCCTTAATAGCGGCCGCTACAGATATAGACAACTCGCAGCCTTAATCAATGGACCTAGAAGCACCAAAATGTATCCCCAAGAGGGGCATAAACTTAGTTAATAATAATTATAGTTTTTATTTTATTCTGTTTAATAAGAGCACAGTTTGTGTCTATATTATGTGCGTATTAGAAGTTAATTATCACTTGCTTCGGTGAAGGAAAACATCGTGAGGAAACCTGCACACCGGAGAGTTCTCCATAAAAGTTCTCGAAGGTGTGTGAAGTCTACCAATCCGCACTTGGCCAGCGTGGTAGACTATGGCCTATACCCCTCACATTGTGAGAGGAGACCCCGAGCCCAGCAGTGGGACAATTATGGGTTATTGCTTGTGTCTAAAAGAAACTTGAATATCCAAGATCCGATATAAAAAAATATTTATCACTTATATTTATTTTCATGATATGCATAAAAGTGTACAGTTTCATGATCCATCCATCAGCCCTTGGAGGCCCAATGCTGGACATAGGCGGGGAGCGTTCTATGCTCCTTATTCCAAAACGTGGGCGCCATTCGAGTACCTTTCTTCCCCTTCCTTCGCACTATATAACTAGTTCGCACTATGCACTACACATCACATGGCCAGCCCATTGCCACTTCAGCCAGCTAATTCTTTGAGCTATGTCGGTTATCCTTGTTTGTCTAAGGAACTCCTCGTTTCTGATGCGATCACGTAGAGAAATACCGAGCATAGCCCTCTCCATAGCCCACTGTGCTACTCTGAGCTTGTGGATTAGATCAACAGGAAAGCACCACGTCTCGGATCCGTACATCATCACTGGCAACACACACTGCTCGAAAACCTTCGACTTCAGGCACTGAGGTAGTGTTTTGGACGACAAGTTATGACGCAGTTTCTAGAACGCAACCTATCCGAGTTGGATTCTACGAGTGACTTCTTTTTCAAAATTGAATTTATCCATCTGGATCACTTGTCCCAGGTAATTGTATTCGTCTACAAATTCGAGAGCTTCAACAAAAACCGGTACGGGTGTGACATGGACATTCAACATGATTTTCGTCTTGTCCATGTTCATCTTAAGACCCACCCGTTGTGAGGCGCTGTTCAAGTCCCCGAGCATTGTACCAAGTTCTTCCAGGGAACCCACCAGGATGACTATATAATCGGCGTATCGCAGGTGTGTGATGTATTCGACTCGTCGCTTCGTCGCTTCTACGAGTTTCATGATACGGATAATAAAATTCATCATTCGAATTTCAAATCATAACCATCTGTACGGATTTAACTCGAAATATTATTTCGATAATGCTCACTACTGAGCTGGATCATCTTACCTACACGTATTACAGCTTTAACCCTGTAATTGACCTACAAATCCCTGTGGTCCTGTTATTGACTATATTAAGGGCAATGTTAATACGAGGGATTTGAATAATCTTATCGTAATCTTGTCTGAATTTTGAAAGCAATTAAATATTTACTTTAATCTAGGTTGGTTGTATATACGTAATAATTACTTAATTCGTGTAGGTATGTTTTATTTTTGTGAAAAACGAGCAGACTATCCACCTGATGGTATGTGGTCGTCCATCCTTCATCTATGGAAATTAAGCACATCAAAGGCATCTCCGATGCGTATTGGCCAAGAAAGAAGAGAAAAAAAAGGTAGAACTTCGTATGATATTTTCTTAATCCACACTTGGAAAGCATAGCGAACTATGGTTTTAAACCTATGTGTTAAAATGATCCTATTCTCGCTTGCTTACGCCCCAACTTAGAATCACTAACGATTACTTAAATCGCTCCTTAGTATACTTAGAATTTTTATGGCGATTCTTTACTAAGGAGCGATTTAAGTAACCATTAGTGACTCTGAGTTGGGACGTCATTCTCTGTCCTCACAGAGACCTGATGGTGTCTATAAATCACAACCTTAAGGCCTTGTTACTTCACGCATAAATTATACCGAAACAAAGCAGTTTTATGGCATTATGCGCAGTAAATTTTCGACGTTAAGGCGATAAAAGCGCGGAAACTGAAGCCTAGACCCCTAGGCGATACAAGTTGAAGTACTGGTTAGTATTTAAACCAGTGCTCAAACTTGCTAATCGCTCCGTTAAACTTCACTAGTTAAGCGTATCGTGGGAGGAGCACGTAATACACACTGGATATCACAATGGCCGACTTAGAGGCCGAGTGCGGAAATTGTAGCCCATCACCACCACACACTGGATACTTTATGTAAAAACTATGTTTTTTCATTTAAGTAACATAACATTTTATTTTTATAATTCGAGATTATTATCCACAGACATGTACCTAGAGTAGATGCCGCATGTTCATACATTTCACGTGTAACAGAAAGGATTTTAAATCCTATTTGAGCGCCGTGTCATTTAGTTGGCGTTTTACTGCTATTGGCAATAGATGTCAACTGAAATAACGAAAAATGCCTAATTGTAACGTTTTAAACTGTAGGAATTCTACAAATACAGTTAGCAGAGGTAAAGGAAATATTTCTTTTCATCGTTAAGTAATTTATTTATAAAATTGTGTACTAATTTATTTTAAAATATATTTTTTCACATTTATTGCATTTCTACCACGTTTTACAACGAAAAACACTAACTTACTGTGTACTGCATACTACTCAATACATTGCTGATTTTGGTAGCAAAATTTATACGGCTTGTTTACTGGAACACGCAATAAAAGTAGAACAATCGTTACTATAAATCGTCGCTTAGCTTCGTAGTACGGTGAATATTGTCGTGTTTCTGTAAAATATAGCATATAGTGTTGTTCATTTACTCGGTGTGGTCTCGATGTTAATCGATTTTGAAAACCAATGAATAATAATATTTACATAGAGACAGTTTTTAACAGGCAAATTAATTTTTCATTACAATATTAATGTTTCTGTATAGTGATTTTATTCATGATACTTAACATTATAATTAAAGGTTTTCAAGTGACCCCAATATTAAAGCAAAATGAATTATAGCGACGGGGCATAGATATTTGTTTCCAACAAAACATAGCCGTATATGTTCTATTCATTTCAATGATGACTGTTTTACGGATTCGAAAAAGAAACGAAGGCTGATTTCAAGCGCAATACCGAATATTGATGTACTGTTTTTTTTTATTTTGAATTAAAAATTCAAATTAGAAAAAAAATATTCGTTTAACTTTAGGTAAGTTCAAATGTGTCCATATGATGTTTTGATTTTCATAAAATAAATGTTTATAAATATTTTTTTTAATTTTCATTTATTTAATTTCTTGAAAGCAAATAATAAACAATCATAATATTTATGATCCCTTTATTTATCTTTACATTTTTGAAGCTTGTGTTTATAATTAACAAATAATCAAATTAAATAAAACACAAAACTATTTATTCGGTCATATTCAAGCACTATACTATATTATTATGTACAACCAACCAAAGGCATTTTTTATGTTTTACATATTCTACGCCTACAAACGATCATACGATTTTCTATATACCTAATTATAATCGGTAATCGATTTTGAGAATCATTAATCGTTGTCGGGAATCGGTAACGAATCAGTTTCGAATTGATATCGCTAGGATGGGGAATTTCAGCACTAAATATTCTTGTGACAGCACAATGTGTCAAAAAAAGTGACACGCTTGGTTTTCATACAATTCGAGGTACATGCGTCGTCTATTCTTGATATATGTCTGTGTTATTATCACTCTTTTTTATTGAGCACCTTTTTATAGGCTTGCTGAAAAGATATCGATACATCGATATTTTGAATTCAATATATCGATAGTTTTAATCGATCGATTTATCTTAATGTGATATATCGATACAAAACATTCTATATCGAATATTGTATAAAAATCGATATATTATACATATATTATATTTTTATTTAAATTAGCTACATAATTAAGTTAAAAATGAGAGGTGTCAAAGGATACCCGGATGGAACGAAGTTCCTTTCGATTTAAGTATTGTTTTGTTGTACAGCGCCATTGTAGAAACTTGGAATGTCAAATATGATTTGAATTCAAATAATAAAGAATACTTTGTAAATAGAACATAATATATCATTTTAACAGTGAAGTACTATTACTAGCATATAGAACAGACACCCCGAACACCATGTATGTCCCAATGCATTGGCGCCACGTGGCTTCAATCGTCAATGAATTCGTTCGATTTTGAAAGGAGAACCGGAGGCTCAATTTTGAAATTCGAACCTCCCGGGCGGGACACACATTTTGTTCCAGATGTCTGTTCTATGTCATTATACTTCAATGCATTTTAACAAATAATAATAGATGTCGCTACAAAAAATGTACTCTGAATCACGCTGTTGAGATTCTTTATAAAACATATAAGTAATCGACCTAATGACATGAATGTCGGTTCGGTTCGGGTTTATTCAGCCATCTCTGTAAACTGTAAACAACGCAAGCGTGATTCAGAAAGTTGTACAGTACAGCGCCATCTCTTATAAAACTGTCTGAATCACTTCAAAAAGAGGTATGGTCATTCTTAAAATCAAAAAGTGTCGAAATTTTCGGTCTAGCCCTCATTCACAACGCGCGATAAGGAACTTCGTTCCAATAAATTTTAATGAAAGCCGTAAAAGATAAAAATGAATGAAAAAAACTATATTGTCTATGGCTTGGCTGTATGGGCTTTGTTTTCTTTGCCTTTCCTTCACGGTAGTTAGCTATTTATTTTTTTGTAAGTTTGTCTAATAAAAAGAAATATGTACTTTGAAATATATACTTTTCAATACCTTGTTTTTATTAAGAATTTCCACATTAAAATAATATACAATTTATATAAAAATTACTATTGACATTACTGAGCTAGGGTGAACTAAAAACATTATTATTTTAAAACCGCATAATTAAGAAAAATATTGGATCGATATGTTTTTCTCGATATGTCGAGGTCGATATTGATATTTTAACAAATATCGATACATAGATATATCGATATTTTTTTCACTTTTTGTTGTCACACTTGTTGACGATTCACCTGTGGTAATAAAAAAGATAAAAAATACGTATTAAATGTCATTTGGCTTCAACCCATTAATGGCCCACTACTAGGCACGGGTCTCTCCTCTTGAGGACGTCTAGAGCATACTCCACCACGCTGCTCCAGTACGGAATGTGTATTAGGTAAATGTGATGGTAGTAGCTTTACGTAGTTAATCGGTCGAGTAGCCCGTCTGTGTGAATGACCGTATAGCCCGCAGCGGAACAATCAAACTTCTTCTGACAGTATTCGACTGCAGGTTCGATCGGTACGGGCGTCACAACAATTTCTGCCACAAAAAGCTATTAATATGTTCAATCTATCGGGAAACTGCAACGGTATTCAATGTTTTTAAAATTTATAATAATAAATTATTATATTAAACAAGCCCAGTAGTTTAGAATTTTTTTTTAACTTTTGGTGGCGAAATTTTCTCTTCAGTTTGCGTGAAAAATGCGACCAAAATGGTAAAAAATGCGTAAAAAAATGGTATTTCATTTTCTGGTTGTCTGTTTGGTTGTCTCTGTGACGAATTGTCATTATTGTCATGATAATAATGAATGCCTACATACACCTAATCCGAGAACAGAAATTCAAACTCATCATTCTCCGCCTCACTGGGAATCGAACCCAGGACCCTTAGCACAGCGATCCGGTAACCATTAGGTACGCGTCGTCGTGTTAATAGATCGTTCTTAAAATCTGGATAATGAGCTCTTCAGCTCTCATTCTTTGTCGGATTGGTATTATTATTATTATTTATTTTCTTTTTTATCATTTATTTTTATATTTATTATAGCCTTTACGCGCAATCTGTTTTATTGACATCTGAATAGCTCTTTCTGCCAATTAGTACAATTAGTCGAGCATTAGAAAGGCGAACTAAGAATAAAGTCACTTATACTGCTGATTAAGGATTTTCTTTTTCCAGTCGCCGGGCGGGTTTTTTATCGCCGCGTGATAAACGAGTCAATTACGGGGATAGAGGAATTTCCTCCGCGCGACTGCGTTCTAGAGTTTGTATCAACAGTGTTAAAACTTTATGAGGAACATCTAGCTAGTAGATTAAAAAAATACGAGCATATTTAAGTGTATTAGTGATACCTACATGAATAAATTATTTTTAATTTTAGCTACACGGTGATAAGTATTCAAAGGAGTCTCGAGCCGGATTTTGATGAAAATAAAACTGCATCATTGGATTTTTGAAAAATCAATATTCCTAGCGAGGAATCGAACCTTTGATTTTGAGAAAAACATACACCTGTATTATTACACAACTCGACAGTATTGCTAATAAGGATGAAATTTTTGGAAAGTATTGTAGTAAAGAAAACATAAGAAATTTATTAGTATATGCAGATAAAAATTGATTTTAGAGGATGTTTCTGTCTGCAAAAGTCGTAAAATAGAGGATTACAAAAAATTTTTTTTTTTTTAAATTCCATGTTCAAAGTGTTCTTCTGTAAAATTAGCTCAATGTCGCTTAGTTAATTTATCCTTTCAAGCGTCGATATTATTATTTATATTTATGGATGGACTTGAATTGAATTGTCCAAGACAGTATTTTAGTATAACTGTTTTAATATTCATTTGATTTCAAAATTCTGATATAATTACTGTATAAGAAAGGAATGCAAATCATATTTATATAAGCAAAACCATTTTGCTAATAAAATACCATGAAAATTCCTAGCGCTACAACGCATCTTATTAGTAGCACAAATATTGCAAAAATGCCAAGGCTTTGTTTCAAGATGGGATCTTTTCATAAGATCGCTATAAAGTAAGAAGAAAGAGGAAGAACGCAAAATGTTAAATGCGTCCAACAATTTTCATAAATTTTCCTTCTCACCGGATGAATTGAATATTGTTCTTTTAAAATGTACAATCATTTGGTGTTATCAAGGATATTCAGGCCATCTGATTTCCGATCCAAATCACTGCGTAGAAACCTTATTATGCACTAGTGCTACTACGCAAAAAAAAAATTGGATGGAAAAAGTCGGAAGAACGAAAAGTCGAAGTATGTTTATTTGGAAAAATAGAACATTAAATTATACGATTCAAATATTTAAACGGGCTGTGTGTAAATATCTTTAAGAGTATTAACACAATCAGTGAATGCATAAATTAGGTCTTTACAGCTGTAATTCAAATGAAACTTGCTCGCAAGAACTTTATGCTCGATATAGGATGGAGAGTTCAACTGTGTGTAAATATTATAAGACTAAGGGCTAAGGGTGGCATCTATAGAGTGTACTTAGCCTTTTCTCATGCTTTATACATATATACATCTCACCCTAATATTAAAAGTAAAAGGTTGCTACGAGAGATTAAGGAAAAGTCGTAAGTAGAGCGCGAGATACAATGTCATAATTATACTTTGATCTAGCCGATTTTACTAAACATTATACAATTTATACATGCTAAGAGTAACGTATGGGCGTTTTGCTGAATTTAATAAAGATCAAGAAGAAAATATCAGTTTATATGATTGAAATTATATTAATAGAGAAATATGAAACTTACGTCCTAGGAATAAAATAGCTTTTGTATTAACACTACTTCAAGTTAGGCTGTTTGGTGTTTGGATATGTAATGTGTTGAGAATAATGTAATGTAAGAAAGGATAGACAGTGTAATGGTATGCGACGTATTACATGGTTAATAAAAAAAATCTCTGCAGACAAACAGCTTTGTGAACATTTTAGAATTGCATTCCCACACTGCGAAACACTTTAAGTATAACAAAAACAATAGTGAAGCCATTAAGAAATTTAGTTGAATAGAAAAACAATACTTGGAGTTGTAAAATATCCGTTTCTATTGAAACGAACTGCACATTCTTTCAAAACTGGTAATAAAAATCCAAGATAATTGATTTGTTTGAAAGGTTTATGGGTTTGGCCATACTAAATGGTTTGCAGATGTGACTGAGCGAAATTTCTAGATAATAACAAGACGCCCTGCTGCTTTTATGCCGGAACCGATAGAGTCAAGGCATGGGCGTGACCGTACAGAACCATGTTAGCCAATGAATAGTGAAAGAGGCTGACATGTTTAATCTTTAGCCAATGAATAACAAATTTGAGAACGGTTATTGTGGGTCCTTTTTTTATTATCCACAGAGGGCGTGGTTTGGGGTGAGAGAAACAAAACTCCAGCGCAGTCAGAGGAGGGGGCAGTCTGCGAAGCAACGCTCACCGGGGCAGTACTACTACCTGTAGTATTAAGATCATTGTGTCCGATCTCATATTAATTGTATTATTATAGTATTTTTCTGAAATTGTATTAGTAAAATAGTAGCGAAAGTGTTAAATTAAATAAAGTCAGTGCAAGTAGAGGGAATCATCGCTTCGAGCCTTGGTAATGTACCTAGACTTTCTTAGATTTTAAAACTAAGATAAACCCCACAATTGTATTTTAAACAATTATAATTAACTTATATTATAAACAATTGATCTCGCAGATTAGAGTGCGATTTAAGAATGTACTCGGAAGAATGGTTAGCATCAATAATGGTGCGTCAGCCTTGGTCCATTTTGGACAAGGTGATTCTATGATTATTCCTATAAAACTTCATGTATCTAGTTATGATTATATTATACGAGATTTGTCAGAAGTACCATAACCGAAGGAGTAACCGTTTAACCGACGGGAAACCTTCTACAATATTAATGTGTACATATTAACACTTGTGGGATTTATTTGTGTACATAATTATCTTGTTTATTCCTAAACCATTTATAAAGCGCAATGTACTTACTAAGTTAGTGTGTTGTCTCTCTATAGTGAGTAAGGCTTTGTGTAAATAAATAACACGAATATGACATCGTAATTAAGCATATCACATATGTAATTAGACTATAAGCGCCACAAGGGTTTTTGGTATGGGCTGCACGTTTTCCCTTGAATTTAGAATGGCTAGCAATGGGAGCCCGGTTTCTAATAGATTTAATGTAACTATTAGAAATCTAAATAATCTTTGCCTTTGAATTGATTTGGAAATTAAACATTTGATATATATATCATCTTTCATTGTTCATCCATGCTCACCTTCGAAGTGTTAACCGTAGGAAGTTATATCAGGATCATAGAGACATTTTGTAGAAGTTCCAACCTTAGTTAAAGTATAACTTGTGGGACATATGACACATATGAATGTACATTCGAATATTAGATTCCTTCTCATATAGCTAATCATACATCACTAACTGTACTGATATTAGAGAGTATTTAACATTATTCTTTTCTTACAATTACATTTGATTTCATTTGATTGGAGTAGAGATTAAATTGAAATTTACATAATTAAGTTATCCACTAATAGGTAAATCATCCTTAGGAACTATCTAGAGGTAGTGAAAATTTGAATACAAAGAGACTGACCGTAATATAAAATTTTATAACCAGTAGACCATAAACGGAGTCTTTGTAAAGAAGGATAACGGGACTCAAGTCCGCGCCTTTAGAAAAGCAGGTAACTACATTTTATAATAGGTTACCAACAATTAAAATACGTCGAAGGCAGCCGGGAGCAGCTGGCTTCGGGAAGTGACTCGACACTACAGTTACGGAAACAACATAAGTATTTGGATTTAATTAACAAGGGTCCTGTATATTCCATACAATCCTTGAGAGATAGATAGGCGAGAGACATTCCAGGCCAGAGGCATTTACCAGTTAACACTCTTGTTGCGATATTTTAATTACTAAAAGCACAATTCCTGCAGAGACTACTGGCGGCAGAAACGGACACTTCCAAACACGTCCTCCCCCGCACAATGACCCTCCGACCTCGATTTGGCCAAATCGAAATATAACAAATTATACAATATATAAATAAAATCCATGGTACCTGGAGCGGGCTTAAATAGCCATAAAAGACCCAAGCTTACGAGCTAGAAGGGCAATATACTCGCTTCGTAGCGATATAGGAGGGTCAGTGCCGCTCCCATAACACGGTTAAGGGCCAGTCACTGGCGTAGGGTTCTTAAGTTGTCGACTGATTCTGGTCAGTGTGGCGGTTAACTTAGTCCCGCACAAGCTTAGCCTCACCACCGTTCTATTCCGATTAATAGAGTATGTATATAATATTTGTTACATAGATACATATAAACGTGTAACTGAGCCTTATTCAATGACTAACTGACTGAGTAAGTTCGAACGTAATTAAGCAAATCGGAGAATGGTGTCGGCTTCGCTTCGTTCCCGCAGAAATTGTGCTGGTCGACAGAATGATCAACCAATAATCAAACAAATAAGGGGCCTTATCAAAGCACTTGAATGTCTCTCTCTTCATTGTATGACGCAATTGGAGTTAACTATAAGCTCAAACAAAGAATAAATTCACTTGTTCATGTCTGAATCAAACTTGTAATTGATTAAATTTATAAAATTAAGATTAACTAGACGATCAGCCTCATTCGAACCACCACAGAATGGTGCCGCGAGACCAGAATTCAGATACGTATTCGAAATAACGATACGACTGGATATACAAAAAAAAAAATACACAACGTAGAAACGCGATTTAGACGAAAGTGAGTTTTAGAAATAAAATAAATCAACACATAGAGAGACAAATACACTGTGCATGTTATAACTATATGTTATATTTATAAATGAGTAATTTTCAGGAATTCAGGAGTTAGTGTGCATGTCGCTATAATTATAAATATAATAACATTTACAAACTATCATAGGTATAAGGAGGAGCATAACGAGCAGTATGTCTTATAAAAATGTACGGTTTACAGGGTTCACGAGTAGTCGGCGGTGCTGAGAAAATTCCCTTGCTTGACCTCTAGACTAATTTTAATTTTAACCTAAAATTTAGTATATTCAGATCACATCTGTATTCCGTTAAAGTCAAGTGGCAACATTACACTAATATAACTAACTTCTTAACAAGATAGGCGAATAGATAGTCAAGTCAAACTTTTGTCAGTATTAACCGAACCCAAAGAGAAAGCGTTAGACAAAGATGGCGACGAATAGAGCGAGACGTAATATAAAACAAAGGAATACGGAGGTTACAGCTCTCAGCGAGGTAGGGACGTCGGAGCAGGTAGTAGATGCGAGCGTACGAAATGAGACCGTAACCAATTCAACATTAAAACTAATATTGGAGAAAATTAACGAATTTGATAAAAAATTGCAGAAACTTTCGAATATAGATAATGCAAGCGTAACAAATAACGTAAATAACGATAATATTTCTGATAGGCAAGAATCAATTAGCTTTGCTTCAACCGATCCCAGTACATCAACTTCCGAGGTTAGGAACATATATGTAGTACAGCCGTCCGTAAACAAGCCAAACTTCGATGGTAAGCCGTTAACGAATCCAATAGTATTTCTAAAGAAATTAAAAGGGTATATTAAGGCGGTGAATGGGTCGAACCGTGAGGTAGATATTGCATTAGGATGTATTACAGGTCATGCGCGGAAGATTATGGATTTATATTCTAAAAACTGGGTTACCTTCGCTGATTTTGAAACAGACTTTAGACGCGTATACTGGACAGAACAGATCCAGGAATCGGTTAGGTATAAACTGATTAACGCGGTGTATACAAGTGAATCGGGAATGTCTATGTCTGAACACTTCGCGAATCATGCCGAATCAATGCAGTCTTTAACCATTATGTTTAGCGAACGGGATTTGGTAAATTCTATAATGAGACATTTCTCTATAGATATTCAGCGCTTGTGGTTTACGCGTCAGGGGGAAGTCAACATAATGGAAGGTATAACCTTTCTACGGAGTTTAGAACAAAATATAAATGAAAACCCGAAGGGTAACATGCGAGTTACAGCAGGTAGAGGGTTTAAAGATAGGCAGTACAATAGGTCACCTTCGACGCGTCCGGTTGTCGCAACAATTTCGGCAAATAGACGAGGGGGTACGTTTAACGCGGGAAGGGGACGAGGAAATCGCCGAGGACATGTAGGTTACAGAACAAATTACAACAGACCGACATTAACCAATACCGAAAGATTTAACACCCGACCGACTGTCGCTTTTGTTAAGGAAAGCGAAAGTTCTAACGGATCGAAACATGTGGGGGAGAGTGAACAAACAAAAAACTAGATTCCCCAACACAAATCCGGTCCGGTATCTTAGCTTTGTGTAACAATGGGGACAACAGGACCACGGAACGCGATACGGTTAGCGTAGCTTATAAAATTCTAACAAATAGTGGCTGGAAACCAGGGGATAGTTTAGGGGCAAAGGTAGGCGGTAACAAACGGCGAATAAGAATTAGTGCGGGCAATGACAGGTCCGACTGTCAGTCGGAAAATAGGAGTATAGGCATTTTATTAGAAGATCAATTCAATAACGTATTGGAATGCAATGATAAGGGCACCACGTGCGAGCGTTGTACGAGGAGGGGATTAGAGCTAAATATTATGTTCCACGAACTCGACGAGCCGATCGATGTGGGGATTGATTATTCTTTACCTAAGTTACCTGAAGTATGCGTGAGATTATACGGTAAGAGTATGAGAGCACTCGTTGATACCGGTAGTCAGATTAGTGGGATAACTAGAGAATTGTATGACTCTATTACAAGGGAGAATGGAATCTTACCTGAAATCGCTATTCCTGCAATTCAAATACAAGGAGCATTCGGGTCACGAAGCGAAAGTACTAATCGTTTAGTTTTGATAGAATTTCAATTAGGAAATACTCTAGTGGAAGCACCTGTATTAGTAATGCGGCGCTTACCTAGATCGCTAATATTAGTGTACGATTGGTTAGAACGAGTAAAAGGAATAGTAAACTGTGGTAGTGAACGGACATTAACGATTGAGCATTTAGGAGTTAGATCTTGCATTAGGCTGAACTCGGAGTGTGAAGTTGAGAGGCTAGGGGGAGAGACAAACGCTGCCACGATTAACTCAATTTTAAATCAAAATACTATGTCTATAGAGCCTAGTATACAGAGCAGAAAACCAGTCGGTGAAGAAATAAAAGGGTTACGTTTTGACGATCCTAATTTAAATAGCGAGCACAAAGAGTTGTTATTGACTGTACTAAACAAACATTGTAGGGTATTTATAGAGAAATTAGGACTGACAGACAGATACGAACACGTTATTAGGTTGACGGATGAAACCCCCTTTGTAAAACATAGCTATCCGGTACCTTTAGCCTACAGAGAACAAGTTAAGACAGAGTTAGAGTTATGGGCTATTATATTTAGTTTGTCTAAGTTCGAAACATATTTGAGAGGAGCGCGATTAGTGATCAGAACCGATCATAAGAGCTTAATATTCCTACAAACGTGCAAATTATTGAGCGCACGAATGATACGATGGGTACATTACATAGGACGTTTCGATTACACTGTTGAGCATGTAAAAGGAAAATTAAATACAGTAGCGGATGTGTTATCGCGACACATAACAGGTGCCACCGATGTATTAACTAACAAGGCCGTCGGACCTGAGATGAATCTATTTAAAACTTCACTAGAACGGGTGATATGTGATAGATGGAAGGAAATAGGTAGTTATCAAAAACGTGATAAGGTCGTTAATGAAATTATTAGGCGCATGAAGGTAACGAGCACGTCTGAATCGAAGTTTTATATACTTAAAGAGGGAATCCTGTATAGAACCGATGTAAAGAAAGACACTTTGAGACTGTATGTCCCCGAGGACTTACAGAAGGATTTGATCATTTCCATACATGAAGAAATAGGTCACTTCGGGCGTTATAAAGTTTATAATTTGATGAAAGGTCGTTATTATTTCTCGAACATGTCTCGCGTGATAGGGAAGGTCGTAAGGTCTTGCGAGACATGCCAAAAGACTAAACACACTTTAGAAACACACACTGGGCCGATTAAAATCGTAATAGCCAACGAGATAGGAGAACGGGTTTTTTGCGATATTTATGGTCCATTACCATCGGGTCGATTCGGGTTTAAATACATATTTGTGATGCAAGACTCATATAGTAAATTAATCAGATTATATCCGCTACGGCAAGCGAGTGGTAAGGCCTCGTTAACATGCGTGAAGAAATTTCATAAAGAAATCCAGGTTAAGGTACTATGCTCAGACAGAGGAGCAAATTTTACTTCGAAGGTTTTCGAGTTAGGTATTCGTCATTTAGGCATCGAACTGACGCATACATCAGTCAGAAATCCCCGGCCAAACTCAACGGAGAGGGTAAATAAAGAACTAGGTCGATTATTTAGGACATATTGTCATAAGTCACACCGATCTTGGGTAGATTTACTACCAGACATAGAAGATTGTTACAATCAATTAATACATACCACAACGGGGTATTCACCTAATGAAATAGTATGGGGAAAAAGAACCTTGTTGTCAACGGATTACGATAAAGACATGGTCAATGTAACCTATGTACCGCAAGAGACACTAGAACAGATTCGCCACCAGGCCCGACTGAATATATCAAAGGCATCAAAGAGTAGGGAGCGTTATTATAACAAAAATCATAAGTTAATAGAATTTGAAGTAGGCGACTTAGTAAAACTTAAAACTTTCTCAATTTCGGACGCAGACAAAAAACTAACAAAGAAATTTATGCGGTTGTATGAGGGACCCTACGTAATAGGAGCAATCCCATATAACAATGTATATACCTTGATAGACGTTCGTACAGATAAAGTAAAAGGTAATTACAATGCGATTCACCTGTTTCGCTACTACAAGGACGTATGAGAACAGTAGTACTAGGATTAGTTATGAGAACTGAATAGGGCTTTGTTTAAGGGACTAACACAAGCAAAGGAGGGCTTACAGAGAATAGACCTGCTATCGCGTCGGGAGTCGAAAAAAAAAAAGGGATGTGGATAGGATAGGCCTAGCGTGAGTCTATATGTATATAAAATAGAAATTTTAAAATCACTTGTAGTTACCATGAAGCATAGCAAGATTAAGTGTTTTAAAATTCTATTTGGGGGAGTGTGTAATGGTATGCGACGTATTACATGGTTAATAAAAAAAATCTCTGCAGACAAACAGCTTTGTGAACATTTTAGAATTGCATTCCCACACTGCGAAACACTTTAAGTATAACAAAAACAATAGTGAAGCCATTAAGAAATTTAGTTGAATAGAAAAACAATACTTGGAGTTGTAAAATATCCGTTTCTATTGAAACGAACTGCACATTCTTTCAAAACTGGTAATAAAAATCCAAGATAATTGATTTGTTTGAAAGGTTTATGGGTTTGGCCATACTAAATGGTTTGCAGATGTGACTGAGCGAAATTTCTAGATAATAACAAGACGCCCTGCTGCTTTTATGCCGGAACCGATAGAGTCAAGGCATGGGCGTGACCGTACAGAACCATGTTAGCCAATGAATAGTGAAAGAGGCTGACATGTTTAATCTTTAGCCAATGAATAACAAATTTGAGAACGGTTATTGTGGGTCCTTTTTTTATTATCCACAGAGGGCGTGGTTTGGGGTGAGAGAAACAAAACTCCAGCGCAGTCAGAGGAGGGGGCAGTCTGCGAAGCAACGCTCACCGGGGCAGTACTACTACCTGTAGTATTAAGATCATTGTGTCCGATCTCATATTAATTGTATTATTATAGTATTTTTCTGAAATTGTATTAGTAAAATAGTAGCGAAAGTGTTAAATTAAATAAAGTCAGTGCAAGTAGAGGGAATCATCGCTTCGAGCCTTGGTAATGTACCTAGACTTTCTTAGATTTTAAAACTAAGATAAACCCCACAATTGTATTTTAAACAATTATAATTAACTTATATTATAAACAATTGATCTCGCAGATTAGAGTGCGATTTAAGAATGTACTCGGAAGAATGGTTAGCATCAATAATGGTGCGTCAGCCTTGGTCCATTTTGGACAAGGTGATTCTATGATTATTCCTATAAAACTTCATGTATCTAGTTATGATTATATTATACGAGATTTGTCAGAAGTACCATAACCGAAGGAGTAACCGTTTAACCGACGGGAAACCTTCTACAATATTAATGTGTACATATTAACACTTGTGGGATTTATTTGTGTACATAATTATCTTGTTTATTCCTAAACCATTTATAAAGCGCAATGTACTTACTAAGTTAGTGTGTTGTCTCTCTATAGTGAGTAAGGCTTTGTGTAAATAAATAACACGAATATGACATCGTAATTAAGCATATCACATATGTAATTAGACTATAAGCGCCACAAGGGTTTTTGGTATGGGCTGCACGTTTTCCCTTGAATTTAGAATGGCTAGCAATGGGAGCCCGGTTTCTAATAGATTTAATGTAACTATTAGAAATCTAAATAATCTTTGCCTTTGAATTGATTTGGAAATTAAACATTTGATATATATATCATCTTTCATTGTTCATCCATGCTCACCTTCGAAGTGTTAACCGTAGGAAGTTATATCAGGATCATAGAGACATTTTGTAGAAGTTCCAACCTTAGTTAAAGTATAACTTGTGGGACATATGACACATATGAATGTACATTCGAATATTAGATTCCTTCTCATATAGCTAATCATACATCACTAACTGTACTGATATTAGAGAGTATTTAACATTATTCTTTTCTTACAATTACATTTGATTTCATTTGATTGGAGTAGAGATTAAATTGAAATTTACATAATTAAGTTATCCACTAATAGGTAAATCATCCTTAGGAACTATCTAGAGGTAGTGAAAATTTGAATACAAAGAGACTGACCGTAATATAAAATTTTATAACCAGTAGACCATAAACGGAGTCTTTGTAAAGAAGGATAACGGGACTCAAGTCCGCGCCTTTAGAAAAGCAGGTAACTACATTTTATAATAGGTTACCAACAATTAAAATACGTCGAAGGCAGCCGGGAGCAGCTGGCTTCGGGAAGTGACTCGACACTACAGTTACGGAAACAACATAAGTATTTGGATTTAATTAACAAGGGTCCTGTATATTCCATACAATCCTTGAGAGATAGATAGGCGAGAGACATTCCAGGCCAGAGGCATTTACCAGTTAACACTCTTGTTGCGATATTTTAATTACTAAAAGCACAATTCCTGCAGAGACTACTGGCGGCAGAAACGGACACTTCCAAACACGTCCTCCCCCGCACAATGACCCTCCGACCTCGATTTGGCCAAATCGAAATATAACAAATTATACAATATATAAATAAAATCCATGGTACCTGGAGCGGGCTTAAATAGCCATAAAAGACCCAAGCTTACGAGCTAGAAGGGCAATATACTCGCTTCGTAGCGATATAGGAGGGTCAGTGCCGCTCCCATAACACGGTTAAGGGCCAGTCACTGGCGTAGGGTTCTTAAGTTGTCGACTGATTCTGGTCAGTGTGGCGGTTAACTTAGTCCCGCACAAGCTTAGCCTCACCACCGTTCTATTCCGATTAATAGAGTATGTATATAATATTTGTTACATAGATACATATAAACGTGTAACTGAGCCTTATTCAATGACTAACTGACTGAGTAAGTTCGAACGTAATTAAGCAAATCGGAGAATGGTGTCGGCTTCGCTTCGTTCCCGCAGAAATTGTGCTGGTCGACAGAATGATCAACCAATAATCAAACAAATAAGGGGCCTTATCAAAGCACTTGAATGTCTCTCTCTTCATTGTATGACGCAATTGGAGTTAACTATAAGCTCAAACAAAGAATAAATTCACTTGTTCATGTCTGAATCAAACTTGTAATTGATTAAATTTATAAAATTAAGATTAACTAGACGATCAGCCTCATTCGAACCACCACAACAGGACGTAAATTATTCTTTACACTCTACACTCACATGACGGGTATCGTTTTCCAATAATTATCTACTTATTTTGAGCATTGGTAGCTTAATGATTTTCACGTCGCGTTAGTTCAATACCTCGTAAACAACTTTGCATTGAATCCAGCTTCTCACAAAGAATACGAAAGAAAGAATACATAATGCCATTAACATTTGTATTGTATAACTAGCTGTGCCACGCGGTTTCGCCCACGTTAATTTGTGAAAAAAACTAAATACTTAAATATATGATGTTATATGGGCTATAGCCTTCCTCGATAAATGGACTATCAAACACAAAAAGTCTATCAAGTGTAGGTATAACGACCGGGTTGCTCATTTGCAAGATTCCCTTCAAATAAATGTATTCGTCATAATTAATCGGAATTCCACTAATGGGACAATTCATTGTATAATTTCCTTGTACCGTACAATTCAAGTTCAAAAACTTTTAATAATAAAAGTATCTCTGATACACTTACGACTTTGTAACATCTAATAATTTAATTGTACCTGTATTCCATAATAAAGATTATGATTGATTGATTTCATTACTTTGAATTTGAATTGGACAGTACAAGTACACTTATAATTACATACTTATAAGTGGTATCACTGATACACTTATACCCATATGATTAAATGATTTGAAGTACAAGGAAGTTATAGAGTGACGTCTATGAGGTTTCCCTTCGTAACTCTACGTCACTGGCCTATATCGCCAACACTGTTAAATTACCCACTATAAATTATTCCAAAGCCTTCACACTGCTTTTGGATTATCAATTGGTTTCAGTCTCGACCATGATTATATTTGGGTTGAAGTTTAACTGTTTATTTATCACAAATATAGTGTTTTTTGCGAAGAAATTTAAGAATTAAAGATTTTTTATTGGTTAAAAAAATATATGTAATATTTTATTTACATGTTTTTGGGACCCACCTTTTAAGCATCAGTAATGCCTGTGTTAGGGGGTCCCGCTCTTCCATTTTGTACGTCTAGATATATTGGACTAATACTTAAAATTATAACATTAAAGATTATAAGATAGGTTTGGAGTTGTACAACAAGGATGCAATGTGCTGTCTGTATAAGTGTGTGTGATGAATGCCAGAAAACCAGACTTAAGGTAACCACCTAAAGTCTGGTTTACACGTATTAAGTAGTTAAGTAGTTAACTAAATTTTAAGAGAATAATTTTTAGTGTGCGTCCAAACGTAATAACTTAGTAAAGCTCTCTAGTTCATATGATTCTTCACAACCTACTTATATACTTATCCATTTTACAAAATTTTAATTAAAAGTCCAAATGCGATAAGTGATAAACCTCGCCCGAGGTGCCTCGCCTAGCCTTAACAGAAAAATTTCTAAATTACTTCTTTACTTTCGTACTAAATTTTAACTACTAAATTGTCCGTTTATATTTATTTTATTTATTTTATTTTATATGTCCGTTTATATGTATTAATTTATTTAAAATTTAGTTATCAATTTAACTATATAATACATGTATACCGAAAATAAGGTCCTACATTTATAATCCGCCTCGAATTCTAAATCGTAAAGAAGTAAAAATTTAAATTGAAAACAATGTTCCACAGACAATGTATTAAATATTCCTATTTTATAATATAATATTTGTATTTCTTGTACTTAGCCTGGGTCAGTGCAGCCACAGGTCTTTCACTGAGAGAAAGTCGTAGAATATTCCTTCCAACCCATTTAAAGCTTCAATACCATCAGAAAACGTACCCTACTTTCATGGATCTAGAAAGGTTTCAATATGGATCGCTATCAGAACCTTATACGTAACATTTGCTTATTGTGCCCTTTTCATACCGTGCGTAATGAAATATAACAGATTCAAATAATGGATCAAATAAATAGCTCATAAAATATTCGGGATCCGGGAAATTTAATTTTCAGGATTTCATTTAAAAAGTTGAAATTGTTTACATTCCAATTAAGATGCTGATTTTGATTTCAGTTAATGTTACAAATATTTGAGAATTTCAATTAAGAGCTTCAAAATTGTGAGGATAATCATTTATAAATTAAACTTTAAAATGGAAGGAACATTAGAATTTAAGCTAGAACTGAGCGAATATGTTTGTATTTTCCCAGGCGTTACTGAATTCTTATTGAGTAAGCCATAAAAACAATTTTTTATTTTTATTATTAAAATTAGTTATTACGTTAGTATAATAAATCCCAAAAACTTCCAATTATATTTCTTCTGATTATAAAACAAGAGTAACTAAATAGTGAAAATAAATGGCAATGCCTTTCTTCAGGTGTCATCTGATGACTTTCAAGTAATATTTTTGAGTGTCTTGCAGATAGATTTGCATCCAAATCGATTGATAATAATTTGTTTTATCATTCCTCGCTTATTCGCGCATAGTAAGACCTCTTTGGTTCTGGGATAGTTCAATTTAATGTAGCAAATACCCAGCTTTGATAAACAAAGTAATATGCGCGCCAAGGGTCCTGGGTTCCATTTCCAGCGAGGAGGAATTTTAAATGATGAGTCTTTATGTGTTGTCCATGACACCCACGATACAGGGAATCCTAGTGTGGGATATGAGTGTGAAGTTTTATTTAAGATATTTATTTAATACTTACTTTATAACGGTTTTTAGGCATGACGTTATGGCCAAAATAGTTTTTATTCTCTGTCTGGTAGGAACAGCGTCACGTAATATCGTCCGAATAGGCGGAGTAGTATATCTATATTTTCCTCCTTTTGGTTTCTCTGTGGTCGGGTAAATAAGTCATACACCAAGTACATCGCTCACACCTTGTGTCCATTCAAGTCCGCAGCTTTTATCGATTTTATCATAAGTAATCAACTGAGTTAGGCAATAGCGGAAGTTCGTAAGAATTAACATCGCTTAAAATCCAGTAGCTTGTATCGATTCTAAGTAATCGACTGAGTCAAGAAACAGTGGGCGCAGTTGGTAGCTAGATTGGTGACCGTTAGTGGAAAAACATTCTTGAGCGCATTCGTACTTCGTGGCGTTATCTTTGACAGCATGCGTCAACCTTCCAACACTTGAGGTTACCACTAACGCATGGTATGGTATGCTCCAGATTTTAGATTCTAGACACTAATGAAAGTATATGAAAAGACGCACTAAACTAACAAACTAACACTAAAAATCCGATCTATTAATAACCATTACATAAATTCGTTTTTTAATAAATCGGTGGAATTTTAAAACATTTGACGAATTAAACATCATTAAGCATAACTACGAGTAGTTAGTTAACATTTTTCATCTTTAAAATGACCGCACAGATTTAAAATGTAAGCTTGGAAAAGTTGAAACAGTTCTCTGGAAGTTTCACTAACGTTAATAGAGTTGCAGAAATTTTTCACGTCAAATTAGGCTTCTTACAATTTAAATTAACTGTTGTGCGATTAAATTAATTGATGTAACGAAGACAGACTACTACCCTATATTGGGCGCTAAACAGACAATCTTGCTTCAGTCAGCCGTCAAACGACTCGTCGTGTTTCGGACTTGTTGAGGCCCAGTTCTTTTTTATTCTCTTCTTTCTTAGCTGCCAACGCATCGCTGATGCTGTTGCTTATATCCACGATAACCATCATATGGGTTGTCAGTACGTTTGTCGGCATTTTGCATAAAAAAGAGGTATTATAGTCAGTCCTGGATTTGTCAATAGGCCGTATAGGCCGCGGCCTAGGGGCGGCAGATTTAAGAAGATGATAGGTATTATAGATGATTTTGCTGTTAAAAAGTGTCGTAAAAATTGTAATTCTTGTTTTTTTTTACACATTTTCCTAGTGACTAATTCAGTGCCTTCCTTACTATGAATGGAAAATTATTGTTTTAGAAAGATATAACATGGGGGCAGAAAAAAACCTACACTCATAAAAAATATAAATCCGTCACTGATTATAGTCCAGTATGGCAACCGAATAATTTAATAAAAACCCTTAAAAACCCATTCTACGTCTATCATATCTATCATAAGTAGACGGGACGGGCAGACTATTTCAGTCCTTAATAGCTTAGATAATAATGAGGCAAACATCGTCCATAACGGAGTAATGTCACGTGTCATATGTTGGATTGTTCAGCAACGGAAAGGGAATACGGGAATTACCGTTATATCTTATGATTCCCTAATATCACAGATTAAACCGACAGCTCATTATGACATTGTTATAAGTGCAACGTTTAATATTATGTCATCTGTGGTTTAGTTTAATAATTTAAATATACAATAGAATCTATTAGTTGCAATTTGACCATAAAATACAATTACAAAATGATGATAATTATAATATGTGGTCTTCAGTCATTTGCACAAGTAAATAACTATTAAAAAAAAGCCAAAAAATGACGTGCATAAGTGTATCAGTGATACCTATATGAATAAATTATTTTGAATTTGAAAAAAATTTGAATTTGAATTAAATCTCCGTAATTTTGGTGTCATCTGACAAAAACACTCCACTGATATATTATTATATTATTCTTAATAATAATAACGCTTCACACTCATAGCCCCACACTAGGATTCCCTGTGTCGTGGGTGCCATGGACAACACACAAGACAAAGACACTCACACCCAGACCGAGAACAGAAATTCAAACTCATCATTCAAATTTCTGCCTCGCTGGGAATCGAACCCAGGACCCTTGGTGCGGCGATCCGGCATGGTAACCATTGCGCCACACGGGTCATCAAAAATATTATGATTCAATGACGTAATAAGGTGTGAGATTGTTTGGTGATGATAATATGTTATTAACATATTATGTTACTAACATATTAGTTATGATAATAGTCGTACAATCGTAGTCGCAGCCTTGTAACAAGCCTTACACGTTCTTGTCCAACAAAAAGAGCTAATTATAAAAACATTCCTCAAGTCCAGCCAGCTAACGACGCGAAAACGGTAGAATTGTAATTTTCAGGCCCTTAGAATATCTTCTGAAGGAATTCCATTTACTATGATTTATGCGTCTGTTGGCTCGCGAAGTTATAAATTTTTTGCGGAGTTCGCATTTTATTACGGCAGTTCTTTGTTAAATATAAAAATAATCTTGCTCTGAGGACATTTACTGATTTATAATTGTGGTGTAGAATTATTTTTACCTATGATGGTAAGATCTTTTTAGAAAATTTAGTATTTAATAATTTATTTTAGTATGTTCGCTGTATTCAGTAAATTCATCCCCTTCCCCATAACAACTCCCCTTCAAACAGAAAATTTTGTAACACACAAATCTAACCCTTTCATACCCCACTCGGGTATGTTCGCGGAATCCAGTAAATTTATCCACTTGCCCATAATTGCCCCCCCCCCTCCCTTAAAACAATTTTGTAATACAAAAATCAAGTCCTTTCATTTGATACGTCAAACTTATACGAGTAACACCACTAGGTTTTTCCGTCGGGGGTTAAATAGTGTATTTTATGTATCACATACTCACAATATTAAACAGTAAGTTCCTGTTTTAAAAAACGGCGCCGACAGACTAGACTTTATAGAACGTTCATTTCCGTCCGAATACTTCCGTTCGAATATTTCCGTCCGAAGAATAAACTGAGTTACTCTCAAGTCGCGCCTAAAGAAGTTTTACTTTAAAATTCAAGTAAATTTAAACCACTTGCATATTCCCTAATTTATGAAAAACGCTGTCAAGCATTGATAGGCCGTTATTTGTGAGCAATAATATTGCATTTTCTTATCATTTCTCTGAGGCAGCCTATACACATTTGGTTTATGTAATAGTCAAACGTGTAAATATGTACACGTGCATACATACGTACGTATTACCAGCACAGATATAGGGTCCATCGATACTGTGATTACCAGTATGAGACCAAAAATTCTTGGATGCATGAAATTGTAATTTTCACGCAAAAATCGCTTCAAACTCTGTTAACCTATTTCTCTAAAACAAGTGGCTCACTCAGTAGCGATGTGTTTTATGGTTCAACATTATGTAAAATTTTACGACTTATTGTAGGCGTTTGTTCAAATTATAAAAGTTACGATTGTGTTCCAAATTATATGGTGCAATTACTTTAAGACACTTTGCGATAATGGTCAAAGTTCTTGCTCCTTGTTATTATTATGGTCGTTATTATTACTTATTGTTGAGTTATTTAAAGGACTTTTAGGTCTTTTGCTTTGTGTACCCCATCAGTTGTAATATGTAGATTGTTTTCAGTTTGTACTAATATTGTAGGCTTTATCCCAATAAGCTCAAGTTTTGATTAAATCCCAATACAAATTTGTAACAACTGGTACTAATCTTACAAACCAAACTCAAGATCGAGCTATGGCTAAAATGCAAACTAATTCCGATACCTTTATACAATTATGTTAAAACAACTCTTACTAAGCAATGATAAGAACGAATTTTAAACGAGACAAAAGAATCTTTTTCAAGAGTTAAAAAAACACATAAGGAGAACTTATCTTGCGACCAAATTGCTTTGTAACAGGTGACCAAAATATTCTAGGTCGTAGCTCTTAATCTGTAAAAATAGGACTTAAATTTGCCTGTACACAGAGCCGTTGTGAAATGTTATGGTTAAACGATGTTTTATGTCCTTTGTAATCCTATACCAAGTTTTAACAAGGTTTCTCTCGACTTAGAACTCTCACAACAGAGGGTTGAAAAAATATTGGAACATTCTAAAAGTTGCAAACTGTGAAAATTAATACTTAATTGCAATAATAATATTATTTTGATTCAATATTTATTTTTAAAACGGAGTTTTAAATGATACATTTATGAAAGAGTCAGTTAGTTTCAGTGCTTTAATGGTAGTTTTGGATTAAATCTTGCTTTTTCAACTTAATACAAGCTATTTATTTGTAATTCTAATATACAAGCCAATACAAAACTATACATATAACTATTTACACTATAAAATACTTGAAAGTAAAAATAAAATTAATTAAAACAAATGCATATACGTAGGCCCTTACAGCGCAGTACCTTAGATGCTGGCATTTTAATTTTTAAACGCTTTTATTTAGCTTCACTTCGGAGCATCAACGCATCAAATCTTCAATATTATGATCAAAATGCTACTCTATTTACACGGCAATAAGGTTATTAATCGCTTTTATATTTAGCTTCACTTCGGAGGATCAAAGGATCAAATCTTGTAACGTTAATTTGAATGACTTCCCTTTAATGAAAATTGATGAAATTTGGCAGACATGTGTATTTCCGATGACAATACACGAAAATCATATTTTAAACTAATTTTCATTGTTTATTTGTTGTTAAATTAAAAAAAACGATTTTCAGACTTTAGACGCATAATTCTCTATGTTCTATTTTACGTAGAGACTTGAAATTTTCACAACTTGTAGCTAATTTTATAAACTAAACATTGAAATAAAAGCGTTTAAAAAAAAAAAATTTTTTGGATTCAACTTATTTACTTATTTCTTTAAAAAGATGCCATCCCGACGCTCGCTATGTTTTTAAAGAAATAAGTAAAAAATTAAAATGCCAGCATCTTAGGTACGCGCTGCAAGGGCCTAGTATTTTAACGCCGAAAGCTTTAAAAATGTACGCTGACCCAAGATTTCCATATTTAATAAACTTACCAGAGGTAAGTGTCGATATTTCAATGTCGACGCTTGATTCACCGAGAAAATGAGCGGTGAAAAAACGTCTTGTTTCGGAGTGCAATGGAAAACCCTTAGTTACGTTGTTAAATAGTGTTAGATTAATGTGTTTGTATGTCTTATCTAATTAAAATACCTTCCGTTTAATGATTCGATGCCAGGTAAAAACAAAAAAGATTTTAAGTCGCAAAATTCAGCTACAGTCATTCAGTCTCATCAACCCCAAACGTGGTCACACTCCTCCGAAACGGCTCGATCGATTTTTATGAAATTTGTGTATATTTGGTAGATATGAGAGTAGATCGTAAAGTATTTTTTATACCGCTCGATGATTAGGGTTCCCAGGAGATCTGGATTTACGCGCGAAATGCTCTCACGCAAACGAAGTCGCGGGCACAACAGCTACTATCAGCAATCTACATATATATTCTATAATTCACTGGCTACTAGGTATATTATATTAGGATTATCTATTTCAAAAAGGGTTACAAATTTTGCTAAAAAAGGATTGCTACAAAGTTGTTTTACGTATTATTACACATTGCATACTTTGCAGTCTTTGCCCGCAAACTTCTGTATTGTCGACAATTCCTTTGATAGCCTTTAAGTCTTTTTAACCAAGCATTTATATTTGCAATCCGTTTGTCATGTCCACGCGAGCGAAGCGGTGGTCGGTCCATTTTAATCTCTTGCAGTCTAGAACATCTATCACATTTAGCATTTTGCTTTATGTCCATGTTGTTTGTCGTTTTTCCAATATTTGCGGTATTTTGTTTTTTAGTTGTTTGACACGCCTAAGTCGAGTTTTATAATATAATATTATAATATTCCATATTCCATACGAGTAATCTGTTTAGAGGAATTGTTTGTTTTTTTGTGATAAAAAAGAAAGAATACTTCAGAACCAATTCTTGAAATAAATAGATTAATTTTTATTTACTGGATACAGGTTGGTATGTATAAATATGTGTAATTATGGATACGTTACAGTCTATAACTATAGGTAAACACAAAATAAACAGATATAAAAATTGAAAAACAAAAATTAACAAAAATTTCCCATTTGTAGTTCGATAACTGCATATCCAATCTAGAAGTAGGTAGGTACCTAATTTAATTAATAATAATAATTAAATAATAATTAATTAATTAATAATAATTAATTAGGTAATTTTCAAATTGATTCATAATAATTCGTTGTAAGATAAAAACCATGTAAAAATATTATAACCGATTAGAGAATCTCTCCACTAGGCGTCCAGAGACTAGTGTAGTATGTAGCAACTATTTTATCTTAACTAAGCTTTAATAAGCTTTGCAGGTAATTCCTTGGCATAGTTTCTGAATATTAGTTAAGGTGAAGTTACACGAGCAATTTTTAAGTTATTATTTCCCGGCGACAATTGCCAAACGTAATGCAATCAGTGGAACAATCTGGAGCAATTTATAAAAATTGGGGCAATTATTAAGATACTATTTCTCTACTATTTACTACTTCTCACTGCAAGTTTTTGCTCCATTGAATTGCTCGTGTAGAACATATTGCCTAGTTTATTTAGTTGCTCCATATCGCTCAATTCATACTGGAGCCACAATGGAGCAAGAATGGAGCAACTTAGGGCAATATAGAAATTGCTTGATGTTGCCGTGACGCCAAAATTGCCTAGTTTTGCCGGCAATTCAGCAATTTCAGTTGCTCGTGTAACTGCACCTTTAGTGAAACATGCAGCTTAAACTCAGCTATTAAATGTCGCATGTACACACTGCATTATTCAACTTCTTAACATATTCAGCGAGATGTGACTACTTCTTTAAGACCTTCAGTGTAAGGCTCATTTTTAATTAATAATTTTAAAGTTTTTATATACCTTTGCTATAAAGGAAAATGTATCAAATTTACAGATACAACTAATGAAAGTGACTAAAACGATAAAACCTAAACATGATTTTTAAACGATTTTATTTTTTAATAAAGCTTGATAAAGTTTAGTAACTTTTGAGTGGCTATTGGGCAATAGGTCTCCCGATGTAAAGCAGAGGCGAAATATAAAACAACTATATTTAGATGTTTGCTTCGATAGTGATCGAACCCGAAGCGAAGCGAATGACTTTCTTTTCTCAGGTGAAAATATTAACGCTCGAATTTTGTATAGAACCGAAGACCCTCGTAGGCTTGTGGCGGACGTTCGGACGTGAGTTTTTAAAACATCGTCTACGAAATCTGCTGTCATTGAAGTGGACCGCTTTCTGTAAATATTAGCATATCTACATTTACTTGCAATTTTATATGATAAACTAGTAAGCCCTTTTTATGTAACTAGCCAACAGACGAGCTATCGTTCCACCATCGCCTATCCTATGGAAATCAGCAACACCAAAGCACTAACCCCTCTACTTTCCACCCCTATGGAACATACACATTAGGCATTAACAAAGAAAAATTAACAAGTAATACTAATATACGAAGACCTTAAGCCATTAAAAATGATTTGAACGAAAGTTGATATCAGAAGGAAGCAATCATCTACTCTGCTCTTTTATCAGCCGAGGAAAATCATAAGTAGAAAAAGGACACGTATATTTCACAGAGAGTAATTCTCGTATTTGTAACAGTCTATCCGTCCTGACTATAGCTTTGCGTGAATAACTTTGAATTGAATATCTCCAAGAAGTGGTGAAGGGTTAGAGCTGGATTGATTATGTCTGCAGCGAGGGATTTATATTCATGAGACGTCATTTACAATTGCAGGAAAGGACTCTTTCATCGTATTGTATAGAAAGTTAGAAGCTCTAATAAGAAATGGATTGATGTACCACTTTCTTTTGTTAGCAACGCTTTAAACGTCACAAAGAGACAAAAAACCTGAAAATAATTGGTTTGGGATCTAATAAATATTAAATACCTCCAGATTAATTTCTCAATTAGCTTACATGTTAAGATTTCGATCAATATCTAATGTAGATATGGTTTGCAGCTTATACATATAATATCATTAAGTGATTTATTTTTGACCATTCTCAGTTGGAAATCTGAAGGTCTCTGCGACCCCAAGATTCAGTTTGATATGCTGAAACATGTGAGATCATAATTTTGTAAAAGTGGCATGTAAAATCTGGGATCGAACTCTTAAGCCGAGTTCGGTTTTATTAATACTTGCCTATGACGTCTTAAATAAAACGAAGTTATTGTAGTGGTACTATTATAACTCACACACACACACACATACATACCACACGCTTCAGAGTGCGCGCTTATGAGATAGACAGATAACCAGAGACATAATTATAACTTTAACTACCACGAGGTAATTTTCAAAGTTCAACAACTTTGGGCGCATTTAAACATTTAAGTACCTACCCGAATGGGTAAATTGAATAATTGTGTAGTAAAGGCTTTTGCAATTTGGCAAATATATTCGGCAAAATGACTTTATTTACATAAACCCAAAAGTTCACCTTTGGGCATGATTATATTCTTCGCGAGCAAAATATTTTCGTGCGATATTACCTTTTCAAACATTAAGGCTTACGCCCTTATTCCATCCATAACTCTGGCCTCAATATTGTAGACCAAGAGCTTGCTGAAAGGACAGTTTTGGTAATTACTAAATCTATAGATATCTAATAATATCTATGTGTTACCGGCAATATGGATACTTGTGGTATTTTATACAATCCCTAGGTAATGTATACAGGGTGTAACAGGGATGGTGGATCAACGGTGGCCCAGGGGTGGGGGACCTCAATACCTAACAATTTAACTCCCCATGTTTGGTTAGCAATATTCAGTGGTTCAGCAGATATTTGAAAAATTGTGGCTTTTTTGAAAAAATTCGATTCTTTTCTTTAATTAATAAGGAACTTCCTTCCAATAATAAAAAAAAATTAATGGCAGCCACTCCAAGGCAGATGTGGGTATTTTTTATGCTTAAAAAAGACAAAACTTTTTTTGGGGATGTCCTTTAAAGACTCTGAAACTATCCAAACGCTATGCCCCGAAATGGTTTCATTTGAAAGGCGATAATGCGAAGATGGTTTGAGACTACTAAAGTAATGCATTAGGTTTAAGCGGTCCATTCATGAAGTAGATTTACGAATTATCCCATACAATTTTAGTGCACACGCCTGGTATGCACAAGTATAACATAATCATGAAACAATTAAATAATTTTACCGTTTTAATATGAATTAGCCTACAAGTTAGGAATTAGGATGGAAGTTTTATTAGGAGTTTAGTAGTTAATGTCTTGACTATTTTTTGCAATAAATTTAATAAAATGAATGTTACTAATTAACAGAACTATATCAAAACAAACCTTCGAATATGATTTTGTCCCATTCGGTGTCGAAACCCTTGGTCCGTGGGGTCCTAGCACTATAAGGCTTCTTAAGAAAATAGCAAAAAGGTTAGTCGACATCACAGGAGACCGAAGAGCTGGCAGCTACTTCGGACAAAGAATTAGTCTAGCTATTCAAAGGGGGAACGCTGCCAGTATCATCAGAACCTTGCCTAAAGGGACTCCTTTTTATAATATATTTTAGTTATTATATATGTTTATAAGGTTTTGTAGTTTTAGGATCAATTCTAGTATATGTATATACTTGTGTATTTAAGAAATTTAAATAATTCTCACTGAAATTTATAATAGGTAGTAAACAAACATAATATTGTATTACTAATTCTTATCAAGGCTTTTAGGACTAGTAGTATAAGTATTGTAAGATGTTTTAGATGAAAAGTTTTGGATAACTCGTTGGATTGGAAATAAACTGCAAAACATTATCATATGATGTAGAGGTCGAGGTTTCTATTTTTAGGAAACTAGCAAGAAACTTAGAGGCTAGCAGAAGCTACGCAGATTTCCATTTTCCATCAAACTTTTAAGGCCGCGTCCATTCGACTGTCACCCTTTATCTAGCAGATACTAACTTTGGTACTAATATTGGGAGAAATATTTCCTTATATAAATTGATTGTAAGGTTTATAATATGATTGCGTAGAGAAGTTTGAGATTCATGTTTTTTCCATCGTAAATTATATGGCAGCTTGTGATTGCAAAACATTTATGAGTGTAGTTATCTCTTGGAAAGGGAATATTTTTTAATGGTATTATGCCGTAATTTAGATTACTTTAGGAAACACGATGTTTTAGTTTGTAGTTAGTCAAGCACAAATGACAAATAAGAAAGAAAACTTGTTTCAGGACATAAACAAAAGATATCACCAAAATACTATACACCTATATAATCTCTAAGATTATATATATATTAAATTATATTACTTTATATTTTGATAACAAATAACGCAAATAAAGTATTGACAAACAAATACAAGCCCACGGCCTATACGCTTTGCTGTTAAGAGCAGTTAGAGTCCCACATTATCAAATTTACGTCGGAGTAACCATCCATGAAAGGTGCTTTGTTTTCACGCTATTTGCTGCGTAACGATGCCTCTGTAAATAAAATGTTTTATGTATATTCCAACATACTGTTAAATTGATCCGATTTCAATTGTGTTCGAATACAATTATTTTTCGAGTTTTTTATTTACAGTTATTATTATGTACATTTGGTTTGATACTTGGACTTGGCTGGAAACCCTCACGTAGTAAAAGTATAATAGTTAAATGTTTAGAAATAGTATAAAAAAATTTAAAAACAACCGCCTGCTATCAAAAAACCTATCATGATATACCTTTTTGAAATACTTATGTAGAGTTCTTTATTTTTACACCCATAGTGCAATAATCGATTTATTTTTATTTTTTGACACTTCAAACACCACCATATTTGTTTTTTTTTAATTTCGCTTATCTAAGAATACTAGGGTTATCAAGACGAATCTAATGATATCTCAATTGTATAAATCCGTTTGGTGGTTTGGAAGTAACGAGGTAATAAAGAATATTACAAACATATACGTACAAGCATACTTACAAGATATGCGCAAAAAACATAACGCTTCCTTGGCAGTCAGGTTGTCGTAATGAGCAAGGTTCTTATTACGACATAAGGGAACGAAATATGTAGATGAATTAGTTTCCAGGTGAGTGTTGAGGTTTATTCTTTTCTTTTCTTTTTGTCTGGCAACGCCAAGGTTTTTTGGTGTTTAAGATGTCCATGATACAATGACCAATTGACCACTTACACAGTTTGTAGGCTATTTATTTAAAAAAAAATCCACGGTTCCAAAAACACTTCATACAACCGAAAATTAATAATGATAAAAAGCCCATAAAATATACGCTCAACTTCAACTTGCGTTTCGACTGGAGCTTTGCGTCAGTTATGTAAATTTGTTATCAAAACTTTTTCTCATTTATTTAAAAAGCGCGCATTCATCAACCCTAAACTGTTCCATTAATTTGGTCGCGCAAACTTGATAATGGAGTTAGGAAGACCAGGGATGGGTTGGATGGACTTGGAATACTAATTTTCAGTTGGACCTGGACTTCAAAGTTTTAATAATAGGTTTACTGAAGCCTAAGCTATGTGGATATTGGTGGAAGGGTTGATGGCCAGTCGGCGTACGTAGTAATCGGCCAATACTAGGCCAATACACTATAATGTTGTATCCAAAGAACTTTAATATGGTCTTATGAGAACAACTGGTAATGTAGTTTGCTGGCTTTTTCCATTAGTTGTATCCAGGTAAAGTCTCTCCTTCTTTGAGAGTCTGTAGCCTACGCTGTCAAAGTGGAGATTGTTGAAAGCTTGGTTAGTAGCCAATTCAAGAGCTGGAAGTTGTTATCCTAAGAACTTTGATATGGTGTAATGGTTCTAACAAACAGGATTGACAGACATGTGATATCCTCACCGTGAGCAAGAGGCTTCGTTTTAGTAATCAAGAATTTAAAGATTAAAGTATTTCTCCCTAAAACTTTCCATCTCAGTTTTCTGAGAATAGCCAATCAATAGACAATAGAAGCAATAAAACTTACAGTATTGGAAAAAAATCTAGGTTCTAAATCTCTAAATCTAGGTTTATACTGAGCACTAGTGACTCGCGTTTCTTTTACTGTCTTTGGAATAAAATTCCTGCATTTGTAGCTTGCACACTGCCTCTAGCTCTCATTGTCAATTCCAGTGACATAATACTTTCTCGCTTGGTATTGCATAAGAGCTTGGGAGTAGTAGAGATATTTCAATTTTACATGTGGAATATATTATAATATTCTTTTTCATACAATTTAATTTAGTACTTGGTGGCTTTATATGACAGGTTCGTGTGAGTATCTTAAAATAATTTTGGAGACTTGGAGAAGAATTTTAGAGTAGCGTACTTTAAGATAGTCGTCCTGAAATTCCCAAAACTTTTGAATGAATTTTCATAAAATTTATTACACAAGTAGACTAGGATCTGGAATAGGATATGGGGTGCTTTATCCCGAAAAGCGGGGGAATGACGCAAACAGAGCTCGAATTATAATATAGATGTTAAGGAGTAGACAGGGCATTCTATATACCATTCATTATTAGTGAAAATTTGTGAAACTGAACAAAAAGGACTTTAATAAAGCAGTCTGTTATGATGTTATTAGTATTCCTGTCGCTAAAGCAATTAGGAATGTTCGTTAAAATGAGAGAGTCCTTCTTGAATCACTAAATTGGCTCCTTTCTTTTTTACAACAAAGCATTTTAATGATGAATATTTTATTAAAGTGGGTCATAAAAATGTTATTCTTTTCCTAGAATCCATAAATATAATTATGTACTTGTATATAAGAAATCATTTAGTTATCATAATACACAAACCAAGGCTTACATGTTTGACAAATGTAGGAACTTACTTTTAATTTTTACTCTAACAATTTCATATTTATTTTAGTTTTGACAGAGTAATTGAAAAAAAGAGAATTTTTTTTTCTTATAAATATCCAATAAGCTGCTATGAGTGTGTGAGTATTTAATAAGGAGACATTGGACACAGATTTATAAATAAAAAGCTACTTGCTTGTCGATTATCGACACTAAATTACCCATTACATTATTACAACTTCTACAAAATAATAATGTTACATAGCTGAATAGAATACTAATCACACTTCATTATGCGAATCGAGCTCGCACTTCATTGTAGAGTTTCAGCGCGCCAGAATTAATGAGGGGATTTGGATGGAATTTAGGACCTTTTAAAGGTTTTGAACTGTTTACTGTTGGCAATTGAGGATGAGTTGAGATAAATCTCGTCCCCCCTAAAAACCAGCTTCACGCTGCATCCCTGCCATCAAGGCCCCCCCTCCCATTTTCCTGCTGGAGACACCCGTTTCAAAGTCCCCGATGTGGATCAATGCCGCACCCTCACCAGGCCTAGGAGAGGCCTGAACAAAATCCCCTACCAGACTTACTTAGGGAGGGCCCCTGAGGAACGTAAAATCAAGGCCATCCTACGAGGAGTTCCCTTCGAGTTGGCCAACGAGGCTATTCTCGAGGACCTCAAGTCCTAGGGCCATCCTTTTTAGGCATTGCACAAGATGCACAGAAGACTGGGTGAAAATTCCCTCTTGCCTTAGTCATTCTGCCTAACATCCCCACGTGCAAAAATATCTTTGAAGCACTGATATTCTATCTCATAGTATGTGGACTCTCCCAAATCCGGGCCGTAACCTCACACAAACGTGGGTACCCCGTTCAGTGCCATTGCTGCCAGCTGTATGATCACGCAGTGGATAACTGCTCCGCCCCGCCGAGGTGCGTTAACACATTAAGTGCCTCATCCCCCACCACACCAAAGAGTGCTCCCGTACTAAAGACGTACCCACCGGAATCCAGAAGCGGAACAGCTACATTATGGTTGGGAAGATGAACGCTGAGATGAAGATCTGACTTCAAGCCATTAACGAACCACTACTGAGCATGGGTCTCTCCTCTAGAGGAGGGCTAAAGTATACTCCACCATGCAGCTCCAGTGCGGATCGGCACAGAGAGATATAATTACATGTAACCAACCTTAAAAGGGACTACAGCTCTGGTGCTGTGCAGTTCTTAGATAAATATAGTATATTTATTCACATGGCCACCTTGTTTCTTCTTGTTACTTCTGCTTGTCTTAAAATTTTCAGTGATATAAATTCAGTGGGTACCACGAGCTGTATTTTGTACGGAATATGCAAGTGTTTTTGAAGTGAAACTTCTTTAGAATCGTTGTGAATTCAAACCGGATGCAACGGAAAAAACGACAGGTAAGAGACACAAATACAAAAATGTGTAGGAAAGATTGAGACAGAAATATACTCGGCAAGCATGCATATAATATAACTGCTAATTTCGTCGAAGAATCTAACTTCTCCGTAGCTCAATGGTCAGGACGTAGATACACAATACCTGATGCGTAGGTTCGCGTCTCTCAGTATTTCTTTTTTTTTAGTTTTATTTTTATACTGTTTTTAAATACTTTCAAATGCTCTTTTAAATAGTTTCAAAGAATTTATCAACAAAAAATAAGAATTTCATTTTCGTTGTTTAATATCTGTCGATCGAACCACCGATTATACAGACAGTAAAAATGCTAAGTTGTATTCATAGATGGCGCGAGGAATAAGATAGAAGATTCGTTTTATTGCTAGATAGATGGCGCTAGCTGCTCATTTTACTCTTCATATTATGTTAAGAGATGGCGTTAGTTACCACTGTTTTCTTTTTCTTATGTTCGTGGTTATCTTTTAAAAAGTGCTAAGTTGTATTCATAGATGGCGCGAGGAACAAGGTAGAAGATTCGATTTATTGCTTTTTCATCTCATTATCTTGAAACCAAAATTTTGGAAAGTTTCACTTCTACCACGTGTGAATTGCACACATTTTCTTTTAAGATGCAAATCAATGTATTCATTGTGAAGCCTTATAAACCAAAGTTACCGTGAGATTATTATTATTCGCGAATATACTTTACATTATACGGAAAGGTCAGCAAGTATTAAATAATAAAATTCAGTAAAGGTTACATAATCCTACACCACGCAAAGCGAACCTAGAAGGGAAAGTACAAAATATTCCACAAAAACAAAATTGCTATCGCCTCTCACCACTCCTAAATCCTGTCAAAACATAAATCTTTTTAAATAATCTCCATAAAATGCCCGCTTCACTTGAATATACTCGTTGCTACCCAAATTATGACAAAATTGGGTACTTTTGTACACTCTACAGTTCCGCAATAATATTTGTGATATATATTACGGCCACATGACATATTATTTTACTTTATTTTACTTTACAAAAGAGTAGGTAATATACTGATGGCAAAAAATTATAATATATTTGGTATGCATAAAATCACTATTTTAAAACAAATTGCTTTCTTACACAGACTCCAATATTTCTATTTTAAAACAATTCATTCTATTAGTCATATCTTGTGTGAGGTGTGAGGTTTTTCCCGGTTTTTCCATGTTTCCCTGCTAACATGGACGTTAGCAACATTATAGGCAACATCGATTTCCGCATTGGATTTCCAAAACAAGTGAGAGTCAACTGTAAAAAAAACCATTTGATAGTTGATTTTAGAAAGGAAGGTGTTAAGTAGAGATAAAACCAGCATGCATGAGAAACATCCGAAATAAATGGTATAGAATGGTATTATTGTTACCGCCTACCACACCTTCTCACCTACACCATGGGTTGACTGGGAGAGAATGCCCCATGGCATTAAGTCCGCCCTTTGTAAGCCTAGCTTGTAGGTTTTACAATAAAGATTATAAATAAATAAATAAATAAATAGAACCTATATGTATAGCAATCTTCAAAAACCCAAGGGAAACGTTTGCCATAGTCTCGTCCGTTATTGATTAGGGTATACCGCGAGCAAGGAAGCTTGGCTTGGACTCACGGCCCACGGGTAAAGTCATAGTACCTAGTTAGCAACAGCTGATAAGGTAGATTTTGTTTTTCAATATTTCGTTCTGATTTTGTATCTCATTAAATACTCTACACTACATCTGGCATGAACTCAACTTTAATTGCCAAAGCTATAATTGGAGTTATCTGCTGGTGGCCCATAATTATAATCAATTATGTAATACTAAAACGTTTATTCTTATTCTAAGACTAAAACTATCCCATGATCCTGATGGCCAAGCCCACTTTACGATAGCTCAGTCCTTTCTCTAGAGGCCCATAAATAACACATTTGAAATAACGCTCCGGCCCAAGCAATAAGCTCCATACATAACTCTTTCAACACTGCACGCGACGTCGAGTGAAGAGACAAACTGAAGAGTGTTGGGAACACTGGACGTCGCGTGATTGGCAATTAACGTGTTAAGGGCCCACTACCACCCACTACCAAGCACTGTCTTTCCTTTTGAGGAGGCTTAGAGCATACTCCACGTTGCTCCAGTGCTTATTGGTGGAGGGGTAACCAACTCAAGTGTCGGAAGTTTTCGTGCCGTCCGAAGGTCTCCAACATAGCTTAGTGAGGCTTAGTGACTGCTAGCTTACGATACCAACCAGGACCAACGAATGTGCCATCCGAAGCACGGAAATACTTAAGAAATTTTTGCCACTAGCGGTCACCCATCCAACTATCGATCGCGCTCAAGTTGCCTCAGCCGATCACTGAGGATCTACAAAAGTCGCCGCGTCGGGCTATGACTGCTTTATTACCGCTACTACTCGTATTCTTGAAACACGAAATGCCACTTATTGTATACTATTGACAATAGTCTATTGTGTCTAAAGTTATGGGCTATATTGTATAGGTATACAATAGTATACATGTACCACAAATTGTAGTGAGTGACTCATTACACATTCAACACTCGCGTTCGTCTGCAAGAGTAATAAGTGTATAATACACACGTGCGATTGTCGCAAGGACTATTGTAGATAATAAATAACATATTACTTTTTTTTCGATCAATGATTATGTATAGTAAATACTTCAAAGTATTGGTAAAACTACCACCCTCTCTTGTTTGAGTAAGCAACTCGTGATCCGGCTGGGGGCTGGTAGACAGTTCTTTCTTTATTTCTCTCTCTTTTTTCCTGGTCGGCAAACGCATCAGTGATGCTTTTGGTATTAGTTATATCCATAGCCGGTGGTTGTTACATACCATTAGTGGGCTTAGTGGGAGTTTTACGTGACATAATGGACTCGCTAAAGTAACTGCGATTTGCCTATACTATTGGCTACCGATGCATTTCTTTTCACTGCCGCTAGATCGGTAGCCAATAGCATAACCGACTCGCAGTTACGTTAGCGAGCCCGATATGTCACGTAAAACTCCCACTAAGCCCACAGGTGACTTCCCTGCTTGTGTACATTTAAAGGACATTTCAGTTAAAAATAATAATTAACAAACATAAACGCTTTTTCTAAGAAAGGATTATTCGAATATTTACTCAATCGGATAACACTCACAAAAAATTCAATCACAAATCGTTTTCTATTAAATACTTTTACAAGATTATCCATAATAACGATTTGTTCCCAAATCCACGATCCACGTCAGTTGGCTTATGTCGACAATTTCGTCATACTAATATTATAAATGTGAAAGTTTGTATGGATGTTTGTTAGTCTTTCACACAAATAATCTAAAATTTTAACAAAAAAATAACCGACTTCAAATGAAGTACATCCATTAAAAAAGAATCATCGAAATCGGTTGGCGTGATATTGAGTTATTCGTCCATTTATCGCGCACATACTTAATGCAAAAAGACTTATATGCTTTTGACATGGATGCCATTGTTAGATCTCGCTCAAATTTATGTGGAACCACACGACAAGCACCAGCTTTTGATTAAAAAAAGAATCATCAAACTCGGTTCACCCAGTCCAAAGTTCTGAGGTAACAAACATAAAAAAAATACAGTCGAATTGAGAACCTCCTTTTTTTGAAGTCGTTTAAAAATACTGAATGGATTGTCATGAAATTTTGCACACAGCTAGAGCATAATCTGGAATAAGACACAGGGTACTTATTATCAAGGAAAACACGGGTATATCCGTGGGCATAACACTGTATATTACTCACAGACTTAAAAAAGGAACCAGACGGATTGTCAGCAACAAATTCAGTGAGGCACCCATAGTAATACCAACTCCTCTATTCTTACACGTATCACACGCACACATTGACACCATACTGTTATTAATCGGCCACCATTACCGCGTCGGACCGCACTAAAAATTACGCACTCATGGTAAGCGGGCGGCGCCACTCTTGATAAGACAAGGTAACGTCTGGTTCTTTTTTCAAGTTTGTGATATTACTATTAACTACCACAGTCGTTAGTCTGTAAAATTCTCATATTAACAGAGTGATTACATGCGCTCCCAGAGGGCTCAACAATTCTAAACAACACCATCGAGGATCGGTTAATTGGATGGTTACTTTGATTTTATGCATGAATAACTACAGTTCAATTAAGTAGTTTCTGATGTCATGCTACTTCGAACGTAATGGTAAGTAACATTACGATTGAAGTAGATTATTATCATTAAAGGGACAGGGTAGATTAGAGGTTGGTAGCAGTTAAATATCGATAATCTCTACGTATAAAAAGATTTTTTATTGCATAGATGGCTGTAGATTGACAATACGCTCATATTTATGTTAGAATTTGAATATAATATATTTTATTATAGATATACAAGTCGTAAAAGAGGACAAGTAATTACAAAGAAAAGGTGCCGTAAATGCGGATATGTAATATATCGCTATGTACGGTGTTTAAAAATGCGCGCACTTCTTCTTCTTCTTAAGCACAAGATCAATCTTAAGCACAAGATTTCATTAATTATATCGATTATATTTACAAAACATTTTTAAACATTAATATCTCAAACTGGCACGTTACTTTAACGTAGAAACGGTCATCTATCAGTTTTTACAGGAAAATGTAAAAAGTGTATAAATACTATAAACTTCCTAAACGTAGTAAAACATTATAGAAAAAAAATATTTATAATTTTACAGACTAAAATATCTAGAACGGTTTGAACATTAAAAATACTCTCGATATTACTCGTATTATTAGATTAATATGCCCACGCATCGCTGTCTGTGGTAACGATTAATTTAGCAAGTAAAGTACCCAATTTGTCAAATTATTTAATCATGTGAGCATATTCTCTCAACAGGTTCACTTATGAACGTTTTTTTTTATTCTACCACCGTTTTGGAAAGGTGCTTTGTCATGGAGAAGAATAGCAAAAGAAACTCCTCAGCTTATCCTCCTCAATGTATGTTGCTTGAAATATTGTGTTTCCGTGAGAACTTCGGGATAAGTTTCCAAAATTTTTAACATATTAAGAAATCGAGGAGAAAAAGGCACGAAACTTTTTTGTCTATAATACGTTGTATAAAGTTATCTTCTTTATGTTACTTTAAAAACTATGCTCAGCTAAATAATTAATGTAGCAATATATAAAGTTAACTATAATACAAAAATATGTTTTCCGCGCCCTAACTATCATTAAGGACTAGATATTACAGTATCTGCTAAGAATTTGCAAAGTGGGTTATTACTAAAGGCAAGGCACACAAAATGTACCTAGAGAGAGAAGGAAACGATAGAATGAACCGATAAAACCGAAACCAAAGATGACTTTAACAATAAACAATGTCACATTGATAATACTGCTATATGGCTAATAAAAACTGAGTTGATTTCATCCGTATAATTTCACCATCCCATACCAAACGGACAACCTTCATTTCACTGCGTTCTAAAATGGACTTTAACTATAAAAGGATAAGGATGACTATTGTTTAAAAATGTAAGAGGAAAGCAGTATATTATGGTAAAACAAAACCTTTGGTGAAATGCCAGTCATGTGTGAAATTAATATGTAACAGCTGTAAGGCGAAATTTTCCTCACAATATAAATTTGGGACCTTAAAACAAACTGTATGCTTAATAAAAAGGCTTTATATTGCCTTATAAATGGATTTTAATATTTCAGATAATGTGTCCGATATTTCAGAAAAAGATACCGAAAATTTATAAATACAATAGATCCATGACTTTATATTTTTTGTCTCTTTATAGGTTTGTATGTATGTTATCATGTTCATCCATCTATCCATCCATCAGCCCTTGGAGGTCCACTGCTGGACATAGGCCTCCCCATTTTTCTTACGCCAGTAAATATTCTCACGTATTGTACATTATTGTAAATAAATACTTTAAGCATAATTGGAGTCCAGTATATGGGTATATATAGCAGTGATAGCCTAGTGGTTAGAACGTTGCAGTTGGTCTCCCACTCGCGGGGGCCCGGGTTCAAATCCTGGCACGCACCTCTAATTTTCAAATATTATGTGCGTATTACAAGTTAATTATCACTTGCTTCGGTGAAGGAAAACATCGTGAGGAAACCTGCACACCTGAGAGTTCTCCATAATGTTCTCAAAGGTGTGTGAAGTCTACCAATTCGCACTTGGCCAGCGTGGTAGACTATGGCCTGTACCCCTCACATTGTGAGAGGAGACCCCGAGCCCAGCAGTGGGACAATTATGGGTTGTTGCTTTGCTTTGCTTTGCTTTTATATGGGTATATAAATCAACAACACGCATCCCACATCTCTATGAATTAACATATTAAATATTTAGAGGCAATTAAAATAATGTTTACCCTTCATTTATCTCGGAAACTAATGATTCTGAATTATGTAGAGATTACTGGGAATATTTACATGCTGTAAATGTGAAATCCAATTTCGTTAAGGGTTTAGTTAGTGCTAAATTAATTTCATTTAGGTATTTGCCAATAGTCAATTAATTAATTAATTTGCACGCCGATTGATTGCTCATTGAGCTAATTTGTAATCACGTGTATAGTCACGCCTATTAATTTCATTAATTTTATCTATACTAATATTATAAAGAGGAAAAATTTGATTGTTTGTTTGCATTGAATAGGCTTCGAAACTACCGAACCGATTTAAAAAATTCTTTCACTGTTGGGAAGCTACACTATCCCCGGGTGACATAGACTATAATATATATTTTTTTTATTATTTATCCCGAAGTGAAGCGTGGGCGATTTCTTAGTAATAAATAAATTTAATCCCATCTATGCTTAATAAACATGCTTATTTACCCGTCTTCTCTTAGTTAATTTTGTAACCCGAAACTAAGGCTACTCGTTTTTATCGGACATTATTTTTACACAGCAACACAAATATTATGTTAACATACATAATTATAATTTCGAAAGTTTGTGAAGATGTTTGGGGATTTTGTTTATACGGATTAAGAGGAAACTTGGCAGATAAACCATGTCCAAAAACAGGGTAAATTTTATCTCGATCATACGTTACTGAGACAATTTGGATGTTTATACCTACTCGTATGTTTGTGAAACCACTCTTCCACATGCGAAGCCGTGAGAGGAATGTAATGTTAAAATATTTCATGGTTGCTTCCAAAAAATATACGTCAGGCCCGAACTAAATCACACTATCATAGTTTTCTACATCGCTTGCATATACTATACAAGATCCGAACATGGACTAATTGGGGATCAGGGGCCTTAGCCAAAGTAACATCGCTTTGTAGCGAAAAGATATCGAAGTTCGTCATCGTCTTTGAGATAACGATAACAATTTCCTAGCCAATGTACCACCATTGTCGCGATCGTTGTGACGAAATGTTTATTCGTTAAGAAAAAAAATATTGGCTATGGTAGCGAAAATTTAGCCGTCAGTCAGTGTCAAATTGGATCAACAAAAGAAACCGCGAAATTGAAAATTGCTTATTGTGAACAGTGAGTGTAGTGTTAGGGTTTGGAATTTACAATAAACTATTTGATTTATACTACGAACAAAGACGCCATTATTATCGGAATCCACTTCACTCCGCGGCGCCGGTGTCAGTCATCACACAATACTTGGCGGGTTTCGGGTTACATGAAATATGTGAGAAGTTCAGAATCTTGACTCCATGGCACTGGCATCCATCATCATCGGTCGAGATTTAAGCAAGGAAGGCTTACCCGAATGGGTCATAGCCGTTTTAGAGTTCCTTGGTTTTAGACCGCAAAGTGATTAACATGTGTAATTTTAATAAAATAAGTACCTACAATAAAAGATTTAGAAGATTTTAAAGTCGAGGAGTGTGATTTTATCAAATATATCATGAAAACAGAATAAATGTACGAAGACATCTATTAACACAAGGAGGAAAAGTTCTGGAGATTATTTTAAAGTAGCAAATGGTGTTGTGTCGCGTTGTCGTTATATTATAAAACAATATTGAGTTTGTTAGTGGTAAGTAAATAGAGTATTAATACAATTGAAAGCGGTCTGCAAAACATTATGATTGATTTTTATAAGTGGCGGAAGTTCGAAACGATTATGAAATAATCTGTATGTTAATTTTTAGTGATAAAATATGGATTCAAGAGTGCGGGCAAGTCCTGAGCAATTGTCAACACAGCTTGAGTATATGGAAACGTAAGTAAATGCAAGTTATATTTATTAATTAAGATTTAAATTCATATATTTTGCTACCGTATGTTACACAATAGAACACTTATACTGAATCTGTTTTTTTTGTGTTACAGTCATGGTGATCTGGCTAGGCCCCTTGGTAGAGCATAAGGTCGGATAAGGTCAGACCGATTATGGTCTGAACTAACGAACATTTTAAATGCTGTTGGTGGTGGTGTCAATAAAACGACAGACAAGTGGAAAAAAGTACGTACCTAATTAATATTTTTGGAATGACTGACTGGATGGAATAGTGGCTAGCAATCCTTACTATGGTTCTAAGCATTTGATTCCCAACTAGGACAAATATATAATTATTTGTTCATGTGTTTGTTAATGTCTGGACAAGGGGACACACACAGTGATGAAGGTTGGCTAGTAATCGCTTCAGCTATGACGATGATGTTGATGATTCAAAAGAATTGAATTAAACTGAATTGATTAGTCTCTGACACCCATAGTACAAGCTTGACTTGGACTTCATCGCCACTTACCATCAGGTGGGATCGTTGTCAAGCATTAACTTATTTCATATTAAAAAAAAAAAAAAAGCTTTTCTTTGTCTGGAGTCAGATGGATGTGTGTGGAGATGTCTCAGATATTTATTTCGCTTTAATGTAACTATTTAAAATCTTCCAAGACTAAATTTTTGACTTCTTAAATGTCATTTATACTTAATTTATACTTATGACTGATCTATATTCATTAAAGGTGTGGGCGGATTGGAAGTCCAAGACTAAAAAAAAGGGGTTGGCCAAGGCAGCACATAAGAGGGACTGGAGGTGGGCCAGCAAGCCGGCAAACCTTGTCGGCTATTGATGAGAGAGTGCTGGCTATGATGGGGGTTTTCGCAGTGGAAGGACAAGCCTCTGTAGCAGAGCTTGGATTTATTGTAAGTATTATACATCTTCTGGCTCCTTCTCAATAATGAGTTAATTTTCTCTAGTTAGCAGATGTTATATAAAATATTAAAGTTTCTATTAACAATGGTCACCAACATATTTAAATATAAAGATAATATATTATATACCTTAGTAGTAAATGTCAACAAAAGTTATTTAGTTATCATGAAGACACCACTCCATTTTTAGTTTAAGATAAATCAGTTTAATTAAAAAATATACATAATAATATATTAATTATTATTCTTAGCCGAGACATACCCACAGTTTTTGGGTATCTGGCTCACTGCATTCCCATTTTTTCTAGTATTTTTCTATTAAAATTTATTATAAAAGATAGCATTAAAATGCAAACTTAAAAATAATAAATCAGTTTAAATTTGTTCAAGTGGTTATTAGTATTTGTAATGTATTATATTTTAATAAATCTACTATAACAAATTTTACATATTTTTCAGAGATCTTAATCTTCTGCACGAGATGATCCTCTCGCTTTAGATGATACACTTACAGTGTATTTGGAAATGGTAGATGGTATGTATTCTTTATAGTGAATTAATTAGCATTATTGCAGTTATGTAAATTCAATTCCATCATTTTAATTCATGCCTCCAATTCTCTAAAACTATCTAGATAAACCCAGTGTTTCTATTTCTATTACTAATGTGATTCAAGATTTTTTTAAAGTAGATAATAAAGTAAATAATCCTTGTTTTAACATAGTACTCCAAATTGTCCAAAATAACCCTTTTTTGTTGTTGTAGAAACTTCAAACCGGCCTTCACCACAACCTTCCATATCCCAGGTACATACATCGCCAGCCTGCCCGCTCATGAGCGCTGCTCGTTTGGACCTCAGTCAAGACTACAATATGGGCGCGACTTGCGACCGTTGGAAGTAGATCACCAGAAGAAGAAGAGCAACAGAAATACATCATCTGTGAAAATTTCAACTGACAGACAGATGGACAGTGGAATTTTAGTAATTTTCACCCTAGTATTTTTACCCGTTTTTACCCTAAAGGCATGTAATAAGTACAAAGTGATTTCGTTAAATTATGTAAAAAATGTTGCCTAATTTTTACTGATTAATTTTAACACTGCGATAAGACTGTATGACAATAAATATTGTTCACTTGTAACTGTAAAACTACTTCTTGATTTTTTAAGTGACTTCTTGATTTTCTTTATTCAGTCTAGGCTGATACAAGCACTTGTCATTATGAATATCAAATAAGATACCCCATCGGTTCACAAACCCTACGGTGGGAGACCTTGTAACGAGAAGAACAGACAAAAAACTCCTCACGGGCCATTTTTTTCTCCCTGTCGTAATTCATACAGAGTCGTCAAATTGAAAAATTACCTCATGGTAGTATAATTGAGATCACTTTCCATAACAATTCACAATAAAATTTCAAAATTTTAAAACTTAGGTAAGTACATCAGGTTTTCAAAGCAATGAACAATTTTTCAATTACTTAAGATGTTTTTATTTATTCACCTACATTCTACTAACCAAGACATTGCGCATAGCCCTGCCTCGGATTAATTCATTTTCATTATCATTGGTGGAGGTGCTATGTTGTATAGAATGGTCTTCACTACCTTCAAGACCCCTGGCTGGCATATCACTTGGAGGCGGTATTCTAGCATCTAATGCGATGTTGTGCAGCACACAACATGCATTGGTGATTTTTCTAGCCATGCCAGGGTGATACTGAAGAACTTTGTGTCTAAGCAAACACCTCCAACGTGCCTTAAGTAATCCGAAACAGCGCTCAATGCGAGACCTGGCTTGGACATGACGCCGAGTGTACACCTCTTCCTAGGATCCTGGTTCAGCATTTAATATAGGCGTCATCAACCAGGGCCGCTGTGGATAACCGGAATCTCCTGAAAAATATGAATGAATGAATGAATATTTATTTGCAAAGATTGTGGTTACATTACATTATAGAGGTGTTAATTTTAGATTTTGTGTAGTTCACAATGCAAATTGATGGTGTGCAAATTTATATTTAGTAAAATATATGCAATTACATGATATTAAATAACTTAACATTAATGTCATTATCATACTAATATTATTATAACAATTATTAAATTATATTTTATTATTAAATAGCAATTATATTTTTGTTTTAAGAGTACTCCAGTTCCAATAAAGAATTGTTGTTTACTGGTAGCCATGGTCGGTCACTTAAAAATATAGTAATTACCACTGTAGGGCTATTTCTGACACTATTTACAATGTAAGGATCAAAGTCTTACCTAATAACCAAACATGTTCACCATTTTCATGGAGCCCTTGCATATATGTCTCCACGTGACTCGCAGACCATATGTGGGAGTCATGTGTTGCTTTACAGATTTCAAAGGAAATATAATTTGCCTGGAGTGATAGGGTGCATTGACTGTACCCATGTTGTAATCATTAGACCAGATGAGGAAGAACTTTTTTTTAAAAAAAAAAAGGATATCATTCTTTCCTTCGTACCGTCTTTCCAAAGTGCAACGTTCTTTTATGGGACTAGGTATAAAATTTTATAATAAAGTCCCAAAACAAATACGTGACTTACCAGTGGAATCTTTTAAGAAACGTGTAAAGGCTCAGCTCTTAGGCAAGGGCTACTATAGCATAAATGAATATTTAAATGACAAGGATGCTTGGAAATGACTAGCTAGGCAACCAGTTCTGCACAGGTTAGAGAATACCTATTTTTGTAATAGATATAAGTTTTATTTTTAAAAGATGTGCTGAGGAGTTTCTTTACGGCTTTTCTTCTCCTCCATGACAAAGCACCTTTCCGAAAAGCTGGTAGATTAAAAAAATGACGTGCATAAGAGTATCAGTGATACCTACATGAATAAAGATTATTTCATTTCATTTCATTTCATTTCATTTCATTTCATTTCATAAATGTTCAAATGGTAAGCAGCTAGAAAAATTCTGAACATATAAAGAATAAAAGAAATATAAAACTACGATTAAATAATTTAATTTGGTTCTTTGTGAAAGAAAACCATATAATATTGTGATACTTATTTTATTTTATTTTCTTTTCAGATATGTGATTTTGACATGAAAATAATAAATATTGACATTTCTTCATATGTATAGAATTTTTCTAGCTGCTTACCATTTGAACATTTAAAGAATGATATCCTTTTTTATTAAAAAAACATGTTCTTCCTCATCTGGTCTAATGATTGCAACATGGGTACAGTCAATGCACCCTATCACTCCAGGCAAATTATATTTCCTTTGAAATCTGTAAATTATTTAACAATATAAGAACAAATACCAACGAGTAACTAGGTAGTATGTAAGTAGGACCTTTGGGAAAGTTTCCAATTATTATTTTAACCTATATAAAAATATTATTACATACTTGTCTTTGATAAGGGATCTCTCTTGTGGTGTTTGTGGAAACATTATCCACCTGCTGACCATTCAACTGTGGTTAAGGGCGTTCACAACCTCCCTGATGCAACAACTTGTTGTCCTCTGCGTTAAATACTATCCCACACCCACAATTTTCTGGTATGACCCTGTAGCTAAAAAGCTAATAGCACACAGCACCTGAAAATTACAATAATACATAATTACCTACTTACTTGGTTTGGTTACACTATAGCGTAGTATTCTGTGGTATTTATTACCTACAAATGTTTATACGAGGGACGAAGATGCTACACTTCAGAAAGTAATTAAGTACAATAACTAACAACATACTCGTAGTACAAGTATGTAGGCACCTAGTTGCCTGCATTATTATAATAAATGTAAATAAATGTAAAATTCTTACCTTTATTTACAGGGGAATTTCAGAGGAACCTTTTAACCTTGATCGTCACATAATTTCCTAAATGTAGCTTTGTTTAGCCTGAAATGTTGGTTAAACAACAATTCTGGCATATCCTCCATTGTTTCCAATTGCCTTCTTAGGTTTAATCGCTTTTGTCGCCTCTCCCACGTTTACTCATTATGTGCAGCCAACAATAAACGTAATTAATGCATTTCAAATACTTCGATTTGTATTATTGCGTCTAGTCAAAGATGAATGAAATCGGGCATATTGCTTCGATATCTACATCATCCTAACCTTCGTTATCGTTATCTTTTTTGACGATCGCGATGTAGCGAAGGCGAACGTCAAAAGTGCCTCTTGTCTACGCATTTATGAGATGACGATCGATAACAATTCGTTAGTTTATGGTTTCGTTACAAATTATAACATTGTCTACCAACTTGCGATAACGATGACGATTGACCACGTGATTTAGCGCGGCTTATGTCAATCCCATACATTTTATTCTTTTCTAACTTCGTTATCGTTTTCGTTATGTTACTTTGGCTAAGGCCCCAGTTGCTTTGAGGTAGGCCTGTTGCCAAGCTGGTCTAATTTGGCTATCGTTCAAAGACCTTGTGGTCAATGTACCTATATCGTTTCTTGGTACCGTGTGCTCTATATAATATGTAATTGTATTCGATGTATCTGAGGTACCCCTTGCCTCTCTTAAGTTTAGGATAATGAACGCTTCTTCCTAAGTATGACATACAATTATTGGAAAACAATTCAGAACCATTACAGATCATTGTTCCCGTAATGGAACGCGTATAACTTCACTTAATTCCCTGGTCGTTTCAGTTAAATTCATTGTGTATCTTTCTCAAATGCGTGCTGATTAAACAGTCCAAGTTTTTGAATAAATTTTATTTTATTTTGAACCAAAACTCTGGGTAATACAAACCAAAATTGAATACGAATACAAACGTTTTGTGTTGTTTTGTTTTTATTTGAATTAGGCTTACGATTGTTTTAATAATGGAATTTGTTTGAAACAATTTGGTTTGCTATTGAGATTATCTTATTTGATGTCCATGGCTGAATATAGTTTTAACTGTAATTCGTTATGTATACAAGAACAAGGAGAAAAGAAGACAGGGATATGCTATTAACAGAAGACTTGGTTGGTAGATAAGAAGAATATAAGATAAAAGACATTGAAACATAATTTCGACATGAAAATTGAATTTGAATTAAAAGAAGACAACAGATTTTAGTGTGCCGGAATGGTATTTAAATGTAGAGAGTGACGAGTGTGGAATAGTAGAAGATGTGACACATGTTCTGATGGAATGTGTCCGGAACGAACCAATTAGAAACAGACATTTAGGTACTAGATCGTTAGATATTGGCTATTTGAATGACATTCTGACTTTTCGGATGTCGGAGGAGGCCAGAGTGCTACTTAGATAAGCGGAATTAGGTTTAAATAAGTAAAATAATTATTGATCTAATTTGTATTGTTGTGTTGTATTGTATGAGGTTTTTCTGGGACGATGTGGTCACTCTGCGACAAAGTCCTTATTAATAATAATATAATAAAAAATATATAGAGAGAGCGGTTTCCATAAAAATATTTTTTACGGAAAGATATTTAATACTGGATTTATGTTTGGTAAAATGAAAAATCGTGTAACCCTAGAACATTTAAAGATATTTAAGCAGGATAAGGCTTACACGGGTTGGGCTAAATCCACTTTTAAACCCACGTAAAGATACGAAAATGTAAATTATCTTCAGACCGTAATACAATTAAAGTCATCTATAAAGTTTAGCAAAAAGCTGTGAAGCTCATGCAAAGTACTTCGGAAGAACCATAGATTTTATGAGATACCTTGAACTTAACAAAAGGCCATAAGGGTTCTACTGATAAGCTGGTTTCAAATGTAGATTTGGTTTTAATTTGGTTTTACGACCCTAGAGGATTCGTCGGTGAGTTCATATACTGAAACTCGTCCAAATAAATTATGTGAGGGAATAATACAATGAATACAAAATGTAATTTATTTTAGAAAAATGTACTAATTTAGAATATCCTTCCACTATGGTTCATTTCATGTATTTTTGTGCATAAGTTGTTAAAAAATTGGGGAATTATAAGTCAAGCCGTAGATTTTTTTTTGGCCACGGATATCAACCTCAGATTTTATAACCAGGCCACGGGAAAATAAGAAGGCTTCTAATAAACTAATTCGCCTTTTTTAAATGCCATCTGAATATTCCAAAGAAAGCGTCAAATAAAGAACAAAAATTATTTTACTTGTCTCACCTATTCCACCTCATCTTCCATATCATCACCTAATTTATTAACTCAGACACGGATTTTACAACTAACCCACATTTTAAACAGTGGCGAAAAAAGATGAATGCCGGAGGAGGTCATGGGTGCGCGAATGAAATTTTATTCTATTAATTTTTTTATCGAGATTACTGATTGATTAAATTATTCATAATGATCAATAGACATTACGTAACATGCATAGGTAGGTACTCCTAGGATGACAGACTTTTCCTATAAATATTTCTACTAAATTAATCTAAAAATTTATAATATTATTGATAGAAATTAGTAGCGATACGATTAAATTTTTTGGTCGAGGCACATGAAATAAGTTGCGTTTTAATTACCTCGATGTTAATTTTTAACACAAAATCGAAAAATATTGTTGACGTTTTACTAATTGATGCACATCGCTATTTAGAAAACAATAAAAACAAATAAGCAGTTCCTTTGTGCAAATTTTATCTATCATTGTTGTTTTGTGTAAGATTTCCTTCGTGTACAAAAAAATATATATAAATAAATAAATAAAAACTTACAATAGGTACTGGAAATGTCAATTTGCTTTGCGAAATTAAAAAACAAACGGAGTACCTATATGTGTTTACGTTAATTACCCTAGTAAGATAACTCTATTGATTCATTGTTTCTCTGACTCACTGGATCACTAAACTCTATGATAATTGGACAGATGGACAGACAGTTCAATTAAATAAATCTAAAATTTCTCACAATGAAGACAAGTCCTTTTACCTAATACAATATTTTTATATACGAACAGCCTCATAACAATAGAGATCGCTGTACACAAATTGTACTATAATCTTTAGGTCCCTCGCTCATAACGTAGAAAGAATTTGGACATGATAATCTCGCAATAACATTCTTTCAGCTATTTTCGAGACATAAATTGCCCGAAAATGTCGGCTTTGCATACAGATAATTCTGTTATCCCAAGCACGAAAATTGCCTTATATTGGACCCGATTTCGTTTCATGATATTCGATTTATAAACATCGAATTTTATTCGTTACATTTCACTTTATTACTAGTATGTTTTTATGGAAATAGCTAGCAAAAACTTTGCCGGCCAAGAAAGAGCGAAGATAAAGAAAGAACTGGCTCTCAAGCCCCCAGCCGGAACACGACAAGTTGTTTGGCGGCTGACTGAAGCAATAGGATGGGAGATATCCATGTCAGTGGCGGTACAGCCATAAGCCGTAAGGCCCAGCTTACTATCATTATTTTACTATCATCACTTTGCAGCTGTTAAGACTCTTATTTGTCGGTAAATATTATATGTATGGAATGGAGTGTTCTGTGTTGTCGGGCCAAAGATCCCGAAATCCTGAGTTGTATGACACAACTGGGCTTGCCTTGTTCTGACGGCCTAGGCATGCCACTGATCCAGCTGGTGGTCCCTACGAAGAAACAATAATAGTAAGAATGGTATTAATCAAGTATTAAAATTTTGTTCTATGAGAATTGACTATTTCATTGCCTAATGGTAAATGTTTGACGATCATAACCAATAAAGTAGGATCCATCCATCCATCAGCCCTTGGAAGTTCACTGCTGGATAGCATAGGCTTCCCCTAACTTGCGCCACTCCTGAGCCTTCTGAAGCCAGTGGATGCTTCGACTCGTCAGTCTACCTGATGGGGGGGGCTCTAGATAGGTACTCCGTTTTCTGAGACGTGGGCGCCATGAAGTAGAATACTAACTCGCTTTTTAACTCATTTTCCAGCGCAGTAGATACATATGTATATAATAATATAATCGCTTTAGTTATCTTCCGCAATTTCCAAAGCTCTAGTTGATTCGATTTTAAATTCCTTGAACTTTCTCAAGACTTGTCTCAAATCACTTTTGAAGGAGTTGAAGTTGGGTATCCATAATTGCTCACACGTGCCCTTAAGCGATTTACTTTTGTTTTAGAATAGTTTAGCGATTTCTCGCAGCTGTGGCCAGATATATTATATCTATTTATATATTTTGGTAGCTTAGGAGTGAATTTTAAGATTATTTTTAAAAAATTGTTTTTAGGAATTATTTTTATAAAGGTTATTTTGAATAAGCATAAAATTCATTGAGTTTATTTCGCTTCAAATTGATCGTTTTTAGGGTTCATTATCACTCGTGCATCTGGGCGACCGCCGTTCACAGCCAATTTACTCCGAAACTACGGAACCAAATGAGTTATTGGTACTCATATACTTTTTTGTGACCCAAAGACGAAGGTGCGAGCTTCTCCATCATTGTTTGCAATTCTTGGCAATAGACATATGACGTCACTATAGTGCCATTCGGTGTGATGTTGTAATGTACAAGTTCGACACTGGTCCACCAGATAGTCACCATCATATTTCTATGAGTAATCGTTGTTTTAGCGCACTGATTAGGTGTTGTATCCGGGTCGACCCACCGAGACGAACGCTTACGGTTGTCGCACAAGATACACTTTTCATCGTAGATAACAATTCGATTTAGAATTTCGTCGTTTCTATGTTGATTCAGTATATGGCGAAGTATGCCGAGCGTTGGATGAAAGTTATTACACGACGTATAACGCGTGTATTTTGGATTTTTTTACCCGACTGTCAAGAAGGGTCATATAACGTAAACGCGCCCAATAACGCCACCCCAAAATCTGCATCCAATACCGACAGTTTTTTTAATCACTATTTTAAGGCATACTATAGATTTCATGAAAGTTGTAGCCTAAAAACATTTTAGGTATGTATATTGAGAAACAAAAATAATAAAGTTTGTGTGCGTAAATAATCAGCAAACAGAATAATGAGATAATAACTGCGACGCGTCCGCAACGGACGCCCATAGTGTTGCGCTCCCGGCTACGTAAGTAAACATAATTATTACTTAAGAGAAATTAACTTAAATAAAATGTGTATACCTGCATACAAATATATAAATATAATTAATAATGTATTGGTTTTCTAGATTCACATCTAATATTACCGTTCTGACTATTTTTTGTGGTTTAATTCGAATTTTACCTTAAAGCGGTAATAGAAACATAATTTTCATAAGTTGCTTCTAATACCGCCTCATGGCGTTGTTAGATGTTTTACATTAGTTAGTATTTTAGATTTTATTTCTTTTAATACGTTATTTTCAATGTTTCTTTTAACTTGTTTGATTCTTAAGAGTATATTACATAATTTGATCAATTAACGCCATAGATTTTGTCTCATAGATTTTCTTTTAAACAAGATTCGACGTAAGCAATAATTTTTAGTAATGTATGGCAATGTATTTTAAATAATATCTCATATCAAAATTAAGAAACTTTTTGATACCGAAAAATAATCATAGCAATGTCATCCATCAAAACACGTTTGCATTAAAGCAGAAATTTTAGCCAGTTATTGTTTATTTTTGCTGTCGCTAATAGAATAAAGTAATCTTCATACTTAATTCTATTACCGACACATACGGTCTTATTTATAAAAATCTCTTATTGTAATCGGTCCTTCGCACTATCCTCTCAACTGTGACGCGCGCTTTTAAAGATTGACGCGGATCTGTGACGCCGCGGCGGGGGGCGGGGAGCGGTACGCGGAAACGCTTTATAATATGACTATCTCAAAATTATAGTATGAGAGCTATACGTAATACTTATGTAGTTGGAATCATTATGAAACAAGCTAATCATTAAAACAAATATTAGTCCCGTATTGTTTTTTATTGTATTCATAATTTTAATGCGAAAAAAAATATTCGAAATAAATAAATAAATAAAAAGAAAAAATCGTCATAATTAAATGAAACAACCATTATTTCGTAATTATTATGTTTAATTTACATAAATATCCATAGTTTAACATGAATGAATAAAAATAAACCAAAATTAACTAAAAATTCGATTAAAATAACATTTAATATTTGCGGGGGGGAGGGGGGACACAAAAATGACTCTTAAAACGTCCAATACTCATTGTGGGTGTGGTCTATAGACTTGAAATTTTTTGTTTGTCCTCATTGTACTTTTCCCTATACTTTGTATAAGTTTGAGCAAGATAGAAGCATACTGTGACGCACAGTAGTCCACCAAATGTAAACAAGCTCCTGGAGCTTGTTCACATTGGGTGCTAAAATTACGACACGCTCTAGGAGCGCGCTCACAGCGGAGGGGCTATGTGGCCAGCCCATTTCCACTTCAGCCGGCTAATTCTTTGAGCTATGTCGGTTACCCTTGTTCGTCTACGAATCTCCTCATTTCTGATGCGATCACGTAGAGAAATACCGAGCATAGCCCTCTCCATAACCACCTGCGCTACCAATAGTAAAGCACCACGTCTCGGATCCGTATGTCATCACTGGCAACACACAATGCTCGAATACCTTCGACTTCAGGCACTGAGGTAGTGTTTTGGACGACAAGATATGACGCAGTTTCCCGAACGCAGCCCATCCGAGTTGGATTCTATGAGTGACTTCTTTCTCGAAGTTGGACTTACCCTTCTGGATCACTTGTCCCAGGTAATTGTATTCGTCTACAACTTCGAGAGCAGCGCCATCAACAACAACCGGTACAGGTGTGACATGGACATTCGACATGATTTTCGTCTTGTCCATGTTCATCCTAAGACTCACTCGTTGTGAGGCGCTGTTCAAGTCCCCAAGCATTGTACCAAGTTCTTCCAGGGAACCCGCCAGGGTGACTATATCGTCGGCATATCGCAGGTGTGTGATGTATTCGCCGTTGATGTTAATGCCACGTCGTTTCCACTCCATCAGCTTGAACACGTCTTCCAACGCAGCGTTGAACAGTTTTGGGGATATGACATCCCCTTGTCTGACACCTTTTTGCAATTGGATGGGGCTCGTTGCTGTGTCGTGTACTCTGACGGACATGGTGGCAGATGAGTACAAACATTTCAACACCTCGATATACCGGTAGTCGATCCGGCACCGCTGGAGAGAATTTAGTACCGCCCAGGTCTCAACAGAATGAAAGGCTTTCTTATAGTCCACATAGGCAACACATAACGGCAAATTATACTCCTCGGTCTTTTGTATAATCTGCCGCAGTGTGTGTATATGGTCTATGGTGCTGTAGCCTTTTCGGAATCCTGCTTGCTCGGGAGGCTTGAAGTCGTCAAGCTAGCGTGCAATGCGATTTGTGACGACAGCTTATAAACGTGGCTAAGCTGTCGTCACAAATCGCATTGCACGCTAGCTTGACGACTTCAAGCCTCCCGAGCAAGCAGGATTCCGAAAAGGCTACAGCACCATAGACCATATACACACACTGCGGCAGATTATACAAAAGACCGAGGAGTATAATTTGCCGTTATGTGTTGCCTATGTGGACTATAAGAAAACTACAGGCCCATTGCACTTCTGATAAACGTGGCTCAGAAGTGCAATGGGCCTGTAGTTCTTCAAAAGGGCATTATCGCCCTTCTTGAAGAACAGCGTCACCACACTTCTGCTCCACGCTTCCGGGGTAGTTCCGGTTGATGACGGAATCGAACAGTTTTTGGAGCGCCACTAGAAAGGGTTTCCCTCCAGCTCTCAGAAGCTCCACTAGAAAGGGTTTCCCTCCAGCTCTCAGAAGCTCGGTTGTGATTCCGTCATCTCCCGGTACCTTGTTGTTTTTAAGCTGTTTGAGAGCCTCTCTAATCTCATACAGGCTGACGTCCGGGATATCTTTAGCTCACTTGTCGCTCTCCTCGCGAGGAGGTGGAGCTTGAGAAGAGGCACACAACCGTCCGTAGTATCTCTCAGTCTCCCTCAGAACTTCGGGTTTCGACAAAAACATACCAATACCATACATAACCAAACAACTCGGTCTTCAACCTCGTAAGCTGACTTTGCCCAATAAACAGATCCCTGGCGAACACTTTTGAGCCCTGGTTTCGCTCAATAGTGTTTTTTACATGATTTGCGTTGTGTTTTCGCAAATCGCGTCGCCTGTACTTGGAGATCTGTTCATTGAGCAGTCGGTATTCCCTCATAGAGGTTGGAGACTGCACACATAGTTCTCGTCGATCCCTCATAAGACCGAGAGTTTGTTCTGAGAGAACCTGAAATCTATCACTAGGGTGGGTCTTGAAATACTTCGACCCTACCTCGTGGACAGTTGTTACCATCCTGGTGTTATACTCGTCCACTGACGTGCACGATTCTAGGTACGCAAAACGGTTTTGCAGCTCAAGTTGAAAGTTTTCGGATCCCTGGATTTGGATAGGTGTTGGGCGAAGCGTAGACTTCATCAGGCGTGACCGTTCCAGCTTCAGGTCGATATTTAATGTGCCTCTTACAAGTCGGTGATCGCTTCCGGTTTTAAACCTGCTGATCACAGAGACATCATTAAATATGTGCCGTTTGTCTGCCAGAATGAAGTCTATCTCGCTTTTCGTGGAACCATCAGGACTTATCCAAGTCCACTTGTGTTCGCTATTCGCAAATTATAACTTATTCCAAATTCAAATCTCCCGCCGATTGAACGTGGTTCGCGGATTGGCCAATAACAAGACTCGGTCGACCCGACAACGACCGAACAGCCGACCAATGGTGGACTACGAAGAACCTCACGTGATTGGGAAAAGGAGTGATGGCGGCGCGCGGCTAAGAAACATATTTGTCTTACTTGAAAACGTTAAACTAATCTAAAATATGTCATATTATCAGTGCCTCCCTGAACTTCCTTCCAACCTTTATATACGAGATCCCGTGGGAGCATAATTAAAGTGTAATAGTTGTGATTCCAACAAGCATTGTGAGTGATGTGCACCGACGCCAGCGTAACTTGCACGTTGACAAACTACCTTCGAGTGCTACAAGGCTGAAATGGAGAGGCGTCTCCTGGAAGACCAATATCAAGGTACAGAAACCTCACTTGTATTTGGCTTCGACTGTTCCCGAACCACATTTTTCAATATATCGGCGGAACTATTCTTTCTTTAAACGTGTATCCCGACCCAAAGTATCTTCAAGGGCAGGCCGCGTAGGTAAAACTTGCGTTGCGGCTTCTTTCTGAAGAAGGAGTTCATCATGAAGAGACCTTCCTTCTCCAAAAAGTTAGCCAGCAAGTGTCCTCGGTGGTTCCGTCATCCAATGTGTAGGACCGTAGGGACCCACTTTCATCTCGGCGCCGCTTTGCATGCCCAGTCTCACGTTGAAGTCCCCCATCACAACATTGAAATGAGCTTTAGAGGTATGTATGGCTCTGCTTATGTCCTCATACATAACCTCAACCTCATTGTCAGGATGTGTCGAAGTCGGCGCGTATACCTGTACAACATTCAACGAATACCGTTTGGATATTCTGAGTATAAGGTACGCTACCCTGGACGCACGACCCAACTTGCACAATGTTTTTGACGAGGCCTGCCCCGCCGTTACCATAGCCGCCATCGGTGTGAGGTCCGGGGAGCGCGCCGGCCATGGCACAGGTGCTCCTCGCCCTATCCACCGATCACCGAAGTGATCATCTAAGTATATTATGTATGTCTGTAATATTCTTTATTACCTCGTATCTTCCAAACGGCTGGACCAAATAATACAATTAAGATATCGTTAGATTCGTTTTGATAACCCAAGTATTCTTAAATAAGTGACATTAAAAAAATGGTGGCTGTAAGATGTCACTGTTTGAAGTATCAAAAAATAAAAATAAATCGAATAATGCAATATGGGTATCAAACTAAAGAGCTCAGCATAAGGATTTCAAAAAGGTATAATATCATGATACCTTTTTTGATGGCAGGCAGCTTTTTAATTTTAAATTTATACTAGTTTAGTGGTCGGTAATAGAAACATAAAAAACGGTATTAGAAACAAACATCATCCATGCGTCGGTAATAGAAGCAATCGCTATTTTAGATTAAATTATTATTTATTAAATATTGTGTGATTTAATACTGAATTTACGTACTGAATATCATAGGATATTTAATCATGTTAAAGAATAAATTAAAACACCTTTTCTAGCATAACAACATATATCTAATTTTCTGAAGTTCATCCAAAGTCGGCTTAAACTGGCGGTAATAGGCGCGTTTACCTTAATATGATGTCATATTTATGTCAATTAAGTTTCCATTAATGTTAAATATTATGTAAATATATTATTATATGTTCATTTTATGTATCTACGTACACGAGTCTACGAAAGCCTTACAAAAAAGTTGTTTCTGTGAACTTTCCAAGTGTTTCAAGCTCGTGGACCCTCCACGTGCCGCGTGACCCTTACGTGTCCTTTGTTCTAGATCTGGAGGAAGGTCAACTTGGGACTTCATGTCAAGCAGGATTTGTTTGTTTATCTTGTTTAACTTTTTCAAGTAAATTGACCCAAAAACTAGAAAGCGCGTGATATAATGTCCATAGGCGACGGTAACTTCAGCCCGTTCAAAGTTCAACATATCGCACACTCAGTGGAAAAAGGCATAAGATGAAAATTTTAATTTTACAGGAGAGCAAAAAAAATGTTAAAATATCAGTAAGTAGTTAAAGGAATTAACATTACGATTTCTTACATAAAACCTTCAAGATTATTGATAAAGATTTGAAAAAATTTGAGCTTATGCATCTTTCGTCTCTCTTTACAATCATATTAATAACTAAAATTCAAAGTAAAACGACTTATGCTTTTTTCCACTGAAGGTGCGATATACCTATGCATGTTTAGACGCGCAAGTCTCGCTGTTGGTCGGTTAGTTCGTGTGGCACCCATTTATCTAGCTTTTTTATCTTTTCGATTTGACGCAAGTGCTTCAATGTTGTTTTGATACTATCTTAAAACAAATGACTGAATTTAAAATGAAAATAACACGGCTTTCGAATAAAATTTATTTGAATTTCGAATTGTGCGCCAATCCACAGATAATTAAATCTAAAAATGCTAGTTATAAAATCTCCAATTTCATAGGACAATTACTTTTTTAATTCCTATGACGTTGAGGTGCAAAAAGCGAGCTAGCAACAGTTTAAGGAATTCCTGCCATAAAAGCCGCCAAGTCCATTTTCTGGTTTTGTAAAAATGACTTATATCACACACTTAAACAATAATGATTTATTCATCAAAAACAATTTTTCTATTGTATTGTTTTTCATAAAATGCCCCAATAAACACTTGTCACAACTTATCTTGACAGATGGCACAACTTACCTCGGCACTTGGAGGGTTGTGACACGGGGCATATTTTCAGATTTTTACTACTTATATTCACTTACTATTTTTAGTATATTATATTTTTTATTAATTCCTATTACTCAAAGAAACTAGCTATTTACATGTGTAACTTTCGTAAAGGTATACCTATTTTTGGCTGAGAAATGTCAGGTAACGTAAAAATTGTCACAACCCTCCTAGGTCTCCCCTATTCAATAATGTAATGTTTGGTAATTTACACGCTTAGCTTCGCGCGTAGCCACCCTTCTTTAAAAATCAGATCAATCAGAGTTTTGGTGCCTGGACCTCTCGTGACATTAATTACCAGCTGCAATATAGGACTGTTTGTAACAAAATAATAAAATTCAAAGACATTTTTTTTCTTTTTATTTTAATTTGCACTTACAACATTTAGTATCGCAACAAGAACTTTAAAGATAAAAACCATTACTACATGTCTAATAATGTACAAGAGAAACATTATTCTACTTTTATAAGCTTAATTATTTTATTATTGCTTTTATTTTATTACTATTATTTACATTTATTTACACATAATTATTTTGTAATTTCACAAAAGTTATAATGACGTATTGATCTAAATAAGATTATTTCACAAAATTGAGCTTTTGAATGTGCACAAATAAATAAAAATCTATTTTAAATCAGTTGTACTCGTATATGTTTCCAAGTCAACCATGTTTTATCATTGGCTTATGGCTTCAACCCATTAATGGCCCACTACTGGGCACGGGTCTCTCCTCTTGAGGAGGCCTAGAGCATACTCCACCACGCTGCTCCAGTGCGGATTGGTGGAGATTGGTGTTTTATCATTAAGTAGCGAATAATACGAAAACCATAAAGGCATGATTCCACCAGTGTGCGGCACTGTAATGCACAGTGTACGACACAAATGTTCACGCTGGTCGAGTCACTCGGGCATACAGTAACAAATTGTGCGCAAACATTTAAAATTGTCACGCACATCTGAATACTTTTGTGCGCGCACACATGTACGCAGTGGACTCGCGTCGACGCGTACACGCTTGTTGTTCACGAACTCAGTCTTGCTTTTATTCTTCGTTTCTTTTTAAGCAAACTAAATAATAAAACACAAGCTGCAGCACAAAGCACTACGTTTTCCTGCCCGTCCATATTTAACATCTGAAGACAGAAAACTCTTCTCAGTGAACATGTTTGTGCACAAGTGTGCCACACTGTGCGTTTACAAAAGTTACGCACAGCCTTGCCGGTGGAGACAGCAGCTAAACGTGATACTAGCTTAAAGTGCAATGCTGGAGTTTTGCACAAAATGTTTGTAAACAAATGTGCTGCACACTATTTTGGTGGAATCGTGCCCTAACAGCTACGCCGCTTACACGAATGACAGATTTTCTTAATCCGCTCCGAAGTTTAAATGATAATAAAATTATTTATATAGAACTGTATAAAAAACTATGATCTATTTCGTTGATGTTTGTTATTATTTTAAGGCAGATTCGACCAAATAATATTATATGTGAGTAATTTCCTCTGGAATAGTTTCACTTTTTGGTTAAATAACTTGTACATTTTCACCATAAACGAGGTATTATAACTCCAAAGTTGACGAATTATTGATGAAAAATCTATTACTCCAGAATAAATTAGGGATTTTACTGGAAGATAATATTGAATTAATTTAAGATTCGCCAAATCCGCCCTAATGTAATAATACTGTATTAAAGTACCTGTAATGTGAATTATCATGCTCTTAGATTAAAGTGTACTTAACGTGTAACTTCATTCAGTTTAATCATAGGAAAACATTAAGAAGCCATATAAAACACCTAATTGTAAGGTTGATTTAGACCATTATTTTTATTCGGATTATATTTAAATCTGAGCAAAGCTTAAGAGCAATTTATAGATTTGTTTAGGGTGATTCCAGATTACGTAACATTATATTTCAGCACTACGTACCTATCCACTTTGTTTAATATTTTGTAACTTATAAAAATACTGTACAAAATAAAATAAAAATGAACTGTTTTTAAGATTAACAAATCGTCCACGCTACTAAAACATCCTATACAGATATTATAAATGAGAAGGTTTGTAAGTTATATATCGATGTTTGCTACTCTCTCACGCAAAAACAACTGAATGAATTTTCACAACATTTAACACAGAGATATATCTTGATCTGGAATAGGATACAGGATATAGGATAGGATATCTGGATTGGATATAGGATACTTATTATCACATAATACACGGGAAAAGCCACAGCGCTAGGGCTTAAACATTTTGTTATAACATATCTTGTAACTTGTTACATAATCTGAAATCACCCTTACATAGTTATATAACGAGTTTGTACAGTAAATTCATGTAAGTATACATTATACAATCTACTTAAAATCAATTCAAATTATTGCTTTGCGTTTCAGTTTATCTATACGAACGATTAATCCAAATCAGTGATCTAAATAATACGAGTTTATCCAGGTAATTGAATTCGGTTTGTTTACAAAGGAATGATTAGAGATGTCATACAAATTCCACAAATAATATTATTAAAAAACAAAATTAATTCGTGATTGTGATATCATGCTTCGCTGTTATTTTACCCTTGACATTGGTGTTACCCTGTACGATTGGTTTTATATGTTAAACGTGTGTGTGTGTGTGTGTGTGTGAGTTTATCTGGCATCGTAACTCCTAAACAGATGAACCGATTTTGATGTCGTTTTTAGGGTATTGCACGAAAGGTGTGCAAACTGGATTAAAAGACTTCGCTTGAGCTTGAGTTGAGACAATAGGGATGTTGACTAATTTTAGGATTCAATTTTATTTTATAGATAGAACCTTAATATTCATGAAAAAATATTGTAAAAATAATAAACTTCAATTTAGAAACAAAAATTGATAAATAAAAATCATTATCTTTCCCACCAAAAATGTCACATGACGTCAATATCCGATATTCAATACTATCTGTCTACTGAATTTTGTTGAATTTCCATATAAAATAGAAACAATGACGTCATATTCTCAAAATGGCGTTTGAGGTCACGTGACAGTGAGAACAATTTTTAACATTTTAAATTAACGATATTTAACTAATTGTGATTGATTTCGACAAAAGAATCATATTTTAGGCCTTTAAATGTTACCACTAATACTTTAGACATAAAATATTAATTTATAATTAGTGTCAACATCCCTATTTTGGCTATCGGACTATATACAATAGTTTCACACAGGGGCAAGTTTGGAAAGGCTCAGCTGAGAAAATATTTTTGCGAAGAAGGAGACTAGTTTATCCTTTCCAAGAAGTAAGGGTTGTGAGAACCCTGTAGGGTGAATGACCTCACTGTTGGAACTGATACAAAGTGATACTTAAATAAGGCGTAAAGACAAAGTGCACACAAGCCTCTACAAACGCCCTAAATAATTATAAAAGACATAATATTAACAATAAATTACACAACCTTAGGTATAATATTATGTGAGTCCAAATTAAATAAAATTCGCACCTTTAGAACTGAAGTGGCATATCTAAGAATATTAAGAAAATGACTTTTATACATTGAACGATATAAAACATATATTGTATGCCCAATAAATAATAAAAAATACAAAATTCTTCAATTACATTTTTGGCGTTTACCAAAAAATACGAATTTTCGATACAATTCTAAAGGTGTGACGTTTTTATGCCGTTCAATGTATAAAAATCATTTTCTTAAAATTCTTAGATAAGCCACTTCAATTCTAAAGGTCATACTTATGTAGGTGTCGTAGAGATCTTTTCTTTAGTAAAAGTAAAACTAAATTAACGTTGTTTTTGTCTGAAGGAGTTTTGTAATTAAGTTAATCTCGAAGTATCTCTTAAGTACGTTAGTAGCTATAGTTCGGTATCCAATGAAGTATTAACAATTTATTATAGATTTTATATTTGTTAACGAACATTTAGCTCTCTAACCTATACAAAATACTGTAATAACAATAGATTATAGCTTATATAGCATCGTATTCTTTATTTACAAATATTCGATAATGAGTGCAAGAATCATTACATTTATAATGCACAACTTATATGTATAGTATCTCCTATTTTCATGTCTAACAATAGCATAATTATTTAATAATATCTTACTATTAATTAAATCTTAGTAATTACGTATCCGTTTTCCCCTTTTGCAAATAAATAACAAAATTAAATACTGTTAATTTACTTATAATGCGTAGCTATATAAATAAACAATGACTAATTTTACAATTCTTATATTATCAAACAATATTAACATATAAAAAAATAAAACTACCAACTTACTAGGTATATGTTATATTCATTATTGTTAGTTATGTAAAATACAAATTGACTGAGTATGGCCTGACTATGTTGAATGCGTTAATGAAATATATGATACAATACTGTTATGTATTGTTCTTTTATGTATTTAACTATGTATAATAACATTTCTATTTTTAATGCTTCTTGCATATCGCTCAGAATCGGCTGATGGATAACGTTAATATGAGTTCCATGTTCCATAGTTAATTATATCTTGATTAGAGAATAAATAAATAAAACTTGCAGCAAGCAATAAAAAATGACACAAGGATTTATTTACAATGTCTTTGAGTGTATATTTAAAAACGAATGAAATAAATAATATTACTTGTAAATATAAACTAGGATGAACAAGTAAGCTGCCAGATCTTAGATTATAATATTTATTTGAATACTTATTAATTTTCTTGACCTATACAAATATGTATTCCTTACAAAACATAACAATAACAAAACATAATTTTGAATACAAACATCATCTTACTAATAAACACTAATTCTACGATATCACAACATGTAGTCAAACTAAATTAACTTAGTAACTATTCACAATATGATTACGTCTTAGTGGTAATATTATTTGAGGAACACTAATACTAGTAAAACTAATTAGTTTGTTAACTTTTAGTTAGATGTTGTTTCGAGTGTAACTCAAGTCGAAGGGTACGTGACGTATGGGGAGGTAAAGGTGTATTCATATTGATAAGGTAAAGATAAAATAAAGATATATTATAAAAATATAGGAATTAAGCCGGTGTAGTCTTCAAATATCGTCCCCTTCTTGTTAAGAAACGAAAAAAAATAAGGTAGCGATGAATCAATTCCCCTATAAATATTTGGTAAATTACCTTCAAATTGCAAAAAATACCGGAAACCACGTTTTGTTTGTTATACCTTTATGTCTTTACTAATCAAAATTTAACAAAATAAATAATTTTTAATCATATAATAGAACCTAATTTCGTCCAGGAACGATATAGAGGTCACAAGTAGAACCTACTAAATTATTATGAATTTGGAAATTTGTATGGATGTCTGTTACTCATACACGCAAAAAAAACTGAACCGTTTTTCATGAAATTTTGCACACAAGTAGACCATGACCTGTAATAAGATATGGGGTACTTAGTATCCCTGTAAAGGCGGGCAAAGTCGCAGGCAGAAGGCTGATAAAATAATATTATAACATAGTAATAGGTTGCAATGTTCTTCTCACCCTCAGTGGAAGAAAAGCATAAGTCGTGTTACTTTGAATTTTAGTTATTAATGTGGTTTGAAAGAAGGAGAAAAGCTGTATATGCTCAAATTTTTTCAAATTTTTATCATTAATCTTGACGGTTTTGTGCAAAAAATCGTAATGTAAATTCCTTTGACAACTTCCTGATATTTTAAGTTTTTTGCTGTCCTGTAAAATTGCAATTTTCATCTTATACCTTTTTCCACTGAGGGCTCGAATACCAACACATACATACATATGCACACACACTATAGCACACGCTTCCGCATTATTCATTGAACGTGAGTGCGATAACTAATAGAAGATTATCTTATTTGCACGTATTGATTGTGGTTGCATTTTCTGTTGAAATATTCGCTGTCGGTTGCGTTCAAACAATGAATATTCTACCGAGTTATGTTCAAGCGATCGCTCACAATGTTCCATTGAACATCTCTCCAGTATCATATTATATGAGTGACGTAATTTACACAAAGTCGAGTTTTCAACACAAAGTTGATTTTTAAACGGTTTTATCAATTATATTATTATAAGTAAAAAAGAGGTAAATATGTCACTAGCGCGTTGAAGATGAAGATCGTAAGAGCGGTCAATTGACCTCTGTCTGCGCGTAGTCGCTCTGTCATTACAAGATGATAGGCAGTGTTTTTGTTGTCAGAAGTGCTTGAGATTTGACATACAACGTTAAAAAGCCTTCGTGTATTAATGTAGTCTGATTGGTGTAGTGAAACAAAAGATAAACGTGTTTGTGTTGTAGCTCTTTTCGGAACAAATTTTTTGGTTGATTTGTAAGGGCATGACGTATCTATAGTTTTTTAAACATCATTGGGTTTTATAAATAAAACTCGACTGTGTCTAGGCTAAAGTTTACCGTGTTTGTGTAGCAAATCTTGCAAGATTAAGTAGACCTAATTATCCTAAGGAGTTGAAATTTTACACATTGCGGTAGTTTTGATGACAATCTATTTTAGTAATAAGCGTGACCTGACAAGGTTTGGGTTTAGAGGAAGAAATTCCTTAACAGCACAGCTCATAATCTAACATTTTAACAAAAAAATAACCGACTTCAAATGAAGTTCATTGTATTTTTGACATGGATACCATTGTCAGATCTCGCTCAAAGGAGAACCCCAGTTTCCATAGAAACTCAGGCCTAAGTAGACAAGACTGGAAATTGGCTGTTAATTAGATTATTGCAAAAAGTTCAATTTCTCCAATTTTCACGGCTGCCAGCAATGGCCAACTAAGGAAATCCTAGAACGAATCACCTTAATTATAGGTTATGATTATGTCATACTCGTGTCACAGTGCTATTTAATATGTATGTTACACTTACGTTGGCGGGTGTCTATTATAATATCTCCTACTTCAATGGTTTTCACCCAAAACGAATGTCATAAAAAGGTTGTATAATAAAAGCTATTGCATATTTCAAGAGATTTTATTAGTTATCATTATAATATATTAATATTTCGTGTAGTTGTGCAGGAGGCGTTATATTTCGTTAGTAACTTGCCCAATCAAGATACCATAATATACTCATTGAAAGTATGGCCACAGCAACTTCCTGATCTTCTAAAGATGTATAGGGTACGTTATCCAGTGTTCAGGACTTATTCTGAACCTTTGTCAGTCACAAAACAGGCGATTAAGGAGTCCATATTCATATAGTATTGGTTTGCAAGAAATTGTAGCGAAACTGCGAAACACATTCACCAAAACACAAGTACGAAAGCGAATACAATAGAAAATTAAAATCACTGTGTGCGTGTCGCTGTCGATGAGTTTCAATAGTAAATAGGACTCCAAATACGCTGAAAATATTTGATAGTAAAAATATACAAGAACTAGAAAGAACGTAGAAAGATGAAAGATCGATGACAAATATGACAATACAGTGATGTTATTTATAAATACTATGGTTACCAAAATGACATTATTAGGGATTACATCATCTTTGTTGTCAATCGATTAATCGATGTCAAAATATTCGAATTGTAATTTAATAAAATTAGCGTAACGATTGAATGGTAATTATAATATATTACATAGTTTTGATTTTTAAGGAATACGAAAATATGTGAAAAATAAATTAATATTATAATTATAATCACTAAATAATACATAAAATATATTATTATGTTCCATCAATCGATCATTATCAATCGATTCAATCGATTATAAAATGAGGTAAATACTGTGAAAACTTTTTTGCATTATTTTGTTCATTTGGCAAGAGCAGCTGAAGCTAAGATTTAATATGTTTATCTTATAAATAAGACGAATTTTTTGGTATATAGTTTACTCTTGTCTAGTCCGATGTTCTAGCACAGATTACATATGGTTCGAGGCCGAAAATTGGGGATCTCCTTTATGTGGGACTACACGACAAGCACCAGCTTTCAATTAAAAAAAATCATCGAAATCGGTTCCCGCGATGTTGAGTCATTCGTCCATTTATCGCGCACATACTTAATGCAAATTTAAGACTTATATGATTTTGACACGGATGCCATTGTCAGATCTCGTTCAAATTTATGTGGGACCACACGACAAGCACCAGCTTTCGATTAAAATAAAAATCATCCAAATCGGTTCACCCAGTCCAAAGTTCTGAGGTAACAAACATAAAAAAATACAGTCGAATTGAGAACCTCCTCCTTTTTTTGAAGTCAGTTAAAAACTAAATATTTTTACTATAAAAGCGTGTATTTAAGTTTTTTTATTATAATTATTAACTTCTTTAATTATTTGTAATTGCCTCTATAAAGCCACTCAATTACTTTAACCTACCCGAAGGACCCACAAAACCTGGCAACTAAATTTAATACACACAATATGTTCACATATTCTAAGCACGAGATATCGCATGATAGTCCCCAATGAGTGCTCTGATGCCGTTCCGTGACCAAATTTAATGCCGAAAGGTAACTCGTAACTCCTAATTGCTTGCGTAAAGTTTAAATATAGACCAGAATTATATAGATGATATGTACCAAGTATATCATACGAACATAATAATATGTCGAGTCTTATGGCATATTCTTTTTATATTACGATAATCGCTCTTACTTTGCATGGGGAAACTTACTCTTTGTATTGATTTTATTCTTTAAATTGATTTTTTTATCTGTGTACCGATTAAAAATAAAACCTTATATTATATTAAACTAACTATATACCATCCGAATTCGCATCAAAAGTGGTACTGACGTGTCTGAGATTTGGAACAGACTTGCTAATAAATACGGACTTACGAATAGTTTTTTCAAATTTTATTTATAAACGTCGACTAAAATAATTGCAGTTTATAACAGACCCAAAACGGAAGTTCTCATTTCAGTTATATTTTTATGTTTGTTATGAACTAATATAGAAAATTCTTTTCTTATTAGAAAGGGTATGTACACTTCCAGATTGCTCCTATTTATCACAATTTATCAAAATATGGGGTTTTCAAGGTCCTTTCCTTCCTTCCTTGTTTTTTTGAAATCAGCTATATTGGTAAAATTATGTAATAACACAGAAGAAATAATAGTACAAATAATAATATGTTACCTCCGTATAGATTTCTTTTAAATAACAGCCCATTCATACTCGTCGTGAAGGTACCTAATTGATTTCACCGGAGTACAACCCTAATCTCGTTCGCCTCTTGAGGAAGGAATACGATACGTCTTAATTTAGCCAGACCCACAAATTATTCATGTTTGGATGAAAAGGTACATCTCAATTTTATGGCAGCAACGCAGACACAATTATAAGTGCCACTGAAAAATACTACTACTACTAATGTGAGGATGGATATCGTTCACCCAGTAATACAACGGCACATCTATTGTCATATTACAGAAACAAATTTCAAAAATTGTATAAAAATGTTTAAAATTAATTTATGGGATCTGTTTCCATTTTTTACAGATTGTATGGGTTTGGTTACTAGTATAGACATTAATACATATTTACCACTATGTATATTAGGCACTTTTAAACACGTATACCATATAAACTCAATTTCGCATTTTTTGCAGATGTGCCATTATATTACTGGTGAGCGATATATGGATTTTTATTACTCTTTAGAGCAAAAACTACTGAACTTTTCATGAAATACACACTGGTGATCTGGAATAAGATATAGGGTACTTGTTATTGCGATAGAGACAGCCAAAGCCGCGGGAAAAGCGCTAGTCGACCATAAAATAATTGGAGGAAAAAGTCCTTGAGTGGAGACCGAGTCTTGCCATTGCAAAGCCCATTGAACAAGTTAACTGACAGCCGTAAGCGGGTACGTAATGGATTGATAAGGCCAAGGATTGGAAAGGCCAAATTATAAAAGGCCGCAAAATAGGAAAGGCGGATTTCTCCTGTTCACTAATGAACGGAATAATGTTTTTATAAAGAATAGCCGACGAAATAGAAGACGCGCTAACTAATGGTAAGTGAAAATCATCGCTCGTGGCAATCAGTAACACCAAAGGAATCACTACTGCGTTGCTAGACAAGAAATATGAGAGATACGTATAATATTATACAAGACATAATAAAATAAATAAAAAAGATTTTAGTAATAATTATGTAAATTAAAACTGTCTTCTTTCTTACGAGTTCTTCCTTTTTTCCTTCTCTCTTTCTTAGTCGATAACGCAACTTTGGTTTCAACTTTAGTTTGGCTGTACATGGGTGATGATAGCCACTTACCATCAGGTAGATCGTCAGCTCGTTCGTCGGCTATTTCCAAAAAAAATTATTGTTAAACATAGAACTATAAAATTCATGGTTAAAGTGGTAAAAAAAACTAAAACAACTTCTAACTAATAGCTTAACATCCTTAAAATAAAGTCTCTTCATTGACGCAGATTATAAAGTCAATATACTAGTATTATAATGTGATGGGTGAATATACGAGTACCATATTTTAAACACCACAATTACCTTTCCACTTTGTCTTTTTATTACTAAAATATTTATTTGTTGGTTGGAAGAAGGCGTTATGTAATAAGGCCGCAGTTTCGGATAAATAATTCTTTGATATTCTGTATCATATTTTTATAATACATTTTGGTAAATGAACAAGAAGCCAAGTTAAACAGAACTTTTAAAATGTGCATTATGTTTGGGAGGTTAAAGTCATATCGCCACATTTTAAATTACTTCGCTTAACTTGGCTTCGTTTCGAATCCGCGTCAATGATATCGCTCACCCAGTAATACAACGGCACATCTACGTTTGTCATATTTTACAGAAACCAGGATCAAAAATTTTATAAAAAAATTTAAAATTAATATAAGGGTTCTTTTTTCTTTTTTAGAGATTTTATGGGTTTGGTTACTAGTATTAATCTATATTTACCACTATGTAGAATCTTCTTCTTAGTCGGTGTCCTCATTGCTGAAGGTCGTGTCTAGCTTGAAGTATTGGTCACTCGGTGCACTATGCTTTTCCACGATGTAGAATACACTACTATGTAGAATATGCACTTTTAAATACGTATTTCATATAAACTCAAGTACGCATTTTTTGCAGATGTGCCATTATATTACTAGGTGAGCGATAATATTTCTCCTATTCTTGAAGTGTATGTATATTATATACCTATGATATAATCAGTTCCTATGAATGATACATGTTTATCACAACTTATCACTATGAGTATCAAATTATAATTATCACAAAAAATAAAATACTACAATATAATTTAGTTTTTTTTCTTTCTTTCCTTTATTACAGTGACGATAAATCAACAATAACACAATATTGCTTAAGACAATATTTGAGCAACTATTTTCTAATACATTTATTATGTACAATCTGTACTTTGCGCATTTATTACATAAATAGATCGATCTTTATTATACATATAATAAAGATAATATATAGTTTTTCTTCTACGGTATACATCGAAACATACGTACTATCATGAAATGCTTTTAAGTGATGTAAAATTGTAATGTAAGTGAAATAATAGCGAAGATTAACAATGTATTATAATAGTTATGGGAATTTTTAGTACCTACATATTAATATAGTTGGCATTAATGATATAGTAAAGTTTATGGCAAATTATCAAAATTTTCATTTTGAACTGGTCATTAAATTTAATTAAAGTTTAAAGCAATTATGCAACATTCATTGCTGATTTGTCAGTCAAAAACAGAAGACGGAAAAATTTGTTTACATTAATTTTGTGAATCAAAATAAATAACAGGAATACATTAGCATTTTCCTCGCAATACGGAAACGGCATCTGATAAAAAACCAATGGGTACGACATGACATGATTTGACAATCCAATCCAAATCCAGATGTGTATAATATTTTTTCGGAAACATTTGTTTTTTTTTTACGATTTAACGATTTCATGAATTATTCAGAATGTGATTATATTTGAGGAATAGTATCAAAGCTCCAGGCAAAAAATAACCAATTTATCAACTGATAATGGAAAGATATTATTTGTGCTAAAAATGTAAAATTTTAATAAATTTCAGTAAATTTCACTAAACTAAAAATAATTGGACGAATTATTTGTTTATAAAAAAAATCAATGAAGTACATTAACATTGCATTCGTATTTCCGTGATTTGTGTGTATTTTCCGTTTATTTACACGTAAACCAAATTAAAAAAAATATTTTAATGATAAGGTCATTTTTTATTACTTGTCGATACTCTAATAATATTGATTTTACTGGGTGTCCATAAATACAGGAAAAACGAATCTAGATCTATAAAACACAAAAAATGTTTGTACGGATTATGCCTCAAAATGGTTTCATTTGAAAGGCAATAATTCGAAGGTGGTTTGAGACTACCAAAACAATGCATTAGGCCCATTCGGTCCATTGATAAAATCGATTTTCTACTTTTTCAACACAAAAACACTGATCTATCTTTCTCATCAGAAAATTAGATTTTGAAAATCACTGTTTATTTACCTGTAAGAAAACATTATAATCTTTGTTGTATTTCAAGATTCACGGAAACACTCTCTCAAAGGTATTAAACTTCCTTGTTAAATCGTTTGAGTTTGAGATAACAATCTTCAGTATTATATCACGCACACTTGATATAATTACAATAATAATAACTTAGTTACTTTACATTTGACAATGTGTACCCCAAAGTGATTATATTGCCTCGTTCGATTTCCGAATGGGTCAGATTTAGCAGATGTCCACTAAAATTCATAAACATCCATATTAATACATTGATTGATTTTTCACTTCTACTTAAGTATGTCCACTTTAATCCACAGATGTGACTAAAATGTATAATGTTTGAGCGTGGGTCGCGGTAGTTAATTTATACAAAAAAAAAATTCTTTAATATTTGACGTCGCAATATTCCCAATAGTTCATGGATTGACTTAATTTTTTGTATTATACAATTTAGAATTTAGTTAAGAATTTCTTAAAATGATTTATGTCATTCTCAACTGTTTATCGGCTGGCTAGAGAATAACATTACAGATTTATCGCAGTTTTACTTGGGCCCTCAGTCCAGACGTTATAGAAATGTGATTATTTATGTATTATGTTATTTGTAGTTTAATTTCGAAATTCCTGCGAGAATCGGATATTACAAGCGTTTGAATTAGCTTGCCAAGGAATTTCGATGATAATATGAAAGCGAATTTCTTAAAAATAATTATAGTTATTAGTAGTATGTACAATTGTACATAGGTAGGTACGTTTATTTTATATTTTAGGAACAAAAAATTATTATGAATAATCTTGTAAGAGTATTTGATAGAAAACGAATGTGATTGAATTTTTTGTGAGCGATTTCCGATTGAGTAAACTTTCGAATAATCTTTTGGGAAACCGTTTTTTGCCTTTACAGTTTTTGTTTTTTTAACTGAAATGTCCAGGAAAACCACCTGATGGTAAGTGGTGACCGTCGCCCATGGACATCAGTAACACCAAAGGTATCGTTGAAGCCTTGCCGGCGAGACAGGAAGCGAACCCTCATTAGGGAACATACCAAAACCACGTGCCGCATTTAGGGGGGGGGAGGGGGGTCTTCAAAACACCACGATTGGTCACAGAGGGGAGGGGGGGGGTTTAGGTTTTTGTCACGTAGTCAATATTTTAGCAACCATTGCGCCACACAAGTCATCAAATATAAGCAAAATTATAATTTTTTAACTCTGTTTTTGCAAAAAAGTATTGAAAACCGTATTTATCAATTACCACGTGAAAACTAGGGGGGAGGGGGGGTCTTCTCATATACTACGGATGGTCACGAAGGGGGGAGGGGGGTAAAAAGTTGGATAAAATGGGTTACGTGGTTTTGGTATTTCCCTTATCACTTAGTTACGCCTATAAATCCTTGTCCAATAACGGTTATGGTAACTGGATGGAAATGGAAGATTTATAGCGATACTAATGACCGGTACAATCACATTCATGACCGGTATAATCGTGCTATTAGAGTATTCGGAATCGGGCATGTTATGTAATGCACACAGATATATGCGTGCAATATGTTTAGTCACATACGAAACTTTAGGTCATAGGTTCTGAAACTTGTTTTAGAAATAAAGCATATAAACAAACAATAAAAAAGAAACTGACTTTTGTAAATTAATTAGCAACAAAATACTGTATTAGTACATTTTCAATAAAATTACTAGATAGGATTGAAATGCCATATCGTTGCAATTGATTAATAATCAATGCATTGGGCCATTAGTGTCTCACTACTGTTCAAAACTGATGGTAAGAGTACCCTTATGTGTGTGAGTGTGAGTGTATGTGTAAGATGGTAAGAGTGAGTGATGGGTCTTTGATGGTGATATGAACTAACCTAAAGCCCATTTAGTTTTACCTCCAAAACGCTCCTTTTTGCAGGTGAAAAAGATTGAGAACCAGTGAACTAACGCAATGAAACTTGTAGAAAGCCTTATTAAAACAGGAAACGTATTAAATAGCAAGTCACCGAGCAACTCGTTAGACATAATTACATAAAACCAGATTAATTAATACTGTTAACGGGTCGTGCATCTTGTATAAAATTAAATTAACTGTACACTGCACACTTGCGATTTTAAATCGCATTTTTTTAACAGTCGCATCTTAATCATTGACGTAGCTTATCCTAAGCAGGCTCTATGTATATGTAGCAATGTTTGTAGTCCCCCGCTTCAACTTTAGCTGTTACATTCGTCGAGAGTAAAAAGGGTAGCAAAGTAGGTCGATAAAAGGGCGCTTTTGGTTGGTTATTAGATGGGCGCTATTTAGCTTCTAGATGGAGCCCCTCTAGGTTATGCATCGCAGCTTGTTGAATATAATTTCCGTTTTCAATATCTTAAAGGACCATGCCCATATTAGTATGGAACTGAAAGTCAGCAATGGCATGCAACGTGCGATTTTTGTCGCTAATCTGTATTGATATTATTCCCCTGAAAATGTTTCTAAAAGGGCGCCAAGAACTGCGTACAAAAATTTTACTGGCAGTTTTTAATGGTTATAAATGAATCTTTTGATATCCTCATTATCTAGGTCTCGCGAAACATTTCCAATTTCTATATTACGCAATGTATATTAAGTATGTCAAAGCTAGAATATTTTAAGATTCAGGTGACATTGTAATATCAGTAGCTATTATTGTCAATCTACCCTAATTCCTGAAATATTGCGGGTTGGTTTCAGTTAATTTAGCTTTAATTATAGTCACAGAAACACAATAGGCTTGTATTAGTAACTGATGTCAACAAAAGCTTCTTATAGTCATTGAAGTACTATTACTTCGTATAGAACAGACACCCCGAACATTGAGTCGGGTGCATTCATTGTGGCCAGGGTGGCTCACTTCATTCACTCACTTGCTTGTCACTCACCTGCGTTCATTGCGGCCGCATGCCAAAATTGTTTAGTAACAAACTGAAAAAATGCCGTCTTGCGTGATGAGGACCTGTCACAATTGCACGTAAAAAAATACAAAAAAGAAAATGGTATTACTTATCATCAGTAAGAAAACAAAATATTAACTTAAATCAACTAAAACGAATTTATTTCAATTATTGTGGAATGTTCCCGCCATTTTTGAATGAAATGCAAATAAATTGACTTGAATCAATTCAAGTCAGTTCAGTCAGTTCAGGTCAGTCAATTGAATTGAATTGAAAAAATCATGAGTCGGGCTTACACACTTGGCAAGTAAGCGTGTTAATGGACAAATAAATAAGCCCGATAAGAATGGCTATAGTACCTACTCTTTGGTAAATAATAAATTATGTGTATTATATTACTCAGTGAATTCAATTAAACATTAAATCAAACATTTGGAAGAGCTAAAGATTTAGAGTCGTTGACTGTTTGTCGTGGTTCGGCAAGTGTCTTATACAAAGTTACTCTATGTAAATCACCTTCTAGAGTTTGAAAAAAGAACGCGTCATCGCGGTTTCGGGACACACATTTTGTTCGAGATGTCTGTTCTATGTCATTATACTTCAATGCTTATAGTTGATTTATAGATTGCGTTAGGTAAGAAATTACAGTATGCTTTATGACAATGAGAAATAAGGGGAGGACCATTTTGTGAATCATCTGATCCGTATGATTTTAAAATAAACACTGTTTTTGCACATTTTACTGTGTGACGATATATGTGACGATAGATGTGATTCGTACGTCGATATTTTTACCCATGGACTGTGAACACGGCTAAACAACTCAATATAAATATCGGGGTGCAAAATACATATGACTAATAGATATTACCCATATATTTTTTAAATAAACTAGTAATTTCGACTAAAATACTGATGACACGGTTGTTAAATATCACATAATCTAATCATATATATGTACCTATGTATATACAATTCATATTTGGAACATTTCATGAATGATTTTTATTTTAATGACAATTGAACCATTTTAGCAATAACTTACTTATATTATTATAATTTATTAACATTAGAAATATATTCACACGAAACATATCAATACAGCACTACGTAGAACACAACGATAAAATCGTGGGCGGGCACTTTATATGAAAATGCATAAATTTTTATTCACACTTACAATTTCACATCCAAGTTAATGGTGTGAAAGATGGCCACATCGTAGCCGCAGAGGTAGAAATATACACTTTTATAGTATCGGCCTTTTTCAATATTCTATCCTTCATAATCCCCAATTCAGTTGTCTAAAAACTGTCAAAATGTCATTATTACGTCGTATGTATCCCAACATAATAGATAGATTATTAAAAACAGCCTTAAAACCACGTTTTTGTATCACAACACAATACAGTTTCAAGCAACGGGACTGCACAAGTAGCTGTTACTGAACTTTTTGTTGCATAGTCGCATAGTTGTTACGTGTGAATAGGGCTTAATTCAAACAAAATGAGCGTTTCCAGTGTCCTTCCAACAAGTGAAGCAACAAGGCAGTGCACACATGAGCGTGTTTTTGAACGCGTCTCGGAAGTCGCGGTTAAAGTATGCGTAGATGAGCGGGTTCAACGCCGAGTTGAAGTAGCCGATCCAGAACAGTACGCCGACAACCACGTCTGGTGTGTTGCAAGGCTCGCCACATACGTTTGTTGTTACGTACCTTTAATACAAATAGCACGAAATAGTTAATAGTTCACGGTATATAAGTAGTAGAGAAAGTCTGAAAGTGGCAGAAACAAAAGAAAAAAAAAAAGGAAACGAGTGGAAATGTATGTGAGAAGAGTAGGTTATGTGGGTGAGAATGGTCAAAGAACAGATGGATAGATTGTATGAGAGACGATAATCGAGAGAGATAATTATTGATAATGGGAAATGGAAAGGAAGATGATGACATTATGTTAAATAGCTTAATCTAAACCGTTACCTACATTAAATCCAACAAATAATTAGGTAAAGCCATCCTAATAAATCATTAATTTACATTTTTCTAAAATGTGACACAATATATTAACAAAATATGAGAACTATATCAAATTCGAAAGCAAATGTCAATTCAATTGTGGTAGTTCCTTAGATGCTTACCATAGAAAAAAAGGCAGCCAACACACGAGAAACGCGCCGACAATAATGCCCAGTGTGCGCGCAGCTTTATGTTCTGCACGCCATGATTTGCCAGTTGCGCGGAGAGTTGCACCTACAGACAAATAAACATACAATACATACATAAAATGTAACAACTAAGTTTCTTTCTTTATCTCCTCTCTTTCTTTGCCGGCAATGCATCCACTACCTATGCTATTACTGATGTCTATGGGCGGTGATAGCCACTTACTATCAAGTGAATCGTCAACTCGTTTTCAAGCTATTTCCATAAAAAAAGTCACGATGACGTCTATAGTCCGTCGTACATAGTTTTAGATAAATCCTATTTGTTAAGCAATCTTACGATGTCTTATCATAATTTGTAATTAAAAAATCCCACCAAACACATTTTCATGTCAAATGTTGCCAAGACGAGACCATAATATTATATTATATGACTCGACTACATCAAAAAGTTATCAGTTACTATGCAGAACCAAGCTTCTCACTCTACACACCCTAACTCTACAAGCCCTAACTTAATAAAATCTACACCTTAGTCAAAATATGTGGCTTGGCCGTTTCAATATTTTTTATGATTATCAGTGAGTGACGAAATCGACAATTTTTAGATATCATTAAAATCTAAAGTATATGAGCTATGCCATTGAAAACTTAATACGTTTAATAAGTCTATCATTGACATTATAACCTGCGAATTTTGTTTATCTGGTATAATCCAAAGCCAAATTATGAAGGTTCAAAAAAACCAAAAAAAACGATTAGACAAAAGGTAACCTTGCGCTAGTGGCCTTACGCTTTGTTTGGCTCGTTTTGGCGGGGGCACGACCGTGCGCCCAGATAAGGACGACACAAAATGAATGGAATTTAGAGACAAATAATAAAAGAGAGGAGACCCGTGCTCAGTAGTGGACCATTAATGGTTTGAAGCGAGCCACTTATTTTTTATGTAAACAAACTAGGCATCTGATGTTATGTAGTCAAGTGAACATCAGTGACGATAAAGACATCACCAATACCAGCCAAGAAAGAAGAGAAGAAATACACAGACTTAAAAAAAGAACCAGACGGATTGTCAGCAACAAATTCAGTGAAGCACCCATAGTAATACCAACTCCTCTATTCGTATAAGTATCACACGCACATATCGACACCATGCTGTTATTAATCGGCCGCCATTACCGCGTCGGATTGGCCGGACCGCACTAAAAATTACGCACACATGGTAAGCAGGCGGCGTCACTCTCGATAAGACCAGGTGACGTCTGGTTAATTTTTCAAGTCTGTGAAGAAGTAAAGTACTGGCTTTCAAGCTGTTCGAAGTTCTTAGTTCGTTGCAGCATTTATTTACCACTCATACAAAGTAAGTTTGTTCTAATAACAGTGGAAAGTATGATGTAAGTTTTATGTGCAAACACACTCCTAGTTGAAAGTCGTGAGCGTTGTTAATCTTGTTGTTACGTAGTTCTTGTTAGCTTAGCTGCAGTCTAGCAAAAATGTTTAACTTATATAGGTTAGCATTCACAGCTTTGCGTACTAAGAGTAAAATATGTAGTAGAGTCATTGAAGTATATTGTCATAGAACAGACATCTAGAACAAAATGTGTGTCCAGCCGGGCGGTTCTATTTTCAAAATTGAGCCCCCGTTCTCCTTTCAAAATCGAACGAATTCATTGAATATTGAAGCCACGTGGCGCCGATGCATTGGGACATACATTAGGGTTGCCACCCGTACTATATTATATAGTATCGTACTATATTTCAGTCAATTGTACTATATGTTATAGAAAAATAATATAGTACCAATAATACTATATTTTCATCGGTAGATCGATAGGAACCAGCCGCTGGTTGTGTGTGCATGTTGTTTGTTTGCTGGTGAAACAACATAGTGAAAAAAACAGCACAAAAATAAAAGTGAAATGAGAAGGGCTGCTTCTACTTTGTAACAATTTCTAGGGACACCCTCTTCTTCTTCCTCTTCCACATCCTTAGCTGGTTCTAACGATGCAATAATTCCTGCAGAGCTTATAGTACACAACACAGTGAAGTTTTCTATGAATTGTTTAATACATGATGTAGAAAATATTATTTTAAAGATTTATAGTCATTTTTCATCCTCAGCGGTGAGGCGGGAAGAATTAAAAAAAATTGTAGCAAGTGTCGATGGGGAATGGCATGAACTAAGAAGGCATGTGCTCACATCATGTGCTTTCTTTATTACCTTGTGTTGATAATATATTGGTGAATTGGTTACCCATAAGAAACTATTTTGTTAGTCTACGGGATCACTGCCCATCAATCTTGCAAACTATTCTTTTGCTAGATGAAACAGAAGGGCAAACTATCATTGAAATTTAATTTCATTTTGTCAGTCATATTTTGTATGGATTCAACAAAACTGTGAAGTTGCTAGAAGGAAATAATATCACCATTTTAGATGTCTACAATATTATGAAAAACTTAATGAATGAATTAGAGCAGCGCAAATCAGACCATTTCTTTGGATATAACACAAATAGTAAAATTAATAAAATATAAGAAAAATCTCCCGAACTTTCAAGTATGATTTCAAGTAACCTTTTGTTGTTTATTGAAAAAAGTTTAATATATTTAAATAAATGGTTTGATTTTAACCCAAGTAACTGGCTCAACCAATGTCAATTTCTGAATTTAAACACGAAAATTGAATTTAAATAAATCGAGAGCATATTGGATTCTTTAAATTTAGTTACTAAATTAAATATTAATGTTGACAATTTGTATTCAGAATTAATTATGGTTAATGAAATTATTTCAAAAATAAGCAACAAACAAGTGTTTAAATCTAAAAATAATGCTCTAAAATACCAAATGCTTTTTAAAAACTCTAATACAAATTAAACAAATATATTTAAAATTATTTCCTTTTTACTTTCCATTCCAGCAACTTCTGCTTTAACTATAAGATTTTTTTCCGTAATGAATATAAAATGGCGAGAAGAAAGGAATAGGGTCTCTATAAATTTAATAAAAAACGAATTGTTGATTTATTTTAATATGGATATAAATTGCTCAGATTCCTATAATTATTTTAAAAATAACAAGGCTTTATTAACTAAAGCTAGTAATAATAAGAAATACACATGGAAAAATAAATAAATACTAAAAATAAATGTGTACTATTTATTTTCCTCGAATTTCCCAATAGTACTATATTTTTTGCAATATTTTGAAAAAAATACTATTTTTCCTTCAAAAAAAGGTGGCAACCCTAACATACATGGTGTTCGTGGTGTCGGTTCTATACCCTAGTAATAATATTTCAATGAGTAGAGTAGACTTAATTCGCCTAATTTCAAGCGAAAAATGGTGAAAAAATTTTCCTAACCGCAACACTTCAATTGATTAATTATTCAATTGATTACGTATCCAAAACCGTCAATTATAATTTAATAGCTAATCTTTGATGTAATCAGATATTGATAGATGGATATCAGCTTATTCGATTTCACGTACATTTGGTACAGAGATCGAATTAAATTGAATTTACGCTTTAATTATTACAAGTGTTCTTCCAGTGGAGGAAATTTGTTCTATAACAGTGGCAATCAATTTCTCATAGAGGCCACAAACATGTATTAGTCATGTCGTCACGGGTCGCAGAAAAAAAATTGTTTATAATTTCTTAGTTTTTCGCGATTGTTACAAATCAACGCGTATATTTAAAAATACAGTAATTTTCTGAAGTTTCACACATTGCAGTCTGTTGTCAAGCAGTTATTTAAGGGTGCTAATTAAACTGACTTCTATTTAATAGCATTATTAAATAGAAGTAGTTCATTAAATTAAGGAATATTGACAGTTTTAAACGCCCAAATTTCTCCGATTTGCAGCTTAATGAGTGCGATCTATATGACGTATTCTTAGGTATAGCACTCATTATAACGTTGCTCAAAGCTTGTCTCACGTTATACAGCAATTAAGTTTACCGCAGTCTCTTCAAATTACAGATATTCACACCATTCTGCTCTCATTAAAATTTAATTCACGTTTGATACTGAATTGAAGGTTTAATTTGAAGTACCTACGTAGAAGGAGAGGGCTCCGCTTTTCAATTGTTTTAGTATTATTGTTGTTTAAGTTTGCCTTTGCGAGTGACACTGAACATTTATATTCTAATTTATTTTGGTGACTGACCCACTGACACAAGATCAAAAACCTAACCTACTTCCAGATGACCTAGATACTTTATATTTGGCATCAAGGTAGAATATTAGGCGTATGTAAAGGATCAAATCCAAAAAATTATTGGTAATTAGTGAAACTAATGAATTAGCGGTTCCACTGTATAGAGTAATTTTACAAATAACAATAGGTGTATTCATTATCTATAAACCCTATTAATTTCTAGACAAAATGTAATGATATCTCATCAAAAAAATAAATGTGAAATGACAGTCATGTTCAGAAAAAAGAATTGAGATCTAAATGGGTGCCAAGTTCTGTGTAGAAAAGCCTAAAATTTTAGTCACATGAGCATGTAATTCAAGCTTTACATTTGACTTGGCTAGTTTTCATTAGTGAGCAAGCAAGGAAACAAATTTTAGAAAAGTAACATATATTAATACATACATCTATTACATTACATCAATGTAATAGACTTTACGAAGATAATTATACAAATATAATATAGCCATAGGGACATACATACATAGGTACGTGAAAACTAACCAACTCAAATGTAGAGCTTGAATTACATGCTCTTGTGACTAAAATTTTAGGCTCTTCTACACAGAACTTGGCACCCACTTAGATTTCAATTCTTTTTTTTTTGATCATGGCTGACATTTCTCATTTAAGTTTTTGATGAGATTTTTTTATACGGTAGCACAGCTGAAACAAAATTACCATATTGGGGACATTAGTATCCGATGCAATCACAATCGACTACGGTAAACTTGGATGAAGATATTTGGACAAAATCAGCGATTTATTTGGAAAAAACTAGCTACGTAAACTAGGGCAAGTTGAGCCACAACTATGGCTTAATTTTTTTCCCTTGATGGTAAGTGGCCACACGCGTTGCCTGTGAACATCAGGGACAACAAAGGAATCAACTATGCATTGCTGAAAGAAGATATAAAGTAAGAAGTTTCTAATCCGGCTTGGGATTGAGGTCAGTTCAATTTTGAAATACTTGCGGCTACAAAATTAAGGAAGTGGATTTCTTATGTATCTTATAATTGAGATTTAGGAGACTGTAATTTTTTTTGTATCAAGTACCGATAAGTAAGGAGAAGGAACAATTATCTGTCAGAAGGACAAAACATTGGAAAGAAACCATATAATGAGATCTTTTATCAGCTTTGAAGTACAGTACTGTTTAAGTTGCACTCGTTATTAAGATAAAATATTGTTGGGATACGTAAAAATATCGCATTTAGAGAGTTGAACAAAGGAAAAGTAACAAAATAAAAGTACTATGTCATTTTAAAGTTCAAAGACCCTTCTTTGAACTAACGGCAAGAAAAACTGATTGAATAATTTAAAACGCCTCAAAGAATTATAAGCTCACTCGCAGATCGGTTATAGGGATCTCAATTCCGTTCTATGGTTATTACAGCTCTGCTCAATGAAGCTTTTTAATTAATGAAAGATGGAACTGATACAGCCAGGTATCCGTTAATCTGAGATTTAATCTTTTCTACGTCATTATAAATTCCGTGGATCTGTACATTTCAACGAATGATAAGAAAGAAATAGTGTGTTATTTGTCATCATTAGAAGTTTTAAAATACTAACAGCCAGTTGCGTATGGTCTAATAGTAGATTTGTATTTAAAATAGTCTTTTTGAAGAATCTTCCTGTAACTGGCTGTTAATATCCTTAGACCTCCAAAATTTTAAGCAATTGTCAAAGTTATCTTTCAAGATTGGATTTTCTTACGCACCTTACTTTAAAAACGAACAACAAACTGATTTATGGGTGATATTTTGGAAATGTCAAACTGATCTTTCTTTCTTTTTCTTCTCTATTTCTTGGCCGGCAACGCATCAGTGATGCTTTTGGGGTTATAGCCACTTACCATCAAGTGTATCGTCAACTCATTTATCGGCTATTTCCATAAAAAAATAATCAAATTGAAATAAAAGTATTCCTATTAAATATTGTTTGTTTGCTTTTCATGTTTACTGCCTCTAAAATGACTGTAACGATTTGATGTAAATAATAAAACATAACTCATTGAGACTCAATTAAAAATGAATTAATTCCAATAACATATATGAGTACGTATTTGTGATAACCTCGACCTTTATTTCAAACAATGCTATGAATAAAAAATATCAAGGCTTCTACAAAATGACTGAAAAAGGTCGTTTTTAATAATACTTACTACTTCATTGTCAATTTCATTGTATTTTAGTACAATCAAAATTATGTTTCACTCTTGGAATAGTCGTAATGTCTGTATACATAAATATTGTTGTAATAAATTTCAAACTTAGATTATGTTCTTTGCTAATTTATACTATTTTTTTTTGTAAATGAAGCCTTTACAAGTTACTCTTATTGTAATCGACTTCGATGCTTTTTTGGTCATGGCCAACAATGGATAGGTGACCCAAGCGGCATTTCGTGAGCGTTACTGTGACTAAGCATATTAACTTTTCTATTTTTGGAAGTCATTGGGCCATGAGAGTTATCTTTAGCGTTAACATTTTCAACATTTTCGTGTACTCCCCATGAGAATGTTTAATTCACGTTACACTTTACTTATGCCATAAATTACTCTTATGCACTATTACTCTGTTCCAATTTTTTTTCGGTTATTGAAAAAAATATGTTGAATTCAATAAAAATAAGAGGTTCTCAATTCACCGAAATCTTTTGTTATGTATGTTCCACGAAGACAGCTTTATCATTTTTAACTGGACAATATTTTTTCAAGTACATCGTTACATAAAGCAAAAAAAAAACGGTTTAAAAGAAAGTAGCTTTACTAGTATACATTAAAAATACTTTACCTTGAGCATTGAGTTCCGTAGCAGCTTTAGCCAGATCTCTTGTTGCTGTGCCAGAGGAACAACTAGGCCTCCACCCAACAGGCGGTCCACTAGAAGACCTCTTGTTAGATCCCCCTGAACAATATCCAGAACTGGCTGTATCACAACTGACATTAACTGACTTTCTGGGACTTGCTTCTTTACTAGGGCATATATCTCCTAAGGCCATAACAACTTCCCCACCAAATTCTGTTTCTTCTGGACCTACTTCCGTGAAAGTGCTGTAGTTCGGACTTATGTCTGACGGCCTCCTATCTGGATGCAGGTAGTGTGAATGATGGGCCGCATGAGACGTATGCTTTATATGGACAGAGTTTAACAGAATGTTAGATGACGTTCTCGTCAATGCTTCTCTCTGTCGAATTGCTTCCCTAAATATCTTACAATACATTGATATCATCACTAAGCTTGGTATCCAAAATGACACGCTCGAGGATATTATCGCGTACACCATATTGGCTTTAAAAATGCAAACATCAGGATGAGCTTTTCTATATTCTCTATGTTGCTCTGTGGTGTACCAGCCCATGAAGATTGGCACAAAGCTGATGAAAGCTGGCCAGAGCCAAACGTTTGCCAACATGAAGCAAACGGTTCTGTGTGTCATCGTCACTGGGTATTCCAGTGGTCGTACTATTGCGTAGTATCTATCAACAGAAATGCAGCAGAGATGTAGTATTGACGCGCTAGAGAAGTAAACATCGAGTGAGTTGAATACATCACAAACTCGAGGACCGAAGAGCCAGGTGTCTGTCAGCTCTGAACTGGCGTTGAACGTCATCGCGCACAAAGCGACGAGCATATCTGCGACTGCTAGACTGACGACGTAGTAGTTGGTGAGTACGCGTAGCTTTCTGTGGCGGTGAACTGATATGATGACCAGGGCGTTGCCTAGTAAGGCTCCCAGGATTATAATGATGAAGACTAGGCCTTTGAGGATGAGGACGAGCGTGTGCTCCCAGTGTTCGGGCGCGGCAGGCGGCAGCGTTGAGTGAAGTTCGTCGAGAAACGCTGACTCCGTGCCGCGCCCACGCGATTCTACCTCTGCACGCAGAGCGCCATCTGGTGACAAAAAAAGTAACTATTAGAATTGTTTTAAATAGAGAATTACTTCTTGAATGCTAGAGTAGGTTCGAGCTATCCTGAATTGTGTTGAAAAACCCATGAGAAAAATATGAATAAGTCAATATAATTACGAATTTGAAACCTCTGAATAGGATTTTATTTGTAGACGGGAATCGAGCAAAGCAGGCCGGTACTACCAATTGGTCTGCAGGATCTTTGTCTGTGATGAAATTTCCTTATTAAGAAAAGTTCATAATTATGGAGTTATTTTTTGGTAAATTTCTTCAATCAATGTTAAAGGGGTCCACCCTTTAACATTCGTGGCTTAGTCTTAATTGATTGTTAAAACATTTAATTGAGAGGAAGCGCAAAAATCCGGATTGGGACATGATGAATAAAGAAAAATTAGTAACCTTCCCCGAAGCATTTTAAATTATTCCTCGATACTTCGAGGCGTGTTTTTCCTTGTAGGCATCGAAATACTTTTATTGAAGAGGTACCTGTCTTTGAGTTTCCTGCTTTTAAATTAAACAGGCGTTTATTTTATCGAAATCCGTTACAATTTTCATCTGATTTTTCGATATCAAATAAGTCAAAGGCGTTTGTACAATTTTATTTAGATTTTGATTAAAATGCTGCAAAGAAATCTGTGTATTGGTAGAACATTGAAAGTAGAGTAAAGAAAATAAGTAAAGAGTAAGAAGGTAGACGCGAGTAATAAATATATTACAAGCGACAGACTCGTAGTGCATGTAATAAGAAATGAGTTCCCTAATGTGAAAAGACAATTAAATGTGAACGTGGATGATACGAGGGAAGCAGAAAACCCTATGATACATGGACGGATTACACAGGTCTGCAAAAAAAATGCTGTCTGGATGTTTTCAACTGATTTCTATGTATTTCGGTGTTCTGAAAACTATAAAAATACTCAAAAAAATCCAGAACGTCAGGTTATTTTGCAAAACGCAAAATTTTATTATAAAAAAGGGATTTTTTAGGCTAACTTTGCGTCATAAATAAATAAGTATAATTTTATTTTGATTATTGTTTTTAAATGTAGGTATACAGGGCATAACTATCCTTACTTTTTAAATAAATAACGCCCTGTGTGAGCTAAATTAACAAACATAAACATGTTGTAACAAGAACTTGGAATTGGTTCTTTGCAAATTAAAAATTTAAAACATAAAGACCACGGTTGGCAAGTGTGCGGTGATTTTAAAATCTTAGGCATGTTGCTCGGACAACAATCTGGGTTTACGAAATTCCCTTGCTTTTTGTGTCTATGGGATAGTAGAGACCGAGCAAATCATTGGGCCAAAAAGTGTTGGCCTCCGAGGGAGCTTATGGTTGGCGAAAAGAAAGTCCTACATGAAACTTTGGTGCCTCCTCATGCAGTTCTTCTACCACTGCTTCACATAAAGCTGGGATTGATGAAGCAATTTGTAAAGTCATTCCAAGAGATGGAAATTGCTTCAAATACTTAATATTAAAGTTTCCAAGCCTCTCGGCAGCAAAGTTGAAAGAAGGTGTTTTCACTGGACTAGTTAGACGGCTTATGGCTGATCTACAATTCATCACAACCATGACGGATCCTCAAAAAGAAGGGTGGATTGCCTTCAAAGAGGTCACAGAGAAATTTTTAGGCAATAACAAAGACCCTAGCTACAAACAAATCGTCAAAAGAATGTTAAAAGCATTTCAAGCTTTAGGTTGCCTAATGAGTTTAAAAGTTAATTTTCTTCATTCCCACCTCGACTACTTTCCAGAAAATTTAGATGAGAGTGAAGAGCAAAGTGAACGATTTCATCAAGATATTAAGGAGATAGAAAAAAGATACCAGGGAAGATGTAGCGTCTCAATGATGGCAGTCTACTGTTGGACGCTCCAGAGAGACCTTCCAGATGCTTCCTACAAGCGTAAATGTACCAAAAAGAGTCTCACTGGGAAAAAGAAATGTATTTAGTGCTTACTAATGAATGTATTTTAGATGAAAAAATAAGTTTTGTTACGCAATTATAAATAAAACATTTTTTTTAGTATTCCATCTTTTATTTTAAGATGAAAACTTGATTAACATAAATACCTATATTGTCAGAAATCGTGACGTTCTATGAGCAAATGAAAGTCATTTTCGGATTCAGCACACCCAAAAACATAAGAATTACGCAAAAAAGCCAAAACAGCTCACAACTTTTTCTTTTTTGCAGACTTGTGTTATCTGAATTCTCGTTCCCACGACACTTTCTTCTTTTTGAAAGGAAAAACGTAGAATCGAGTCCGCATGTTTTATCAGAATCCTGTTAATTGTGAAAAGTATTCCCATATATTCACATTCGCGTCATGGTCGGATACAAACGTGATTTTTTGTCAGTATCAAAACAGTGTTTGTCTTCACCGCATAAATTGTACCCACCTTGATGCCTTAGACTTTAGATATACATACATTATATTCCATATTAATAACATCGAAGAACCAAGAAGTTGCCGTTTAGTTGCAAAATAAAAAGATATATTTAACGGTTTTATTTTTTGTGTCGCGGGTCGCAGGACAACACAAAATAAGACCTCAATATAACACCAATCCTACTCGGGTACAAATATTTATAATTAAATTATATTTGTCACATAAATATCTGCCCTAGAATCAAAATCGGGTACCCCTCGCTACGCAGGCAGGGTCATTATCAAAAAGGCTACAGGCTTGTCATTATAACCTGAATTGGGCCTAAAATACAGAATTTCTACAAAAGTTGATTGTAGTTTCCATTAATAAGTAGGTATTAGCTTTCAAAATTGTCAAGATATTTTTGTATAATTCTGAGTAGCAGGTATTTATTTAATAAGTTAGCAAACTTTCGTCGAGAATATCAATTCACAATTCATTAATTTCTGAATTTTACTTCACTGAATACTACGATTTGCAATAAACCTTGAGCAATTTTATTGACGAAGAAAAAAATTGTATTTTAATTTAAACATTTAATATTATATCATAATAATATTTATTTCAGATCTACTTTTATTTCTAAGTAATCAGACGTTTCGTAAATTTCTTTTTTATACCCATACTAATAACAGCGATGTACAAAATACAATTAGAAATTCATTATTATCATTTATAAGTTGATATAGTCGTCGTATTTTTTTTCAAAAGAGTCTTTTCCTGTTTTTTCAGTGGTTACAAACATAATTATTTATTATGGAACATGAAATAACTATCATTATAATAATTATCATGTCGTCATAATCAATTATTTGCCCTTAATTTCATAGCTGTCTTTGTCTGCATTTATCATGATAACTAACACACACAATAATCAGAAAAAATATGTTTGTTTCTTTTAAGAAAGTCTTCATTTAAAACACAATTTATAATGTTTAATATTTTCGATGAGCTTACTACTAGAATACATTTAAATGTCATAGCAGCTGTTGACCAGCTGATGCAGTCTAATTACTTAGCTGAGCAAATGATTCTAGTAATTGAGCAATGAGTATCCAGAGCTTGAGCTATTCAGCTCCATCAAGCTAATCGCCACAGAGTCGTAATGGATCGTTCTGATGTAGTAAGTATAAATGTAAGTAGAAGGGTATTATGGTATGTAGGTACTAGGTACTAATTGATGGAATTAAACTACCTTAACCGTTTTCAGTTTTTGAATAGGGCAAGATGAACGTTTTCTCATTTTTAGAGATCCGAAGTATTATAAAATTGGAACCCTTATAGTTTCGTCATGTACGTCCGTTCGTCCGTCTGTTCGAGGCATAGCGCCGACCCTTAGTGCTAGAAAGCTGTAATTTGTTTGAAAAATACTTTTTTTCAGGGTACCTCCCTACAGGTAACGTGAGGATGAAATATTTTTTTTGCATACCCCGTAGTGTGGCCTATCGTTGAAAAGGTATTTCAAAATTATATTATCTAAGACCATTTTTGACCTCTTGAGGAGGCCTAGAGCATACTCCTCCAGGTGGAGGGGTTAGTGGCCAACCCGAGTGTCGGAAGTTTACAAACCACCCGAGGGCCTCCGACATGGCTTAACGACTGTTATCTTATGATAATCCGACGGGACCGACGGCTTTACGTGCCCTCCGAAGCACGGAAACGCTCAAGAATTTTTTTCCTCTAGCAGTCACCCACTAGCGGCTTGTTTTGCCTTTTAAATAATATTAAATCGAAAACAACATAGTCCATTTAATCGTCGTATGAACTACTGGAACTATGACTGGATAGCGTTAGCAAGACAAAGGCTTTATCTAGATTCTAGCCCATTAACCGTGACACCTACTATACCAGCACAGATATGAATACAATTTCTATTAAATACGAAGCCACATAAATACAATCTATTCGAAGCTCTGAACATGACACATGACAACTTTTCTTCATAAAGAGATTATATTTTTTGTGTTCATTATTATCAGTATTTAAAATTTTACTTAAACTGTTAATTTTTATATTATGCTGCTCATGATTAACGACATTTAATAGGTCTGAAACTAGTCAGACTCACCCGAATAATATACGTTAACCATGAGAGTATTATTTTCGGGTTATCGTATTAAAGAGGTACGTCTTAACGTACGCTGAAAAATTAAATTATTTATTATAATATTTGCATACCTTAGCAGGTGGAACTTGGCGGACCTACAAATTTAATGTAATACTTTATGTAAATTACCCATGTTCATGCAAATAAAGATATTGTATTGTATTGTTAAAATTTACGCGAGCCCCCCTTTATGGCCTGCAAAGTATCGGTAAGTGGTAAAAAACATTAGCGGCAAATAGACGCAATACGAGTACTACTCGCAATGAAATAAGTTCAACAAAAATTACATATTTAAGTTCTACTGAATTCATCGTAGAATGAAAGGTTACATATCGACGGGTCCTACGCATAAGGTCGTATGCAGAATATGGCAACTTTACAGTATGGGCATTTAAAGTTTACTTTTGTCATTACTCAAAAATGAGAAGGAAATTTGAATTTAAATCAAGCTTATAATTAGTAGTGCCTTAAGTCATCTTTAAACAAATATCATTGATAGAAAATGAATTGTAATTTAATGAAAAATACTGAAATTACATACTTATGACTTTATGCGTAGGGATGCAAGAGTTATGTTATTGAGTTACGACAAGTTACGACGTTGTGCGACAGTAAAATTTCCTTACCTTCAAGTTACGCCGGGTTACTTCGGGGTTTAATGGTTTACAAATACGATTAAAAAACGATATTAAAAAAACTAACTTATTTATATGATAACAAGAAAGTTCTGCAGTAAACAAAGCGTGAGTATAACAAATAAACTAGACAGGAACATTATAAACATGTCGCGAGAATTAATTAATCTACAAATTATTAGATGAATCGATATCCGTATTTTCCTCGTTCATCGTATTGCGTGTGTTTTCATAATACTTATTATATTCTTTCGGTATTATGCGTGCACGGCACAGACTTTGTAAATCCTCATATTTGCAGTTGTTATAGGCAAATAATCTAAATAACAGCGATCTCAATTATTAAGACTTTCTTGGTTATTAATTCTTCGTGATGAATAGGTTTTTCTGGTAATTAATAAAGTCATATAATGTATAAGTTATATAAGTTATATATAAGTCTTCGTTTTCAAAGCTGTAGCGATATATGCGGATCATTGGAAGTTATTCCCACTTCTTTGATTTTAGTCCAAGTTATTTTGTGTTTGTTAGAGTTTTTGATACAGTTTTTTCCATACAATAACTTTTTGAAATTATAAAAATCTGTAATACTCATCTCAATCACATTATAATAAGGCGTGTTAACTTTGGCCCTTCTTACTAATGCATACCATTGTTCTGGCATATATATGAGTTTATTTTTTTAATTTCGCTCTATTAAAGCATGAACAGAATCTGCTTCATTTTGAGTATGTCCTCGCTCTAAGAACAAATGAGTTATTGTTACACCATATTTTTAGGAGCATAAGTATAAAATGAAAACACAATACAATTTTGGTTTTGCCCAGCACAATTACCTGACAAAAAAATGAATTCCTTAACGCCGTCTTATACTTTAGTCTCAATAAGTTTAAGCAGAAAACTTAATCTCTGGCCACATGCAACAATATGCTTCTTTACTGGCTAGATCAAAAACTGTAACATTTGGGACCGATAATTTTATTTTATAATAAAATAATAAACCAACATTTCCATGAGAACAATTCTGAATTTATTGAAAATCGAAGCATGCTGTAATTGTTTTTAAAGTTTTATCTTTTTCCTTTAAATTTCTTGCTAATTCTTTTGATATCATATGTGTTTTTTTGTTTATTAATTTCTTCTTCTGTCATATAATTTTTATTTACGTGTAAACATAATATTCGTTACAAATATTCTGCTTGGGTTTGTAAAATAAAAAATATTTAATCTTTGATTTATAATACCCCAATATTGTCGTGCTGATTTAGCTTTTTTTGTTATATTTTTACTACTACACCACTCATTATATAGAGAAAACATATTTGCAAACCTGAGTCGGCTATTTAAGTAAAGTTTTGTAGACTTTTTGCGCACATAGTGTGTGTTTACTCCTGGTTTAATCTCTTCATCTATGATAACACCTCTCGAACCGCCACGATGGTCTGGGGAAATAGATTCCCTACCTGAAAACCACTTCGACATGGCCGTATTAACTGTTCGCTCTCCTATAGAGAGAGTATTGAGGAACATCGTTTTACATACCAAAACAATATTAGGTTTATTTGAATTAGGCTCTGTTCTTGCTAAGGAATATTTCCAAGTTTTCTTACGTCTAGATTCAGCCTTTGTACTATTGTTGGATTAAGTCTTGATATGAGCTAGTTTCATATAAATTATTTAGTGCTAGTCGTACTTCTTGGGAAATTTTCTGACATCATTACAATTACCGCTCCCAGTCAGGGATTTCTCGACCATTGACTCGTACAAATTCCAGTTATGCTCGGTTTTCAGCTAAACAGGTGATTCTAAAAAAGATATAATATCATTTAATTAACCACCACAACTTATTAATAGCACAGAATATTAAATTTATTTATGATTTTAGCAAATAAAAAATTGCATAACGTCTTATTTAATATTGAGTTCCAAGCATAACGTTGTATGTTCTACATACGACTATAAGAACACAGATATTTTTATTTAATAACGACGCATGTAGTCGTAAGTAGTAGTTACGACCCTTACCTTCAATGAAAAAACAACGCATAACGTCGTAACTATAACATTACGACGTTATGCGTGGAACTAGATTAAAATTATAAATATCGAAAAAAACACTTAAATATAATAATAAATCTAATCTTATATGCTTGTATTGCGATATTATTTCTAACTATTTAATAAAAAACAATCAATTATTAACCAAAACTTACCAGTTTGACTGGATTCATTAAAAGGTATTTTTTTCATTTTTGTTAAGTGCTAAATTTAAAATTCTTGATGATCGTAAGTGGTTCATTTCGATTACAATAATGTAATACAATCAACATATCACAACTCACTTGATATCATAACGTAAAACACTTCAGAATTCATATTATTTACAAAATAAATGTCATACTTTATTGCGTGCTCCGTCAGTGATATACGACGGCCGTAACTGCCCTTGATTGGTCTCGCACGAACAAATAGCACCACGCATATCGTCGTACCGTGAAATGCAACTATATGCGTGGTAACTTTCAAAATATACGACCATAAGCGTTTCTAAAACTCGTTAATTATAAGTATTATTAAAATTCTGATTTCAGGAATTTATAGAACTCATATTCGTAATTACGATAATGTAAAATATGGATTTTCAATAAAAATGGCGTTAAGACCTTATGCGTCGCACCCGTCGATATTTGAGTTTAACTTAATTCATGTAGAACGTGTATGATTAAGTAAGTTAAACAGTCATTTTAGTACAAATACACATTTTCATGAATTCAGAGAATTCGTTATTCTACATTATGTATAGTAAAAATGTAACATTGTTTTCTGATTTATTCACCAATGAATATATAATTAGTCTCAGAAATAAGATAGATGCCAACAATATAAACAGCATAGTAAAACATTTCATTGGAAGTCACAATTTAAAAAAAAGCCGCATCCAACGATATCTTAATTATATAAATTGATCTAATTTGCGGTTTGGAAAATATGAATTATGAGGTAATAAAAACACAATCACAGAATCACTTTTTTCGAAAATTGGAAAATTTTTTAAAATAAAATTCGTAGTTTGAACTCAGCCGCAATGCAAATTTCCATAGTTAGATCTAATCTTCACATTTTTGTCGAGTTTTGGGAATATAATAGAAACGTAGCTTCAGGAGGTCTATCAGAACCAGCTAAATTTTGAAAGTGGTCTATAAGAAAAAAAGTCTGGGAAACTCTGGTCTAGTCAATATTCGTATTGGTTACAGTTGGTCTCCTAATGTGATCGCTAACATGTAGGTAGTATCATCAGTTCATTTGTCGACTTTTTCCATGAAAACTACAAGAGTAATTAATTATTGATTTCTGCAATAAAACGTCGGCGTGTCTTTAAATTGCATTATGTACATAAATTGCGCTTGTTTTAATTACACTTCATGTGCTCGTCTGAATTAATTGTAATGTTTTAATGTGTTTTATTGCATTGGCTTATTGAGTATCCTCTCCATGGACAAAAGATTAAACGCAGATTAAATGTGGTTCAGACTTTTCATTCGTTCGCATTGCAGTAAAATGGGTTTAAATTTCCGTAAAAGTCGCCTCGTTTAACAAATATGATTTTTTGAAATCTTTATATTTATTCTTCGTTTTCATTTCCGTATATTTTTATTAAATTAATTAATTTTATTTTGCTATGATCTGTAAGTCAGTGCTGTAGTCAAATTTTACGAATCCTTAGCTATAATGCTATTAACTGAAATGTTTCATCTTGCCTTATACTCGTATATGATGTCTGTAAGACCAGTAACGTAACATAAGTGTAACAAATATTATTCAATTTTACTAATAGTATACCTTATGATCACCTTTAGTTAAGTCAAGTATAAAAACAAAATTAATGGTAAAATATTTGCTCAAATACTTTTAACTCCAATCACTGAAGTTGCGCAATAATGTCGTAACTCAAAACCCGTCCCCAGTGAGGCGAGGTGAATTATTCGAATAATGTCTAACTAGAACTGTAGGAGACGAGTGCATCTGCTGGATTAATAGTCTTCTATATTTTGTTAAAACACATTGAAACATGTTAAATGTTTCTAAGATTCTCACCAATAATATTATATTATGTACAGAGGCAGATATGCCAAGAGCGCGCAGAAATTGAGTTATTAATTCAGCCATTAGTCGTAACTTCATTCAGACATGATCAGATTAGCACACAAAATCCATTATTGACGACGCTGTAGCCTAGTTTGTAGCGACCCTGCCTGCAAAGCGAGGGGTCCCCGGTTCGATTCCCTGCCGGGGCAGATATTTATATGACAGATTAATGTTTGTACTTGGGTCGTGGGTGTTATAGTGATGTGTAATATGTGTAGTCCATGCCACCCGCGATACAGGGAAACCTAGTCCGTTGGCATGAGTGTGTAAGCTTAATCTATTATATATATAAAAGAGGACGTGTGTGTCCCTATATTTCACTTTGCAGCCAATACTGCACGTCGCAAGCGCATAGTGTGTATATGTCGCAATAAGTACGAGGCTCAAATCTCAGATAAGGGTGGTTGCAAGTTGATACCTATAAGGGTGTAGAAGATACGGGGTTGAAACGTGTTGAAACGCCTACGGTTAAATGGCATGCAATATTTCCGAGCCGCGCGTTGCTGATAGATGACAAGGCTGGTACATAGGACCCACGCAAAATTATGATTTTGTTATCTGTCGAGTGTCGACCGTCGCTTGAATGCATTCATTCTCTCTGTACTTTTTTTACAAAAATTAAATGTGTGCTCTCGAAAACGTTTTAATTATTCGCTGCAACAACCACTTATTCCTCTAAAGAATTAACAAACATGTGATTTCTAGAAATGTGTGATTATCATTGATGTAAAATGATTTGAATTATTCTGGAAGATTTTAGAATGATCTAGAAATTTCTTGAATGATCTAGATTGTATGCCAATTTTCTGATCAATATAAAATGTTCTAGAAATTCCTCCAATAATCTACTTACTTCGTACGCATTTTCGTCATTTTTAAAGTTAAAAACATGAAAATTTGTACATTAGGTCCAGATTAGAAACAAAATTTGGAAGTATTACGTTTTTTGGAAAATCATCCCCTAAAGGATTAATTAAGGCGGCGCAAGTTAGTATGGAAACTTCGTCAGTTTTGAAATTAAAAGGGTGAAAATTTATAGTAATTATAGCTTACACAAATAAAAAAAGAAACGTGTACTTATCTACGCGCGTGAGAAGTTATACTTTTTTGGCATCATTAAATAAATATTTAACACTAGCTGTCTTGGCGAACTTCGTATGGCCTAATAATGAGTGAATGTACTTTGTTGGTACTTTTAACTTATAGTTTTAGGTTTAGGTTTTTTAGGGGAGACGAGTGGAAGGGGAGGGGAGAAGGAGGAGGAGGGGGAGCGTGAGGGGAGCAGAGTGGAGGGGGAGGGGAGCGGTGGGGAGGGGTAGGGTGAAGGGGAGGGGGAGGGGAGGTGAGGAACGGAGAAGGAGAGGGGAGGGGGAGGGCTAACGGAGGGGTGGGGTAGGGGAGGGGAGGAGAGCGTAGGGGGTGGGGAGCGGAGGGTGAGGGGGAGGGGAGGAGGGGAGGGGGGGAGGGAGAAGTGAGGGGAGGAGGAGGGGAGGAGGGGAGGGGAAGGGCAGGGGTAGGGGAGGAGAGGGGTGGGGGAGGGGAGCGGAAGGTGAGGGGGGAAGGGGAGGGGAAGGTAAGGAGAGGGGAGGGGACGAGGAGGGGAGGGGAGAGGGGAGGGTAGGGGAGGAGAGGTGAGAGGAGGGGTAGGAGAGGAGAGGGGTGGGGGAGGGGAGCGGAAGGTGAGGGGGGAAGGGGAGGGGAAGGTAAGGTGAGGGGAGGGGACGGAGAGGGACAGGAAGCGGGAGAGAGACCAGGAGAGGGGGAGGGCACTTTAATAACGTGTTATAGCACCAAAATTTTTTTTTTTAATTATTGTTTGTCTGTCTGTCTGTTTCTCTGTCCGGGCATCACATGAAAACCTTTAAACTAATTTCGACGGAAATTAGTTTAGTTGTTTCTTACGCTTTGGGTCATGTTTTAGAAAACTTTTCTTCCCGAAAAAAATTAAAAGTTTTCCCCGGAAACAAGATGAAACTTTGTATGGATTTTTTTTTAAATATCAAATATTGTCTTTAACTTTGAAAAAAAAGTTCCTCCTTTAATTGATGGAATGCATGTTTTCGAGTTTTTCAAAATTTTTCATGAAAAAGAAAAAACAAATTATATAATGCTAATGTTGTATATTTTTCAAAACCCGCTCGCGCCCGGAGGAATGATTTGTTATTGTACCTATCGTAGGTTTCAGAATATAAATTCCTAAATATAAGTAGTTCAATATAAATTAACCTGTTTTTAAATTTTCTTCCGTAAGCGGTACAAATGTGATAAGCATAATTTCCGCGTGCGAAGCTGCGGGCAACACTGCTAGTAATATTATAATGTTAAAGACTAATCAATGAAATGTAATTGTAGGTCTACACAACTCTAAACTACTCAACTTATATTTTAAGAAAAGTTTAAAAACTTTTAATAGTAGATTTAAACTTACTAATTAATAAAAATCTTTGTAATGTTAGACAATTATGACATGTCGTAGTCAATAACTAAACCTCGTGTCTATGAACAAGACATCTGTAGTAAAATATTTGTGATTCTCACATTAGTTTACTACTAGCATTAAGTTACCATTAAACTGTTATAAAATAAGTATGCACAAAAGACCAACGTTCAAGCTCGTTACCTCTGATAAAAATTTCAATTCTTATATCACACAATTATAGAAGTTATTCGGTCAACAAATAACATATTCTTGTCGTCACGCGTAGTTGTGTGAGGTAGAAAGGGAAGGTAGGTAAATATTGCACAGCATATTTCATACGGCCTCTCATACTTACGACGTATCTCCTTCGTTACCTTAAAGTGAATCGACGGTGCGTAAACCATCGATATTCAGGGCAATCATTTTCCGTATATAGAGAGAACTGTTGGGTACATTTTGTGCCAGTTGAATAAATCTAAAATGTTTTAAATGGCAACAAAATTGTATTACCTGCTGAAACGTTCAGGAACTTTACAAATATAAGATGTATAAAAATGTATTGCCACTATCTTAAAGTAACGCAAGTATACACTAGCATATTTATTTAGCAGCATATTACCTACTCTTATGTAAATCGTAATCACCCTCGCTTTGCTTCAGAAAATGCACACTCGAAAAATGTTTTGTTGGTTTTTTTAATTATTCTTAGAGATTACCAATGCGTTGCTGGATCCTGTAATCCTTAGGGATCTTACCTTACCGAAGCGATTTTAGACATGTCCATGTCGCAGCTCTATTAATAAAATTATATTATATTATTATATTTTATTAAAGTCACTTTATTCTGCCTGAACAACCTGGAAATCCCGTAATTGTACACACAATCAATAGGTAGGTGGAATACACCTACGCCGTATGGTTCGAAAGAACTAAAAAGACTAAAGAACTAAATAGACAATTAAAATTTATACCGATATTTCGAAACTCCAGGAACAAACTTCGTGAAACTAAAACTAAGTACTTCGTAATAAACTACATTTCTCGTATTCTTAGAAAATTTTTCTCCATTTTACATGAAATTCCACATCATATTTAATATTTCTTCCGCGGCTTCGAAGTTTGCGCGTGTTTTATTGGAAACGATAAGCTATAGGCGATAATTTTTGTCATCGTTTCGTAAGTAAATGTGAGTTTTTCTTATGGAATAACAGAATGAGGACAATATTTATGGACGAATACATCAAGAAATTATAATGCAGTTCCGCGTACATAAGAATTGTAATATACCAGAGTAGCTATATATTGGTTTAAAAGATCTAACAATAAGTTCTTTTCACCAATTCTTCTGCTTAAAAATAGATAACACTTCTTAAAAAATCTGGTCAGTTTAGCATAATTTACCATTCTTATACTGCTTTGTACACGTAATTATAAATAGGGCAAATCAATTTTCTTTTAAAATAATTATGATAGCTTAGACAAAAAATAATTTTGTCCTTCTTTAGAAAAAAATATACAATGTGCGTGTAATCTTTATGCGCGATAAAACTTCTTTTACGTTGGTGACACATATTACTAAAGAAATTAAACTTAATTTAAAATAATTATCATAGTTGACTAATATATATTAACGTAAACGCTAAAGTGTATTACTTTACGAAAAAGAATATAAAGCTATAATTACCGTTACTAATAACGTTATTCGTTATCCCATTATACTTACATATTTAATCTATATACTTGTCACAGATACAATGTAGTCTTAATAGAATTAATTATCTGTATTTCAGTTTTGTAATGTAATATTTCATGTGTGCTTTTAGATAAAGTGCTTGGTTTACTTATTCTATGATATAAAAATTCAAGTTGAAAAAGAATATTTGAATATAAATTCCGTAGCTCACCCGATATCTTATGGAATATGAAGAATATTCCTGTTACATATTTCATTGACTGCCCATCTTTTTAATGGAAATAGCTGGTAAACGATCTAACGATCCATCTGATGGTAAGTGTCTATTCCTGGCTATGGCACTGCCTGGCAAGAAAGACACAAGAAAGAGAAAGAAAGAATTGGCACTTTTGCCGGTTGACTATCCAGGCGAACCCTATGGCGAAATAATAATTGTAATAATGATATTAATAAGCCATCAAAATCAATATTACTAATAATCCCTCCGAGGGGACTTACCACCAGCGGACCGGATTTATATTTAGCCTTAGACACCCATCCAGCGTGGGACTGGGGCTAATATCCTAAGGCATCCTCATACGGCATTAATCTTTTATTCGTCGATGATAGAGCACATACCATCAGTGAAAAACTCATTCTGCATGCCGTAAGAGCTTTGAGAATTTGTCACGTTTGATGCAAAAGTTTTTAAAAATGTGACCAGATTAAAATGATGTTTTCGTGGTTAAAACATATTCTTAGTTCTTTTTATGCTGGCGGAAATTTTTATTCCGTTCACTATGAAAAAAAACTTGAGAGAAACCCGGATGGAACGAAGTTATTTCCTATTTTATTTACTTATGTTAGCGCCAAAGAGTCTCAACAGCGTGATTCAGAAAGTTGTACAGCGCCATCTAGTTTCAACTAGTTACAACTTTCTGAATCACGCTGTTGAGACTCTTTGGCGCTAACATAAGTAAAATAGGAAAAAAACATAGCGTGATTCAGAAAGTTGTACAGCGCCATCTCTGTAAAACTCTGTGAATCACTTCAAAAAAAGTGTCGGTCATTCGTAAAATCAAAAAGTGTCGAAATTTTCCGTCTAGCCCCCTTGCACAACGCGCGATAAGGAAGGAACTTCGTTCCAATAAAAGTTTAATTTGAACAACCTAAAATGGTTCATTCCCACTTGGATGAATGACAACTTTTTTCGGATCGTGATTATAACGACTCTAGAGGACGAAACGAGACGAGAACGACACAAGAAGGGTGTTATAACTTTGACCTGCCTGTGTATCTATGTATTTATGTATCTGTATATCTGTCTGTGGCATCGAAGCTCCCAAACGGATGAACCGATTTTGATTTCCTTTTTTTTTGTTTGAAAGGTGACTTAATCGAGAGTGTTTGTAGCGAAAACATAATATTTTGCATTGCAATCAAGAATCGGCTGCCCCTGCGCTCACCCCTCGCAGACAGTCGCCTCTAGTATCTCACAGGGAATAAACGCGGTTTACGTACGTGATTCGGTATTATCATTTCTGCCCCCCAATATATTGATGCAAGGTTACTTATCTGAACAGATAAGAAGAAGTTCCTATTGTATCTGATATACTATACAAACAGTGATCATCTAACTATAGTCCCCACGAACTAAGAATGCATATTTGTCGTTTGTCATCGCAGTGACACTAGAGATGTACAAAAAAAATCAATTCACGAAAGAACCAATTTTTGCAACAAATCGATTCAAAATTGTAAGACTTTCTAATCGATTCAATAATTAAATTGTAAATTCTAAAAACCGAAACATTTAGATATCCACAAGTAACTGGAATGATACTGCCTCCATTAAGCTACTTAAGTTACTTTACCATACCTATACGCTCAATAATTATGTATTTACGACTATAATAAAATATTTTTTTCCTAAAAAACTCACTGTTAATTCGTCCGCGCCGCATCCAGCGTATGAAATTTGGGTTTCGGTTGAATAATGAATATTCTAACCGTATTTTAATCAGTTCAAATGGTTGCGGTTAGAGATATCGTAATAAACACTTTTGGTCATGTTCTTATAGAAGAGAAGAAATTAAATTGTTTAATTGTTAAACACAAAGAAAGAAATAAAATAAATTCATTTTTATTTTAAGTTTCGATTATAGTAATGTATCGATTATTATGGTTTTATAAGTGGTTTCATGCCGTCACATCACTTAACGTCAGTGTAGATTTTGTCATCTTCATATAACATTGATTCGACGTTATATTTTGTTATTCAATTTTGCATAAATTATGATGTGATGGGATTTTTACTAGATTATAACGTTTAATATGATTTATAAATAACGTCAATACGAATACGATACAATACGAATAGGGATTTTTAACAAATTTTGGCAAAATCCTTTGTTCGTAAGTAACCAACTATTCATGTCAATTAAATAATTATTCCATTTTGCTCAAAGACGTACGTACAAGGTTGGTTCATATTAATAAATGGCAGCTATCATTAATGCGTTCTTAGATAATTTTGAGTATAGTAACTAGTAACCAGCACATGTTCTTATCTATGTTTAGTGTAAATCAAACTCATTAGATTTCATTTAACCACCCGGATTAGTAAAACAAAAATAGAATTATCGATGGTCGAGACCTCGCGTGCTAGGTGAAATGCTGGTGTATAAAGGTTAAGCTGTAATAAAGACGTTTCCGGATAACTTCCTATTGTATAGTGCGATTAATTACAACAGTTACGTGATAAGGATACGGTATCGTTATGGCTAACGAGTAACAATTTGGAAAGAATTTCATTCATTAATTATTTAGTAAACAAATCTTATTGTAACTAAATTAAAAGCATGGCTGTGAAATATAAATAACTGAATTCCATTTATTAATATACATAACTAGCTGATCCAACAGACTTTGTACTGCCTATCAACCCCTCTCCCTGTACCTATCCCTACTCCCTAGGGAATGGACATAGAAAAAAACATCGATGTTTTTTTCGATGCAATGCATCGCATAGTGACATCGATGTTACATCGATGTGTCAAAAAATACATCGATGCTTATATACATCGATTGTTTTTATTTTTATTAGCGTTGGGACTAAAAAAAAGGTCATCGGCAGTGAATTTCATGTCCAAAAACCAAGTTTTGCCTCTTCGATGCGTCTAATAAAAAACATCGATGCTTACTCAATGTTGACGTATTAAAAAAACATCGGATTGAATCGATGTTTCCATACTTTACATCGAGTATTTTTAAAATATCGATGTATATCGTGCGTCCCAAAATTTAAAAATAAAACTATAACCCGGCTAAGTTAAGAGCAAATAGAATGCATAAATAATATCTTTCAGCAAGGTACAAACATAATTTGATGGAATATAAAATAAAACACTAGTGCGATCAAGAAAAAAAAGCACAAGTGTTTAATACCATGGTTCATGAGTGTAAAAGCCATGTGATAAAAACCAATTTATGAGCAAGGGTGTTGAAAATCACATTTATAATGCTAGCAAGATGAAAAAGCATTCAAACAGGTAGCAGAAAATTATAATATGACATCAAAGCAATTTCAAATCGAATCAATACATTGAAAAAGACATTGAAATAGAGTTTCGTTTGATATTACGAGTATTTTTTATTTCATTTGATCATCGCTGAAACACTTCGAGCGTTTAATTTCTTGGAATATTTTATGTATATCGACACACAATGACTGACAACTGTTATGTAAATACATAAATATACATGCTCCGATCAGGAATTTGACCCAAGACCATTCGTTTTTATCCCCCGACGAAAAAAGAGGTGTGTTATAAGTTTGACATGCCTGTGTATCTGTGTATCTGTGTGTCTGTGTATCTGTGGATCTATATGTCTGTCTGTGGCATCGTAGCTCCAAAACGGATGAACCCATTTTAATCTGGTTTTTTTGTATGAAAGGTGATTTAAACGAGAGTTTTTAGCTATGTTTAGTGTAAATAAATTTTCGGGGGTTTTTTAAAATTTCTATTTAAAATTATTCAACTGAGCTATCTATATAAAGTTATGAGTATGTTATACAATCCAGATATAATTTACGCTTTAGAGTTGAGTGGGAAAAATGCCACTAGAGACAATTATGTCGACCCATTGCAACATTTGCTTAATGTGTAAATAAATAGATCTCGCAAGGAAAGAAAGAAAGAAAACGATGTTCTTTTATTATTTTAAAACTATTGTTGACTGTAATACACACAGCGACTAGTACCGTACTATAGCGAACAACACACTTGATAAACTTTAAAAGACGGTTTCTCGTGGAAACAATTTATTTCAAGAGCACATCGGACGTCTCAGCAACAAAGAAATATATTTCAGACCAGTCCAATACAGATTTGTATTTAAGTTTAATATCGTGAGAGACGAAGATTTTATTAAGGTTGATAGAACGATCACATTGTTGAAAGATTACAATTTTATATAGATAGTAAGTAGATATTGAGAGAAATTTTATAGTAAGATTTACCTACAACAGATAAATTTTCAAAAAATCTGTTAAATGTAATTAAAATTGTCAAAAGTACATACCTTACGACTAACTTATCCAGAGATTACGTTATAATAAAATTATTTTTCTGTCATTTTTCATAGCAACCAAGACAACTCTGACAAGAGTATGCGACTAAAAGCAGTTTTCAATAAATAAGTTTAAATAAGTTAATAATAAATAAGTTTTCAATTAATAAGTAAGTTTTCTATCTCTTCATAATATCTGTGTAAGTTAATAAATAATCAACACTGTTCTCTGGCAACTGACTTCAGCATTATGGATAGGTAGATATAATATTAACAACTGCCGTAACAAGACATCTAACCGTATTATCTGTAGTGTCTATGCATAGCGGATAGTCTGTGGCTAACTGCGAGCGAGTGCAGATGTGCGCTCTGCGTATTCATACCTCACCTATTACAGAGTAAAGCGTGTGTATTATTGATCCTCCGAACACTACAAGTGGCGACGACGGTAAAAAATAATAAGTAATTACAAAAAATCTGTTGGAAAAAAAGAAGGATTAATGCCCTTGCTTGCATACGCTTGGGCAGGCAAGTTCGTTACGAATATATTCTATTATGTACGTATTCAAGTAAGTAAAGTGTATAATTACATTACAACCACATAATTTATATGTGGGTACGCCTAACTGCGTGTACTTAAATAACAATTATTTAAGTATTAACGTTTTAAGAACTCGGCAACGAAAGTACCACTGCAAGATTTGCACACAAAATGGTTGTCTAAACATCAAAACTAATTAAATATTTCGAAGGCCACGCAAATCACCTTGTTACAAAGGGCCATGCATCAAGTAACTATTTCAAATAGACCATGAATTTATTGCAACTGGTTACGATATTGCTGTCGGTAATATTATATATAGTAGCATGTGGAAGAGTAATTTATTTCGTTTCTTATTTCAAATAAAGCTATCGAATCACAATAACAATATCCTAAGTTTTGTTGTATTTGGTGGATAATTAATAAAAGCGTGAAACTTCACGTTACCCTTGGAATAACTTGGAAAGAAACGATTGAGAATCTACCCCACGTATTAATATAATGCTGTGGTTAATATTTTCATAATTCAAATACGGTTCTGCAATGAATCCAAAGATTTTATGTTGATAATTATTATCTAAACAAGTTTCAGATGTAATTTTGCTTATTAGCTGGCAGTTCAATAGATATATTATTAGGTATGTTCATGCCACTACAGTTCACTTGAAGATCACGCCTATATAATCATTCTAATGAAGAACCTGGAAAATAGCTACGAACAGTGTGTTAGGATATGAACATGTGTAAAAAGTTTATTATACCTTACAACCCTTATTACGTAGTAATATTGAAGCATAAATTGGTTAATATCTTTATGCTAAAGCCAATATGAAATATATTGATAACTACGTCAATCGATAGCTACGTCAAGGTTCACGCAGGTTGTTGGGTCTATCCCACTAGTCCCGTTACAAGGTCCGTTGGTTGGACACGCAAACTTTTATACGGCTCGTAAGGAGCATGCAAATGTACTCTGTGTACAAAAAGGCCGCAAAGGCACGCAAATTTAAACAAGGCTCGTAAGGAGAATGCTACTGTACCTTGTGTAAAAAAAAGCCCAAAATAGGCATATTATTATTGTCATATACATATCTTCTTACTGGTATAAATAAAAATGAACCTTAGTATTTCTCGGTAGCTTCCGACTTGACTATGTTTGATTCAAAAATGTTCGTGATGGCTCAAGGATGACTGTTTTGGGAAGAAAAACAAAGTTCTGGGTAAAGTGACGTGGAATATTTTTATGTTCCGCCAAACTATTAAAGATATCGAAATATGGTCTTTGCGAAAGTTATTCGATGTGAGGTGTATTTCCTATTAAAGGTCTATTAAAATCGAAAGATGGAGAATACTAAAGTTCAGTCTAAATGTCAAAGATATTGAAACGCTTTGTTTGCTAAAAATAAGTTAATAGCAATAATCTAAAATTTTAACCAAACGGAATTCAAATGAAGTACATCCAATAAAAAAAAAGAATCGTCGAAATCGGTTGGATATTGAGTTATTCGTCAATTTATCGCGCACATACTTAATGCAAATTTAAGACTTATATGCTTTTGACATGGATGCCATTGTCGGATCTTGCTCAAATTTATGTGGAACCACACGGCAAGTGCCAGATTTCGAATAAAGAAAGAATCATCAAAATCGGTTCACTCAGTCCGGAGTTCTGAGGTAACAAACATAAAAAAATAAAAAAAAAAATACAGTTGAATTGAGAACCTCCTCCTTTTTTTTGAAGTTGGTTAAAAATGTATTCAACTTATGGGTTATTTACCATAATTAAGTATCATAATTATTTAAGGTAATGAGTAGGCACTTGATTTAGAGTTCCAAGGAATAAGCCAAACTATACATATTATGTAAGCGATATATTGAATTGCTGCTATGGCAAGTCACTCGAGGTGATGAGGATTATACATACTATAATGTATTCTGTATGGTATGTACAAGTGGTATATAATACACCATAACATTTACTGTTAATTAAAAATCAAAACAAAGTTAAGTAAAAAGCCACGCATACAAGGACTTCAGAAATATTTATATAAAAGATAAATATTCTAAGGCTATACAGTCATATTACTGTTACATAAGTAAAAGCCACGCATACTGGAAGTCCACGCATATTTATAAATTAAATTATAATCTAAGGCTATGCAGCCACGTTGCTGTTACTTAAGTAAAAAGCCACGCATACAAGGACTTCAGAAATATTTATATAATAGATAAATATTCTAAGGCTATACCGTCATATTACTGTTACATAAGTAAAAGCCACGCATACTAGAAGTTCACGCATATTTATAAATTAAATTATAATCTAAGGCTATGCAGCCACATTGCTGTTACTTAAGTAAAAAGCCACGCATACAAGGACTTCAGAAATATTTATATAATAGATAAATATTCTAAGGCTATACAGTCATATTACTGTTACATAAGTAAAAGCCACGCATAATAGAAGTTCACGCATGTTTATAAATTAAATTATAATGTAAGGCTATGCAGCCACGTTGCTGTTACTTAAGTAAAAAGCCACGCATGCAAGGACTCAGAAATATTTATATAATAAATAAATATTCTAAGGCTATACAGTCATATTACTGTTACATAAGTAAAAGCCATGCATACTAGAAGTTCAAGCATTTTATAAATTAAATTAATCTAAGGCTATGCAGCCACGTTGCTGTTACTTAAGTAAAAAGCCACGCATACAAGGACTTCAGAAATATTTATATAATAGATAAATATTCTAAGGCTATACAGTCATATTACTGTTACATAAGTAAAAGCCACGCATACTAGAAGTTCACGCATATTTATAAATTAAATTATAATCTAAGGCTATGCAGCCACGTTGCTGTTACTTAAGTAAAAAGCCACGCATACAAGGACTTCAGAAATATTTATATAATAGATAAATATTCTAAGGCTACACAGTCATATTACTGTTACATAAGTAAAAGCCACGCATACTAGAAGTTCACGCATATTTATAAATTAAATTATAATCTAAGGCTATGCAGCCACGTTGCTGTTACTTAAGTAAAAATCCACGCATACAAGGACTCAGAAATATTTATATAATAAATAAATATTCTAAAGCTATACAGTCATATTACTGTTACATAAGTAAAAGCCATGCATACTAGAAGTTCACGCATATTATAAATTAAATTAATATAAGGCTATGCAGCCATGTTGCTGTTACTTAAGTAAAAAGCCACGCATACAGGAACTTCAGAAATATTTATATAATAGATAAATATTCTAAGGCTACACAGCCATGTTGAGGTTATATAAACAAAAAGCCACGCATACACGGTGCCCGTAAAGATTTATAATTCAATGTTTTAAGGCTACGCAGTCATGTTACTGTTTCATAAGAAAAAAGCCATGCATATACGATGCCCGCCAATATTTATAAATCAATGTTCTAAGGCTACGCAGTCATGTTACTGTTACATTAAACTGTTAAAAAGCCATGCATGCACGGTAGCTGCATATATTTACAAATTAATGTTTTAGAGCTATGCCGTTATGAAGATTATTGAAAGCCAAACATGTCTGTTGGATATCAGTCATGTGACACCTATTCGAGATGTCTGATGGAGATGTTTCTATCATAATCGGCCGGCCACATTTCACTGATATGAAATCGTGGGATGAAATAACAAATTGCAGGTTTTTAGAAAGCTACCCCAATCACAATGAATCACAAATATCAAGTACAGAAATGATGCAAGTATTATGTAAGGAATCAAAAACGTTATAATATATTCACATATTTGAGCCAGTTTATGACAAATTAGTACAAGTAACTACTTGTACTCATAACTATAGTTCATGGTAACAGATTCGACTTTTGTGATAATTATATTCATTTTTATTACCATATAATATAATCCATAATAATTTGTTGGATGTATTATTATTCTTATTGAAATAATATAACGATTCATCCATACAGAAATAAGCACTTGCAGACTCAGAAGATAGTAGTATTTTCATCTAATATCTTTACTTGCAATGTAAATGATAATCTTTTTGAGCTGCCGAAAAATAAAGGAAAATATGTAAAGAGTATGATTTTGTCTCCATAGTAAAGAGACAACGAGGCACTGACTTCCGCAGAGAAGTTCTGCAGAAAAGAGCGCAGGCTGTATTCGTGTAAAATCGACATCAACACTTTTACTAGCGTCAAGTGACGGCTAGTGACCAAAAGGTTATTTTTATCAGTTTCCATACTTTTCCACGACAATATTCAATAAGGATACCAAGGACAAAGTTACCTACTGTAATTATTGAGTATACGTTAACAAATTGGTTCGATTTCATTATGCCTGACTCTGCCAAGCGGATACTAAAAAAAGGTTGAATGACAGTTCAGAGAAGTAACTTTAGAGATTTTTCTGTAAAAAGCAATGCAGTCCGCGGCTCTTCGTATATTTCTGTATTACAGATCTATCAAGTTTACAGTGACGTTGATATTGAGGAAGCTAGAAGCACTAGATCTCCATCAAGACGTTGGAGTGGCCACATCACTAAGCCGAGTGTACGTGCAAGTGTGAGTGACCGTGCACGCAGGAGTACTAATTCACAAAGCATTCTCATAGAGAGTGCTTGATAACGATTGAAATCTCTCCTGGGAAGCAAAGGTAATCTGAATTCGTTTCCTTGACTATGATGGACTATAAAGATTCTTTTGCTACTATTTTAAATGTCCCTGTGACCTTAACAGTGTAAATACTGGTAGAATTAAATAGTTTAACATTAAAAGAATTGCTGGCCAATGGTTTGAATTTCTTAGTGACACGAGATGAAAAAATAATATCACATGAAAATTGTTTAAAGTTGATTTCTAATAACCTCTCAACTGTGACGCGCGCTTTTAAAGATTGACGCGGATCTGTGACGCCGCGGCGGGGGGCGAGGAGCGGTACGCGGGGGCGCTTTATAATATGACTATCTCAGAATTATATTATGAGAGCTATATGTAATACTTATGTCGTTGGAATCGTTATGAAACAAGCTAATCATTAAAACAAATATAAGTCCCGTATTGTTTTTCATTGTATTCATAATTTTAATGCGAAAAAAAATATGCGAAATAAATAAATAAATAAAAAGAAAAAATCGTCAAAATTAAATGAAACAACCATTATTTCGTAGTTATTATGTTTAATTTACATAAATATCCATAGTTTAACATGAATGAATAAAAATAAACCAAAATTAACTAAAAATTCGATTAAAATAACATTTAATATTTGCGGGGGGGAGGGGGGACTCAAAAATGACTCTTAAAATATCCAATACTCATTGTGGGTGTGGTCTATAGACTTGAAATTTTTTGTTTGTCATCATTGTACTTTTCCCTATACTTTGTATAAGTTTGAGCAAGATAGAAGCATACTGTGACGCACAGTAATCCACCAAATGTAAACAAGCTCCTGGAGCTTGTTCACATTGGGTGCTAAAATTACGACACGCTCTAGGAGCGCGCTCACAGCGGAGGGGTTAATGCGCGGAGCGAGTTGTTTGAACTGTAGACATTATATTGACACCATGCATTATGTCTAGTTAAATGAATCAAAATTCTCAAGATTTACGTTTGAAAATTTCGAACTACCTTATAGACTTGAAATATTTTTATTTGCCATCCTTGTTCTTTTCACTATACTTTGCATAAGTTTGATAAAGATAGGAACAGACTATGAAGCATAGTGACATTAAATGTGGCGCGATGCTTGAGCGCACTTATTAAGTGCTCTCACATTTCGCGATGTTTACACAACACTTATTAAGGCCGATTTGGGCCGCTTCACATTTCAGAGGCGTCATGTAGTTGTCGAGCACCTATAAACAGGAGCATCATACTGAATGATACGAGATGGAGACTGGGACTCAAGAAAGAAAGTTGTAGTGAAGTTGGAGGTGTATCTGTGTATGGGTGACGCATATTGAACACATAATTATGATTCACTCAATGGATATGCATATCGGCTGGGAGAGCCGTGGCAATAAAGGGATTTACTCGAGATTTTTTTCAGAACTTATGTTGTTACTTTTAATATTTGAAGTAGACCACTGTGGTACATGGCTTGGGTTAATCTACTTTCAAGGCTACATTTGACGTTAGTTAAAAATACAATTTTATTATGATCTACAAGAGTTGTATTTAGTGAAATACGAGAAGATCTTCATTTGACTTATTATGCTAATCTAAATCGATGTTGGAATAAAATAATAATAATATAAAATTCCATTAAAATTGACGGAAATGCTATACTATATATTTAAAACTCATAATAAAAGCATTCTTATGAAAGGGTATTACAACTTATGATGAATGATTATTTTAATGACAAGACTGCTTGGACATGAGTCTTATAATATAGATTGTAAGTAGTTAATAAGTGCTATCTGTAACTGTGAGTAGGATAAAAACACCCCGGTAGTTTCTTGCTGCTTCTTCTCCCGGGCCCTTCTCACAGTAGGGCCTTGTTGAAGCATTGGCGTAGCTTGCATGACTTACAAAAGGTGTTTGTAAACCAAACCAACAAAAATATTTGAATTTTATACAATAAAGAAGGGATGTAGTGTCTATGCATAGCGGACAGTCTGTGGCTAACTGCGAGCGAGTGCAGATGTGCGCTCTGCGTATTCATACCTCACCTATTACAGAGTAAAGCGTGTGTATTATTGATCCTCCGAACACTACATTATCATTTACATAATTTGAACAACCAATGCGTTGCCAAGAAGGACGAATTACTGTCAATGTTACGGTCCAAATACGCCCCTATTTCCGAAAGACCAATATCGGTGCTAAGCGAGCCATTACAGCTATAAATCTGCATATAAATGGCGACGTATACTAAACAATAGAATCCATAAATCACACCGAGCGTCCGCAATTGTGTAAACAAATGGTCGACGGCCTGTGACCGCTGGGCTCGAGATACAAGATTAGGTAAGAATCTGTAGGTATATTAATAGGCTGAGAGAGAACAATTATCTTCTTTATAGAAAAAGCCGACAAACAAGTTAACGATCCACCTGATGGTAAGTGCTATCGTAGCCTATGAACATCAGTGATACCAAAGGCATCAATCACTGGTTCGTTGTCGGCCAAGAAAGAGAGAGGAAAAAGAAAGAAAGAACGTTCTCTCAAGGAAAGGATCTCATCAGCTGATCATCTCTGCTTTGATTGTCATCCGATTGTTTTAATTTTTCTGGTTGCTAATATGAATAATAATATCATGAGAGCGAATTTTATCAATAATAACCTAAATTTTATTAAAAACACAACTTCACGGAAACAGTCTTTCGAAAAAATATAGAAAGTAATTTTCCAAAGTGGTTTATACATGACGGAGCTATGAGGTAAAAAACTTAAAAAATACAACCGAATTAAGTAGCTCCTGTTTTTGAAGCCGGTTAAAAATAAGTGTTTTTGGATGTCGTAGTCGAATACAGAATTTTAATTTGTTTTCCAGAAGTTCCATTAGGCTTTGTTTATTACATGATTTCAAGAACTTGTTGCAGATTTCGGAAAAACCGTTACATTATATTGCTAAAAGATAAGACGAAGGGAAAAGTTTCTCATCGGGCAAACATAGTGCTTGTACACATTAAACGAGTGGGATGACAGAAGACGTAGAACAAATAGCTTTACAATTTTAATCTGACGCAGACATTACTTAGCATGTAAATTCGCTAGTAAGGCATGTCAACAACATTAAAACACACATCACTCCGCTTGTTGATATATTCAAAACATGCAAATACGTGTAGTTTCGAATCAAAGAGCGTCGTATATTGAATACGCTGGAGTAAACAAAATAGATACTTAGTCATCCTTTGAGACTCTGGATACTTTGCGAATCTTTTCGAAACGAAATTTGAGCTCTGGTCTTGCTTGAGTAGACTTTTCACTGAAAGGTGTTTATTTATTCTTGGGTTTAGCAACTTATTACAAGACCAGTTACCGTCCTCGCTTTGCTTTGGTTTTCCTTTAGATCCCTAATTTTTTAAATAAAATATAGCTTATGTAATTCAGCAACAATAGAGCATCCTATTGATGAAAGAATTTTTGAAATCGGTCCAGTAGTTTTTGAGTTTATTCATTACAAACAAACAAACAAAAATTCAAAACTTTCCTTTTTATTGTATTATTAAATTTTGGTATTCATTCCTACAATTTGTACGGAAATATCTGGACAATTACCTATGAGCAGCGGTAAAAATATACGCCACTATAAAAAACATTTCAAAATGGGGTCAAGTTCTATACGCGTGTCGTCTGCAGATTACGTTTGAGATTTGAATGAATGCTGAGTTCAAGAGCCATTTTCTTCATTCATAGCTTCTGAAATACAACGTTGTGTAAATGATTTGCAGGCACGCGACGCTTATTTAAGCGAGATAGGTAAAATTAGCGTTGTTTCGTAAACATTCCTCCAAGTTACATGAAAAATATTTGTAATATTAGGTAGGTACAGAAAACTTATTTGAAAAATACTGCTTTATATGTTTCTTTTTTCACTTTGTGTTTATTGTAGGTAGATAATAATCTAAATGCACGTTCTTTCTTCCAAAAATTACGCTCAAAATCTAACACGTGTTAACTTGCAAATTCAAAAACCTGTGCCGGTTGAATGCAACAATAAAAAAATAAAATAAATGACAATTGACACAACATCATTGCTTGAACGCTTTATTAGGTACTGAAACCTTTATATTAACTTAAAATATTTGTCTTACGTTAACTATTGGGTTTAGTAAATTTATTATTACCTAAATATGAACTTATGAAGGTATCAGTGAGTATTAGAAACAACGGATCCTAATTGTCATTGGCTACACTACTCGTAAAAACGTCCCATATAAAAACAATTCTTCCCAAAACAAAATCCAATCTGGCACCTCCGAACCTCTGTAATTCCGAGCCGGCTGATCTAACATAATAAATCTTGTACGTTCACGCTTCACCGATGATAAATTACAAGATCGGCCAGGCGAAAGTAATCCCTATTACAATTGAACAGGGTCCTACGCAACTGAAGAGATGCTTAGAACAGCTGTCGGACGAAAAATTAGCACTTTGTTTTTTTTTTCGATTTCTTTGCCACTTGTAATATCTCTTGACAGCATCATTTTTCGTTCAGTAAAGATGAAGGACTCGAAATTTGAAAATTTGAATTTGTTTTTTTTTCAGTTCATGAGTTTTGTGGCGGCCATCATTTCCATCAGTTTTTAAAATTATTAAAGTTTTACAGGTCTTCACTTTTAGTCGACAAACTATACAATAATTAAATTTATCACGATTTATCACGTATTAAATAAACAAATAAACAACGCTTCACACTCATAGCCCCATACTAGGATTCCCTGTGTCGTGGGTGCCATTGATAGACAACACACAAAGACAAGAACACACATCCAGATCGAGAAGAAGAGAGATTAAAATTCCCGCCTCGCTGGGAATTGAACCCAGGATCCTTATGGCATGGTTACCATTACCATTGCGCCACACAGGTTGTATTAAAGACAGATTATATCTCTTTGCATGATCGTGATTATACTTCTTTTGCACATTTAATTGACATTAATAGCCTAACTATCAAGTTCACTGCCAGTTTTGTAATTGACAAGATGTAAAATACAGATTAAAAATGGTTCAAAATAGGTTTACACGTGAAAAGCTCAATGCCTGACGGTCGTCGGCACGCTATGGTCGCCCTTGGCCGCGGCCTTCGACACGGCCGCCACTTACTTTCCTACTTATAAGCTTGGACTAAACATATTTTTAAGAATTTGCAATTTTAAACTTGAAATACAGCTTAAAGGTCAAAAATAATAAGAGTGATAGGCTAATAATGTATGGTTGAAAGAACTTACCTGTAAGTGAATTTCAACCGGGATTATACGAGATGTTGCATCCGAAGAGATTTAAATACCATGTAGTTGTCATATAATTATAAACAGCTAACGGATACCCGGCGAGTGCTTATAGAAAAAAGAAATATAGATTTTCTTTGTATGTCAAACAAACAAAGAAGAAAATCGACTTCGTGAATGGACTGAATGTGCCTAATGCATTGTCTCATAAATCTTTCAAATAAAACCAGTTTGGGGCACATCAGTTGGATGGTTTCAAAGTCTATTTATACCTTGCTTCAAACATTTTTGTGTTTTATAAGTATACTAGCTGTGTTGCCCGCAGCTTCGCACGCGGAAATTAAGCTAATCATATTTGTACCCCTTACAGAAGAAAATTTAAAAACAGGTTAATTTATATTGAACTACTTATATTTAGGAATTTATATACTGAAACCTACGATACAATAACAAATCATTCATCCGGGCGGGAGCGGGTTTTGAAATACAATAAAATACAACATTAATCTATACTAATATTATAAATGCGAAAGTAACTCTGTCTGCTACTCAATAACGCCTAAAACACTGAACCGATTTTGATGAAATTTGGTACAGATATGGAATTGAGCTCGGGAATGAACATAGGATACTTTTTATCCCGGAAAATAGACCTGTTCCTGAGGGATAACTATTCCACGCCAAAACCACTGAACCGATTTTGGTGAAATTTGGTACAGATATAGAATTAAGCTCGGGAAAGGACATAGGATACTTTTTATCCCAGAAAATAGACATGTTCCTGAGGTATAACTCTTTCAAGCCACTAAACCGATTTTGATGAATTTGGTACAGATATAGAATTGAGCTCGGGAATGGACATAGGATGCTTTTTATCCCGGAAAATAGACCTGTTCCTGAGGGATAACTCTTTCAAGCCACTAAACCGATTTTGATGAAATTTGGTACAGATATAAAATTGAACTCGGGAAAGGACATAGGATACTTTTTATCCCGGAAAATAGACCTGTTCCTGAGGGATAACTCTTTCAAGCCACTAAACCGATTTTGATGAATTTGGTACAGATATAGAATTGAGCTCGGGAATGGACATAGGATGCTTTTTATCCCGGAAAATAGACCTGTTCCTGAGGGATAACTCTTTCAAGCCACTAAACCGATTTTGATGAAATTTGGTACAGATATAAAATTGAACTCGGGAAAGGACATAGGATACTTTTTATCCCGGAAAATAGACCTGTTCCTGAGGGATAACTCTTTCAAGCCACTAAACCGATTTTGATGAAATTTAGTACAGATATAGAATTGAGCTCGGGAAAGGACATAGAATACATTTTATCCCGGAAAATAGACCTGTTACTGAGGGATAACTCTTTCAAGCCACTAAACCGATTTTGATGAAATTTGGTACAGATATAGAATTGAGCTCGGGAAAGGACATAGGATACTTTTTATCCCGGAAAATAGACCTGTTCCTGAGGGATAACTCTTTCAAGCCTAAAAAAATGAACCGATTTTGATGTTTGGTACAGATATAGAATTGAGCTCGGGAAAGGACATAGGATACTTTTTATTCCGGAAAATAGACCTGTTCCTGAGGGATAACTCTTTCAAGCCACTAAACCGATTTCGATGAAATTTGGTACAGATATAGAATTGAGCTCGGGAAAGGACATAGGATACTTTTTATCCCGGAAAATAGACCTGTTCCTGAGGGATAAGGTCAAATTTTGTTATATGTAGTTGATAGATTCGTTATATTTTATGAAGCGATTTTTATGACTCTTTTTAGGGTTCCGAAGTCAAAACAGAATTCTCATAGTTTCATCATGCCCGTCCGTCCGTCCGTCCATCTATCCGTCCGTAGCATAGCGCAGAGGCCCTTAGTGCTAGAAAGCTGTAATTTAGCAAGGATATACATGTTTATTTAAACTTCTGGTAGAATAACATTTTTAAAAATATGTTTTTGGACCTCCTAGAGGTAATATAGGGATAATTTTTTCCGTCACGCACCCCATAGTGCGGGGTATCGTGGAAAAGGTCTCTCAAAAATAATATGGGTCTGCTAAGTCCATTTTTCGATTGAGGGGTCTGTTTGCGAAATATTCGTAAGTGGCTATATTATTATTAGCATACGTAGTTATTGAGTTCTATAAACTTAGAACTTCGGAACCCTATATCACCAGTGACCTGATACGCTATTAGCCGGTTTTTTAACCAACTTCAAAAAAGTAGCAGGTTCTCAGTTCGACTATTATAAACAAAAATTAACTTTAACATAATTTGAAAAATCAATCTTTAAAGGGTGTGTTTATACGAAACTCCGTCATTTTTAGGGTTCTGAAGTAAAATCGGAACCCTAATAGCTTCGTCATGTCCATCCGTCAGTCTGTCCGTCTGTCCAAAGCAAAGCGCCGAGACCCTTAGTGCTAGAAAGCTATAATTTGGCATGGATATACATATTTATTAAAACTCCAATATCGTAGAATAAACTACTGAAAAAACTTTTTTTTCGTGGTACCTCCACTACAGGTAACGTGAGCGTTATTTTTTTATTCATAACTATAGTGTGGGGTATCGTTGAAAAGTTTTTTCAAAAATATTATGGGTCTTTTGAGACCATTTTTGGATGTAGAGTGTTATGTTTGCGAAATATTTGGCTTGATAGTGCTAATTTTGGGTACCCAAGTCAAGTCAAGTGTCCCCCCTAACGGCTAAACGGTTGGAGTTGGACAAGTGAAAAAATTCTAAAAAATAGGTTATACGATGGATTTATAAGGAAAACTATCAAGGCTATGTTAACATAAGTATCGTAGTTAATGAGTAATAGTCAATAAACTTACTACTTTGGAACCCAATATTGCACGTGGCCTGACACGCATTTGCCCGGTTTTTTAAGGTAAAACTGTGAAAGTTGGTAGTTAGTATGTAATCTTACATAAAACAAATATAACTGTAACATGATTGTTTGGTAATACATTCCCTAAGGGCTAAAACTAGAGGTTGTAAGTTTAGAGTATGTTGGGAGTAAGAAATTGTAAAACGACAGATGAGTCACCTCATGGTAAGTGGTCACTTTCGCCAATGTACATTAGCAGCGCTAAAGGAATCACTGATTTGCTGCTGCCCAAAAAGAAAAGAAAGATATTTTTTTGTGTATTCTGTAAAATTAGAATGTAAATTTAAAATTCAAAAACTCTCAGGCCCTGACTTAAACCTCTAAATTCTAAAAAGTTCAATTATTTTGGGACCTTTCCTATGGGTGGGTCATTAATGACTCACTACTGAAAACTCACTCTTGAGGACGCCTAGAGCATACTTCACCACTTTGCTCCAGTGTGGATTGATGGAGGGATTAGAAATCAACCCAAGTGTCGGAAGTCATTACGCCGGGCGAGGACCTTCAATATGTCATAACGACTGTTACCTTACGACAACAACCGGGACCGACAGCCTTACGTGCCCTCCGAAGCTCGGAGAGCTCAAGAATTTTTTGCCACTAGCGGTCACCTATCCAACTACCGACCGCACTCGCTATTGTTTAACTTCATCGATTACTATTAGAACCGACACAAGCCACTGCGCCCGGGCTATGAATGCTTCTCCCGATGGGTAATTAATGGGTTGTAAGAACATGTCACTTTTGCTGTAATTTTGGTGAAGAGTTTAGTATCTTGCTGACTATCAATCACGCTACAATATCAGATCGTAGTTATCATTTCATTATCAACACTAAAGATTTGTTTAATATTTTACTCATTTACATAATACGATATATGTACTAAGTATAGGTGTTTAAGCTTCAACCCATAATGGACTATTACAAGGCACGGGTCTCCTCTCTTCATAGTATGGACAAGTTTGCTGTCAATTTATGAAAAACATGTTTTATAATGAAGGGATCTTTATTTTCGGCGTACGAAGTCGCGGGTAACAGCTAGTATTATATAATTTGTTTTTTCTTTTTCATGAAAAATTTCAAAAAACTCGAAAAATGATTTCCTTCAATTAAAGGAGGAACGTTTTCTGCAAATTTAAAGGAAATATTAATTAAATAATAATTAATAATTTTCCATACAAAGTTTCATCTTGTTTCCGGGGAAAACTTTTATTTTTTTCGGGAAGAAAGGTTTCTAAAATATGACCCAAAGTATAAGGAACAACTTAACTAATTTCGGTCGAAATCAGTTTAAAGGTTTTCATGTGATGCCGATATCAGAGAAACAGATAGACAGACAAACAAATTAAAACAAAATTTTGTTGGTGCTCTAGCACGTTATTAAAGTGCCCTCCCCCTCTCCCGCTCGCGGTCCCTCTCCCTCCCCCTCCCCTTCCCTTCCCCTCTCCTCCATTAGCCCTCCCCCTCACGCTATCCCTTCCCTCCGCTCCTCCCCTCCCCTCCCCTTCACCTTCACCCTCTCCCTCCCCCTCCTCTCCGCTCCCCTCCCCCTACCCCTCACGCTACCCCTCCACTCAGTCTCCCCTCCCCTCCCACTCCGCTCCCCTAAAAAACCTAAACCTAAAACTATAAGTTAAAAGTACCAACAAAGTACATTCACTGATTATTAGGCGATACTAAGTTCGCCAAGACAGCTAGTGTTAAATATTTATTTAATGATGCCAAAGAAGTATAACTTCTCAAGCGCGTACATAAGTATACGTTTCTTTTTTTTGTGAAAGCTATAAATTACTATAATTTTTTAGCTAACACAAAAAGAAGATTGTGTGAACCGATAAGTATATACCTGGTCATCATCAGACCTTCAGAATGTATCATGTAGTAGCACCCGTACTCAATCAGATAAATGTTGAAAGCTAGGTCATCCTAAGTACTTCCGTTACTGAGAACCGATGAGTATATACCTGGTCATCATCAGACCTTCAGAATGTATCATGTAGTAGCACCCGTACTCAATCAGATAAATGTTGAAAGCTAGGTCATCCTAAGTACTTCCGTTACTGAGAACCGATAAGTACATACCTGGTCATCATCAGACCTTCAGAATGTATCATGTAGTAGCACCCGTACTCAATCAGATAAATGTTGAAAGCTAGGTCATCCTAAGTACTTCCGTTACTGAGAACCGATAAGTATATACCTGGTCATCATCAGACCTTCAGAATGTATCATGTAGTAGCACCCGTACACAATCGATAAATGTTGAAAGCTAGGTCATCCTAAGTACTTCCGTTACTGAGAACCGATAAGTATATACCTGGTCATCATCAGACCTTCAGAATGTATCATGTAGTAGCACCCGTACACAATCGATAAATGTTGAAAGCTAGGTCATCCTAAGTACTTCCGTTACTGAGAACCGATAAGTACATACCTGGTCATCATCAGACCTTCAGAATGTATCATGTAGTAGCACCCGTACTCAATCAGATATGTTGAAAGCTAGGTCATCCTAAGTACTTTCGTTACCTAGAACCGATAAGTTAAGAACCGACCGTCACGCGACATGCGACACACATACCAAAAAGTTTGAGACGATGTAATAAAAGTTTCACTTTAAAAAGACCTCTTAACTTCAAAACTTTAAGGGATGAAATTCCAAAAAAATTTAATACTTCCATATTTTGTTTCTAATCTGGACCTAATAAATAAAATGTTCATGTTTTTAACTTAAAAAATGACGAAAATGCGTAATAAGTTCCATTACCTACTTTTGGAGTTTTCTAGATTATTGGAGGAATTTCTAGAACATTTTATATTGATCAGAAAATTGGCATACAATCTAGATCATTTAAGAAATTTCTAAGTCATTCTAAAATCTAGAACAGTTAAAATGTTTTTATATTAATGATAATCACACATTTCTAGAAATCACACGCTGTTAATTCTTTAGAGGAATAACTGGTTGTTGCAGCGAATAATTAAAACTTTTTCGAGAGCACACATTTTATTATTGTAAAAAAAGTACAGAGAGGACGAATGCATTCAAGCGACAGTCGACAGATAACAAATAATTTTGCGTGGATAGCTTCCTAGTCATGTACCAGCAATGCGCGGCTCTACAAAACATTGCTCCCACGAAAAAGTAGGCGCTTCACTTCAACACGTTTCAACCCCGTATCTTCTACACCCTAATAGGTATCAACTCGCAACCACCCTTATCTGAGATTTGAGCCTCGTACTTATTGCGACATATACACACTATGCGCTTGCAACGTGCAGTATTGGCTGCAAAGTGAAATATAGGGACACACACGTCCTCTTTTATATATATAATAGATATAGATAGGCTAATTCTTATAAACCGTGATGGCCTACAAATTGGATTCGTATACATAAATTACTTACATGTATCCTAGTGGATAAACACACTCGAAATAATGTTTAGGCTGTATAATATTAAATCGAAATAATATTATTTTATTTTTGTAATTTTCATTGCAATAAATGAGTATAAGCCACAGTCAAATAGATAATTCTATGATATAGATAGATCATTAAAATAACTTCTCTCAAACATCTTCTGTGATGCGACATCGATCATTTATATCGATTATAAAGATTAGAATATGGTCATGTTTCAAAATGCAGAAACTTTCAATCAAAATAACTTCGAAACAAGTTTTTATTACATTTCATTCGAAATTATGTTTAAAAGCAGTTCGTTCAGAAAATGATTACTGATAAAATCGCTGGCATAATACACTCGCCCTTGGTCAGCGCTTTATTAGGTTGTGGTTTATAGGAGAAATAATAAATAATTTAAATAAAAGCGGTGGGTGTTTTCTAAATGATAATCCTTCTACTCATTGACCCATGCACCCCACGCTTTTATTACAATTACACGTTTCTTAATTCAAATTTATTTTCTATTTTTTAGTTGAATTTTCTATAAAAGCGTGTTTTTTTAGTTTTTTTTTTAAACTATTACTTATTTTTTCATTTATAATTTGATTTTTTAAAATGAAATTTAGGATTTTTTCTTTCTTGTTTCTTTTTTTCTTTAAATATTGAATTTTCATGGGTCCTCGATAAGTCTATGAAGTTTGAAAGAAATCTGACTGTTTGAAGTGGGTCAAAATCAAGTCCAAAAGAGTCGGTTACAGGTTACAAAGAAACATACATACAGGTGAAGCTAATATACATAAAGCGTGTAAAAAGAAGAAAATGTTTAATATAATATACTAATATTACTTATAAACAAAAGCTTAGCGCGCGACTTTTCTCGCAATTACGGTGATCCGTAGGTAAATGCGAGAAATACGATAGTGCCTACTTATTATCCAATAAGTAGGTACTATCGTATTTCGGATTATGGTCCACCTCTGTAATAAATTTTATGATAATCTGTTTAGTAGTTTTTCCGTAAAAGAGTAACAAACACACATACATACTTTCACATTTATATTTCTCCTTCTTCGGTTGTACGCTCACTGCTAATCGTGATGTTCCGATCTCATTTGGATGTTTCGTGGACTAGACATCAAAAAAGGAGGAGGTAATTAATTCGACTGCATTTTTTTATGTTTGTTACCTCACAACTTTCGACTGGATGAACAGATTTTGATGATTCTTTTATTAATTAAAAACTAGTGTCTGTAATGTAGTCCCACTTTTTGAGCGAGATCTGACGAGTAGTTTTTGAGTTATCCCTAATTTTGTAGTCGGTTATTTTTTGTTAAGAATAATAGCGGTGTGAGGCACAGTGTATGACTTCACTCAGTCTTATCAACTGATCTGTCTATCTTTTTGGGCTCCGATCCCTGTATCGCTTGCCATCCATTTTTCTAGTTATCATGAGCTTCTCCAAGTTGTCACTTGTCACTGGGTTTTCTGGCGATATGTATAATATTAGTAGGATGTTAAAATTTGTGAAGATGTTTGGATTATTGTCGTTTCATCACGCGCTAATCGTTGTACAGATTAAGATGAAACTTAGCACATATTCGTCTTTTATCCACCAGAAATCTTACTAATATTTATAAATATTATAAAATATTTATAAAATAATATTTAGAAAATTTATTATTGTAGCTCATGTTATGTTATAGGAATAGAAATACTTAGTATCCCTAAAAACGCGAAAATCCGAGCCAGTTGCGGCGACTTAAGGATTAAGTAAGTGTAGCTAGCTAAAGTCGGTATTGTTTTAGGGACTTAACCCATGCAAATAAAGTTAAATGCGGCTTATTATGTTAAACCTTGTTTCTTTTATAAAGTTTGGTTTTAACCAAATTCAAAAAAGAGGAGGTTGTATGTTCCACTGTGTATTTTTTTGTTATGTTCGTTCATCGGTTTCTACGCCAACTGTGGACCGATTAGTTCAGTACGATATACTATACAGTATACTATACAGTATACTATAAAAGATCCTGATTTGGTGACAATAGGATACTCACCAAATCAAGATCTGATGATTGGATCCCTGGGAAATCGAGGGCAACCGTCAAATTTTATGGACACATATTACGTTTTTCATATATTTTCTAAATTATAAGTATTTGCGTCTGATAATCATCATCTCATGTGGATGAGCAGCTGATAAAAGGTAAAACTTCTCAAAGGTTATGAGTTGAAAAAATATTTGTTGAAATGTTGTAAGTCGGCGCAAAGATTTAATCTAACACAAAATATCGTACATCATTTTATATCGGGCTTGGCACCATCTTACATTAATTCAATAGATAGCGTATAAAATAATATTTTAAGTACATGAATAAGTAGGAAGTTTTTCATTAAATTATTTTTCACTTTTTCAACTTTGAAGGTGGTTCGACTTTTTATTAAATTTTCTTTATAATTAACATATAGTATAGATCTTTATTATTCACTTAGTAGTGAGTTTGACATCCGAATGGGGCAATTATTTGATGACAGAAATATCTTTGTTTTTTTATGAGTTGAGCAGGCAAACGACCAGATGGGTCACCGATGGTAAATGATTACCATCGCCCACGTGATTATATTAGCAATACCGGTGGCGTCACCAATGCGTTGCTGGTTTTGAAGGAAACGATAGACCCACTCCTTGCTATCGGGTCTTGTTTTAGGGATTTCTCTTCTCTGTAGGTACATTAATACCGTAACAAAAGTTATCCTACCCATAGTGTAGAGATTTGAGTGTGTAAGCCTTTATTTATTTTCACTGTAGGATATCACAGATCTCATATAATTCATTAAAACTTTCCCAACACGAATTTCATATATTAGTTGTTTTGTAGTGACCACAAGTGTTGTGAGCTGTTTTTTCGCTCACTGAGCGTTTTTAGTCTTTAGCGTCGTTCATGAATATTCAACTTTTGTATGTGAGGCCACCAAACTACTATTTGATGAGTTGACTTGAATTAACCATGATATTTTGAACTGCATTATTAACTTAACTCGGAAGGCAACTTTGCTAGCTACGGTAATTTTTAGTTTAGCTAGTTAAACGTGTCAGAGTTGCCTGGAAGAAAATATTGCAGCTTATTCCGCTCAAATTTAGAAGGTATTTCTGTCATTCGTTTATGTGCTTCTTAAGTATAATAACATTGTACAAAATGTAATCTTTATAAAAAAGTAGATACTGCATGGCTCCAATAATCTTTAATTATTTGCCAGACATCTTTCAAAAATTATATTTAATACAATTTTAAACTCGATTGAGACAATGTGTAAGAGGAAGGTGTTGGTCTTCCACAACACAGGGAATCCTAGTGTGGGACCAACGATCCTCAACCCCATGACTTTGTATAATTTGGTTCAATAAAGTTTATTATTATTATTATTATTATTAATGATTAATAAAAAAAGTTACTATACTATTGACTAATTTCTAAAGGATACACTGCCATGAACTGAATAATAGATTACATAAATTTAATTGGCAATTAAATATTTAAAAAATATTTAAAATTAGAAATTGATTATTAGTATTGTTGACATTCTTACAAATTAATTTTTAATCAAATGTATGTATGTACTATCAAAACTTGCACGCCTCGTGGGCATAATTAAACGGAGGAATGTTATGTGAATTTGTACTTGTGTGATTCAATAATATAATTTATTGTAAGCAATACTAAGCAAGGAACAGTATCTTTAGCAAGCCTATGACCAGTTTTAAAATATAAACAATTCAGACTAACCTTATCATTCTTAAGGTTTTAATAAGCAGTATTCACATTATATCCATGCTTCAATACATGCCTCTGCTCGATCATCAGCTACTTAGTCTTATTTATATAAATATTATTTAAGCAAGCTCCTATTTACGCTCCGATGCTAGTCAATACTAACACGCGAATTGCGCCGAGTTAGTTTTCAAAAGTAACAATTCATTACCCGGCTCAAAGGCCTGCGGTCCCTTTTAACTGATTGCGATGGTTGGCTAGTACCCTCGTTATAGGCTAATGTTTTGGGTAAAATACTCCACAACATTTTGTATTTGTAAGTGGTGTATCTAGCATCAATAAATTATGATTTGTCACTAGTAGAGTCCCAAAACTTACGCAGATTTAAACTTGGTACATAAGTACCATTTGCGTGGTAAATTGGTAATGTGTTTCTGGCAAAAAAACCGTTGTTTAACAACTTATAGATGAGTGTTACATTTATTGTTTTGCTGATTCTATTTAATATTATGTTATTTTAAAAATGAATTATTATATTTTTTTACGCTTACGCTTACACAATCATACTCCCGCAGTAGCATGGACGACACAAATAACACTTTACAATAACACCCATGGACTCGAGTACAAATATTTGTCTGTCACATAAATATCTGCCCTGGCCGGGAATCGAACCCGGGACCCCTCGTTTCGCAGGCAGGGACCACCAATGAGATTACCAACTACCTAGTTGGTATGAGATTACCAACTAGGCAGGGTCGTCGAATTAGCCATGGACTGACCACATTTTATCTTATACGGTTGTAGTAAATCCTTCACTGTAACATTTATGAGATTGCAGAATGGCTTTCATAATGCTATAATTATGTGTACAATAAAGATAATTTTTATTGTATTGTGTTTAAGTAAAGCAAAAGCAAAGCAACAACCCATAATTGTCCCACTGTTGGGCTCGGGGTCTCTTCTCACAATGTGAGGGGTACAGGCCGTAGTCTACCACGCTGGCCAATTGCGGATTGGTAGACTTCACACACCTTTGAGAACATTATGGAGAACTCTCAGGTGTGCAGGTTTCCTCACGATGTTTTCCTTCACCGAAGCAAGTGATAAATTAACTTGTAATACGCACATAATATTTGAAAATTAGAGGTGTGTTTAAGTATTACGCCAATATTTCGACCCAGTTGCACGATTTGTGGTGTGCATCTAGATTGAGGACCCACTTTTTTTCTTGGCGTAGCAAATTGTTTATAGGGGATTTAGTTTAGTTGTTGGTACCGAGAAACTCATGACTCGAGTTACAAGTAGAAATATCAGCTTACATTACATATACTTACTTGTATCATAATAAAATGATTTTATTAATGTTTATGATATTTGCGTGCCACTTATTACTTTAAATGCATACCCAGTTACTTCCTCATCGTAAAAGTATTCGAAGGCCAGTCAGATCATTGGCATGCCACGTCCGCCCTTCAGCCAGCCTTGGCAATAATCGATCTGACAAAAGAAGTGTAATTTGTGGTGGAAAATCACTTTTTAATGGTTTTAACGAAAACACTTCGTGAGTTGTAAATTGATTGTAATCTTACTATGTTTTATTTTTAGGTTCAAGTCTGCAATGATCCGAAAAACACATAGGTAAGTTTAACTGTGACGAGATGGGATACACTTATGAACGTCAATTTTTTTATTCTACCATAATTTTAGAAAGTGGCATTGTCATGGAGAAGAAAAAGAAAAATTAATCACAAAATATTATTAAGTTTTATACAAAGTATACAGAAAATGTTACATATTATGCCTGAAGTGGATATCTCACGTATTGGAAATTCCTTACCAAATATCTATACAGACCTACTGGTACTACATACTACTATAACCGTAGATATTGTATAAGTCGAAGCGTTTATTGTATTACTTTATGTACTTTGCTGAGAATTCCCTGAACAATTTTTCGTACCAACGAAATCGTATTGTTAAAGGAGATACAATTAATGCTTGATTATTCTTCACAATTCTCCAGCATTAGCGCTTACCGAATTTTCAGAATTACAAAATTTAAGGTTCTATTAAAATGCCCAGAATTCTAAAAAGATCTCGTTACAGTAAGCTCATTTTTCATTAAGCATAATGTACTATGAGAAAGAAACGTTACCTTGTTCTAGACGATTGTAAATAGTTGTTACAGGAGCTGACAATTCACCTGATGGTAAGTGGTTACCATGGATACCAGCAATACCAAAGTTATCACTAACGCATTGCCGACCAAGATAGAAAAAGAAACAACTGGCTCTCAAGCCCCCAGCTGGAACACGAGTTGTTTGGCGGATGACTCATGCTCAAGGGTGGTTCACGGATAATTGAAATAAAGTTGTTTGGTTGACCGTTTATCGGCTACAAATAAACAGGGGGGGTATACAATATCGAATTCCGGGTACTTTATACAGGGGTTTCTTTACTTATTTCTTTTTACTTTTCCCTCCTTTGTGTATAATCCTTCACAGTCCCTAATGGTATGTTTGAGTGTTATATTTCCTGTTATGGTGTGTATACCTTGACCCTTTCTGCTTATCTTTGTATTTATTTATTAATTTTGGGTTGCTTGGAAGAAATCGCTATGTAGCCCTAAAGCCGCCCTTTGTGTTGTATGCCTATTCTTTGTTACACTATATGATGCTTACATTTTTTGGTATACAAACTTTAAATGAAGAAACGTGTAATTGTAATAAAAGCGTGGGGTGCATGCTGTCAATGAGCAGAAGGATTATTATTTTGAGAATGTTTTAAAAAGCACCCCACTCTTTTACTACAATTACACGATTCTTAATTTAAATTTATTTTCTATTTTGTAGCTGGATTTTATATAATAACGTGTTTTTAATTATTTTTTAGTTTTTCTTACTTTCTTTTTTTTTAAATATTGAATTGTCATCGGTCCTTGATAAGTCTACGAAGTTTGAAAGAAATCTGACCGTTTGAAGTGGGTCAAAATCAAGCCCAAAGAGAAGTTACAAACAAATAAACAAAAAAACAAACAAACATACAGGTGAAGCTAATATAAAGCGTGTAAAAATACGTTCTTCTATAAAACCTGTACATACATTATTGTGACTTTGAAATCAAACTTAATCTCAGGTCAGATTTATTGAAGTTTAATCTGATTAAAACACGTAAAACTAACTTCAAACATGGTTTGCTGTAATTTATCACACATTTTTCTTGTATAACATGAAACTCATAAAACGTAATAGTTATAACGAGCGGTATAATTACCGATATGGGCTGAGTAATTAAAATTGCGTCGGTGAATTAGCGGTGAGGCGATTTAATCACTAAGTAAACTCAAATAGGAGTGATTATTGTATGTAAATTTCAATTACGATTAATAATTTATTTTATCAGTGACGCGGTTTGCTTTTGACCGGATTTAATTACTTTGTAGTAATATTTGTTACTCGTATTTTAACCAAGCATAGTGAAGTAAAACCAATTTTCAGGTGCAGAGGCTTCTATTTGAGCCGACAAACGACATGACAAAACTATAAGGGTTTCGTTTTGATCTCGGAATCTTAAAAATTAATAAAATCTAGAAAACTTCGATCTTTGAAGAGAGGGTCATCAGTTCTTATTAACTTGGTCCTTCAAGCCGGATCTGAAGATAAAGATTACTGTTTGTGTAGGTCAAACTTAGCTTAACTTAACTTAGCTTAGTTAGAACCTCTTATTCTCAGGAGTTGATTTTTTTCATATTGCTTTAATTCTGATGACAATGCATTTTTTTAAAAGCATGACCTGATACTACACTTAGGTTTGTCTTCAGATGAGAGAACTCCTTAACACTTAACAGCACAGTAACAATTTTTTTATTAGTTTTTTTTATGCTTTGAGCATGCAAACGAGCAGACGGGTCACCTGATGGTAAGTGATCACCGCCGCCCATGGACATTAGCAACACTGGAGGCGTCACCAACGCGTTGCCTGTCAAGAAGATGACGATAGACCCGCTTCTTGAAGGACCCCATGTCATAGCTTAGAGGGAACACCGATGCAGGTAGTTCCTTTACAGTTTACACGTGCGAGGTAGAAAATGACGTGAGAACCGAACTGTGGTCGAATGCCAGGTAGTACCTAGATTAACGCTATAAAACTGTGTATTATGATATTTTTTAAACTATTAACTGGTTGGTTTGACAACGCTATAGTGCTACTGATGTCCAATTGTCCATGGATAGTAACCACTTAACTTGATGCGGGTCTGTCTGCTAAATTAGACTGCTATTCGTTTCCTTCTGCTCCTTACTAATGAAGGATGTTTCATTTGTCAAAGTCAGGCTGTAATGAATTGTGATTACATACAATGTGAAGGCATCTCGACGGTTTGAGGAATCGTAACCCATTGTCTTGGGCGAGGAAATGGTTGTCACATTTTTGTGTATAATTAAACGTCGAGTCGCGTTGTGACTTATGACTTGTCGTTAGCAAACCACAGAACAACGCAAATATATAACGAGTCCAGTGAGATATTGCGACTACTATAGGCACAACTTCTGTTTGATATTTCCGTAACTTTTCCGTTGTCGCTTTCCTACGACTGTCACTCGTCACCTAGGACAACGGATAAAGATCGACCGAGCTTACGGACTTAACTATAATCATATCTTTCCAGTTGAAATTCCGGTCGGATTGAAGTATCCGTGTAGCCACAAGAGTCTACCGCGCGAAGGATGACCTTAAGATGATGATCATGATAAAATATAAAAATTTTTGATCAAAAATAAACAAAGACCATTTTTATGTTTCATATAGATTATTTTACGAAGCAAGAGTGGTCATCCGTTATTTGAAAATTATCTGTATCAAAAAATAACTCGTAGTAAACTTCAAATAAGTTTACGCTCGTTGAAATACAAATACAGTATAAAGGTTATGTATTCAGACGATGAACTCCCAAAACACTGTTGTGCCAAAATAACTATTAAAACACATTTAGAGTCAATACATATTTACACTACGAATTGTGTTGACGAACCAACAGTACCATTTGCATAAAAAATAAGAATCTGGCGTGAATTCGCTTGTGTCACACCGACTTGTTTGTAACAGTCTCAATTTATTTTGAGTGTTACGTTCAATGAACTGATGCATGTTTAAAAACATATATTTTATTTAGTAACCATCCCACGCTTCGGTAAAAATAAATATTATGTAATTAGAAGGTAAGATATTTTATAATGAAAGCATCATTAGTGCTATGTTAAACAAGTGCGTGTCAGAAAGAAAATCCACTACTCAATGCACTCGTTGAAATGTCTACAAAATTTCCTGCCCTTGAATACTAAGATTTCACTTGCCCAGACGATAATTTTACCCATACTCGATTACGCAGATGCATGCTACTTGGATGCTAATGTGGAGCTCCTAAACAAACTTGAGCGCTTGCAGAATTTGGCAATCCGTTTCATCTTTGGCTTAAAGAAATTTGACCGAATATCTCAATTTCGCAAGGATCTCAAGTGGCTCCCAATTCGGCTTCGACGAAACACCAGAATGCTATGTCTCCTTTTTAATATCCTTAATTCCCCTACTTCCCCAACATACTTACGCGAGAGATTTTCCTTTTTTCGTCCTACAGATATCCCTTGCAGGTCAATCGTTAAAACCCTACTTAAATGTCCTTCACACAGAACCAGCTACTATTCCCATTCTTTTACCGTCCAGGCTGTAAAATTATGGAATTCCCTTCCGCCTAACATAAGAGAATCAAAAACTATCCACATATTTAAAGAACGTTTAAATTTTTTTTATCTTAATTCCTGTGAATGACAACTATTTTTATGCCTTGTATTATGTGATATTATCTATTTAATATTATTTATTTGTATATGAAATATTTATTTATGTACTAGTTATGTATTATTTATTTATATAATATATTTATTATTATAAATATGTATTATTTATTATATATATATATATATATATATCACTTAATAATAATACTTTTGTCTTTTTACATTACTTAATATTTACAAAGTGCACACTGAGTTTGCCTGACTAATGCAATTCTCCTCTTTATGGGTCTGCTGGAAGAGATTCCTCTATGGAATAAGCAGTGCCCTAGTACTAAATTTACTTTTGTAATTATTCTTTTAATTATTTGTGTGTACTGAATAAATAAATAAATAAATAAATAAATAAATGTGCGTGTAGTTCTAACACTTCCATTCCAACCAGCCTCAAACATCAAATTCGGACAGGATCGTTAAGCCACGTAGGAAACATTCGGTCGGGCACTTTGATTCGTCAGAAATCGATCTACTAATCCTTATTGAACCAAAAACAGCATGGTCCCTAATGGGTTGAAGTTAGTTTGTTCCAGGCACGTTAATATTAGATTAACTGATCCCGAAGGTCAGGTCGACTATATCCACTTCACACCAAAGATTTAAGTCGAGGGTCAATATGTATTTGGCTTAGTTCAATGGGTAGAAAGTCGTTTAGACCGCCGCGCCGGGCAAACAAGATAATGCCGATATTTAATAACCCTTTGAGATATCAAGAGAAACATATTGTGTTTTAAGAACCCATTATTTTAAACTTACACATTGAAATTATCTTCAATCAAATCTATAGCATCGCATCCAACTTGGAACAAAATTGCAGAAACAGATAAATAAATCTTAGCAATTGAACACTTACATACGTAGGTAAGTAGCAACAATATCTAAATCGAAGGTTGCCCTCGTATTTCATAGTAGTTTCTGTATAAATATAGTTACAGTGAGGTATTAATACTGAATGACTTGAATAAATAATAGATAATGGACAAGAACTCTTGTAACATTTGTCTGTGGCCAACTTTAACTAACATGCAAATGAACCACCCCATAGCAAGTCATCATCGTCGATCATAATTATTCGATAATGGATATCAGCAACACAATAGGCGTCACCGATGCGTTGCCGGCAAGAAATAAGACAGAAAAAAGAAGGAAAGAACTGGTTCTGAAGCCTCAGCCAGAACACTCGAGTCATTTGGCAGCTGACTTATAAATGAGCTAACCAGGTGTTAGTATAAAGATAAGTACCCGGATGACCCCCCCCCCCGCCCGGTTTAGTGTTGTTTAACAACGCCATCTATTTTAATGTTGCTATTGGCCAATATATGTCAAGAAGAGTCTATTGTAGCAGTTTTTCATTGTCTGAAAACACGGATAAAACGACATTTTCTAAAAATGAATCCTAGCTAGATCGATTTATCGCCCCCGAAACCCCCTGCATACATGAAAATCGTTGGAGCCGTTTCCAAGATTCCAAAAAATATATATCATATATTGCTCGAGAATTGCTCATTTAAAGGTGTTAGATAATGCCAAAGATAATATTATATAGGAGTGAGTGAAATGTAATATTTTGGGTGACCGCTAGTCGCGAAATTTCTTGAGTACCTTACCTACTTCCGTGCTTTGGAGAACGTTCAAAGACATTATTGTTGTAATGGCTATGGAGTTTCTCCGTTGTCAATATAACTTTGACTCGTAGAGTGGTCACTCGTGCCTGCATAGAAAAATATCCTCTAGCCCTCTTCAATTACAAAGATAGACACGTGTCACTCTTGAATCCACACAAAAATCTATAGAGCTTTATACAATGACTTTCTGTATTCAGAAATGTGATTTTTCTATATAATATTTTCCATTTAGACGAGGCTATTTTTAGGTACACTTACCAAGGGTTAAAACGATTTGAGCAAGAAAGAAATCTAAGATATTTATTCATTACATTTAATCAGGTTCGCAGATTTCGTTCCGATATTGAAAAATATTTTCTTATTGGAAATGTGGCAGGTCCATGATTTATTGTGACTAGCTTTAAGCAAATTGGCTATAACACGCTTATTTTATTGGATTATTACGGTATTAGTAAGGTGGAGTTTTGTGTTATAATTGGTATTATTTTTAAAACAATATAAACGTGCGTTTACTGTGATACTGTTTCCTAAAATGAAAACGTGTGTTTACTGTCATACGATTTCCTAAATACTAAAATTAATTCTTTGTGTATCGCTGAATAAACCAAAAAGTAAAGTTTTTTTTGAAAAAACATGTATGTGGCATTTGTAGGTACTGATATTTTGTGAATTTTGGTGAAAAAAAATTCAGTGTTGCCATACAAAAAATAATTATTTTCATACAAATGTTTTCTTTTTTCAAATATTTGAGGCGGTTGTCTTCATTTGATGTCCTTATAATGTATGGAGCGGTTGTAGGTTCCAATAGTTTGTAAATGATGGTAAAAAATTATTTTAGGCTTAACATACAAAAAATGAAACTTTTCATACAAATATACTTTTTTATGTAATATTTCAGGCTATTTCATCAATCTTATGTCATTACAATATATCAGGAGGTTGTTGGTACTTATATGTAGATCGTACACATCGGAGGAAAAATGTTGCAGTGTTGCCATATAAAAATATTAATTTTCATACAAATGTATTTTGTGTCAAATATTTCAGATTGTTTGTCCATTGAATGTCAATACAATGTATGAGGCGTTTATAGTCCAGTCAAGGAATGACTCAAAAGAGGGTATAGAGTGCGTGAGCGGGAACCTAAGCGATTTCTTCAGAAACTTATTCAGGGTGCTTAGGGAGATAACATACTAAAAGTCCTGGGGTCTAGGAGGTGAGCCGGAGGGAGGGGGGGGTTACAAAGGTCTGAATTTTAGGTTTTTCGCCAATATCTCAAAAACGGTGCGTTGTAGCGAAAAATGTTCTAAGATGAAATGAAAGCTTATAAAATTCTCTATAACTTTAATACTGTACACTTTTTCCATATCTCTGACCGTTTTTTAACTATACGCTCCAGAAATGTAGCAATTTAAGTTATTCAGCGTGATAACAGCGTGATTCACATCTGCTGTCGTAAAAATGACACCCGAACTGATACCATTAAAAAAGACATTAGGCAGGCATCTTTATCTAATGAAGAGGCAGGACAGTCGCAGCTCAGACCTTCTGCTCCACCATTTGCCTTCAAGAAGAATTGTTTTTTATGTACATATTGCCTTAATGAAGATATAAAAAAGCCTTGGACCAAAAGGCGGGTTGTACATTCAGTTGAGACTCTAGCTGCAAATTTTGTATCAAGCAGGTATGTTCTTCGAGAAATAATGCCTGGGGTAACGAAGTTCTTGATATTTTTTCCTGCATTACCGACATTGTTGCTGAAGGAGCAAAATATCACGAAGACACTATTACTCACTTGTGAAGTCTGTCAGTTACTCAAAACTCTACAAAACTGAGATCTCTAGAGATACCCATGTCGTAGAGGCTATGGAAGAAATATTTGCTTACATGGATTACTTTCCCACGATGAGATACTCGTTTTTTTTTTGTTTGTTTTTGTTAAAAGGCTTTTTTATATCTTTATTAAGGCAACATGCACATAAAAAACAATTATTCTTGAACTTCCTTCAACGACATTCTCGTCATACAGAATGCATACAGGACTCTTATTAGTACTCATGTTGGATAACCCAATTGTGTTACTAATAACAGTGTATGTATATCTGAAAAGAATATTTTGTAGCTGCGCCCCTGCGTTACCGGCTAGGCTACCGTGCCAGATGAAATAAAATTGCGAAAACCTATAATAAGATAAGACCGAAAGCAAGTATACAATATCAATAGGAGTTTTAGCCAATAAGGTCGCGTTTCCTACAGCGAGCATTAGAGATATTATGCGAAAAGAAATCTTCATCAATATCATGATTGTTTTCCCGCCTCTGCCCAGTTATCCACTGTTATAAAAAACGCGATTTCTTACTGTTACTGCTTTTACTACGTGGAGGTACTCCCAGCTTAGGTTACTATAAATTTTAAGATAATTTTCGCATCAGGTAATGGTTATCACGCTGAATTACTTTAATTTCGACATTTCTGGAGCGTGTAGTTCAATAACGGTTGGAGATATGGAAAAAGTGTACTGAATTAAAGTTATAGAGAATTTTATAAGCTTTCATTTCATCTTAGAACATTTTTCGCTACAACGCACCGTTTTTGAGATATTGGCGAAAAACCTAAAATTGAGACCTTTGTAACCCCCCCCTCCCTCCGGCTCACCTCCTAGACCCCAGGACTTTTAGTATGTTATCTCCCTAAGCACCCTGAATAAGTTTCTGAAGAAATCGCTTAGGTTCCCGCTCACGCACTCTACAACTATTTTATTGACTGTACTATTATTAGTATTAAGGGTTATTATTAGTTATTGTTATCAACTAGCTGACCCGGCAAACTTTGTACCGCCTATCAATTTCTCCTTCTCCCTCTCCGTCGCTTTCCTTCCCCTCTACCTCCCTTCTCCCTTTCCCTCCCCTCTCCCTACCTCTCCCACTCCCTCTTCAACTTCCATTCGCTACCTCTCCGTCTCACCTTCCCTCTCCCCTTCTTACCCTTTGCCTCGCCCTTTCCCCCTCCCTCCCTCGCCCTTTCCCCGTCCCTCCCTCTTCCTCGCCCTCTCCCTCTCATATTCTGTTAATCATGCCAAAAAATAGACAAACCAAAAGTATCTAGTAGTTTGAAGCCAAACATTTCGCAAACAGACCCCTGAATCAAAAAATAAATTTCAAAGACCAATGACATTTTTGAAAAAACTATTTATTTATTTTATCTTTTGCGGAAGAGAAAGGCACGAAGGCTGCTAAAGCAGCGCACGCCCCACGCGAAAACCTAGTGTAATAACTATATAATCTCGGAGAAGACGGGTGGGTGGTTCGGGAAGTAATAAGAGCAGTGGGCGTTTACATCACTTTAGTCAGAAACTAACACAGGTTTACACACGTTACAATTCAATACGCGATACACTGATACACACGACTCTGAACCGATTATTATGCGACTCGAATAAGATAACCAATTAATAATGGAACGCGGTGAAGTCGGACAGCGCGGTACGGCATTAGGATCCATCATCCATCCATCAGCCTTTGGAGGTCCACTGCTGGACATAGGCCTCCCCTAATTTGCGCCACTCTGACCGGTCCTGAGCCTTCTGAATCCAGCGGATACCCGCTGTCTTCTTCAGGTCGTCAGTCCACCTGGTCGGGGGGCGTCCTATGCTCCTTTTTCCGAGACGTGGGCGCCATTCAAGGACCATAGGCCGGCATTAGGATAACCAACAATAATTCACACGTTGCGTTCCACTCAGACTGAAGGCTGTCTCCAGGATGTCGATGGTGGCTGGAAAGTCAATAGCTTTTTTCGGTTATCCCCGCTACCGAATGTTCACAAAATGGCAGTAGACAATTATTTGCACAGTGCTGCCATCTTCAACTTCCATTCGAATACACCCAAGCTTGTTACGGCTAGACGTTCCATTTTATGATCTCCGACATAAATAAAATTTCCCTACAAAAGTTTTGAGCAAACAATTTTAATAAGGTACTTGAACCTTTTATTGCGAAGTTGAAAACAAAAGTAATAATTCACCCTCGCCTTAATTAAGTCTCTACATGCAGTGAAGAAACACGGATGTTACAAAGTTTGGCGCGTGTTAAATACAAGATGATATACACATACTAAAACAATTTTTAACTCCCGACGAAAACAGAGTGGTGTTATAAGTTTGATGTATCTATGTATCTGTGTGTCTGTGTATTTTTGTGTATCTGTATGACACAGATATGTGGCATCATAGCTTCCAATACGGTTAAACCGATTTTAATAAAAAAAATATTTTACAGGTGACATGATCGAGTTTTTTTTTTACTTAAAATAAGTTAATGATTGACCACAATCCCACCTGATGGTAAGTGGAGATGTGATCCAGATGTTTTTAGCTGTATTTAGTGTGAACTGAGGTTTTCAAATTTTTACACAAAATGTTATTTAGTAGGTACATGTAAATCTTTGCCTTTAATTTTTTAATAAGAAGCAAAACTTGATATGAAATTACAAGAATATTTTACTTAATATACGAGTATCTGCATTTAAGACGATAGTTCCATCCATCCAACCATCAGGCTTTGGGGTCCACTGCTGGTAAGCCTCCCCTTATATACGCCACTCAGACCTACAACATCTTCAAAAACTTTTACATTAATAATATTAATAGGATTAAAAAATAATTGTCATTAACTGCGGTGATCGAAGACATTGTCAGAAAATCTACTTAAGCAATATAAGTCTATAAAAACTCAAACTAATTTACTTTGGTCTTCCAAACTTTGCCGTTGATACCCTTCAAACAAATATTTTCCTCTTTATACCATGAATCATACTTTATACTTTGATTGTCACGCGATGTTTTGTTTTTGTTTTGTCGCGACGATGATTTGTAGCTTTCATAAAATTCTATAGATTTGTAAATGCTTACTTCTGTATCTATTTCTATACATACCTATACATACATACCTCTGTAAATTGAAGTATTATTACTGGCGTATAGAACCGACACCGCGAACACCATGTATGTCCCAATGCATTGGCGGCACGTGGCTTCAATTTTCAATGGATTCGTCCTATTTTGAAAGGAGAACGGGGGCTCAATTTTGATAATCGAACTTCCCGGGCGGGACACATATTTTGTTCGAGATGTCTGTTCTATGACATAGTACTTCAATGTCTCTGTAGCCCTTTTTAATACGCATGCACGTAGGAGTCTGAGATTTGGTATAGTTAAAGTTTTCACAGAGAAGAAATGTAGAATGCTAAATAACATCGCTACTTCAAGGATAGATTATGTAATCCCTTACAATGCAAAATAGATAGATATAGAAGAAATATATAGATGTCGGAGCCATCGTAAATTAGCTTCAGATCACACATTTCAAATAGAACGGAGAGAACAACTTACTCGCGACATATTTTTTAGCATACTAAAGATATAAACCACTCTTCATCCAATATATGGGTGAAGGTCGCGCCTAGTTTGGATCTTAGACCTTCTTGTTTTTCTATCAATATCGTTTTTGCATAAACCCTTGTCTTGCTTAGATAAAACTGTCCGCGTAGCTGCTGTAATATTTCTTTTGTATATGAGAACAAGCCTATAATATTCTCTGTAAGCGAAACCTTCGATTTTATTTTAAACTCAACTAGGCAATGCTTTGCGACAAGAATAATGATTATGTGTTTTTATTTAACTGTAACAAAAGTCCAACCACAAATTGTCTAAATGTTATCTTCTTCTGAAGAAAAAATACCTATGGTTTTAGTGAATGTCGAATAATGCTGAAGTTTTTACAATATTTCGCAAAAATGCCGATGCGTTTATCCCAAAGTCCTAATACATAAACGTTTAACAAACCTATTTTAGCTATTACATTATTTGCACTGTTATACAATACAATACAATATTCTTTATAGTGCACACTAATAAATGACGAAAAAGAGAAACTAACAAAACAAATAAAATAATACACAACAGGCGGTCTTATCGCTACAATAGCGATCTCTACCAGACAAACTTTTGAGCGAAGGACAGAATACATTTGAAGAGCTGAGGTAGGGGTGCAACAATTATACATAGTGAATATAAATAAATACGTACATATATACCTATATGCATACATACATAAATATATAAACATATTGTATATATGTATAATAAAAATATCATTCACATAGGAGGTAATAATGACATAGGAAAAGAATCTAAATACAAATTAAGAATGAAGATAATAATTTTTAAATTGATTTTTGAAGGAAAGGAGGGAAGGAGAGCGTCGAATAGACAAGGGGAGAGAATTCCATAAGTAGACAGCATTTTTGTCTTTTACAATATATCGATAAAAGTTCGTTCCATTTTAAGCGTCGACGAAAAAGGGGTATTATAATTTTAACGTGTGAAATTGTATATCGCATTAGCTCCTAAACGAAAAACCTGTTTTGGTTAGGTTTTTTTTGAAGGATAACTTTATCGAGAGTGTTCTTAGCTTTGCGTTCAAACGGATCAGTTGTTTTAAAATCATCAGCTTTTTCATGTTGAACCAATACAGTCACCTAGTTACAGTATAACCGATTATAAAACTAAGCTAAACTGAAGCTAGAAAATTATTGTTAAGTAGATGTATAACGTCACGTCTAGTTAATATATTAGATTTACAAATAATATCCATTGAGGAATGATTAAAAAAAAATACCCCAATTAATATTCGTGTTTATCTTTGCTTTGGCTCATCTCTGCTGTGTATATGTACGTACTAACCTAAGCATTTTGAACAACTTTTAACCTCTTCACAACTCGAGATCTATTTAACTTACATACATGAAATTTGGCACATTTATTAAAACCTCTTAGCTTATTTCAAATTAAAAATTTCATTAATATAGCTGTAATAGTTATTGATATATTAACGTTTAAAAACCTGCACATTGGTGACTGACTCACTAAAATAGGAAAAGTTTATTTTGTACTCTTTTAGTATATTTGTTTTTTTTCCCTCTCATTTTAAATAAATAAAAATAAAATAAATAATAAATCAAACTTTCTGTTAAAGCACTAGTTCCCAATCAATTCTCACTTTTCTTTTTAAAACTATTAATTCGTGGTCGGAACTCATCCGCACCGCTCCATAGTTAGATCTAATCTTCACATTTTTGTCGAGTTTTGGGGATATGGTAGAAACGTAGCTGCATGGGGTCCATCGGAACCAGCAAAATTTTGAAAGAAAAAAAAAGTCTGGGAACGTCTGTGTTAAAGTAAACACTACATAATGTATTTGTATCATGCATATATTATATATCATCTCTCTAGCTGACTGTATGTTGGTTGATGCGACGCTAAGTATAAACTGGAGCTGATTAGCAAAAAGATTTACCTACAGTTTTTTTAGCTTTTTAGGCACGGCGGAGGCTGTATTGATTTCGATTAACGTAACCAGGTCAATGCGTCTACCGTGTGTCACTGAGTCGACTTTATATCCATCCACATGGGAACGTAAATATGGGAACGCATTCACGAAGCAAATAGGTAATAATATGATTCGTATAATTCGGTACGTGGCAAGAATAAGTTGTTGTTGGAATAAGTCAACAAAGTTTATGATACTTTTAGGGTGTTCAATTTAAAATTTGTGTTATTACATTTACGTCGTATTTTGATACTATTTTGCTTTGCATGAATATCAGTGATGTAACATGTGTTACAAAATAATATTCATTATTTTTAGAATTTAAGACAAATCAAATTATTCTCAAATTACTTCTCGATAGAAATACACAACAAAATGCGTCATGATGATGCCTAAAGCTGACCATACACGAACAAATGTACTTGTCAAGTTTGCAGCGGACTTGACGCGGCATCGAGTAAACTTGACGGTGTATGGCCACGGTATGGCTATCTGGCTATATAGCTATCCCATGCAAACTGGATGCCGCATCAAGTAAACTGCAAACTTGAGAAGTACACTTGATCGTGTATGGCCAGCTTAAGCTCAAAATTATAAAAGACAATAGAAACACACGCTCGGTTCCCTTTGCCTTCCGCCTCGTAGCGTCAACGTGTTTCTTTTCTCGGCTGTGTCGACGGAATTGATAACTAGGGCTTGTTGTTATGTTATGAATTACTTTGAATAGGAAAAAATCTCGGATTGGGTTAAACTAAGCGAATTCACCTTCAAGAAGCAGGTCATCATTAATACTTTATATTATATATATATGTATAATATACATATATTTTATATGTATTTATATGTATGAGTATATCCTACTATTTTTAATACAAAATGTACGTAGTACCTATGTATTTATGTGACCGCCATTCTTGTTTTCCCACTGCCCAAAGGTTGACTGGCAGAGAATGCTTTTAGCCACGGCTTTTAGCATTAAGACCGCCTTTTATTCTTATACATTTTTATGGTGCAATAACGTCTAAATAAAGTAAAATAAGAACTACTCTGAAATCTGTCAGAATACGACGTTAGCGATTTAGAGGTTTCGGTCATTGACGAATCTAGTGGCAAGGGATTGCCTCTTCTAAGCCAAAGTTTAATACATGCTCAATGATACCATAAGTAAAAAAGCGGTAGATATGTCCCTAGCGCGTCGAAGATGAATATCGTATGAGCAGTCAATTTACCTCGTCTGCTTGTAGTCGCCCTGTCAATACAAGACGATACGCACGCTTTTGTTGTCAGAAGTGCTTGAGATTTGACATACAACGTTAAAATGCCACGTACGTCCCTGCTTCTAAACAATGCATATGGAATGTGTATAAAAATATATAATAAGATACCTGATGACATAAAAGATATATTATCTGACAAATTATTTAAAAATAGGCTGAAATTTTTTTTGCTAGACTTTAATTTTTATAAAATTGAAGAATTCCTAAATAGTCGTTGTGTAATATAATTAAATTTTATAAATATGATAATAAGTTAATAAATAAAAATAAATATAAATCTGACATTAGGCAACTATGAAAATGATAAATAATCTAATAAATAAATGTAAATTCCACATTATGTAATTTTGATAATAATAATTTAATAAATAATTGTAAATTTGACATTGCATGCTGCATCCAGCCAAATATGCTGACCTATGATATTATGTTATTGTTACCACCACATTATTATGTACCATGTTTGACGCAATAAAGAATTATGAATTATGAATTATGAATGCCTTCGTGTATTATTGTAGTGTGATTGGTGTAGTGAAACAAAAGATAAATTTGTGTGTGTTGTAGCTCTTTTTGGAACAGATTTTTTGCTTGATTTGTAAGGGCATGACGTATCTATAGTTTTTTAAATATCATTGTACATACTACCTACTTTTTAACCGACTACAAAAATGGAGGAGGTTGTAAATTCTGTTTTTAATGCTTTTAATTATTTTGAAAAAAGTACTTCGTCGTATGTTTCTCATAACTTCAGCATATAGCTAGAGAACTCAACGTTTCACGTAAGAGCTTCAAAATAGTTGTAATCTAGAAGGACTAGCCCAAACCCTTGGATCTTGGAAACTATAGCTTGAAAACTTTTATATATCGACTAGCTGACCCGGCAAACGTTGTTTTGCCATATAAATAACAAAAAAAAATTTAGGGGTGGACTACCCCTAACATTTAGGGGGATGAAAAATAGATGTTGGCCGATTCTCATAGATACCGGATAAGCACAAAAAATTTCATCAAAATCGGTCAAGCCGTTTCGGAGGAGTATGGCAACGAAAACTGTGACACGAGAATTTTATATATTAGATACAATTTAATCAAGAAATTAGGTTGGATTTATTGAATTCCCTGTGATAAGTAGTTCAAATTTAGGTATGCAAGTAGGTAAGTACTTAGAATGACTGAAAACTATTTTCTAGATATTTGAATTTTCTCCAGATCGAGAATAAAGAGGATTTACATTTTCGTTTTAAATTTGCCTTATTTCCGTGAGGAAATTGCTGCAATTTATATATCCGTTCGAGCGTAGTCGCGAGTGCTTGCTAGTCGTAGGTCTTGAGTTTAGCACCGCCATTTTATATTTAGTACTAGTGGATACACTGCGTGTTTCACTGATGAGCAGTGCCAGATTTATATTTTTTATGAGTGTAGGCCAATTTATTTCCGCTGCCCCATGTACCTTTCTAAAATAATAATTTTCCATTCATAGTAAGGAAGGCATTAAGTCACTAAGAAAGTGCGCAAAAAAAACAAGAATTACAAGTTTTTCCGCCACCTTTTAATAGCAAAATCATCTTTAATATCATCTTCTGAAATCTGCCGCCCCTAGGACGCTGCCGCCTCTAGGACGCTGCCGCCCCTAGGACGCGGCCTATACGGCCTATTGACAAATCCGGGACTGCTGATGAGAATAACAAAGTGTTTTTGTGTTGACGTTGATGCGTTGATCTTTACATAATATTATACTATAGTCAAATTATTAATCCACTGGACCAAATTGACATTTAAAGTGTAATCAGGTTTTGAATAAAAAGGAATAGTGTCGTGACAAACTGATTCTGATGAGAATAATTGATACCTACGTTATGATTTGAAACATGTACCTAGAAGTAACTAAAAAGGACATTACTACTGCAATAATAATTCACAAAGTAACATTAGTTTCTGTCAATTCAATGCAAATGTTTTTATTCAACATTGGTTTGGATTACAAACACTTTTTGGAATTCATACAAGCTGCCATGATCAAATTGATGATCAAAATGCTAATTCGGAGCAGCTCTACAAATATTTATTACATTTTAAATTAAATTGCCTTTGCTAAGTAATAAACTGTTACTCATCGTTCGGCAAGTTAGTTATAACTGGGCTACTAAACTGCCTTAAGTCTGAATTAAATTCTCGTTATAACAAACGAAATATATCGCACCCTCAGTGCGACCTCAGCATATGTCGTTTTACGTTGAATTTTAGTTATTAATATGATTGGAAAGAAGGACAAAAGCTGCATATGCTCAATTTTTTTCAAATTTTTATCATTAATCTTGACGGTTTTGTGCAAGAAATTGTAATGTAAATTCTTTTGACTACTTACTGATATTTTAACAGTTTTTTGCTCTCCTGTAAAATTGCAATTTTCATATTATGCTTTTTTTCCACTGAAGGTGCGATGTGTAATATGTATGTCTTTGTTTTAATACACAAAGCTCACGACAGAGGATTTCACGCTCAAGCAAAAAGCGCTCCTAAACTTAAAACAAGGCAGCTTTTATCTCTGTAGAAACTTTCTATCTTACATAAAGCTCTTTAAAATATTCCAGCATTAAATGTAGAAATTTGAGTCAGATAAGTTTAGTGGCTTCAATAGAAGCCTAAATAAGTTTGTGAAGAACAATTAAAAATCAAACCTCAATGTACTTTTATAAAATAAAAATGTAAATAATCGATTTCTGTTCATGGAAGATTATGGAAGTCTTTATTAATATAATATAACAATTACTTAATTTTTAAATTATTGGATGTTAGTCTGTGCGTTTGTTCCTGCCTCACTGATGTATTGTAAAAAGCTTGAGGTAACATTTTGTCCTATTTAAATAAGTTTATAAATATACATAAAATGTGTCAATTAAAAAATATATATTATTATACTTTTCTCCAAGGCTTTTTCTTAATCACTCATTAAAAAAAAGCAAAAAAAATCAATCAATTTGTGTACGTAAGGCACTACTTAAGTGGTTATCCAGCCCACTGTATTAATTTTATTATTTATTGAATTCTTCTTTATTTTGTATTCAGACATTAAATTGTATTTTGCAATAAAGAGGATTTTATTGTTATATTTTATTACTCAAATGTACAAAACTGTATAATTGTAGTCATAAATCAACACTTATCATAAAGAATCTTAAGTATTAGATACATAATATGTCAAATGCCATCTAAATCTCTTTAGAGTGGTTTTCGCGTGATGCTTGAACTGACAGACAGACGCCAACATATATTTCAGTCTTTATATCAATAAATCCACCTGTATTAAATTTTCAAAATATATTCAATGTAAAATTGTCCAAATAGTAGGAATATATGTCCCCTTACTCTTTTATTACAATTACAAATAAAGATGTTGACTCCAAGTCCAAACTTAGTTTTAAAAACTAAAAAAATATTACTTAAGTCCTCTAAGCATACTATCCACTTGTCTGCCAATACATATATAGCAGAAAGCACTTAGCGACTTGGAGCGAACTACCGTCGTTTTACGTTGTTTTGTTTGTTGAATATGGAAAAGTGAACTGGTTCGACTCAACAATTCATTTCAATCCATCCTAGGAAGGAACGTTAAAAAGGCTTTTAACGTTTAACATTTGTCTATTTACTGATTTGAAGTTCGCGTTATAAATTGACGAAATCTATAATTTAGCTTCTTGTTCTATTATTATTTAAAACTAGCTGTTGCCCGCAGCTTCGCATGCTGAAATTATGCTTATTATATTTATCCCCTATTTCACCCTCTTGGAGGTTGAATTTTGAAAATCCTTCCTTAGTGGATACTTACGTCATAAGAGGAATACGTGTGCGAAATTTTAAGTTTCTAGCCCTTAGGGTTTGGCCTGAGCGTTGATACATCAGTCAATCACTTTTGCCTTTTATATTTACAGATAGATGTTCAATTTTGTGTTGATGTTTGGACGTTTGTCCTTTTATAACGCGCTGATCGTAGATGAAACTCATCATAAAGATAGTCCACGTTTAGTACAAGAATATAACGTAGATTTTATCCCAGTTGTATGTTCCCCTTGGATGTCTAGAACGTTTATTCATGTTTGTGTTTTCGTTCTTTTGAAACCGTTCTTCCATATTTAAAATCGCGGGCGAAAACTTGTATTAAAATTAAAAAAAATAGATATTATTGTAGCTTTTGATTTGACAAATGATCCATCTGATGGTATTGGTAAAGCCTCCATCGACATTAGTAACGCCAAGTACATCACCGATGCATTACCTCAAAGGTACTGCAGTATTATTTGTATTTGGCTCTTTGATTTTACATTCTGCCTGTTTCTGAGCAAGCTTTGCGTCTATAAACCACCTTTTCCTTTAACCCAACCTTCATGTTGGAGGCCAAGGCCTCAAATATGATGCCGGTCCCAAGTCCGGAAAAATGGGGAGGGCAACGGAATGCATAACTTGGGGCTTTGGGTCGTGTCTTGATCTGTTACGGATCTGGATGGGACCCGCGCCCCTGTTATGCATTCCCCACACTTCACACCACACCTACACTACACAGAACACATACACACTAAACACAACACACTAAACAAAACACACAACACAACACTAATACATACATATGCACACATACCATACAGAACACACATACATATACACAGTTACAAAGCACAACACAGTACACAGACACAGACCACACATCAAGCACACTACACAATAACACTCCACACAACACTACCCCCGTTAAGGGAAGAGGCTTCACCAGTGACCTAGCCAAATAACAGCGAAAAGACTGGTAGGTCCGGACCAGTGGGTGAGTCAGACCGGCCTCTCTGTTATGGAGTGTGCTTGAGCCCACCTACGTGTTATGCCGTGCGTAGTTGAGCGTCGTGCGGGGGGATGAAGGAGTCCTGGAGGGTTGAGCCTTCCTTGGGTCGGGTAGTTGTTACCTGGGGTGGCAACACGCCCTCTTTGGTCCGGATTTCCTCCTAAACGATGGCCTTGGGACTAGCCAGCCCGAGGTTATCGGCAAAGGTACCCCTTAAGGGTATCTGGCAAGGGTTTCGGGGTCATGTAGTGCGCAGCCGGCGAAGCGCGGAGCCTATGGCGAGTACGGGTCAAAATCTCGGCCCGACAACCGTAGACCTCTTCGCATCGTGCAGGCTCGCTGCATGGCGGACCCCGGACCCTATACTCTCTGTGGTAGGTCCTGGTGTTTGGATAAACATCCCCATCTGCGGGCTCCCTGGAGGGTGGGACGCCACGGAGAGTGAATTTAAGTCTTTAAAGCAATGGATTGCACGAGTAAAGACCCGACTGATCAACTGATCGACAAACAACAGGTCGCTGGTTCTTCGGAATCGCCCTGTATCAACAACGCTACCTCCATTCCATCCGGCTCCACAGGGGCTGTTGAGCAGGAATGGACGGTGCACAAACGCAGACGCGGCACTCACAAGCAGAGGCGTCAGCACAAACAACGCAGCGCTGAAGCTGCAAAGAACGCTCCGTCAACCAGTTTGGGAGGACCGGCAACGGCCCCCAATGCCTCAGTAGAAGCGAAGACTACGAGCCGCCCTGGTGTAAGCCAGGAAGGATCGAGTCAACGCGTCGAAAAGGCAGCCCAATCTGGTGAGGCTGCGAAGGAGAAACCCAACGCGCCCAGGGCAAACAAGCGGCGTCGTCGTGGTAAAGGGAAGGTTACACCTGAAGCCAAGCCCCAAGGTGGCCAGGCTAAGGGACCTAAACGCCCTCGCCCCGACGATACACAATCGCCGATCCAGAGCGCTGCAAAGCGAGTAAAGGCCTCCACGGGAAGGGTGGGCGAAGGCATCACCTACGCTGACTCTGTGGTCCTAAGTGACCTATTTGTCGCGGTGATGGCGGAGCCTTTCATAGACCTTACACCCGAACAGGTGGAGAGCGTCAAGGGCCTGCTGGAATCCAGCATTGAAAAACTGGCCGAGATACCGGCAGACGCACAACAGGTCCCGTACTGGCCCTCCTTCCGAGGGAAACCCTTCCACAGTGAAGGAGTGTTAAAACTCCAGTGCGAGGACAAGAAGGACGTGGAGTGGCTTAAAGACGCGGTAGCCACTCTTGTGTCACCAATTCCGGGGACACGGCTGGTAGTGAAGCGGCAATCGGACATCCCCAGACGGGTGAAGTCCGCCGTCCTGCTACCACATTGTTCGGACGAACCGAAAAGGATCCAGCAGATCCTGGCCGGCCAGAACAAGTGGTACCAGGTTGGCAGATGGTCGCTTTACAATATCGAGCGCCATGGAGGGGACCCACCGGGGACCTTCCTGGTGCTCGGTATCCCGGCCGACCAAATCCCCGGCATTCTAGCGAGGGGGCGTAGGCTTTGCTACAAACTGGGCAACGCCTATATCCGTTTCTTCGGCAGCACGGGAAGGTTGCAGGATACTCCGCCCGACCCAGCTGAGGCTGCGTCTGCCCCTAGGGTTTGCGAAAACCGCTCCGCTGAAAAGCAGAGTGTGTGCGCGGCCCAGGGGGTGGATGCGTCTACGTCCAAAGCGGAACGGCCAAACCAAGCCGAAAGGCAAGGAATGGTCGGGACGCCAGTGCGCCAGCCGAACCCAGCTGAAAGGCAGGGAACGGCAGGTGAGCACAGCGGGACATCGGATCGCTCGCTGATTCCCTCTGTTGTGGAAACCGATCTCGGGGACCTGGCAGAGGATATCGCGCGACTGATGGACCAGGACGCTCCGTCGAACACGGATGAGGAGTTGAATAGTTCCTTTCGCTCCTCCTCGCCTAACATGTACTAACTTAGTACAAGCAAACCTCCAGCATAAACAAGCCGCGGCGGCTACCCTGCGAAGGATGCTGGAGGTAAACAACAACACCGTCGCCCTTATCCAGGAGCCGTGGATAAGGAAGGACAGGATATGCGGTCTCAACAACATCGGAGGTAAAATACTTCTTGATACAACCATAAGTAATCCACGCACATGCATATTTGTACCAAATTCAATCAATGCAGTTTTAATGAATGAGTTCTGTTCCAGAGATCTGACTACGGTCAGACTCCAGACCAACTGCCTTAGTCTCCCAGAGGTAATTGTAGCATCAGCCTACCTGCCGGGCGATGCGGACATACCAACGGTCGAGCTGGCGAATCTCATCAAGCACTGCGAGTCCAAGAAGCTTGAGCTGATCATCTCGGCGGACGCTAACGCGCACCACACCTTGTGGGGCAGCGAATCTCCGAACAAACGAGGTGAGGATCTAGTAGAGTTTTTGTTTTCCACAGATCTCAGGCTTATAAACAGGGGGTCAGAACCAACATTTGTTACCTCCAGATTTCAAACGATTATCGACATCACACTCGCTACGGAAAAAGTGTCGGAACAGATCCTTGATTGGCATGTATCAAAGGAACTGTCCTGCTCTGACCATAGATGGGTAAGATACAAACTAAATGTCGACTCAAAAAAACCGGAACTTTGGCGAAACCCGAGACGGACAGATCGCACAAAGTTTGGTTTGCTGATCTCCGCGAGTCCGAACCTCAAAACGATTCCGGTGGATTATCGCGAACCTGCGGACATAGAGAATCACGTTAATAAACTAACAGAAACGTTAATAAACTGCTTTACAGAAACCTGTCCACTAACAACGCACTCAACGAGAACCACCAACCATAATGGATGGTGGGGACCGGAGCTTGAGAAGATGCGACGAAAACTACGCAAACTGTTTAACAGAGCAAGAAACACGCGAAAAGATACAGACTGGGATGCCTATAAACGTTGGCAAGGTCGGTACAAAAGACGAATTCGCGAAAGGCAACGCGAATGTTGGAGAAATTTCTGCACAAACATTGAATCAAATACTCAGGCGGCCAGAGTAAAAACCATCCTCTCGAGTGAACCGAGTAGGAACCTAGGCTCCCTGAGAAAACAAGATAACACTTACACAACTACAACTGGCGAGATATGTCAGCTGTTACTTGAAACACACTTCCCAGGATGTGACATCACTGAAACCACTAACTGGGAAGAGGCGGACCAGACAGAGTTTAGACCACCAAGGGCTGAAGCCGTCAACACTGCCGAAAGAATTGTAACCTTAGAAAAAGTTCTCTGGGCAATCAACAACTTCTCACCTTTTAAAACAGCAGGCCTAGACGGCATCTTTCCGGGACTACTCCAGTGGTGCAAAAACACCATAGCACCACACTTGGTACAAATATTCAGGGCCTGCCTACTGTATGGTTACGTCCCGAGAAAATGGAGAGAAGTAAAAGTGGTATTCATACCCAAACCAGGTAAGAGTGATTACACGCAGCCAAAATCATACAGGCCAATAAGCCTAACCTCATTCCTACTTAAGACCATGGAACGTCTCTGTGATACATATATCAGAGATGAGGCTTTGGGGCGGTATCCTCTACACCATCAACAACATGCCTATTGTTCAGGCAAATCAACAGAATCTGCACTGCACAGTGTTATCTTACCTATTGAAGGAGCACTATCAACTCAATCCTCAGCGCTTGCAGCCTTCATTGACATTGAAGGAGCCTTTGACAAGACGCAATTTCACAGCATAAGCCAAGCCCTGCTCAGACATGGCACGGACCCAATTACAACCAATTGGATCGACGCCATGTTAAAGCAAAGGGCTGTACAAATTACAGTGAACGGCACAACACGAGCCATTGTGTCGAGGGGCTGCCCACAGGGAGGGGTTATCTCGCCACTATTATGGAACCTGGTAGTGGACGAGTTAATCTCCTCACTGAATGAGGCGGGCTTCTATACTGTAGGCTATGCAGACGATGTAGCAATCCTCGTAAGAGGAAAATTTGAAGCGGTCCTTTGCGACCTTATGCAAAGGGCCCTAAAAATCGTCGAACGATGGTGCAGTGACCACGAACTGTCGGTTAATCCATCAAAAACAGAACTAGTACTGTTCACAAAAAAGCGGATCACAAATATTCACCGCTTGCCAAAACTCCTAGGCAAGACCTTAACCCTGACTAAGGAAGTCAGATACCTGGGCGTCATCTTAGATGACAAGCTGCTATGGAACAAACACCTAGATAACAAATTACAGAAGGCCTGTGCCATATTTTGGCAATGCAAAAGGCTACTTGGCAAGACATGGGGTCTTCACCCCAGAATTGTCATGTGGCTATATACTGCAGTAATACGGCCAATTATCAGCTATGGCGCGGTGGTTTGGTGGCCCAGAACCAAACTAACCACAGCCAAAACCAAACTGCAACAATTCCAAAGGTTAGCTTGTGTAGCTACAACAGGTTGCATGAAAACTACCCCCACAGCTGCACTGGAGGTACTGCTGGGGCTGGCGCCCCTCGATCTGTTTATACAGCAAGAAGCGGCGTCAGCAGCTATCAGACTAAAAGCGCTCAACCTCTGGGGTACAACAAATGGGATTCATACTAAAATCCTGGAGGAGGCCATAGCCAACCAGCCGCTGATAGCCTCCCCCAATGATAAGGTCCCCAAGCAACTCAGTTTTGATAAGAGCTACCAAATTCAGCTCACTGAAGAAACCAGTGATCATTCCGGTATACATGTCCTACGCATATATACCGATGGATCAAAAACTAAGACGGGAACAGGTGCGGGAGTATACTCACCCGAAACAAACATACACATATCAATGGCCTTGGGCGAGCACAGTTCTATATTTCAGTGTGAATGTGTCGCCATAATACAGGCAGCTAACGCAGTCGCTAAAAGAGGCTTGGAAGGCCAAAGAATACGAATCGTTTCCGATAGCGCTGCAGTACTACAAGCCCTGAACAATAAAACCATACAGTCTGGGCTCATACTAGAGTGCCACCAAGCATTGCAAGGTATCGGACTAAAAAACCAAGTTACCTTGCAATGGATCAAAGGGCACAGTGGCTCCCTAGGAAACGACATGGCAGACCAGTTGGCCAGGAGAGGTTCCGACCAGCTTGCGGTAGGTCCGGCCCCTATGCTACCACTAGCATTTAACCAGCTAAGGTCCTGGCTACGTCAAAAAACTCTAAAACAACATGCAGACCAATGGGCACAAATCAGTACGTGCAGACAATCTCGGGAAACAGTGCCCTGCCCCGATGCACGACTGACCAGACGGCTACTGTCACTTGACAGGAAAGACCTCCGGATAATCGTAGGTAATATCACTGGACACTGCCCACTTAACAAACATCTATATGTTCTAGGTGTGACCGACAGTCCCCTGTGCAGGGCATGCCTGTCGGCTGAAGAAACAGCCCCTCACGTAATCCTGGAATGCGTGGGAGTAGCAACCCAACGGGCTGAAATCCTCGGCACCCCGAGGTCGTTCCGTGAAGCCTGTGGAGACACCAGGAGGATCCTGCGCTTCTGGACGGAGCTAGGCTGGCTAGATAACTAGCTGGCACACATATTTACGTACAATGGCCCAACTTAGAGGCTAAGTACGGAAACTGGAGCCCATCACCATAACCATAACCATAACCACCTTTTCCTTCGTCGAAATGCGTCTGTGATGTTACAGATGCCAATTAAATGGTGACTACGAACCATTAGGTAGGTCATTAGCTCGTATGTCAGTTACTTGCATAAGAATTACGTTTTTAGTTAACAGAGGTACTGGTTTTAATCTTTTAATTAGCTTTTTAAGCATTATTATATCATTTAACGTTTTACCGAGGTTATTAAGAAGATTGTTAAGGTAATTGACGCTTTTTCTTCATAATTCTTCTTCCGTATTCCGTCAAAGCATTTAACTCAATTCATTCTGGTTTTAATTTATAATGAAACAGAGAGCCAAGTAATCTTATTTTCATTTAACGCGTCATGACTTGCCAATGACAAGGAAATACGATTTTGTCTTCCATAATAAATTAAGTAATAAGGCTGCTACGAATTTTAGATGCTTCAAATGTAAAATTATGTAAAACTCTAACTTATAGAGCAGCCACCGAAAGATTACATTCCCAACATTTGTCAGAAAATGAAGTATTGTAAAAATTTAAATGCTCCTAAAGATGTACTTTTCCGTTATTTATTATCAAAAGTGACTTGAATTGAAACTCATCATTAAATTCTGCCTCGCTGGGAATCGAACCCAAGATCCATCGAACAGTGGACTAGTATGGTAACCATTGCGCCACGGGTTGTGAAATTCACGAATCTAATACCTTTAAACGAGCAATTCTTGTATATATTTATATATATTTTCTGAATCTCGGAAACTGCTCCAACGATTTTCATGAAATTTTGTATGCAGGGGCTTACGGAGGCGATAAATCGACCTAGCTAAGATTGATTTTTAGAAAATGTCGTTTCAACTATGTTTTCGGGCAATGAAAACTGCTACAATATACTCTTCCTGACATCTATTGGCGAGTAGCAACACTAAAGCTATTTCAGTAGATGGCATTTTTAAGCAATACTAAACCGAGCAAAACTCTGTAATCCGGGTACTATTAATCTGACGACAAACGAAAATAAAACTACTCCACGAAGAAACAACTAACCGATTCCGTTTCAGAATAACTCAGATGTAAATTACAGTAGCAGACGGTAATCGAAATAACAGAGTAGCGTTGAAACTGAACCATTAATATTCTGAGAAATATCGCTTGTTAGAAGGAAATTGGAGGAATAGTTGTAGTACGTTCTACTGAATTGATTACACAAAAGGTATTGTACCAAATTGCTATGCTTCGTTTAGGTTCTTAATTGCATCGGATTGTGAGAGGCTACTTGAGGAACCAAGCTCCTATCCCTAGTATAATTAGTTGGATAACCAACAAGGCATGAAATCACGTTCCTTTATTGAAAAATCACTAGTCTATGTACACAAACCACAAGAGTTAGGTATGCAAGGCATGATAAAAAACGTTCCATAATGTTACAGATTTTTTACGTTATTAGCAAAGTTAAATCATTCTATACATACATGTGGGAAACATATAACATTGATAATAATACAAAAAAAATTGTTATATCAAACATTATGTATCATTTTAATGTCCTGCATACCTAACTCTTTTGCTGACTATACACTGGGCATTGACTTAAATAGTAACGATAGCGCAAGTTTAATACATGGCACTTATTGGTTCAATTAGACCAATGCTCAGTACTTATTTATTATTCAACATGGTGACACTGATCTCACTTAGTTCGCTAAAGAATGAAAAAGATGGCGCTTTTTGCTTTTACTTATCGTATGAAGAAAATTTGTGTGAATTGTTCCGAATGGCCTATCCATTTTTTGAAATTAATAGCACTGGGAATAATACGCTGGTATTTTAGTGACTAAAACTTGACGAAGTTGAGAAAGAGGAAAATATACTAGATTTTGAGCATATAGGTACATGTAGATTTTTTAGATATTTTTGTTGGGCCATTTTTTTAGACAACTCCTATTTATAAAACAATCTTACAAGGTCTTTTTGTCGTAATTTAAAAAACAAAAGACAAGATTTAATGCTAACTATAATTTCTGTTTACCATTAATTATTTTTAAAACTAATGTTTCAATAAAAAGTAGTGTCAAAATTGTTGAAAATTGTTGACCAAATAAGATTCATTTAAAAAAACGGACTAAAGCCCAGAGTCAGTCACTTAATGGTTATTTGAATCGCTCCTTAGTACAGAATCACAAAAATTCACTCTCAAAGTCAAGAGACTTTAAGAACAATTAAAGTTAAGTATTTAAATACCTTTACTTTATTATTTAATGTTGATTAACATTGAAGTTTTTGAATTTCAAGTCAAATTAACCCCTCATCATTGACACTGACAGTAAGCAGTACTGCCATAAATAAAATGGCGTAACCTCTTTATTTTATTTTAAAGAAAAAACCTACTTTGCATTACTTTTATGTAAGAAAAAACAGTAAACGAATTTCTTGTTATTATATTAGAATAAATCATAGTTCTAAAAGCATTAAAATAAATATTATCTTTGATTTACTATTAATTATATTAGTAAGTATTTTACTTATGGCTACACTAACACTCCACCGATATGTTTATCGATAAGGTTATTTGACGTTGGACCGCACTAAGGTCACTTAATGTTGACAATATGACTGAGATGGACCGATACTTAACATACGTAATGTCAATTAGTTATGGACTCCTTGCGACTAAATAAACGAACCTTTCTGAATTGGAGCGTAAGTACTTACACAATAGATATGTATAATTTGTTATGTATGTCAGTTTGAGCACAATATACTTCATCAAAGTGATTTTGAACCCTAAACACATAGACGCTTGTAAAAATTCTATTTAGTTCCGAAAAAGCATGTAGCAAAAATTTTACGATTTTTTACTTTCAGAGTCCTCATTCGCAACGTTCGATAAAAACTTTGTTTGAAAACATGAGTCTGAATGAACTTTTAATAGAGCGCCCTACTAAAAAACTTTCTAGTTGAGGTCATTTGACTTTGTCTCCCTAGTAGGTAGTTATAGTAAAGAAATATATGTAACTAACTGTCTTGCTTCCATAGTAGCATGACATTATACTTCTGTAAAAAGCTTATAATTTGTCTATAATTCTGCAACCTACTGATATATGTAGACAACATTATACGTTTTTACCCAAAGGTTGTTGTTAGCGATAATTCTGCCTTCGTGAAAATCATACAGTATGTCTGAAATTGCAAAATCCTGTGAGTGCACAATCAAAATGTTTGTATGATATTGTATTGTTTTATATCTACTGTATTGTATTATACTCATTAGTTCAACGTCAATTATGTTTTAGTAATAGTGTCGGAGAGCCAGTAATAAGGGGCTTCCCCGCTCCGTCATTTCCAGATTCCGTTATTTTCATTTGGGTTGGAGTCTTACATATAAGTCATCTTATTCAAAGCACTAACTTTCACTAGTGACGCTGTAAACTAAAAATAACTTATGAATACGCTTGCTAAACTGTTACACCTCACCTGGGACGACATTTGACGCCACGTTACTATTTTTTTTTCGAATGGATAGTTGCTGTTGGCCCTAGTGGCCTTTACAGCTTCACGCGGACAGGTCGACGTTACTACAGGAGGTAACTATTGCACAGAGTACTTAATAATATAGTAGGTACCTAATAGCCTATAGTAATATTCTTTAGCTTTATCGTCCGCTTTTAAGATGGTTCCTTCGGTATTCGTGATTCAAATTTTCTTTTTTTAATATTGCTGTGTTAATGCATGCCTATGAATATACAAATGGGTATCACCGCAGACATCACAAACATCGATTGAAAAAAAATCAACAAATGTTTTCCAAAGTTTAATAAGTTTATTAGATACATTATTGAAAACCAGATACATTGAATAGTTATTCTCAAACATTCAATGTATAGATATCGACTTATCTATGTATCAACAAATATAGAGAAAGATAGGTTAAGAAGAAGTGCTCACAACCCGGTGGCTTGTGTTGATATTGATTGACTACAAGTAACTGACAACAGCGGGCCCATATAGGTACTAGTTGGAGGGGTGACTGCTAAAAGGAATAATTTCTTGATTGCTTTTGTGCTTCGAAAGGCACAAAAGAGGACCCGGATGCTAACAGACGACATAAAACTTCCAAAACTTGGGTTGGTCACTAACCCCTCCACCAATCTGCTTAGCAGCAACGTGGAGTATGGTCTAGGCCTCCTCAAGTGGGACCTATGCTCAGTAGTGGGCCACTAATAGGTTGAAGCCAAGAAGTAGATAGCTTTCTTCTCACATATAGAAAAAACTCATCACAGTCGTAAAAATACCGTACATAGAATAGGTACTAAACCTACCTATCCTTCATTCGATATTTTTTACCTATAAAACCTTTGATCGCCATCCAAATCTCCATAAATCGTCACATTTGAATAGACAGATAAAAAATGGCGCCCATTTTAACGCCAGTTTCCGGTAACAACTCAACCGTGAACTGGGCAATTAATGAAGTAATCTCCAATGTGCTTACAATAATTGGCAGAGATATTCATCTAACTGGCCGGCTGATCCAGATCGCGCTTATATTCATTGACAGAATTATTGTGTAAGAAAGCCGTAGGTATATTTCTCTTTATTATTGCTTGTTTCGATCTTGCTTACATCTTGTTAACATTTACGTATAATATATTTCGAAATGGGGAACTTTTACAGTCGTCATAAAAAACGTACCTACAATACATAATTTGCTTACCAATAACATTCGGATTCGTTAAAAGAAAGAAAGAAAAGAAAGATAGAAACATTTATTCCAACAAAGACATTGCGACAAATTTTTGGTGGTGATATATTTATTATTTATGTAACAATATATTAAAATTGCGTTCGGAGTTGCAGCTACCAACATGCCGGAAAAGAGTCGCACTCAAAATACGGCGTAGCAAGTAGTAGGTACTTTCTACGTCCTCTGATTTTTCAGTGCGCCCGTTAGTCATTTCAGTATATAACAAAGTACTCTGTGGTTAGTCACGTGTAGATCAGCGAGCGGCGCAGCACGTGCATTTATAGTGATTATCTAAGTGCAATTTCGAATTCAATTTCAATAATACTTAATAATAATACCTAGCCTTTTATTAATGAAATGCCACTTAAACAAGATACACATAAATTTTGATGAAATTCAATTGTAACTACAACTAGTGGCTATCAAACTAACAACAAAACAAAACAGAAAATAGAAATAAGTAAAGTAAAATGAAGATTACTATCTGATATTGGTGAGAAATCAGTGTGGAATGTATAATATCTATATAATATTAACGAGAGTAAAGCACGAACACCAATTCATTCCGAGATATAATTATTCAGCGAGCGATTAGACCTATTGCGAAGTTTGAATGCGAATCTGTAATGCTCTAAAATATGACCTTGTAATAAGTTTTATCTACAAGGACTGCGATTCACGCAGACATCAATGTTTTCGCTCTACCGATTAATGGAATCGATTTTTTAACACAAAAGTTTAATCCCTTTTTCGATCCATTAGGCGTTGAGTGGTTGAAAATCTGATCTAAGAGGTTCTTACGGATTTAATCTATGTGTAATTTTAACGCCCTAACCTAAAAACCATTTCCACAGATTTTGATGAGGCATTTACCAACTGATATCTTAGGTGATTAATAAGAAAGTCAGATGAAGAAAGTCATGTTTATATTATATTATATTTATGTTTGGTAAACATAAAAATACTGGCCAAATTCGAGTAGGACTTAAGCAGTGATGTGATAGATTGTGTGATAGATTTACAATTTTTGAAATTTCCACTTTACTTCCACAACAACAACACCTTTCCAACAACAACAACTTTCTTTATTTCCACTTTACTTATGTAAATAATTAAAAAATACTGTATATTTATTGCATTTTTTAATTGCATCTATTTAGAAGCTTAATTTTTTAACAGCTCCGAGGGATCACACATTTAAGTATTGAATATACATTAAAACTTGATACCTCCACGCGACAAACAAACGGATGGACAACCAAGTGATACCATAAGGGCTCCCTCTATTCATTTCGGGGTACAAAACTCTGAACATGACTCGCTTGAGACCCATCTTCATCTTACATGGTACACAAATAGTCATTAAAATCTTCAAATACGGAGTTCACTTTTGCAGAAGTCATCGAAAGGTTCGTCTAGTATTAGAAAGAAAATCATTTTATAACCCATTACTTTATTATATTAGTTCATTGCCCATCATTGATTAAGGTCTTTCGTTAACGCTAAAAGTTATTCGCTGTATCTTTTATCGAATGTCAGTTAACCCTCCGATAAAGGTAAACGACGTTTCCCTTGAAAATATAAGCAAAGTCCGTATTCTTAAGAATTAAATCACTCATTAAAACTCTTCTGTAGTATTCTATGGCGCTCATTGTACTGACCTTTGAATTTGAATCCACACAACTTACAATATAATCTTGATGATATTTATACAAGGAGAACCTGGGAATCGTAATTTTAAATCCCGTAATATAATATAAAAACTACAACTAAACTTAAATTATCATCGGTATCCATACATTTATACGTATTTACTTTTATTATATTAAATTACAAACTAGCGCTTTGCCCGTGGATATGCCTACGTTTTCCTATTTACCCACCTTATATGTTATTCCATGTCAGGTCTACCTATGTGCAAAATTTCATGCAAATCAGTTTAGTAATTTTTGAGTGCAAAAGTAACTAATCATACATTTTCACAAAATTTCACATTTATAATATTAGTATGTTAAGACCAATAACATTCATTCTTTTGTTTGTTTGTTTGTTTGTTGTGTTGTTGTTGCAATTTTTACGTTTATTTCAATAACTAGGAAATCGCCCTCGCTTCGCTTCGGGAAAAATAGTAAAAAAAATATATATAGCCTATGTCACCCGGGGATAGTGTAGCTTCCAAACAGTGAAAGAATTTTTCATATCGGTTCGGTAGTTTCAGAGCCTATTCAATGCAAACAAACAATCATATCTTTCCTCTTTATAATATTAGTATAGATTACTTGGTAATTGTATTCCGTCATTTTGTGTTCCAATTTTACCAACATCAATAACGTCCGATATTATTCATCATTATACCCAGATTTACCACGAATTTATAATCCACCCAACTAAGTGGGACCATTAGCGCTTTCAACGGGGTTAACTCTCCAGGTTAAATTATTTAATGGCGACAATAATTACGATAGCCTGGTCATTTCCGGACTCTGTATTCAAATCGAGGTCTCGGGTTCGGTTCGCGGCCGTCATAGATATGTATGTATGTGGCAGATAAATCTTTGATTTCAAACCGTCCCTCGATATAATGTCTGGTATGACCAAGCCACTATCCTGTAAATCTAATAGCTTTACACGAGCAATTTTCGTATATTTATGTTGTATATATTCTCGGAGTCTCGGAAACGGCTCCAACGATTTTCATATAATTTAGTATGCAGGGGGTTTCGGGGGCGATAAATCGATCTAGCTAGAATTCATTTTTAGAAAATGTCGTTTTATCCGTGTTTTCAGGCAATGACAAACTGCTACAATAGACTCTTTCTGACATCTATGGGCGAGTAGCAACACTAAAGCTACTTCAGTAGATGGCGTTGTTTGTTAAAAAATACCGAGCAAATCTCAGTCATCCGAGTACTAAATATTATCCTAAAACAAAGGTGTGAGTGTGGAAGCATTTACTAGCGCTCTGCCCGCGGCTTCGCCTGCATTTTACGAAATGATAAATGCCCTACATCTTATTCTCGGTCATGGTCTATCTGTGCGCCAAATTTCATGAAAATCCACTTAATAGTTTTTGCCTTAAGCTGGCCATACACGATCAATACTTGTCAAGTTTGCAGCAGACTTGATGCGGCATCCAGTAAACTTGACGGTGTATGACTATCTACACTAATATTATAAATCTGAAGAGTTTGTTTAGTTGATCGCGCTAATCTCAGGCACTATTGGTTCGAATAAAAAATTCTTTTTGTGTTTGATATTACATACATTTATCGAGGAAGGCCATAGGCTATATATACGTAAAATCATATATTTAAGTAGTTAGTTTTTTCCACAAATTAGCGCAGCTGAAACCGCGGAGCACAGCTAGTCTGGCTATATACATACATAGATACTATGCATACATACTATCTCATGCAAACTGGATGCCGCATCAAGTCTAACTGCAAACTTGACAAGTATACTTGATCGTGTATAGCCAGCTTTCAAGAGTAATAAACACCCTTACAAATTTTCACATTTATAATATTAGTAGGAAGGACTTTAAGATTATGTAGTGCTATATGTATTTTAAGTTGTTTAAGGGATAGCATAATTCAATTCTCAACGTGCCTGAAAAAACAAAGCAACAACAACGCAACAACTATACATACATATATACAAAACAAATACCATTAATATAGGCAATGGTTTCCACCAAAACCCTTCAGTTAAAATATAAGTTACGTACTACTTAATTTCATTATAATTGTTATTTGAATGAGGACCGTAAACTAAAATAAAGCGGGAATAGATAAAGACCTTTTCAAATTCAAATCCAATTCGTTCAAAGAGCAGACTTCAATTAATCCTGAGATAAAATATTTCTGTGAGCAATTAGACATTGTGAGAAATTTGAATGAAAACCAGTAATTTAAAGGTATTGTATTTTAAGTATTTATTGTTAAGATCATCGATACATATAATAAAACTGTTATTGATATGTGATCAATTTTTGAACATGGAAAGTAATTGAAAAAACTTTTACTAGGGGTATTTATCAATGCATATTAACCTAACCATAACTATGTTTTTTAGTTTTTTTGTCTGTTTATTTTTGTGTTTGTTCCGGTTAATCTCAGGAAGAGTTTAACGAATTCAGATGTGGTGTCTGATGTAATGAGTTTGGGTTAACATTTGTTGTTTGTTTCATTTCAATCGATTCACAAATAAAAAAAACTTGAGAGGTGTCAAGGGACACCCGGATGGAACGAAGTTCCTTTCGATATTTCCTATTTTACTTATGTTAGGGCCAAAGAGCCCTAACATAAGTAAAATAGCAAAAAGTGTCGTGACAACTTTTCGTAAGAAACAAAAAGTGTCGTAAGAATTTTTTCCGTCTAGCCCCCTTTCACAACGCGCGATAAGGAACTTCGTTCCAAAAGTTATGTCAGTTTAAAGAATACATTCGTGTGCGGGATGGGCAGTGAACAAAATGTACGTTATTATATTACTTCATTGGGGCTGGGCTTACCAAAAGGTTTACCAAAGTGAAAGTATATAACTATACGAGTATATATATACACAGATTAGTTTTTGTTGTGTTATTAGGAAACAGGTAAATAGTTTATTTATTACTTTTGCCCTCGGCTTCGCAAGCGGTAGAGTGGTTTCGAAACGATATTTTTAATTAATTAATTTAGATTTAGAGAACCAACAAAAGTAAAGTGCACTTATAAGTAGAATGATGGATTAGAATACATATTAGATATTTGATGATGCCCGTAGCTTCGCGCGCGTGGTTATCAATTTTTTACAAATTTCGCGGGAACCCTAAACTTTTCCGGGATAAAACGTAGCCTCTGTGTTAATCTAGGGTATAGGCTATCTCCATTTCAAATTTCAGCCAAATCGGTTAAGTGGTTGTGGCATGATTGAGGAACAAACATCCAAACATCTTTACAAACTTTCATATTAATAGGATTACTTCATAAAATTGTGGCTAAGTTGTATTATTATAATATCGACGCTTGAAAGGAAAAATTGACTAAGCGACATTGAGCTAACTGCAACTGCAGTCTAAATTGTGGTGGCAATGTCATATTAATTTTTCAGCAAACCTAATACTTTTTTCGTAAAAAGCATTCAAACACTTAACTTCTACTTTTTTGCTTATTCTGAAAAAGACGGAATTCAAGTTACAAACTTTTCCGATGCGGGTGTCGACATAATAGAGTGAATTATACCATACTACTCTATAGCACCCATGACTATTTGTTAGCATTACACTGGGTGGTATAGACCATTGTTTTAAACACTATTGAATTAGCATATTGTTTGGTAACATAAAGGTTATTGAATATAAGAATATAAAGTTAAGGGTAATGTACAGTATTGGGTTATTTTGTTAGGAGTGACCCTTAACACTTATATTTGGGATAATCCAGAATATTGTTTCTTTAGGACTATACAATATATTACTAGTTTTCCGTCGTGCAGTAATTTGCTATTAAAGATTATAACATACTAGTTCAAATAATATTATCTGTCATAAGAAAAACGATAAACCGCAAAAATGTACGGTGAAAAAAGTTTTGCTACTTCAGCCATTTTAGATTTACATTTTACTTACTATAGTAACATAATAAATACCTACTTCTATTCTCTTCTCGTTATTAGCTCACGCCTTCTGCTCGTAAACAACCTTCCTGCCAAATTGTATCTTCAAAGGTCAAATAGTTTCTGTAATTTCGTGTTTAGTCAGTGATGTATACGTGGTTATGTCATTTCGCTATTATATAGTACTAGCGCTTTCATGGCCGCTTTGTTTGGTTTTTCGAGATAATAAGTACCCTAATCTACACTAATATTATAAAGCTGAAGAGTTTGTTTGGTTGAACGCGAACGCGAATCTCAGGAACTACTGGTTCGAACTGAAAAATTCGTTTTATGTTTGATAGTCTATTTATCGAGGAAGGCTATAGGCTATATAACATCATATAATTTAGCAGTTAGTTTTTTCCACAAATTAATGCGATTGAAACCGCGCGGCACAGCCAGTTTAAAATAGAAGTGGGAAGATAGATAAAGATGAGATTAAGTTACATCTGTTAGAAATTGGAAAGTTTCAAGAGAGAACTAAACAAGTGGTACAGCTTGTTTCTTGTCGATTCATACTCAAGTTTCATCACCTTTGAGCTTCAATAATATTAACTTTGAAGGAGACTGTTTAAATGCACTTATTAGTACGTCGATAAAGGTCTCATAGATACTACTAAAGTTTCTTCATTAAGGTGCTGTAAGAACAGACTTTGAATCCGTCGATAGTAGTGAGTCGTCTTGGAGAAATAAGGTTGAAAATGGCAATGTATTTGATTTTATTTGATTTTCGTAGCTGTGAATATGACAACTATTTCGCAGTTTTTATTTCGTTATAAGAAAACTACAACAATAACCGGCAAAATTTTGAATACAGTCTTTAGTTGAATAAAATTTTTTATAGCTATAAAACGAGATGTAATTGTTTCTCATTTTGAGAATCGAGTATTTTGAGACAAAAACTTTTTTCATGTTGTTTCTTGCGGTTTTTTTAGTATTCTAGACCACTTCTATAAATTATAGATAAGTCGCTGGTTTAAACTGCTGACTATATACTGTATTTTTTCTGGCTTGTAATGGATACGGCTAAGTTTACGACGGAAAACTAGACGTTTCAAGGGAAATTAGAACTTACTGCACCTTAAAAGGAAGTTCAGCTTCACATCATTTTAAACGCATAAACATACTTCAATTATTAGATTCTTGTAAGCATATTATATCTGTTGGTTGGAAGAAAATGCTGTGTTAGCGTTAAGCCCGTCCACTGTACCTTTTATATGTGCGATAAAGTTGTGTTCCGGCCATCCAAATATTTTCCTCGATGAAAAGATCGGAAAGTGTGTAGAATATCGTGTAACTTAGTAGCGTATAACAATGAAAATTTTGCGTATCGTAAAACAGTCATTAGCGCAAGTAAAGCAAAAAATTAGATCCAAAAGTATTGATATTTGCGTGGTCATTGCTGAGAGGGGATGTTCAGGAGTGGTCAGTGGCCATCCATTGGCTGGGCCGCTGAGCAATCATCGTCGCGGACGAATCAGCAACCGTCACAATGGTTGAAAACGTTTGTCAGCTGGTAGTGGTGGCCACTGCCACAGACTGTTGTCGCATGCATAAATAATTAAGTTTTTTCTATTGACAATTACCTACTGCGTCAACAAGTTGTTTCTTTTGGTTTTTATCGAAATTGGAACTCGTAACCCCCTAATTTGGCCAGAAACCAAAGACAATAATAAAAATAAAAATATTGTCAATGATACATCTCTAGTCCTTTACTTAGTTAGAGATTTTTCATATTAAATTCTATTCGTTTAGTAAATAAAAAAGCTGAAGAAGGGTCCAGATGCCACCGACCGAATCATAACTTTTCCAAATGGGCTTAGGTGGGATATTGCATGGACGAGGTAAATATTAAAAATAAGGATTACTATTGTGAATGCAGATACATTATGTAAGCATCTATCGTGACTAAATTGTATAGTTTGAAGTAGTATAGCATTATAATTTGTATGTGTGTGTGTTTGTATAACAACTACAAAGAAGCTTTCTTATACAGCGGGTAGAAATAAAAATAATTCATGTGTGAATATCGTTTTCAATTAAATGAATGTGTATAAAAGCCAAAAGAAAGAATTTAAATTTGACCATAGTTGTTTGTTATACTCACCATTTATATTCATTTTCTTAAGGCTTTTGTCTTCTACGTAAAACATTGTAAGTGTATGCTTGTGTACTGGGTATATTAGTGGTATCACTTCTGTATGTGCTAATTCTAAAACAATACATTCGATAAGAAAATACACATATTCATTTGAATACGTAAATAGAAAATACTAAGAATAATATTTATTTCCTAAAAATAAATACATATGCATTTAGATTGCATAACAATATTTATAAAATATTACTGCATCATTTGAAACTAAATTAAATGTGATAAATATATATAAAATTAATTTTAGTTATAACAAATAAACATAAATATATATGTAGTTTAACAATCAATAACAAAAAACTTTTTAAAAAACTTCATAAGTCAACGTATTTCACAATGAAGTAAATGTTAATACCAGTAAAGGAATCCAAATTATTATATTATACAATTTGTATTACATACCTAAAGGTTACAAATATAATACGTGCTCAAAATTTATAATACTGAGTACAGAAACAAAATTGAGTCACTTCCGTCTGATCATCATACCTTCCTCCAATCCCAGATATCCGCTCCCATTCCCTCTCACTATGATATTGTACGTTGGGTTATTGGCCAAAAACTTATCCACTTTTTACATAACAATATTCACTTTACATATAACAATACGATATTCACTCATACCCGAAATTTACGAAATGTAATATTACAACCGAATATCGTAGCCGTAGACGTGCTACGAACGGGAGCTACGAACGAGCACTGCCGTATTCGTAGAACGCGTCTACGAGTCACCCCTCTCTCTCTTTCTACATGAATTGTCGTATTTTTATCCTTGTCACGAAATACGGTATCTCAGTAGTGGAGGTACTCAAATGTTTGCTCAAGACTTCAGCACGAATAATTGTTGCCATTTTGGAGTCAAGATTGTCTATTGCTGCACAAAATGTTGATTTTTAGGAATTAATGGGTACATTTGTACCTACAGAAAAGTATTTTTTAAATGTTTATTTTCTATGAAAACCCTTACTTAATAAAATGCGTGTCTGTCTCTGAAATACCTTATTTCTGTCTGAAAGTATTAGGTAAAAATGTATGTACTTATGAACTCAAATAAGAAGTTTTGCGTGATTGGGAATTTTCTTGGCTTTCAAACAAGTCAATAAATTAATGAAGTGAAAGTCCAACAGATGAAAGTAAATACATACTACAAATAAAACTTTTCTTCTTTTTCTACTCTCTTTCTTGGCCGGCAATGCATCAGTGATGCCTTTGGTGTTGCTGATGTCCATGGACGACGATAGCCACTTACCATCAGGTGGATCGTCAGATCGTTTGTCGGCTTATAGACGGCAATAACCATGAAAAACTTTGAATTACAAAGATCCTGAAGGTATTTTTCTAGTATTTTTTACAATCTCTAATTATTGCAAGTATATTATAAGGATGTTGAGTTTCATTTGTCGCTTCGACAGATAATTACAAATTAAGGACACTCTTTTTTGACTGAAGAAAATAATCTTCTTAGATACATATAAACGCGGAATTCGATGATTCAATATCTTAACATTAACTACGATTTTTTGTGTGTCGTGCCTATAACCACAAAGTAAATACATGGAATAAACTCGTAACTTCACTTAACTAAATTATCAATCAAACGCAAGTGATATCGGAGAAAATATCTACGCAGTGACTTTCATATTTAATCCATTTTTAAATGTATGCAGGTTAAATTCTTTCTCATTTCTTTTTTAACATAAGTAATAATTACTGCTGCTGTATTTAGAAATAAATTATAGATATGATTTGATACATGTGATTGCGCAACTTCATAAATTATTATATCTTGGTTTAGATATGATGTTTGACCGAATTTGCCTTAGTCGCTTCTAGGACAGGGTAGACACAGCTCGAAGTAGATTGCTTTGACATTTGACTAAAAAGTTAGGTTTGACTCAAAATAAGTACATCAGTCAAAGGCTGTTATTGGATTCTATTTCTGGGTTTGTTGAAAGGCGTTGATCAAATAGGATAAACAAGTTCCGCTAAGAGTGATTACATGTATTTCGACCTTTGACTATAATAATCTTTGTTATTTATCTATTAACTTATATTTTTTATGCGATCACATAGCCCAGCGGCTTGTGTCGATTCTCAGTGATGGAATAAGTTAAGTAAATGCGGGCACGGTCGGTAGTTGGATGGGTGACTGCTAGGGGCAAAAATTTCTTGAACGTTTCCGTGCTTGGGAGGGCACGTAGAGCCGTCAATCTCGGTTGTTATTGTGAGGCCCTCACGCGGCATGGATAGGTACTTCCGACACTTGGGTTGGCCACTTACCCCTCCACCAATCCGCACTGGAGCAGCATGGAGTAGGCTCTAGGCCTCCAGAGTGGGGGAGACCGGTGCTAAATAGTAGGCCCTTAATAGATTGAAGCCAACTTATATTTATCTTTTGAAATGTTTTGATGGCATATCAGAACGTGTATTAAAACTATTGACCACACCTTATCATCGAAACCATGTGGTGATCAATGTGCATTGATATCACAAGAGACTCGCCCTACCCTTAACATAGTAAGCGTTTATAAATAGTGTAATAAGTCTTTACAATCAATATAATAAGTGTTTACCACACAGGAATAAGCGTATAAAATGCCCTCGTCACTGCACATGAGTCGCAGCAGTCACGGTCAAGCTATATCTTGGCTATATTTTATTCATAGTGGCCTTCGGTTCGCTTGAGCTTACAAGCTTTTGAGTTCTTTCATAAGATGTCTTTTAAGATTTTTGTGGTAGAGTTACTCTAGTTTATCAAAGTCACGTATTTACGTAAAGTTTGAACCCTGGGATTATTATAATTACGTAATTATGAAGTAACCATACTTCAGAAAACCTATGTAAAATTTGCCACATACGTAAACACAAAAATATGTTAGGATATTTAAATTGACCTATTTTATTCCCAGCGAGGCGTAAATTTGAATGATGAGTTTGAATATCTGTTTTCGGTCTGGGTGTCAGTGTCTTTGCCTTGTGTGTTGTCCATGGCACCCACGACACAGGGAATCCTAGTGTGGGGCTAGGAGTGTGAAGCGTTTTTTTTTTATTTGTGAAATTGAAATAAAAGATGCATAAAAATAAAAAAGTAAAAAAGGTCTATTTGAGCGTCAAATTTCATGAAAATCCGTTTTGTAGTTTTTGTGTGAAAGAGAAAGAGAAGAGATAACCTCACAGACTTCAACATTAATAATATTAGTAGGAAATAAGATAGTAAACATATGCCGTAACAACACAACGCGTCATGTTAAGTTAGAAGCAATATCAATCACATGATTGTAGAACGTCAAAATTCGTAACGTGAAACTGAATAGCACAAATGATTTATTTGATCATTTAACGCCTTGTTGATAAATGACAACAGCTCTAAAATGATGCATTGCTGGTTTTATGGAATGAATGATGATACAATCCAAAATCAAACAGCGATGGGTAGTGAATTCATGAGTTATTATAAATAAACCATGTGTGTATGTACGCACGTAAAAAGTTGTAATTATTTGTGTTAGTTTTCATTCAAACTAATATAAACTCAGCAAACACGCAAGAGACTAAAGTATTAAGTAAATACTATAAATGAATGTTTGTGTAACAGAGATTTTCTTGCCTTTTTTCGCTTTCTTTCTTTCTAACTTTAAACCATCAACTGCCCAAGAAGTTAAAGACCCGTGTTAAAGACCAACCAACAAGTGAACTATGTTGTTAAACTCTTACTTATTATTAAACCACAATGGGTTGAGTAACTTTTTGCCTCATACATTTAATGTAAGTTAGTTACGAAGCGACTTAATTTACTGTTTTGGTACCGTAGAATGACAGGATGGATAGACGGTAATAATATCCTATCAAATAAGATATTAAAGTAACATTAAATATTTACAAATTTTGTAAGTTAACATCAATATTTCCAACACGCCAATAGCCACAGGGCTTTTCACACGAACAATAATAATGGATTTATTCAGGCATATAAACCAGTTTCCATTAGAATATCACAACATTTGAAATTTGTTTGCCAAGTTAAGAGACTTCTTGTTTAATATGTCTTAAAGTTTAATAATGTACAAAGTATACACAGTAATTCGCTATGATATATAACACATCTATAGCAATGATATTTAAAAAACATACATACGTCATGCCCTTACAAATCAACCAAAAAATCTGTTCCGAGAAGAGCTACAACACACTTTTTTTTTGTTTCTCTACACCAATCACACTATATTCTTACACGAAGGCATTTTAACGTTATAATGTCAAATTTCAAGCACTTCTGACTTCAACTAAACTGTATATCGTCTTGTATTGACAGAGCGACTACGAGCAGATAAGGTCAATTGACTGCTCTTACGATCTTGATTTTCGGCGCGCTAGTATATCATTGATCTATAGTTATAATGAAATGGTTTTGATGCAATAAATGGAAAGTTTATTCGAATTCGGTTACGCCGTTCAACGAATGACTACGATGAGTGAGTGGTCCCTTGAGAAGCGGCAAGTTTTCACTACCTACGTTTGTTGGATTTCACTCGTATAAATATACGAAGTAAAGTAAGTAACATATAGTGTTTGTTCAATTTCAGTTCCAATCGTTTCATAAACAAGGAAGATTATGTCAGTTTAAAATATTCCGTGTAGCTAAACCATTTTAAAATCATAATCATACAATCTAACTACATATTACATATTTGATACTACTTATTCGGTAGTTCCTTTATTTTGTAGTTCGCAGGATTCTCTATAACCCAGTTCAATCCCAAATATGTCCCTACATACCTGCCTCTACTGGCCTAATTATCAAATATTTAATGACGCACGTTAAGCCTGATGTGATAATAAACATTCACACACATGTATTCACGTTATGCCATGTCCGTTCCTCCGTCCGTCCGTCCGTCCATCTGTCCAAGGCATAGCGCCTAGACCCTTAGTGCTAGAAAGCTATAATTTGGCATGGATATACATATTTATTAAAGCTACAAAACCGTAAAATAAAATATTGAAAAATATTTTTTTTTTCAGGGTCCCTACCCTACAGGTAACATGCAGATTGAATTTTTTTTTTCGTTTTTCACGCCATAGTATGGGATATCGTTGAAAAGGCTTTTCAAAAATATTATAGATCTTCAAAGATCATTTTTTGGATTTAGTGGTTCGTTTGCAAAATATTTGGCTTTAAAGTGCTAATTTTGGTTAGAATCAAGTGTCTTCCCCTTGCTTGCTAAACGGTTGGAGTTGGACAAGTGAAAAATTCTCAAAAATAGGTTATAAATGATGAAGTTACAAGGAAAACTATTACGGCTATTTTAATGAGTAATAGTCGATAAACTTATTACTTCGGTACCCTACATTGCGTGTGGCCTGACGCGCACTTGCCCGGTTTTTTACTCTATTCAGGTACAGTCACGAGCATAAATATATTACTATTGACACGTCAGCAATAATATCTGCCCAAGAATGCGTTCAATAATATCTGCTGCACGGACGCAACAAAAATATCTGATATTCATAGACAGCATATTAAAGTGACGACAAAATTATCTGATAAAAAAGTACATCAAATAATTGTGACAACCACCCAAAACAAAAATATGTGACGACATTAGTCACAAAATAATGTGATCACCCTCGGAGTGCAAATATATGTTTGCCGTCTAATTCTACGTTTCTGTAAGCATTTACATTGATTCCTCAATCATAATTATGCATAAATATATGACGTTCAATAGTTGGCAAAAATATCTGACGTAAATCTTTTATTTTTATGCTTTTTACCCGACTGCGCGATGCAAAGCAGGGCAATGTGTTTATCAGTCTATGTATGTTCCTATGTGGCGTCGCGTTATAGAGACCAAACGGGTTGACCAATTTTGATGATTCTTACATCAATCGAATCGCCTTTATCGAGTTATACACGGCTATAACCATGAAAAAGTTAGAATTACAAAGATCCTGGAGGTATTTTTCTAGTATTTTTTACAATCTCTAATTACTGCAAGTATATTATAAGGATGTTGAGTTTCATTTGTCCTTCGACAGATAATCACAAATTAAGGACAGTCTTTTTTGACTGAAGAAAATAATGTTAGATACATATAAACGCTGAATTCGATGAATCAATATCTAAACATTAACTACGATTTTTTGTGTGTCGTGCCTATAACCACAAAGTAAATACATGGAATAACCTCGTAACTTCACTTAACTAAACTATCAATCAAAACGCAAATGTTAACGGAGAAAATATCTACGCAGTGACTTTCATATTTAATCCATTTTTAAATGTATGCAGGTTAAATTCTTTCTCATTTCTTTATTTACATAAGTTATAATTACTGTTAAAAGTATTTATAAATAAGTTACACGATTTGATATATTTATTATTTATTTATTTATTTAATCTTTATTGAACCAAAGAAAAGTGGTACAATAGGCGGACTTAATGCTAAGTAGCATTCTCCAACAGTCAACCTTCAGGATGTGCAGAGAATAGTTGAAGGCGGTACAATAACCATGGAGAACAAAAATTTATATATTAATATTGACGAATAGAGAGGAAATAATAAAAAGAAACAATGATAAATATTGACAGAGAAAAATAATGCTGAAAAGTGACACAAGATAAATATATAAATACTTACATTAATAACATAAAGATAAATAGATTACATAAAATGATTTTAATACGAGAGTTGCTTCAAAAAGAGAGCATGAATATTTTTTTTGAAAGAGAATTTAGAGCGCAATTGTCTAATATCCTATAAATAATAAATAATATAATAATGTGAGTAATATATGTAATAATATGTGTATAATATGTCTATAATATATGTGAGTGCGCAACTTCTTATATTATTATATCTTGGTTTAGGAGTGATGTTTGACCGAATTTGCCTTAGTCGCTTCTGGCACAGCTCGAAGTAGATTACTTTGCTTTGACATTTGACTAAAAAGTTAGGTTTGATTCAAAATAAGTACATCAGTCAAAGGCTGAAATTGGATTCTATTTCTGGGTTTGTTGAAAGGCGTTGATCAAACGTTGGACAAACAAGTTCCGCTAAGAGTGATTACATGTATTTCGACCTTTGACTATAATAATCTTTGTTATTTATCTATTAACTTATATTTTTATGCGATCACTCATAGCCCAGCCGCTTGTGTCGAGTAAATGCGGGCGCGGTCGGATGGGTTGGATGGGTGACTGCAAAAATTTCTTGAACGTTTCCGTGCTTGGGAGGGCACGTAGAGCCGTCAATCTCGGTTGTTATCGTGAGACCCTCACGTGTCATGGGTTGGTACTTTTGATACTTGGGTTGGCTACTTACCCCTCCACCAATCCGCACTAGAGCAGCGTGGAGGCCTAGATCTCCACAGTGGGGGAGACCGGTGCTAAATAGTAGGCTCTTAATGTATTGAAGCCAACTTATATTTTTACTTTTGAAATGTTTTGATAGCATATCAGAACGTGTATTAAAATTATTGACCACACTTTATCATCGAAATCATGTGGTGATCAATGTGCATTGATATCACATGAGACTCGCCCTACCCTTAACATAGTAAGCGTTTATAAATAGTGTAATAAGTCTTTACAATCAATATAATAAGTGTTTACCACACAGGAATAAGCGTATAAAATGCCCTCGTCACTGCACATGAGTCTCAGCAGTCACGGTCAAGCTATATCTTGGCTATATTTTATTCATAGTGGCCTTCGGTTCGCTTGAGCTTACAAGCTTTTGAATTCTTTCATAAGGTGTATTTTAAAATTTTTGTGGTAGAGTTACTCTAATTTATCAAAGTCACGTATTTACGTAAAGTGTATAAGTTTGAGCCCTGGGATGATTATAATTACGTAATTATGAAGTAACCATACTTTAGAAAAATTATATAAAATTTGCCACATACATAAACACAAAAATATGTTAGGATATTTAAATTGACTCTATTCCCAGCGAGGCGTAAATTTGAATGATGAGTTTGAATATCTGTTTTCGCTCTGGGTGTCAGTGTCTTTGCCTTGTGTGTTGTCCATGGCACCCACGACACAGGGAATCCCAGTGTGGGGATAGGAGTGTGAAGCGTTATTTATTTTTTTTATTTTATTTGTGAAATTGAAATAAAAGATGCATAAAAATAAAAAAGTAAAAAAGGTCTATTTGAGTGTCAAATTTCATGAAAATCCGTTTTGTAGTTTTTGTGTGAAAGAGAAAGAAATATCCACTATAACCTCACAAACTTTCACATGTATAATATTAGTAGGAAATAGGATAGTAAACATATTCCGTAACAACACAACGCGTCATGTTAAGTTAGAAGCAATATCAATCACATGATTGTAGAACGTCAAAATTCGTAACGTGAAACTGAATAACACAAATGATTTATTTGATCATTTAACGCCTTGTTGATAAATGACAACAGCTCTAAAATGATGCATTGCTGGTTTAATGGAATGACTGATGATACAATTCAAAATCAAACAGCGATGGGTAGTGAATTCATGAGTTATTATAAATAAACCATGTGTGTATGTGCGCACGTGAAAAGTTGTAATTATTTGTGTTAGTTTTCATTCAAACTAATATAAACTCAGCAAACACGCAACAGACTAAAGTATTAAGTAAATACTATAAATGAAAGTTTGTGTAACAGAGATTTTCTTGCCTTTTTTCGCTTTCTTTCTTTCTAACTTTAAACCATCAACTGCCCAAGAAGTTAAAGACCAATTTGTGAACTATGTTGTTAAACTCTTACTTATTATTAAACTACAATGGGTTGAGTAACTTTTTGTATGGAGCCTCATACATTTAATGTAAGCTAGTTACGAAGCGTATTAATTTACTGTTTTGGTGCCGTAGAATGACAGGATGGATAGACGGTATTAATATCCTAGCAAATAAGATATTAAAGTAACATTAAATATTTACAAATTTTGTAAGTTAACATCAATATTGCCAACACGCCAATAGCCACAAGGCTTTTCACACAAACAATAATAATGGATTTATTCAGGCATATAAACCAGTTTCCATTAGAATATCACAACATTTGAAATTTGTTTGCCAAGTTAAGAGAGTTCTTGTTTAATATGTCTTTAAGTTTAATAATATAGAAAGTATACACAGTAATTCGCTATGATATATAACACATCTATAGCAATAATATAATTATAATATTTAAAAAACATACATACGTCATGCCCTTACAAATCAACCAAAAAATCTGTTCCGAGAAGAGCTACAACACACTTTTTTTTTGTTTCACTACACCAATCACACTATATTCTTACACGAAGGCATTTTAACATTATATGTCAAATTTCAAGCACTTCTGACTTCAACAAAACTGTATATCGTCTTGTATTGACAGAGCGACTACGAGCAGATAAGGTCAATTGACTGCTCTTACGATCTTCATTTTCGGCGCGCTAGTGTCATATCTACCTCATTTTTAGTTATAATATCATTGATCTATAGTTATAATGAACTGGTTTTGATGCAATAAATGGAAAGTTTATTCGAATTCGGTTACGCCGTTCAACGAATTACTACAATGAGTGAGTGGTCCCTTGAGAAGCGGCAAGTTTTCACTACCTTCGTTTGTTGGATTTCACTCGTATATTTAAATAGGTTTCACGTTTATTGTTTGTTCAATTTCAATTTCAATTACAATGTCAGTAGTAAATAATTGTAAATTGACTGCGATATAAACCGAGTTATTATAGTTCGTTGTGATAGCTATATCTACTTATGGATTTAAATTTTATTAGTATTATTAATTAGGATGACGACTTAGAATCTACCTTAGAGATAACATGCGGATTGATTTTTTTTTCGTTTTGTACCCCATAATATGGGGTATCGTTGAAAAGGCTTTTCAGAAACATTATGGGTCTCTTAAGACCATGTATGGATATAGGGGTTTGCGAAATATTTGGCTTTAAAAATGCTAATTTTGGTTAGATTCAAGTGTCCCCCCTGCCGGCTAAACGATTGGAGTTGGACAAGTGAATCTCATTGGACAAGGAAATCTCAAAAATAGGCTATATGATGAATTTATTGTTAGGGTTACCACCTTGTGTCGTATGCGGGGACGCATACGTTGTCAGGATGGTCGATTGTTAGGGTTTAAAATTAATTACTATTTTTATTTTCAACAACGAGACATTATTTCGGGAATGCACTTGACTCCGCGGCTCCGGTGCCTGTCGACACGTCATATTTCTCTGGTTTTGAGTTGAATGAAATATGAGAGTTACAGAAAAACAATGATGAGGGACCATGTTGGTCGGTCTGGAGAGCGGCCCAGGAAGGCATTCTGTCTTAGACTGGGAAACGAGTAATACGGATATTTTGTAATCATTCTAAATTGTAGAAATACAGATAGTTTAAGTCTAGAATTGTTTAAGCAAAAATTTATTGTAACATACTTTATTTAAAAGATGTGTCGAGTAGTTTCTTTCGCCATTTCTTCTCCTCTTGAATTAGACACCTTTGTGAAATGGCGATTTAAGCACAAAAGAATAAATAAGTGAAATTCTACAACACGAGTCGTATAGAGTTTAGCTGATATGTTAGCATAAGTAGTCAACGAGTAATAGTCGATAAAATTACTACTTCGGAACCCTATATTGCGTGTGGCCTGACGCGCTCTTGCCTGGTATTTTTACTGTGTTTAGGTACATCCGTTTTAGACATATAATTTTTCAAGAATTTCATAACCTTTAATTTCATATTTGGCTTGGCCCTCATTTACGTGGGACGTGACTAATCAAAATTTGTTCAACAGTTATTTTTATTGAATGAGAAAAAGCATAAAATGACTATGAATCAGCCAATATTACCCACCCAAATTTATAGTCTATATTTTTCAACTCTTATTCGTACTTTATACTTACAGTTAATACAATCGAAATGAAGTATTTTAATTAAATCTATCATACAGATCAATATTCAAATTAATATTAAATTTGGTGTTAAAATAAATTCTCTATAATCTTATCATAGGTATATATTATTATTTCCTATGTCCCAATTACAAAAACAAGAATCTAGCAATTTTAGATAATGCTGTAATATTTAAGATTTACTTTCATATAATGAAGTCCGGACAATGTTTTACCCACCCGGGAATAGGTTGTGGTATTCTATTCAAAAGCGTCATGCATACTTGTAATATGTTGATACTTTGTTCAAAATAGTTCGGACTTTTGAACTATTTTAATAAATGGGGTGCTTAAACATCTGTGTCCGCTGAGTATTATTTGTTAATATTATTATGAGATGTTCATGTTTGAAATATATTCGTTTTAGAAGTTATAGTTAAACTTATGGTTAGATATTGTCATCAAAAAATGTCCTCTTCCCCTTCGACCGCGACTCAGTGCGGACGTGTCCCCGGTTGCGAAAAAGATAGTTCAATAACCCGTATTAATACAGTGTTTAATATAGTGGTCCTGCTCTGCATTGTGCGTACACGCTGACCGCTAGCGCAGGGCCGCGCTTGAAAGAGTGAAATAGAGACAATCAGACGCAGCGCATCTTGTTATCGTATGATGCCATCGCTTTTGCGATAAGGAGTGTAAGGAGTATAGTCCGCTACTAACCAGGAAGTGCAAGTGAGACACAGTGATTGTGACTGATTGAGACTTGTGTTTCATCAAGCGTCTATTCGTTATCTATATCTATGAAAACGCCAGTGACTTTAATTAAACATTGTGAAATGTGAAGCCGAAATTATCGTTAGTTTTGTGAAATGAGACAGCCGTACTATCTATATCGTGTTTTACCAACACAACAATTTGTGATGAACATATAAATATAATTAGGAACCTCATAATTGTGCACCACTAATATCAATCATGGATAATGTACTGGATAAATCACATTCCGACTCGGAGATCTTGATGTCGACGGAACAAGACTATTCAACGCCGCCGAGTAAATATGTTGCTACGCGTTCTAAGCGGAAGGGAGTACGCAGAGATTTTGAACATGAGTTCTCAATTTTTAAAGAAGAAATAAAAAATATGATCTCCTCATTAATGGCAGGACAGGAAAGGGAGTTAAGAAATAATTCTACGACCCTTAAACAGATTCAACAATCAAGTCAAAATATTGAATCTTCCATCGCCTTCTTAACCTCTCAACAGGAAGAATTTAAGAAGACCATAAGCTACCTAGAGGGCGAACTGAAAGAAAACAGAAAATGTATAACTAGATTGGAAGAAAAGTTAGAAAACATACAGTTGGATAGCAGGAAAACAAACTTAGAACTGAAAAATGTACCTAAAAAACCTAATGAAACCAAGGAGGACTTGGTTGATATGGTTCTCCATTTGTCAAAAAATATTGGGTCTCAGTTAGTGAAAGGTGACATAAGAGATATATACAGAGTGAAAGGAAAAAAAGACAGCACAAAAAATACCCCAATTATAGTTGAAACCACATCGACTCTCATCAAAACTGAAGTAATGAAACTAAGTAAGGTATTCAATGTGAAGCAAAAATCAAAATTATGTGCTAAACATCTAGGATTTCGAGTACATGAAGACACCCCAATATTTGTTACTGAACAACTTACCCCCAGAGCTGCCCGCCTGTATTTCTTGGCTCGTGACCTCATCAAAACAAAATCTTTTAAATATTGTTGGACTGCATATGGTCGAGTTTATGTGAGAAAGGTTGATAATTCACCTATTATAGCCATTAAAAATGAAGCACAAATACAAGACCTACTAAATAACATTTGACTAATTGTAATTGTGCACATTATCTTGCCATTAAGTTTAAATGCTAAATCGTTCTTATCCCAGTATTATTATTATTATTATGATAAGATGTTGGTAATAATAAGTTTCATGGTATGTCTCTTTTACATTAAGGTAATATTTTTCATTAATCTCTCTTTACTATATTATTGTAATTTTCATTGTTTAAAAATTTGTACAAATACACACTTAGACACTTTACAAATTAATCACACTATGTATCTACACTCATACAAAAATATGTATCTTGCACTACTATACAAATTATTCTATACCACTAACTTTAACGTATACTACCCAATCAGGTTAGTTACTGGTTTCTGCTATACTGTGGTTGAACTATATCTAAATATCATATCATTACATTTACATATTATACACCTGCGATGCCTATGCCTTCATATAACCTTATACTTGTACATGGATATTTATATTTATGGCAAAATACACATTTTAGAACCTGCCAATTTAACTGATTTTTCATCAACATTCATACATATGGAAGCATATTACATACAATTTTACAATATTGTGTTATATTGTTATATTGTGTTATACTATTTAATAATAAATACCGAACTACTAAAGTGTAACCTGTCTCTAATATTTTATTTTATACGGTTTTCTATTAAAACATATGCATTTATTATTCTATTAAAATATATATTAACATATTTACATTATTTTATAATATACAGTACCATTCTTGATTATTTATATTCAAACATTAATTTACCCATATTGAAGATAAATAGGTTACATACTTATTACACATGCACACATAACAAAACATACTCCCATACATACAAAAATACACAAATAAAATCAAAATTACAAATTGCACTAATTATAGTACAGTGTCAAAAATCCGACTCATGTCCAAGTTTTCATCTTACAGTTTATAACTTTCAAACCTTTTTCATAAGAATAACCCTGTCATTGCATCATAATTATCTACTCATAAAAAAATACTTATATAACACTATTTATAATCAAGCACATCCGAGTCCATTTTACCATTATAATCTCTAACACATTACAAACGATAAATGAGATAGATAGTACAAATATTGCCTATTCTGTTCAGTGTGATATAAATGATCTTAGTAGACATATTATAGTAGACTCTAAGGACTTAACCGTTGTGACGCAAAATATTAGAAGTATTTATAGTAACTTTGATGATTTTCAGATAACACTATCACAATTAAACTTCAGCCCCGATATTTTAGTTCTTACAGAATGTAGGCTCAATGAAAATAAACCTATTCCCCAATTACTAAATTATACACATATGGCATCATCGCACAATCTAAATCAAAATGACGGCGTTGTTGTGTATGTAAAAACCAAGTTAAGGCCAACAATAAAAGAAGTTAACCTAATACACGCGTCATGCTTACAAGTGGAGGTTCTAAACAGCGTTATACTTGGAATTTATCGTTCTCCATCTAACTCTAATGCACTCAATTTCATTAATTCCCTGGATAATTATCTACATACAATAAAGTCATATAATAATATCGTTATTACGGGGGATATTAATATTAATCTCATTCCAAAAATGAACGATCACATAAATGATTATAATAATAGAAATAATTATCTTGATATGCTATCAACCCATAGTCTTATACCTAGCCATACAATTCCAACCAGAGAATCCAGCTGCCTCGATCATTTTATTCTAAAATTTAGGAAAGATAAGATTACTGCTAATATTGCCGTACTTAACACTACTATCACGGATCACGCGACTATTTTATTAAGTTTAGTAAAAATAAAGAATAAAAATGATACTCCTAAGACGAAAGAAATAATTGATTATGATAAAGCTTTCAATATTCTTATAAATAAAAACCTAGAAATTTTACTATTAAATGATAACCCCGATAGCATCATTGAACAACTTACAAACTTTCTATCACAATCCTTACAAGAAAGTAAAACTATAAAACATTTGTCAAACAATAAACGTATCATAAAGCCCTGGCTCACCCCTGGTGTTTTACGGTGTATTAGGAATAGAAACAATATGCAACGCAAGATAAAGTCTGATCCTCATAATGAAATGCTAAAAATTACGTTTAAAAGGTATCGCAACTATTGTACTAAACTCATTGCAAAACTTAAATTAAAATACTACAAAGAACAGATTAAAATGACAGAAAAAAATTCAAAAGCGCTATGGAACACGATTGGTTCAATTACTAACACTAATTGTAAAAAATCCCCAAATACATGTCTATTAAAAATTAAGTCCACTCCTGACGCATCTGTTAATGCTGTAAACGATTATTTTGCTAATATTGGGAAAAATTTAGCTGAGGCTTTTAACTCAAATGAAGCCCAACAAAACGCTGTCTTTCAACATGGTTTACACTCACAGCTATCTTCATTTGTCCTCTATGATACTGATCCTACAGAAGTTATTAATACAATAACAACTTTAAAAACAACTAGTGCCTCTGGATGGGACCTCATACCTACTAAATTAATAAAGATGGCAAAGGAAGCGATTGCACCTATTATATCACATCTAACAAATCTCTGCTTCCGTAAGGGTGTCTTCCCAGCTGCCTTGAAATTATCTATCGTCACACCTGTTTATAAGAATGGAAGGAGGGATGATGTTAACAACTATAGACCGATCTCAGTCCTACCCGTATTTGCAAAAATAGTTGAAAAGTTATTAAATTCTCGGTTAATAGATTATCTCAATCACTTCAAAATTTTATCCTCATCCCAATTTGGCTTTAGACGTAATAAATCTACCGAAGATGCTGTTTTGTCCTTGACCAATTTAGTCGCAAACACTCTTGATAATGGAAATAAATGCCTAGCTGTATTTATTGATTTAAAAAAAGCTTTTGACACCGTATCCCCTTCCATTCTTATAAAAAAGCTAGAATCCATTGGAATAAGGGGGACACCCTTACAACTTTTTAACGACTATCTTCTTGGTCGTAAGCAGAGAGTTAGGATTGAAAATATAGTAAGTAAAGATTTGGATATATCATATGGTGTCCCTCAGGGGTCGGTGCTCGGACCCACATTATTTTTAATTTATATCAATCAGTTAATTAATCTTGACATAGATAGCGCTAAAGTGTTTTGTTACGCTGATGACACTGCAATTGTTTTCTGTGGAACAACCTGGGAACAAGTATTTCTTAAAGCTGAAACCGGTATGGCCAAGGTTTCCACATGGCTCACGCAAAATCAATTAACTTTAAATGTTAAAAAAACAAATTACATCTGCTTTGCCATCAGTGGTAAAACTCAGCCAAAAACTAACTTTCAACTTAAACTACACACTTGTGATCAAAATATTGGTTATGGTTGTACTTGCACTACTATTGAAAGGGTGACCTCTACAAAATACCTTGGTGTGATCTTAGATCAGCGTCTTGCTTGGCACCAACATATAGATTATGTGAAAGATAGAATAAGGAAGTTGATTTGGATTTTTAAGTCTCTCAGACAAGTAGCTGATAAAGAACTCTTAATCAGAATATATGAAGCATTAGCACAGTCAGTCATTGCCTATTGTATAAGCGTCTGGGGTGGAGCCACTAAAACTAAATTCCTAGAAATTGAAAGAAGTCAACGTTGTCTATTAAAGGTTATGAACTCTAAACCATTTAAATTTTCAACGGAAGAACTTTACAAATTATGTAAAGTGCTATCAGTTAGAAAATTATACATATTACAATCAACACTCAGACTACACAAAACATTACCCATAGATACTACTAACACTACACGAAGGCGAAAGGATAGGGTTGTAAACGTAGGTTGTACAAAAACTATTTTTGCTAGAAGGCAATACGTCACGCTTTCTGCGATAATATACAATCAACTTAATAAAAAACTCAATATTTTAAAACTAACCCACTTTGAATGTAAAAATCTCGTTACTGAATGGTTATTACCTCTAAATTATGATGACACTGAAAAATTGCTACATACAAGTAAATCATAAATTTCGATAAGTACACACCACACACTCTCACTACAAAATTTTTGATTACACGCATTTACAAAATATGTAGGCAAGCAGACAAACACACATTTTTCACAAACTACACTGCTCAGATACATATATATATATAAACACCTGCTGTCACTCACTCATTCACACACAGTCACACATGCAGACGCGCGCGCACACAGACACACACATACACACACACACACACACATACACACATACATACACACACACACACATACACACTCACACACACACACAACATGCATTAAAAATATATTATATATTATTTGTAAATACATTATGGTACCTAATTTAATTATTAGCTCCATTAAGTATATATATCTGAAATAATATTGTTATAATAAGTCTACCATAAGTCTACCAATACTGTTATGGAAGAGCGGGGCCACCTAACACAAGCAATAAAACGCTCAAAGGGTGGTCCCAACAACTGTTATTATTGTGTATTGATATTGTAGACGAACAATAAATAATTTTGAATTTGAATTTGAATTTGAATTTGAAAAAAGCCTTATTATTATTATATACATTATATGTATATATTCTATATCTCGGAAAATTTAGTATGAAGGGGGTTTCGGGGGCGATAAATTTTATGGATAAGTCTAAGGAATTTACATTACGCTTTCTTCTTGCACAAAACCGTCAAGATTAATGATAAAAATTAAAAAAAAATTGAGGCTATGCAGTTTTTGTCCCTCTTTCCAATTATATTAATGACTAAAATTAACTTAAGACGAATTAATTATGCTTTTTTTCTACTGAGGGTGCGATATGGGACTTATCCTGACCAAAGTCTTACAAATATATTACATTTTTTTATACTTCCATTCATGCATAGATTGTTTTCTTGCAAGTTACTTATTCCTTAATTACAGATTGTTTTATCCTATGTTGTTTTATCCTCCTTACGCTTCAGAAATATAAACCAACAAAACTCTAACGCCCCAACTCAGATACAGAATTTGTATGATTCTTTACTAAGGAGTAATTAAAGTAACCGTTAGTGAATCTGAGTTGGGGCGTAAAGTGAAGCAAAAAGAACAGAAATGTACCTATAATGTGTGTATAATTTCGTAATGTTATCGAGTGTGATGTATATGTGATTGCCACTCACACGTTCATAAATCTCTAATAGTCATGACAATGTAACTTTTAGTATTATCAATCACAAAAGTCGATTAATCATCCTTATTCGTATAGAATATATGTATAGATTTAATTCAATTATAGAACTAAATGTTGAAACAAATTACATTTAGCCTTGAAGAGTATAGTGACATTATTGTATATTTGTTTGTTAAAATTCATACATAAATAAGGGCTTTTAAGGCAGTTCTGTAATTAAAATCTTCTTCAATTCTCAAATGATTGAATCCTCAATGATATTATATTTAAAAAGAGGCAGATATGTCATAAGCGCGCGTGTTGTGATGACTCAAAAAGTTCCCAATTGGGAACTCATATTCAGGTGAAGAAAGAGAAAGCGATGTAGTTTTGAAGCGAGAGCGATAAAGACGTGCGATAAAGCGATAAAGCGTGTCTTGCGGACATCGGAACAGATTTTTCGGTTGATTTGTAAGGGCATAACGTATCTATATTTATTTAAACATCACTGCCTCAAAGCTGGTTATCTTGTGCGATCATTAATGAATGAACAATTTATTTGAATGAATGACTGATTTTTGTGACGAATCCTAATGAACAATCGATTGAAATGGACACAAATGGCTCTAAAAAGGGGCCTTTCAGCCAATCTAAGGTCACTTGGCTATAAAATCTACAGGAGTTGTAATCTTGGGATTATTAGTCGCCTGGCTAATTTTGACTCTTTACGCAAATACAATGGGCTATAGTAGGTAAGTCATAACAATTTCTAAGAAATTCTAATAACATTTTAGAAATACCTAAAGTCACCGTCAAAGCTATTCCTCCATCGGCTTCATCATTAGTTTATAAAAAAAATCATGAACAAAAATGACCACGCCAAATCATTTTACGCTTCACAAATATAATTTAATTTACATTTAACAAACGTATTTCAAATTATAGCTAAGATTTATATCTTCTAACACAACACCCTAGAGTCCTAAATTGTTTTACATTTACGCTTCCAAGCGCAAATTGTATCTTGTTTTTTTATCCTGGATCGATCCTTTAGGGGAAAGTAAATTGACACTTAAGTCAATAAAAATAAAGCTCAAAAACTCCCAAGGGTACATGTTATTCGTCTGTAGATGAGTGAAAAGTTTTTACCAACTTTGATACAATTGAGGCTTGATTTGTGTAACGATAAAGTTTACTAAGTAAGCCTCTTTGAAGGACTCTTGGGAATGGAGTTTTCGTGTGAGATAATAACATTTTCTTGTTTCTTTTTATTTTCCTACATATTTTCCTATGTATGTACATCAAAATGAGATTAAAACTGGCAGTCAAAATACGACGAGTATTTCAGTCTATTGTTGTAATTTCGCGCGCTTCATTTTAAATTTAGAACAGACTTTAATTTTTTAACAATATATTATATTTTTTTTAACAATCTGCGAAAGTGTTTCAGTCTTACTTTTATATTAAGTATGCAGTTCTTTTAGGTATTTTTTTAGTAAATTCCCGTGCCTTTTTTAAACTAATACAGATTTTGCTTCCTTAACTCCTGACGCGAAAAGGGGGTGTTAGGTATAAGTTTGACGTGTTTGTTAGTGGCTTTGGGTCTGTTTGTGGCATCGTAGCTCCTACACGAATTGGTCAATTCGTCAATTATGATGCGTTTGTTTTTTTGTTTTGTTTTGTTTGAAAGCCGACGTATTTGGTGCCGTCGACTTTATTCACCTGAGTTAATTCACCCAGGTGTCTTAAGTCTACTTTTAGTGTACTTTATTCACCGATGCACCCAGGTGATTTAAATCTACTTATCGAGGTGAATTAAGTATACTATATCGGTAGACCTAAATTACCCTAGGTGATTAAGGCAAGGTATACACGAGCCTACTGCCGAGGTGTATTAGTAAACTTAATTTGAGATGGTTTTTAGCTACAATTTGTGAAAATCTATCATCATCTTCATCATCATCCTGCATATTTCCCAATTTTATTTGTGGTCGTCGCAATATGTTTTTCTCTTCAACACTTCCCTATCACCCGTCATCTTAACACATTAGATATTAGATCTTATATCATCTGTAACACAATCCATCCATCTTTTCTTAGGTCTTTCTCGTCCCCTTCGTCTATCCATCACTCATCAATCAAATTGTGAAGATCTATGAAAATAAAAATTGTCGGGGGATTTTTTATTTAATATTTTTTATGTTTTAATTTTAAAACTTATTAGTTATTTTTATAATTTTTCTAAACAAGCAGATGAGTCATCATTTCATTGTCAGTGACTTTTTGTCAAGTAAAGCCATTGCTCTTATTATTCGTATATTTTTATTTGACAATACTTTCTTTACTCTTTAGTTCATGTATGCGATAAGATCGCCCATTGTTTTGTATAATTATATCTTTTTCATCACAAAAATGCTCAGTACCCATTCAGGCATTGAAACTAACTAGTTACTATATCTTATATGAAAAAAAATATCTGGAAAGCCTTGCCACCATCATCAAATCTGTGGTAACGACACACGGTGACGTCACGCCAACCTGAATCACGCTATCGGAGTTTTCTGCATCGGTTGCATATATTATTATACAAACGCTCCGACAACATCAGAAGATGGTTTGAGATCACTAAAACAATGCATTAGGCATATTCGTTCCATTCATGAAGTCGATTTTCGACATTTTACTTACAAAAATTTTCCTGAATCTGTACTATAATAAAACTCAAAGTGTCTGTTTGTCTGTCCGGGCATCACATAAAAACCCTTGAACAGATTTCGATGAAAATTGGTAAAGTTGTTACTGATACCCTGGGTCATATTTAAGACAACTTTTCATCCCGGAAAATTTAAAGGTTTCCCGAGAAAACAGGATAAAAGTTTGAATAAGTAAAACATAATTTCCGTATGCAAATCTGCGGGCAACAGCTAGTTGAAATTTATTTCTTTACTTCAGTGTAGTAGCACAAGCCGGGTATTTACTAGTATTAAATAAATTAATTCGCTTAATTCAAACTTTCCTTATTATTGTCATTTTTGAAATAAATTCAGTGAATTATTGGGGGATTATGACCCCGTTTAATTTTAAACTTCAAGTACGATGGCAATTCAAAGCATCCTAATTTATTGAAGTTTCACAATAGGCAGTTTTGACTAAATTAGTTTTAGAGTCGTCCGTCATTATAACAATTAAAACTTTGTGTGACGGACCGGTTCTCGATCCGATTGATGATGGATAAAACAATTTGAACTTAATTATTAACTTTTATGTATTAGTCTCTGCCCGCACTTCGAAACAACATCAGACATAAACCAGGAGAACATATAACCGAAATGAAACTTAGACTGGTTTTTGACGTGATAACGTCTATTAAAACGATGCCGGGTGCACGCACGATAAAGTATGACTCATTTGTCGCGTTCCGCGAGCGAGCGAACAATGGAGAAAGCGCCATCTATGAACAAAACTATATACACAATTAAGTCAGAAAGGAACTTGCTGAAAAAATAGTTTAGTTCAGGAGTTCTAGATGGCGTTGTAGTATAAAGATAAAAGTTTCTTATCTATAAAAGTATGCAATCATTTCATCAATGTTCTGTCATGACGTTGTCACGTTAAACTACCGTCCGTAAACCGACTTTACAGACAACCATTTTTATTAATAAATTTACTATTTTTATTTACTGTGCAATTACTAATAAATGTTATTGACACAGACTTAAAGAAAGAACAGACGGAATGTCAACAACAAATTCAGTGAGGCACCCATAGTAATACCAAATCCTCTATTCGAACAAGTATCACACGCACACATTGACACCATGGTGTTATTAATCGACCACCATTAGCTCGTCGGACCGCACTAAAAATTACGCACACATGGTAAGCGGGCGGCGTCACTCTCGATAAGACAAGGTGACGTCCGAAGTTATTTTTACGTCCATGGTTATTGATCAATTCATTGTCACCTACCACATGCTCTCACCTACTCAGGGTCGACTGTTAGAAAATGCCAATAGGGAATAAGTTCGTCCTTTGTAAGCCTATGTTTACTAGTAGGATGATGCAATAAAGATATGTGCACTAATTACGAGAATATGTGTCGTACATGTCACCTGCCACATAGGTAAAAACTATGAGTGTGTAAGCATTTATTATTATTATTTAATAAAAAAAGATTAGGGACCTAATTTTTTTCAGATCTAGGCATATATTTGACAGCTTTGCTAGCACTGAATACTACTCAGAACATCAGTTCTTCACAACTGACATAGAGTTTTGTAAATAATTAAATATGTAGTGGTGTAGAAACATTTTTGCAAGCTTGGTATTTTTGTACTTAACTAAGACGCAGTAATTAATCCAGAAACTTCTAAGTTTAACTGGATCAAGTTTTAATTAAAGTTTTTCCACTACGAAACTGTCGGAAACCAGCAGAAGATAAGTTAGATCCTGTAGCAACTTTTTATTGCAATTATAAGTATAGATTTATTTTATGGTTACAAAGGACTGTATTAATTAGTCGTTTTTATAAAAACTAGGGATTTTCGTTTTACTATCAAAATTCAAAATCAAAAGGTATTCATACTGAACCGAGGCATTCAGGTTTAAATAAATTTATTTTCACACAAAATAAAATAATTTTCGTTACTCAATCTACGGCTGATAGAATGCTGGATTTAGAGCTGAAAACATACTGTTGTTCACTCTATATTTTTGGTGAAGTAATTGTTCAAGTGATGGTGGTGGTGTAAAAATATTCAGTAATATTTTTTTCCAATATCTTTTATAGAAACACATCATTTATCAGTTACAAGTTTATTATTATAGTAATGTAAAAGTATGAAATAATAAATAATGGTTATACAATTTTTATTCAAGCCCATTCATTTACTTATTTGACGTCTTTGTTAGCAAGGACCACAAAAATATACATACCTTCATACATATGGGTCGAATACTGAAACTCTTTTTAGTAGTCGGTTAACACTCGTAATTAGTTTTTATTATTAACTGCATTTAAGGTGGGTGGACCATGGAAGGCCACTCTAACGATTAAACAGTCATTACTTCGTTATTTACTAGTTAAATGAATCAAACAAATCGTTAAGTATCGCTTTGTTTTATTATGTGTTATATAAAACATTTTTTTTTATAAAAGGTTTAACCATTATTTAATAAACTTAAGTTTAAATAACCTCTGCCAAATGGCCTTGCAAGGAACAAGGCTCCTTATAAGGCCAATATAGTAAATCAGTCGTTTAACTTAAAACTAACATTGTGACAATCAAAATATCTACATATACTTAAACTACATAAAAAGGTCTTTCATTAAAACGGAATATTAAATGCCTACCATAATATATTCATATAAAAAATAATCAACGAACATTACTAGAACTCTATCGTAAAACTAAGAATGTATTTGTGTAATTGTTTTAAAAATAATATAAATGAGTAATAAATCGAAATCAAATAAGTTGCCAATAACCTTTATAGTAAAATAATAAAAATATAAAACTGATTAAAATGGCCTTCTTAAGGGCCTGTTCCTTGTAAGGCCAAAATGTTAGAACACCTCGGAATTGGGGGTCTTTACCTAAGTGGTAGCAATTATATTAACTTGCACATTGTTTTAAATTTCCAGATATTTATTTACAAGTAAAAACTAAGTGTTAATATTTTCATAGTTTCTAGATGATCCTAGAAAGACGCTTGTGCCCTAGCAAGGCCAAACTGTCAACTTTTTGATCGGCCTTACAAGGAACCATTGGCTTTCCTAGGAAAACCTACAATATTTTAATTGTATTGGAAATAAAGTAATATTTTTTTCTTCAGTGCCGTAGCAAATCCTTATATTATCAATTTAGAGTAAAAAAAATAAAGAAAACAGTAGTTTATTTGCTTGAAAACTTACATTTTACTAAGAGCAAATATAACAATTTTAACATCGATGACCGAAGTCAACAAAGAGTGGATCCGCATTGATAAAATAGCGGTGCGAGGGACTCGCCGCCACGTCTGTGTACTTGAATTCGATGGATGTTAGTGTAAGTGGAAGGAAATTGTCATTGAATGGCAATAAATACGACTTTTTAATAATTGGCCTTACAAGGAGCATGGCCTTCCATGGTCCACCCACCTTACAATGTTTTCAAACCCAGTTTTCAAACTTAGATTATAAAAAAGGGAAGTTACATTACAATGTGATTACTCGAACAGCTTTCAATATACATGTTATTTTAATAGAAAACATAACATCACAATTTCAGTAACAACACAAATCGTAGTGTATTTTGGCCCATATCGACGAGATTTAGTAAGGGTCGCTTTATGGGGCCTCGAAATTCCGCTAGCGAAAGGCTTTTACCTCGATAAATCTGCTTAAAATAAACCACATGCCATTAGGTGCTCACTTCGGAAAATCCAACCAGTTTATGGATTTTGAGCGATGGAATATAGTCGAATAACTAATCCAATGGACCAAATAGCAGCGTAATCAGTTTTTGATGAAAAATTAATAGTACGACACTAACAACCGAATCTGATGAGAAACATTGATACGTTATGGTTTGAAACATGTAGTTTTTTTTTAGATAGCCTTTAACTCTAACATTAATTAATCTAGTTCAAAGTTAGTTCGGACTAAAAAAATTTGTCGATGTAAGCTTCAAAACCACAGCCAACCCTTCTTTATGACTTGTGGACGGCCGACGGATAAAGAAGTTTCCCTTTCAAAAGTTACCTTTGAAATAAATTATGTTTAAATTTACTCGCTGTGGTTTAAATGAAGTCTCTATTTCACTAAGCAGTTTCTTAATAGGTACATTTTTACGATGATACGGGTACTCAAGATGTAAGTATATTTTGTACGCCGATATTTCAACCTAGTTGCATGGATCGTGGTTCTTGGTCATGCCAATATAAAAACTTGTTGTCGACGTCAAAGAATTTTTTTGAGAGAGTAGTAAATTATGTTTTATTGTAACCCAAGAATAACGAAAATAATTCCCATAACACCCACATCATTTTATACGCGTACGAACAATCAGCTATAGTATGAAAAGCTCTAAATTTTCGGCTCGTAAAACTTTACGAGTTACATACTCATACATCGTACTCAGTCCACCCAAATCGCCAGTGAATATGCCCAGTATTTCTGTGTGCTGTCCAATTTCAGTTGACAACGTGGCTTTTTGCATAATTTTGCATTTAGTAATAATTTTGCGGCCGCTTACAATTTTTGTTTTGCATCTGCGTCGCGTGATGTGTAAAGTATATGCCGCATATCATTCAGGTCACACATTTCAGCAAAATAATGTTTGCATTGATACTGAAATCAAACAAAATGTTAAAATAAGATCTAAAAACCGAAACTTTGGGAATGTTTTTTGAATAGCGTGGAGATAATAAAAAATAAACATAATATTTAATTTTTTTTTTGAAATCAGTCCACAGCTGGCGAAGAAATTGGTGATCATACATAAAAAAAATATACAGTGGAACATAGTACCTTCTTCTTTTTTGAAGTGTTTAAAATAAAAAGAGAAAACATTAAAAATGTCAAATAATTAACTAACCACCGGATTACAGGACTACCGTCGTGTTCCGGCTAGGGGCTTGAGAGGCAGTTCTTTCTTTCTTTTTCTTCTCTCTTTCTTGGCCGGCAACGCATCAGTGATGCCTTTGGTGTTGCTGATGTCTATAGGCGACGACAGCCACTTATCAGGTGTATCGTCAGCTCGTTTGCCGGTTATTTCCATAAAAGAATAATATGTAGTCTTAGTGATATTCATATTTACAATGAATGAACACGAAGATAACAAGTAACATAGTTCCCTATTCGCCTTCACAGCGACCTTGATTCCAATGAAGCCAGACAGTCAGGCGTCACAACGTCTTGCCAACTTTCCTCGTATAATAACGAGCTGAGACCGCTTTGTTACGTGCCATAAACCATTCGAAGAGTTATTCATATCCACCGTATATTTCAAGGTTGCTTACTCTTTTAATAACTCATTTTATCGCTTCTTAACAGATGATAATCTAAATTTTAACAAAATATAACCGACTTCAAATGAAGAACATCCAATAAAAAAGGAATCATTGAAATCGGTTGGCGTGATATTGAGTTATTCGTCCATTTATCACGCACATACTTAATGCAAATTTAAGACTTATATGCTTTTGACATAGATACCATTGTCAAATCTCGCTCAAATTTATGTGGGACCACACGACAAGCGCCAGCTTTCGATTAAAAAAAGAATCATCAAAATCGGTTCACCCAGTCCAAAGTTCTGAGGTAACAAACATAAAAAAAATACAGTCGAATTGAGAACCTCCTCCTTTTTTGAAGTCGGTTAATGATGCAAGGTATAAAAGATGTAAAAGTATCAGTTCTTCGGATGATTTGATTTAAAAAAACCCTGTCAATTATTTTCACTTAACATAGCTAATAAGCATTTCGACCACTTCAACTTTCAAACGCATCAAAATCGGTCCATTCGTTTAGGAGGTACGTTGCCATAGACAAACACATTAATACACTCATACAGACAGACACATACACAGTCTTTTATGTTGGAGGTTAATAATCGCAAAAAATCCTAGAATATTTCCAATAGAGCATATTTTGTAATGGTGTTAAGAGTACATCAGTATCCTGTTAATCCTATCGCTCAGAAAACATGTAAAAACCCATACAAATCGGTAGTTTTGCCACGCAACATGAACAAATCAAAGAAAAAACTTGTAAAAAAACCATACAAATCGTTAGTTTTGCAATGTGACATGAACAATTCAAAGAAAAAAACGTGTAGAAAACCATAAAAATCCGTAGTTTTACAATGCGACATGAACAAAAAACGTGAAAAAATTATACAAATCTGTAATATGAAATGCGACATGAACAAATAAAAATACGTGTAAAATAGCCATACAAATCGGTAGTTTTCCAATGTGTAGGGCTCGGCCCAATAAAACGACGATATTCCACAATTATTTTAATTGCACTTCCATTACACTCATCACAAAATAAATTATCACTAAAATCATAGACCTTAAATACGTTTTGCCTCGGGTTTTCATGCGACCGTTCAGGTCGACTGTCGAATGGCGAATGTCCCGATTACTGAGTTCTATTCTCTAACGTCGACATCAATGTCGTCAATGCTCACTAGCGCCACCAAGTGGCGACTGATGATAGTAATACAGATTAGTCAATATCATACTTATATTCACAATAGTTCAAAATAATAGTCTCAAGTGGTACCTTACACTGTAACAATAGAGAGCACGCTAACAGCTCGGCCATCTGACTTTTCGTACGTCCTCGTACGTGATACATAACGCAAATTAAGAATATGTTGGATTCAATACCGTACAATCATCATTTAAACAAGAAATCAATCATTTAAACAAAAAATCAACAATCCAAGAAATCATGATAAATTAAGTTGCTAATGTTGCCTTTATCTATGTGAAAATGAATTTTCATAAACCTATTGTTCACAGCTGTGTTATTCATCAAAACGAATAGATATTCATATAGTTTATAAATTACTATCCTTCCTCTCAAATAGACATTTGAACCTTAAAAATATTTTTTAAATATAATATGATCAAATCGATATCATGTACTTAACGTTTTATACATCTTTATAAAAATCCTTTATTTCGTAAGAGCGGTAATCTTTAGTCAAATATTACAATTGTTATTTCGATACTTGGTACTTTATACTTTCATCTTATGACTTTCATCGTAAAGATCTACATATGTTCAGATTTATTAATTATGATAGTTCTTACTGAATGTAAATTTTAAAAGAGAATTATAGTCAATATCTGAATAATGGGAAATAACAATATTTAAATTTTTCTATCAAACAAGCAAAAAGTTGATCAGAATACTTTTACGTCCTACTAATAATATATTATAATGTAATATCATTTTATTATACTATGCTTTTAAAATAATATGCCGGAAATTAAGCATCTACAATTAAACAATAACTTGTTATATGCTCCAAACAGTAGCTACTCGACCCAGAAAAACCTTTCATATATATGTATATAGATGTTAATCTATAAAATTATTGAATTTCTATAATTATTATCTATTATCAAACCTTTACGGTTGCGGTACGTATTCAAATCGCCAGCTACCTTGCCGCGTGGCACGGCTTCATGCGTCAGTCATGTTCCTTACTTGGTTCTCTTCTCTGATCAGATCCATCTCTCAATTCATACTTGGCCGTGATGGGGAGTGTCGCTCAAGCTCACCACACCGTCAGTCACGACCAAGCTTTTCCACTTGGTTCACTAAACCCGACCGTTGCTCAGGCTCATCGCTCGGACTGTCATTTTGGCAGCACCTCAGACGTTGCTCTTGCTCATCGTCTGGGGAATTCAGTGAACCATATCATCACCGTGGTGATATCGCATACGCATCGGTCGTTGCTGAAGCTCACCGCCGAAACGTATCATTTTTCCCACGACCGTTGCTCTAGCTCTCCGGTGGTGTCAATTAATGTCATTTCATCAAATATTGTCTGTTTCCCATGGTCTTGTCTCTTAATGTCTAGTCTCATATAGTCTTGTCTCATTTCATTGCTTCGTCATTTTATTTCAAATTATATCATTCATTTTTATCCATTTTAATTAATGCAATTCAATTGATGCATTTCAATTCACTTGATTTCAATTAGGTTCATTTCGATTAGCTTCGCTTCAACTCGATTCGATTCGCCTCAATTCGATTCGATTGAACTCGATTCGATTCAACACCATTCGATTCTACTCGATTCATTTCAATTAGATTCAATTCAACTCCATTCGATTCAATTCGATTCGATTCATCTTGATTCGATTCAACTCGATTCGATTTAACTCGATTCGTGTAAAATCGATTCGATTTAACTCGATTCGATTTAACTCGATTCGATCCAACTCGACTCGATTTAACTCGATTTCATCCAATTCGATTCAATTCAACTCGATTCGATCTAACTTGATTCGATTCAACTCGATTCAATTCACCTCCTGCATGTTCTTCACCAGAGTTTTCAGGTGCCCGCCGTTCGTCAGGTGCTTCATTCAAGAGTTGTTCATCGAATTTTGTCAGAATCGTGGTTTCATCAGTGTTGTTTCTGAACCTCCTGACCTGATGTATGTATTCGATCTGAAACTTATAAATACTGTATAAGTGTGGATTCATACACCAACGCAAATAGGCAGAAGTCATAAGGGCTCCATGATATAATATCGTAGCGTTATTATTTAAGAGTCAGAGTATATGTTTATCATTAAAAAGGTATATGTGTTAAATCTGTCAATCCAGTATCCAGCAACGTCTTTTGTCGCAGAAAGAAAGCAACTAAAAATCAATAGTATATTCCTATAATTTATTCTTCATACTCTGGAGATTAAGAATAAGTGGACGTTTACGTAATAAAAGAACTCTATTTTCAGATAAAATGTTTCTGGTACAGTGGTACGTACTCTTGTTTGTATAATAATATCAATAAATAAATAAAATCTTAAAATTCCAGTAGTTTCAATGCTCCTAGAAACTAACCCCAATAGCCCAATACATACATCAAATCAATCCATTAACATGGTTCACGTCAATATTCATCACTCCTTTGAATAATCGCTTCATTATAGGGAAAAATAACCCTAAACTTCTGTAAGCAAATCTGTACTAAACCCGTCTACCGGAGTAGTCATAGCCCGATAAGTGGTCAAGAATATTAATTGACCAGGTTTTCAAAGTCAAAAGCCAAAATATTTTATTCATACAGGTATCACTGATACACTTATGCACGTCATTTTTTTTTTTGCTTTTCGGTGCTTTGTCGTGAAGGAGAAAAGCCTAAAGAAACTCCTCACCTCCTCTTTTATTATCGCATTCCAAGGAAAAGGATATCAATATGACATTATTTCATAATACCATAATATGGAGTACCTAGACATAGATACTCCTATGATGAATTCCCTCTTCGACTGCAAGACACTTAATAATTATCATCATCAAATAAATCTATATAGTTTGTTAATATATCTAATATTAACGGATGTTGCGTATTTCCATTCTATTACTTTGGCTTTGAAGCCTGTTTGATACCTCAAAGTTTCATAGCAGAGACATTTGTCGATCACACATCACACACATAGATGTCCCATTCTTTGCAGTAATAAATATAATAGTTTGGTGTCTTACATCAGACACATCAAGCCCAAAATGTAAGATATAATCCATGTTTAAATCTCATTTCTGTGTCTCTAACAGTTTGCCCGACGTCTCAGTGAATCGATCTATGCCATAACTGTGGTGCTATGAGTATGTAGCATTATCAAACATCACTAATAAAAGTAAAGACATTACCTTGTACCTCCTTGGAAGAGCAACGTACGCACATAGGGATGTGATCAGGCTGCGTAATCAAATTCACATGTTAGTACGCGGTATCTCACAAATACATTATGTTTATCAATTAGCGTAGAATCCCGACCGCAGTCCGGCAATCTCTTGTCACCAAGAAATCTGTAATCATAATACATAGTTTAGTTATTGTCAGTCACTGTCACTTTCCAGTTGTTTGAATTCGTGGAGTAGTCCGTTAACTTCAATTATACGAATTGTACCGCTGTAGAGTGGGCGGGATAACAATCACCATAACTAAACGCTATAAGAACAATACTTGTAACATCAAACGGGAATCACCAAAAAAATCCGGAGTAGCCATCTAAGCTCATATTTGGTGTGCAACGTACAGAAGCCATTATGATAACCGAATTTATCGAGTAGTCATCTAAGTGTGCATTCATTGCATCTTATTCTGTAATGTACCTACCTTTACGCTAATGTGCCTTTATGATAACCGACAGTAACAATAGTTACTTAAATCAAACAGATATCACAAGAAATAATCTCTAATAATCCTCTTGACTTGCTGTAATTTGATGAATAGTAGGTACATGATCTAAACGAGTCACCCGCTTGCTAACAAAAATTACCAAAACAAAGGTCTTACCATAGAATAGATAATAGTAGTACATGTTTTACCTCAACAACCCGTTATTTTTCTTTCATTTCATTTCAAATATCCGGTGTCTAATCAAATCCTGTAAGTTAAATTGACTCACTTCCCAGTGTCCAATTGATCTGAAACGCGATTCATGCGGCATAAGCACTTGGTTATCGTGACTGTATATTAACATTCCTAATATAACGTTGTGGAATGGATCCAGATAACATAACTTCTATCGGTCATGATATAATATAACATGAGAATAACAGATCTTTAGTTTTAAAAGATTAAATTATGATACTCGCTTCAGATGCATAAAATAATTGCCATTCTCAAACTTAGCTCAACAACACACTCTTCCCGCTTTAGTAGTTCTATTACAATAACGCTATAAAAGTGTATTTCTATTATTGTTTTTACCCTTTGCTCCCGTAACCAAATTCACGTGTAAGTATGGAACTCGGATTAAGTTTGAACTCACTAAAATTTCAGTATGAGGGTACACTAATTGTGGTAAAATTATACCTCATTTATTATCATAAATGATAAATGTATATCTGACATATCTTATTCGTCATAAAAAATCGGTGGAACAGTTTCGAAGGAGTGAGAACACGCCACAAACACCGTGACACGAGATTTCTATATTTATTTTTTTGGATACATCTTAAATAAAATAGAGCTTGTCTATTGTACCTACATAAAATCGAAAAGATCCATCACGGAGTAGCATCAACATTCAAAAATTCAATTCAAAATCATTTATTCATGTATATATTGTTATATATATCAGTTTTTATTTTTTTATTTTTTTACTTATCCATCAGCAATTCAGAAAGGTTCTTTGATAACAGCAAAAGATTTTTGTGTAATTACCTGTATGTTCATCTTCGGATTTGGTATATTGGTGGGTATATTGTGATTTCATATATGACAATTATAAGAAACTAGCGGATACACAGCGTATTCCACTAGGCTAAAATGTTGCATATGAAAAGTCGAAAATCAAAAATGTGCCTAAAGCATTGTTTTAGTCTTACACCATCTTCACATTACTGCGTTTCAAATGGAATCAGTTTGGGGCACATCAGTTGGGTGGTTTCAAAGTAGAAAACATCCGTACAAGCATTTTTTTGTGTTTTATATTATATGGATAAGAACTCACAAAAATAAAGCAATACGATCTCAAAGTCGAAGAGACTTGCAATAATGGCAGAATAATTCCATTGTCCATCTTGTGATACCATCACGTCCACCTCGTCAGAGTATCAACAAGTTGAAACTACCATACGCATACTCGTTCTAGTGTATTCGGTGACCTCTTTAGGTGCATAGTTTTACATATTGAAAAAGTAAATTAATATAGCTACAGGATCAAATTAAATGAAATGGTAAAGTTCGGTTCTGCGTTACCTTCAAATCATCTCAATGCACAACTGGTGGCTAGACCAACGTAATGTTGCGATATTCTAAGCAATCACTGAAACATTTATGTACTTACTCAAGTAATAAAAATCCTGTAAGTAATATCTCCTGGTGTTTTATTTAATCTTTGGCTTCCAATATATTCTTACATACATTGCATCACAGTACCTACTCAACTATTAGGAAGGTAATTGGTGTTTCCGCGAAACATGGAGGGAACTCAAGTGCATTGCTGGCCATCGAGTGAAGGAGACTTAATACTCTATGAAGAACGCCACGTCTTATCGGGGCAATATTTCGAATGCAAGTTTTACAGTTCGTTTATTATTCAATTTTGATGCATTGATTCAGTATCTAATATTAAAAGATAGGCTTTGGTATTATCAGTTCTAGCTAATACTCGTAATGGTTACTTAATAACCTGGAACTTTTATTACTTTTCTTTCCTTTATTTTTATATACGTCTACGTATATAAAAATAAGTGCTCTAGCATCTGTTTAGTATACTTTTCATGATGTTTGTTGTTTTTCTTTTTAAATATAATGCTAGGCAATCACCCTCGCTTCGTTTCGGGAAAAATAGTAAAAAAAATATAGCCTAGGTATGTCACCCGGGGATAGTCACAGTGTAGCTTCCCAACAGAGAAAGAATTTTTCAAATCGGTTCGGTAGTTTCGGAGCCTATTCGATGCAAACATACAATCAAATCTTTTATCTTTATAGTATCAGTAAGTATATAATATCAGCTGCACACAATAAAATCTTTAGTCTTTCAATTCAATTCCGTTCTCGAACGAAAAGATTGAAGAGCAAGCGCAAATTAGAAAAAATCATTTTAGTTCTTCATTTTTCTAATTCGGCATGTGTCATTAGGTAGAAGAGAAAAAAAAATTACTCACGTTTTTACTTTACCTCACCTCTTTGGGGCGTGGCTAGAGGTTTATCCTTCAAAAGATACTTCACTTATTTCTCCATTTTCCCAAATTCAACACGTGTCATGAGGAAGAAAATAAAATTCTCGCGTTTTTATCTCTTTGGGGCGTGGCAAGAGATTCTTCTATCTGTTCATCCCGGCTTCTGATTTGTAGGGCTCGGCCCAATAAAACGACGATATTCCACAATTATTTTAATTGCACTTCCATTACACTCATCACAAAATAAATTATCACTAAAATCATAGACCTTAAATACGTTTTGCCTCGGGTTTTCATGCGACCGTTCAGGTCGACTGTCGAATGGCGAATGTCCCGATTACTGAGTTCTATTCTCTAACGTCGACATCAATGTCGTCAATGCTCACTAGCGCCACCAAGTGGCGACTGATGATAGTAATACAGATTAGTCAATATCATACTTATATTCACAATAGTTCAAAATAATAGTCTCAAGTGGTACCTTACACTGTAACAATAGAGAGCACGCTAACAAATGCGACATGAACAAAACAAAGATTAATTCATGGACACGGTCACGATCCTCAATAACGAGGGGAAATGAAGGTTGACGGGGAAAGACAATCACAAATAAAAATTGATAAAACTTTCGTGAACAACACGAGTAAACTTGGCAGTACATTCCGGCGCCTTTCCGTCTCTAAATCTGGAAGTCAAGGTCTTTGTGAAGGACAATTTAAAACTATGATTTAAGTTTGCCTTGAATTGTTTCATTCATATGTCATTGTGTTGAGAATGCAATAATGCCACAGTAAAGATATCATGCCGTGATGATATCTATGATATCTTTACCGTGATAATGCCACCATTGTGAACTTATGCATTTATGCATTATTTGTTGTAAATTGAGACATTATCTGTGGCATTTATTCTCTTTTATAACTCTTGTTTTTTGCCATTCTTGATTGTTCAGTAATGATCATTGTAGTGTCTATGCACAGCGGTCAGTCTGTGGCTAGCTGCGAGCGAATGCAACGTGCGGTGCATATCTCACCTATTACAGAGCAAAATGTGTGTATTATTGACCCTCTGAACACTACAATTATTGTGTTCTCAATTCAAGTTTTTCTTTTTTTTTCTCTTTTCGGAGAGATTTGATACTTATCGCCAAGAATTAAGTTGTTAAACTGAATTAATTCCGAATAATTTCCTATTAACGGATCTCCTTTATGGTATAAACAGGTATTGCTTGAGTACTAAATTACTATTTTATGCTCAAGTCAAGTAATTATCTACTAATTTCTGTCCAATTTTTGCCTGTGCCTGCTTACGATTGCTGGTTTCCCGCCACAATGATTACTTCATCGCCTTAAACAGTAATTAAGGCGAATGCTTTCATGCAATGCGTTGTATTGTGATACCATTGTTTATGCTTGAGAACAATATTTTCCAGAACAAAGACTCACTCTCATTGTGCTATTGTTTGACGGGTTGTTAAGGCTTTTACGCACGGGGAAATGCTGTTTGGGATTCAAATGACGTTAATGAATCAAAGTCGGCAATTAAGACATTAGAGTTTAGGCATGTCATACGCATGTTATCGTTGATAAATTGTCGTTTGCTTGCGTAGAAGTACGAAATCAGTTTAGGCTTTCCGCCCACGTCAGACTTTTTGTAGGACCGATAATCGGGCCGATTTTTCCTCCGATTCTTATGACCGATTTTGTGGCCGACTGTCGGTGAGTCGGTGAGAACGCATACATTTCCGAACGTTCCATTTTTCACCGATATCGGTCGGAATGCACCGATTTTATTTCTGACCGACTTTTTGTAGGACGTGTGCGTTGCACCATTGCTATCAGTACGTTCTATTTTTCTCCTACAAAAAATCGGTCACCGATTATCGGACGTGGGCGGGAAGCCTTAGGGAGTGGTATTATTGCATTTCCTTTTGTTGTGCCTAATACTATTATTATGCAGCTCTCATGCAATCATTGAATGAAGCACCTTGGACAGTGGGCCTTTGATTGACTTAAACGTTACATTTCGGCGTCATTTATCGATCCTAAGTGAGCAAGTGATTTCAACTGTGAAGTCTAATTGAGTGACCGAGTAATTCTTGAGCAATAATGTGCTCCGAAGGCTGTAGAATCCGTCTGTGCCGTTTGTTATTACGAAATAGCCGTGGTTAAACATTGAAGTATATCGTATAATACTAAACTATATACCAGAACAGATTTCCCGAACAAAATTTGTGTCAAACTGGGAGGTTTTATTTTTAAAATTGAGCTCCCGTTCTCCTTTCATAATCCAACGAATCCATTGAAAATTGAAGCCTATTGGCGCCAATTCATTGGAACATAAATCGTGTTCGCGGTGTCGGTTCTATGCTCTAGTAATAATACGTCAATATGTTTAAGCTAGTCTTTTTCAATTACAAGAAGATCCGTAAGCTAACTTATAAAAGCTAAAAACTGGCAATACATTATGATTAAATTTTCTGAAGTTCATCCAAAGTCAGCTTAAACTGGCGGTAATAGGCGCGTTTACCTTATAATTAAAATAATAAAAAATACAAATAATATTTTTAATGCGTAAAACAATTTTATCTTGCTACGTTAAGTTCAAAGCTTAATAAATAGAACATTAAAACTTATCACGGCGAAGTATATTGTAGACGATGTTAAACGGACTGTAACCTTTAGTTAAAAACTAAATCTTGACTTCGTAAAATTTCACTCTGAAAATTAAGTATTTATATATTAAATGTGCTAATTAAGTGCTGCCTATGACTTTATTCGCATTTTCCGGGATAATGAGTATTGTATGCATTGAAGTATTATTACTAGCATATAGAACAGACACCCCGCACACCATGTATGTCCCAATGCATTGGCGCCACGTGACTTCAATCTTCAATGGATTCGTTCGATTTTGAAAGGAGAACGGGGGCTCAATTTTGAAAATCGAACCTTCCGGGCGGGACACACATTTTGTTCGAGATGTCTGTTCTATGACATTATACTTCAATGGTTTTGGTTAGGTTTTTTGTTTGAAGGATAACTTTATCGATAGTGTTCTCTCATTATATTTCAATGATTGTATTCCTATTGCAGACCATCTGTGTGCTCATGAAAATCCGCAGTAGTGTTTGCCCTAATTAAGTTTTCCGAACTTAACTTTCACTATTGATTTACTTTTAGTGAATCAAAAGGTCATTAGAAGGTTCTTTGAAATAGATTGCCAAAGTCTGGAATGTTCTTTTCGATAGGAAAACTGGTGAGAATGATTAATGTGTCTCAATTAAGAACATAAATGTCAAAGGCAGGTGAAAATATTGATGGAAGAGGAACGCGATAATTTTGTGATATTTTTTCGATATTTTTCAAGGACACCAATCACGGTACATGGCACAATTATTTTTACAACGAACATGAAAAGGCATTTTTGCTGCTGCCAGGGAATTTAAAAAGGATTATTTGAGGAGATATATTTGTTTTGTAGTAAATTATCGTCGATTCATTGATTTTTTGGCGACATCTAAGTAGTGTAGGAAAAAAATTGATGATCTTAGAATAACTACTTAGTATAACAAAATAACAAAAAAACCCGCCTGCTATCAAAAAAGCTATCATGATAATACCTTTTTGAGTTCTTGTATTTGATACTCATATTGCATTATTCGATTAAAATTTATTTTTTGATTATTATCTCAGAGCTATCATATTTGTTTTAGGTTAGGTTTGAAGAATTTACTTATATATGAACATTTGGGTTATCAAGACGAATCTAAAATATATCTTATTATATAAATCAGTTCAGCATTTTGGAAGATATTAGGTAATATAGAATATTACATGCATACATAGGTACATACATACATACAAGATACGCGCGAAAAACTTCCTGGCAGTCGGGTAAAAATAAACATGTTGTAATAAAAATATGTTGTTTGTATAATAAACATAGCTCCAAAATTGTTTATTATTTGCAAATTCTGTAACATATTGTATAAAAATTCCGCTTTAACATAAACAAAAATAAGCAATGATTGAGAAGTGTTCGAAGTGGTTGCTCATTTTAGTTTGTGGTTGAATCGTGTAAAGATGTACGGTTTGTAAGTATTTAACTTTCATTATTAAAAAATAATATATAAGTATGTCTCCTGAATATTAATTTGTGCATTATGTAAAATATGTTGTAAATGTTGTGTTGTAAGTCGGTTGTATATTAAAATTACTAAAATCTATCGCTTTGCAATTTGTGCAAATTTTGGTTTTTGGTCCTTCGAGCTATATTGCACTTTGCCACTTTAATGTAGATACTCTAAAAACATTATTTTTTACTCCAGATGGAAATCATCTATTGCAATGCATTTAATAAGCTGTGCTTCGGCCTTTTGGGATATCGCTTCGACAACTCCAGACCCGTACAGGACAGATACTGTCCCACGCCAAAGTTTTTTCCGATGGCAAATTGCAGAGTGGGATGAACTGAGATTTTGGTTCAATTACTGGGACTGGATTGATATAGCTAATAGGAGACACTTGCATGTTATTGCAGGAATATCGATAGGTTTGTACTTATAATTAAGTAACGTACTTAAAAGAGTTTGAACATTTTTGTATGGAACCTGGCATAGCTACAAGTTCGCCATTTTGAAAAACCTTGTTTCGGTGGCTAGTGATGAAACATAATATGTCAATCAACGGAGTAATTGATTACAATCAAAAAGTATTCAGTGATGAAGTGTCGTAAGTGATATAATTTCTGAGATATTTGAGTTCAAAACCGTAGAAAAATAAAACATTAATAATTGATTGAATCTGTCGTACGTCGATTATCATATGTTTTAAACCTGGCCGCCGAAACAAGGTTTTTTTTAAAATGGCGGTACTTATAGATATGCCAATGCTTCAATGCCCTTGAAGCTTAAAGCTTGAAGCTGAAGGCAAATTACAATCAGGTGGATCGTCAGTATGCTTGTCGGACATTTATCTTTAAAGCAAAGATAGAGTAACCATTTACGTCGGGTGATTGATGAGTAAAAATAATTTGAGACTAGTTATGAATTAACTAAAACTTTTGAATGTGAATTAATTAATCCGATATTAAAATATTACAGATTTTGTGCCATTATCAACAGCTGTTATAATGAATCGGCGAATATTGATAACGTCAGCAAACTACCTCGATCCACACATGGATCGACAACATGATCTAAGGATTTGGGCCTTGGGAAGAGCTGGATATTTCAATACCCCTTATAGATATCGAGTTTGGCGTGTGTGGAGGCTTTTACCCAGAAGTGCTAGTCCTGAGCACCAGCACGGGCCCAGAGGAACTCATGTACCGAGGCATGACGTAAGCATTATATATTCTTGGGACCAAATGTATATTTACCCTACATTGCCAGCAAAGTATCAGTACGCTTACAGATCATTCTTAACTGGCAAACATTGGCAATTGACGGACAAGATAACCTTTGCTGGATCAGGTTTCGAATACATGCAACACGTAAGAGAGAACTACAAGATATTCTACGCTGAAGCGTTCAAGAAAGAGATCGTGGATTGTTCGAAGTACTTGCCCAAATGGTGGGGAAAGTTTATTTGCGTTAAGAATGTGAAACGATTCTCTGGCGTCCAAAATGGAGGAGGTTTGTTCGCTGGGAACTATTTAGTGGGTTTGGGATGTTTTGAGATCCGTTACAATGAGGACAGGATTCTAGTATTTACTGATCTGCGTTATTATACTACTTGGATCTGGGCGTATGTTGATATTTGGCCCGGTGACTATTATGAGTACGCATATCCTCAATGGGGTGTTAAGCTGGACTTAACGTACGATGGCCACGGTAATCATCCTTACATTCCTTACTGGCAGATTAAAGATGACCTTTATCCTTTTGGTAAATAAATAATTATTCATTGATGAAATATTGTGTTTAAATATTTATACACTCATTCGCATATCCTTTATTTTGTTGTATATTTGTTGATTCGTACACCCTATAGCAACAATAATATCCCTACGTTGACGCACGTTATGCGCACGCTACCGTTAATTGTTGCCTCTTACGACACCCTAGTATGTCAGCATGGGATTGAGTCAGTATTCTAAGCCACCCCAATATAGTCATAGATGGTATGTGATGATGCGTGATAGAAGCAGAATCGGAATAGGTAAGAAGATAGTACTTATCGCAACTAAAACATGCGAAAATTATTTCATCTTAGAGGGCCATGTCTTTTAGAAATCAGTCAAATATGTCGAGAGACAAATTACAACCCTTCAATGCATAACAATCCCTGTCAATCAGAGAGCTATCTGAATAATAAATGGGGAATAGTTTCTCCACACCAAATGGAAGTTCTATCCCTTTAAATAAAAAAGCCTTCGTCGCAGTGCTTCAGTTATTCCTAGCGTAGAGAGAAGATATAAACAAATATTAGTGCATATTTTAAGAGTAAAAGAGATCAAAATTGTGTATTTTTTATATGGAGTTATGTCGTTTTTGTATTACGATGTAACAAATTGATTCCAGCTACCCAAGTCGGCGGAATTCGAGCCTATTTACTAGAGAAGAAAAGGTGGTTATATTCAGAATTGTAATATTTCCGATGTCATAGCATTCTGATAACTTGCAAATTCTTAGTATTCGTAATGTTTTCTTTTTAAATTCATCGTTTAAACTAGCGAAACAAAAAAAATTATGCATTCTCAAACCATCTTCGAATTATTGCCTTTCAAATAAAATCAGTTTGGGCCACATCATTTTATAATTTGTGTAGATTCTATATTTTATTTATTTCATTTCATTTTCATTTCATTAAGCCTCTTATCCTGAACTTTACATACAGTTGCTAAAAAATCAATGTTTATAGTATATCTCTGAGCTCAGTGTGCCTGTTGGCAAAGGCCTCCTCTAACTTTTTCCATTGTTTTCTGTCTCTCGCGACCCTTCTCCAGTTGGGTCCCGCTGTTAACTTTAGCTCATCTTCCCACCTTCTGTGTTGTCTACCCCTTCTTCTTTTGCCGTCTCTGGGATACCAATCTGTGACAATTTTACTCCATTTTTCCTGGTTGCTTCTTAATGTGTGTCCAGTCCATCTCCACTTCTGTTGGTCTATCTTTGTTAGTACATCTGTTACTTGTGTCTTAGATCTTATAGTTGTGGTCCATACTCTGTCTTGTTTTCTGATACTCATCATACTTCTTTCCATGGCTCTTTGACAATATTTGAGCATATCCCTGTGGTGTTTTGAAAGGGACCAGGTTTCACAACCATATGTGAGGCAAGGTAGAATGCAGGTGTTAAACACTTTCCGCTTGATTGCTATACTAAATTCAGTTGATTTCATCACTTCTTTCAGGGACCAGTATCTTTTCCAACTATTGGCTATACGTTGTTTGATTTCTTTGGTAGTTTGATCTTGATGAGATATAATTTGCCCAAGGTAAGTATAATCGTTTACATATTCTAGGGGTAAATTGTTGATTTTCATCTCTTGATTTACAGAATTTGTCAGTAGTTTTGTCTTATTTATGTTCATGGATAGTCCAACTTTATTACTTTCTTCGCTTAATTCGTCTATCATTTTTTGTAGTTTGCTCGGATTTTCCTCAAACAGGATAATATCGTCAGCAAATCTCAGATGGTTCAGCTTCCTCCCATTAATACAAAGTCCATAATAGTCCCACTCTAGTTTTCGGAATATATTTTCTAATACTGCGGAGAATAATTTGGGAGATAGTGGGTCCCCTTGCCGAACTCCTCTTTCAATTTTAAATGTTTCGCCTAATGATTCCAGTTTTATTCTTGCCTTACTTTTAGCGTATATGTTTTTGATGATTTTTATGTAAATTGCAGGGATTCCCTGATTACTAAGACTTTCCCATATCGCTTCATGACTAATACTGTCGAAAGCTTTGGTGTAATCTATGAAGGCCATATATACTGGTTTGTTAAATTCATTATACTTCTCCATTATCTGTTTGACTGTGTGTATATGGTCTATCGTGGAGAAATTTTTCCTGAAACCAGCCTGTTCCATTGGTTGGTTTTCGTCCAGTGTTGTGCTTATTCGATCCAAGATAATTTTGGAGAAAACCTTATAGATGTTGGTCATGAGGCTAATTGGTCGGTAATTCCCTATATCTTCCTTGAGGCCTTTTTTGTGTATCAGAATTATGTGTGATGTTTCCCATTGTTCTGGAATATATCCCGATATTAAGATATCGTTGTAGATCTTAGTCAATAAAGGGACAACTGAATGCAGAGTTCCTTTTAGTATTTCATTTGATATCGTATCCGGGCCTGGCGCTTTATCTGATTTTTGGCTAAGAATTGCCTTTCTTACTTCGCTGGGTATTATTTTGGGTTCAATGGTCACTGATTCCGGGCTTGTTCTTGTTTTTTGTTCTATTGCTGGTTGGAGTAGAGACTGCGATAGAAGCTTGTAGCTGTTTTATTTATTTCCTTTCGGTTTGTGATTTTGCTGGGATTACTGCAATTATATTTCAAGTTTGGTATCCATGAGGTTGTCTCTCGTAGTTGTTTAAATGCTTTCTTTGTTCCTCCTGTTCTTATGATGTGTTTTTCGAGAATATGCAGTCTATTAGCTTTTCTGTCCTTTGTAATACCATTCCTTATTTTCTTGCTTACCTCTGTTATTTTTTGTATGTTCTGTCTCCTCACTGTGCTAGCAAACAGGCTTTTCCTCTCATTTATAAGTTGTAGGGTTGAGGGGCTTAAAGTATATCTGTGTTTAACTACCTTTTTGTTCTTATGGTAGGTGAGTTGGTTTTGTAGTTTATCGTAGTTTGTCTTTACATCTGTTGAGTCTGATGATATTAATTCTTCTCGCAGACGGTCTAAAGAATGAGATGTTAATGTTTTGATTTCTGGGTGGATAGATGTTCTTGATGGAGCCATATGCTTCCTAGGCAATTTTGATGGAGTTACTTTTAGGGCTGCTCGTACCATACGATGATCAGTATTAAAGTTGAATTTAGAAATGACTTACGTATCAGTAATTAATTTGGGATTGTTGCTTATTATATAGTCTATTTCATTCCTGATTTTCCCATCTGGTGAAATCCAAGTCCACTTGTTGTTCACGTTTTTCTTAAATATGCTATTCATAAGAGTTAGATTATGCTCCAGTAGGAAATCTACTAATCTTTGTCCGTTCTGGCTTCTTTTACCATAACCATAGTTGCCTAACACATATTCATCATTATTTTGTTTGGTTCCTACCTGGGCATTGAAGTCACCTATGAGTATAATTGTATTATTTGAATGAGTGATTATAATTTGGGATAATTTGCTGTATAAGGATTCAAGTTCTGATCAGTCTGCTTGTTCTGTGGGCGCATAAGCTTGTATAATTGTCCACATTTTCTTGTAGTTAGGTATCTTGATGTTTAGTTTTGCTATCCGATCAGTGACTCCGAGAAAATCTTGTATGTATTTTTTGAGGTGTATTTTGACCATGAATCCAACTCCTCTTTGACCTCTCGTTTCTCCTTTATTGAATACTAGCTGTTACCCGCGACTTCGTACGCCGAAAATAAAGATCCCTTCATTATAAAACATGTTTTTCATAAATTGACAGCAAACTTGTCCATACTATGAAGAGAGGAGACCCGTGCCTTGTAATAGTCCATTATGGGTTGAAGCTAAAACACCTACACTTAGTACATATATCGTATTATGTAAATGAGTAAAATATTAAACAAATCTTTAGTGTTGATAATGAAATGATAACTACGATCTGATATTGTAGCGTGATTGGTAGTCAGCAAGATACTAAACTCTTCACCAAAATTACAGCAAAAGTGACATGTTCTTACAACCCATTAATTACCCATCGGGAGAAGCATTCATAGCCCGGGCACAGCGGCTTGTGTCGGTTCTAATAGTAATCGATGAAGTTAAATAATAGCGAGCGCGGTCGGTAGTTGGATAGGTGACCGCTAGTGGCAAAAAATTCTTGAGCTCTCCGAGCTTCGGAGGGCACGTAAAGCTGTCGGTCTCGGTTGTTGTCGTAAGATAGCAGTCGTTATGATATATTGAAGGTCCTCGCCCGGCGTAATGACTTCCGACACTTGGGTTGATTTCTAATCCCTCCATCAATCCACACTGGAGCAAAGTGGTGGAGTATGCTCTAGGCGTCCTCAAGAGTGAGTGCTCAGTAGTGAGCCATTAATGACCCACCCATAGGAAAGGTCCCAAAATAATTGAACTTTTTAGAATTTAGAGGTTTATCTAAGTCAGGGCCTGAGAGTTTTTGAATTTTAAATTTACATTGTAATTTTACAGAATACACAAAAAACATATCTTTCTTTTCTTTTTGGGCAGCAGCAAATCAGTGATTCCTTTAGCGTTGCTAATGTTCATTGGCGAAAGTGACCACTTACCATGAGGTGACTCATCTGTTCGTTTTACAACTTCTTACTCCAAACTTACTCTAAACTTACAACCTCTAGTTTTAGCCCTTAGGGAATGTATTACCAAACAATCATGTTATTTTTGTTTTATGTAAGATTATTACATACTAACTACCAACTTTCACAGTTTTAACTTAAAAAACCGGGCAAGTGCGTGTCAGGCCACGTGCAATATAGGGTTCCAAAGTAGTAAGTTTATTGACTATTACTCATTAACTACTTATGCTAACATAGCCTTGATAGTTTTCCTTATAAATTCATCGTATAACCTATTTTTTGAGAATTTTTTCACTTGTCCAACTCCAACCGTTTAGCCGTTGGGGGGACACTTGACTTGACTTGGGTACCCAAAATTAGCACTTTCAAGCCAAATATACGTATTTCGCAAACGGAGCCCTACATCCAAAAATGGTCTCAAAAGACCCATAATATTTTTGAAAAAACTTTTCAACGATACCCCACACTATAGGGATAAATAAAAAATTAATCCTCACGTTACCTGTAGTGGAGGTACCCCGAAAAAAATTATTTTCAGTAGTTTATTCTACAATTTTGGAGTTTTAATAAATATGTATATCCATGCCAAATTATAGCTTTCTAGCACTAAGGGTCTCGGCGCTTTGCTTTGGACAGACGGACAGACTGACGGACGGATATGGCGAAGCTATTAGGGTCACGATTTTACTTCAGAACCCTAAAAATGACGAAGTTTCGTATAAACATTCCCTGAATTAACCCTTTAAAGATTGATTTTTGAAATTATGTTAAAGTTAATTTTTGTTTATATAACAGTCGAACTGAGAACCTGTTACTTTTTTGAAGTTGGTTAAAAAACCGGCTAATAGCGTGTCAGTTCACTGGTAATATAGGGTTTCGAAGTTCTAAGTTTATAGAACTCAATAACTACGTATGCTAATAATATAGCCATGATAGTTTTCCTTTTGAATTGATCTTAATGGTATTGCCATGAATTTTTTTACGTGTCCAACACTTACGAATATTTCCCAAACAAACCCCTCAATCGAAAAATGGACTTAGCAGACCCATATTATTTTTGAGAGACCTTTTTCATGATACCCCGCACGTGCGTGACGGAAAAAAATTATCCCCATATTACCTCTAGGAGAGGTAGGTATCCTAAAAACATATTTTTAAAAATGTTATTCTACCAGTTTAAAGTTTAAATAAACATGTATATCCTTGCTAAATTACAGCTTTCTAGCACTAAGGGCCTCTGCGCTATGCTACGGACGGACGGATGGACGGAAGGACGGACGGGCATGATGAAACTATGACAATTCTGTTTTGACTTTGGAACCCTAAAAAGAGTCATAAAAATCGCTTCATAAATAACGAATCTATCAACTACATATAACAAAATTTGACCTTATCCCTCAGGAACAGGTCTGTTTTCCGTGATAAAAAGTATCCTATGTCCTTTCCCGAGCTCAATTCTATATCTGTACCAAACATCAAAATCGGTTCAGTTGTTTAGGCGAGAAAGAGTTATGCCTCAGGAATAGGTCTATTTTCCGGGATAAAAAGTATCCTATGTCCCGAGCTCAATTCTATATCTGTACCAAATTTCATCAAAATCGGCTTAGAGGCTTGAAAGAGTTATCCTTCAGGAACAGGTCTGTTTTCCGGGATAAAAAGTATCCTTTGTCCTTTCCCGAGCTCAATTCTATATCTGTACTAAATTTCATCAAAATCGGTTTAGTGGCTTGAAAGAGTTATCCCTCAGGAACAGGTCTATTTTCCGGGATAAAAAGTATCCTATGTCCTTTCCCGAGCTCAATTATATATCTGTACCAAATTTCATCAAAATCGGCTTAGTGGCTTGAAAGAGTTATCCCTCAGGAACCGGTCTATTTTCCGGGATAAAAAGTATCCTATGTCCTTTCCCGAGCTCAATTCTATATCTATACCAAATTTCATCAAAATCGGCTTAGTGGCTTGAAAGAGTTATCCCTCAGGAATAGGTCTATTTTCCGGGATAAAAAGTATGCTATGTCCTTTCCCGAGCTCAATTATATATCTGAACTGAATTTCATCAAAATTGGTTTAGTGGCTTGAAAAAGTGATCCCTCGGGAACAGGTCTATTTTCCGGGATAAAAAGTATCCTGTGTCCTTTCCCGAGCTCAATTCTATATCTGTACCAAATTTCATCAAAATCGGTTTAGTGGCTTGAAAGAGTTATCCCACAGGAACAGGTCCATTTTCCGGGATAAAAAGTATCCTTTGTCCATTCCCGAGCTCAATTCTATAGCTGTACCAAATTTTATCAAAATCAGTTTAGTGGCTTGAAAGAGTTATCCCACAGGAACAGGTCTATTTTCCGGGATAAAAAGTATCCTATGTCCTTTCCCTAGCTCAATTCTATATCTGTACCAAATTTCATCCAAATCGGTTTAGTGGCTTGACAGAGTTATCCCACAGGAACAGGTCCATTTTCCGGGATAAAAAGTATCCTTTGTCCATTCCCGAGCTCAATTCTATATTTGTACCAAATTTCATCAAAATCGGTTCAGTGGTTTTGGCGTGGAAGAGTTATCCCTCAGGAACAGGTCAATTTTCCGGGATAAAAAGTATTCTATGTTCATTCCCGAGCTCAATTATATGTCTGTACCAAATTTCATCAAAATCGGTTCAGTGGTTTAGGCGTTATTGAGTAGCAGACAGAGTTACTTTCGCATTTATAATATTAGTATAGATTATATAGTCTGAATGTTCTTTAATTTCTTCTCCAGCTCTTCGCGTTTCACTCAATCCTATTATGTCCCAATGTAGGTTCCTCAATGCTTCTTCCAATTCTAGCAAAGATTCTGGTGTCCTTAAAGTCCTAGTATTTAATGTTGCAATATATATTCTGTTGTTATTTGTTAGAGGGTGGCGGTCCGATTCTCCCGCGGTGACCAGCCGTGGTGGGAGAGTAAGTTGATTTAGTTGATTTGATTTTTGTTTTATTTTCTGTTCAGTTTGTTGTTGCGTTTTATTATTTGTTGTAATTAGTTGCGGGTTTTCGGTTCCTAATGGTGTGACGCTAGTTTTTACGGGTATTGTTTTCTGATAAAGAGTTAGATCTCGTCCGTAGGTATTGAAAGGCATCTTTCTTGTACATTTTTGAGCTCATTGGATTTTGATGGCCAGGGCTGGGAGTCTCAGATCTTTTCCTTTTTTCCATTTCCATTTTGTTAGTATACGTACTTTTGTTTTCTTTTCTCAATAGTAGCTTTTGTTTTGGAAGGTCATGAGTGATATAGGTGTTAGGTTTCATTTTCTTTTTGTTTCTGAGAATCTGGATTTTCTTCTGCAAGGTTGTGGTAGCCAGTAGAATTGGTCTCGTTTTGCTGTTTTCTTTTTTCCCCAGTCTTTGGAGTCTATTTATTTCACTTGTATCTATTTCTATCTCAATGTCTTTTAGTGTTGATGTTACACGGGTAACTAGATCTTCGTACTTTTCTTCGTTAGCCTCTGACAACCCATGTATTATAATGTTGTTTCTTCTACTGTTTTCCTCGAGGTTAAGTATTTTTTTATTCAATATTTCCACTTCATTTTTTAGTTTCTGGTTCTCCTCCTTAATCGGTTTTATTTTCTCTTCCACTTGTTTCAATATAGCGGCGGTAATATTTTCTGTTATCGTATTTGTTTGTAGGTTAAGTTGTTCCGTCACTTTAGTCAGTAGCAGTGACATCTCGGGTGACAGTTCGTTACTCATTCTTCCTTTTAACAAAACGTAACTTTTTTGAGCGTGCAACACTAATTTCTTTCGGTTGGTAGTATTGTATTAAAATCACAAAAGTTTACTGTTGTCTATGACATAAATGAGTTTCAATATGTTGATTGTTGACAGATAACCTCCAAAGTTAAAAAACTAAGTTTTGCGATTGTTTTATCACTTTTAAATTGAATTTCCAATGTCACCAATATGTTAAACGATCACACATGTGTTGAAATGATCACTGAACGGCACTATTGCACGCGAAGTTCGTTATTTTCCACTGTTTTTTAATGTAAATGCGAGAGCTACGAACGAAGCGAGCGACGTATTATCGCACCGGAACCGAATTCCATTTTTTTTTTTTTTTTTTTATTTATAATACATTTAAAATTTGACCATTTTTTGCTTCTGCTTCCGTTTGGGGAAGCCGCTTTATCATGGAGCAAAAGAAATGGCGAAAGAAACTCCTAGGCTCGTCTTTTAAATATACTATGTACCTAAGTCATAGAATAAACCTACATGGAACTGGATGCGGCACTATTATTTCAAGAGTTCTATACTATTATCTGTTATGTTGTGGCTAGTGTTGCATTAGCCCGATAAATTACGTCATAATGTAGCATGGACGTCAGCTCTATGCGTCTGTTACTGTCCGGAGATAAAATGGTACAATATTCTTCACATGCATCTCACTCAAAGGAAGTAGATGTGCTTGTATATAAACTACAAAAGGACGTTATGTCTTCATGGTTTGTTAAGGAAGGTAATACCAGCAGTGGACTTGTAGACCAAGTTATTAATGGATGGATATAGTATCTTAAGTTCAAGGTTCCCGCGGGATTTGTAAATAATCGATATCCACGCACGCGAATCCACGGGCATCATTAATTTAATATCTAACATCTTAATATATGCAATGTGTCACGTTGTTTGTCCGCAATGGACTCCTAAACTACTTAACAGAACAAAATATTTGCACACCGTGTGAAGTTTGATCCAACTTGAAAGATAGGATAGCTTACATCTCAATTTATAGTTGCAAAATTTTATTGCAAATTATTTCCGCGTGCGAAGCCGCGGGCAAAAACTAGTACAAAATAAGAAACTAATTTATAAACACAGAGTACTTAATAACTACTTTCATTTATAAAATGTTTTAATCTCTATACGCATCTGTCTTACGTACTCGTATTGATTTGCCGAAGTGAAACGATAGCGGTAGCGTAAAATATTATAAAATAGGGAAGCATGATTGTTTTATCAAAAATTTCTCATTTGTAACTGTCACTGGCTCCATTACCGGTGACTGATTACTCTTTCGGCTTAAAACTTATTCTACAAATAAAATAAATTACACGCCATCGCTTCGGCCATATAATATGTCATTCAAAATATGGAGTTTGATTCTTCTACTCGGTTTATTCATTAACTCAAGGGTGGGCAAAGTTTATACGTAGGAAAAATTTATAATATAAAAAAATGATATTTGGTACTTCAATGAATTACAAATGAATTTTATACGAATTTTAGAATGTTATCAAATTTTTAACATCCTCAGTTAAAGAATGTTAAAAAAATATTGTGAGTATCACAGAGTAAGCATGAAATTCCTTGCGGCAGGAGTAAATCATCTACATTATGTATCTACTGTATATGACTGAAGTGTAAAGTAACGGAAGGTAGGAAATGCTTTTTTAAAAAACTAAACTAAACTTTAATGCCATTGCCTATTGAAGCTATGGTTAACAGAATATTAACAGCAAAAAAAAATTTTTCTGTAATTTGCATAATTTAATAAAAAAAATTGTCTCTAATGGCCAGACCATTACAGGATTTTTTCTGCCAGTCCACTCACAATATTTTGTAGTATTTTGTAGTAATTTACATATAAAACACTTTTAATCCATTAAGCAAATGGGTTAAGGTCGCGCCTAGTTCGGATCTTAGACCATAATGCATTATCTATACTAATAATAAAGAGGAAAGATTTGATTGTTTGCATTGAATAGGCTCCGAAACTACTGAACCGATTTGAAAAATTCTTACACTGTTGGAAAGCTACACTATCCCCGAGTAACATAGGCTATATTACATTTTCAAAAAATTAGGGATTCTTAATAAAACTCCAATAATGTAACCCAAGGTGTAAAAAATAAAGAAAACCGAAGCAAAGCGAGGGCGGTTACTCGTATTTATACAAAAATATTAGTCCGTCCACGTAATCGTCGTAAAATGGGGTACAAAGTTTTTGCCTCTCGTATTAATACTTATATGTACCTATAAATGGCAGTGTATATACATATATCCGACCCTCACTGGAAGAAAAGCATAGGTCGTCTTACTTTGAATTTTAGTTATTAATATGATTGGAAAGATGGACAAAAGCTGCATATGCTCAATTTTTTCAAATTTTTATCATTAATCTTGACGGTTTTGTGCAAGAAATCGTAATGTACAGCCTTTGACTACTTACTGATATTTTAACAGTTTTTTGCTCCTGTAAAATTGCAATTTTCATCTTATAAGTACCTACCTTTTTTCACTAAGGGTACGATATAACAAACCATCATTTAACAAATCAATTATAAAAATCACATAAAGTTAATTGGTTATTCGAGTAAGTGGCGCTGCAATGTACAGACCTAGTTTTTACATAACCGAGCTCAAAAATGAAATCTTTCAAAAGAACTCGCTTGCAAAATCCCTTGTAAATGAAAAATGTAGAATTCCTTTTTTACGGCGCTCTCTGAAATTGAATTCTGGATTTCTCTTCTGGTTTCTTTTCCTTCATTGTAATTTAGAATGAAAGTAAGGACTTACATTTGTATTGATATACCGCACACCTTTATCAGTTATGCTTGTTTACATCTTTTATGTATTTTAATGCTTTTAATATTCGTATTATTGTTTTCTAGTCAGCCGCCAAAGACTCGTCATGCCACCTGCTAAGAGCTTGAGCGCCAGTTATTTCTTTATGTCTTTATTCTTAGCTAGCAAAGCATCGGTGATGCCTTTGGTATTACCATCCTGGTCCACGAGCAAGATTGACTACTTCAGTGGGTCGTCCGATTGTTTGTATTCTTTTAACATAAAACGTAATTTTAAAAAAACCGGGCAAATGTGTGTCAGGCCACGCGCAATGTAGGGTTCCGAAGTAGCAAGTTTATCGACTATTTACTCATTAACTACTTATGCTAACAAAGCTGTGATAGTTTTCCTTGTAAATTCATCATATAATCTATTTTTGAGAATGTTTTCACTTGTCCAACTTCTACCGTTTAGGCAGCAAGGGAGGAGGATAATTTTATTGACTCTATCCAAAATTAACATTTTACTGGTGAAGTAACGTTTAGTATTTGTGTTAGGTACTAAAATCGTTTCTGAATTGACAGGATGCCAATTTAAAAATATCCATCCAAACATTATCCTTTTATTTCTTTAATCTGAGATTCTAGCGAAACGAGGTTACTTATAAGAAAAAGTCAATATAAAACATGATTCTTCGACTCATGATTCATGATGATTGTTTCTTTTCTTCTCTTTTTCTTGCCAGCAACGCATCAGTCATGCCTTTAGTATTGCTGATGCCCATCAGCGACGATAGCTACAACCATCAGGTGGATCATAAGATTGTTTGCCAGCTATTTCCATTAAAAAATTATGTATATAGGAGAAGGAGGTATTCTATGGTGTTGGTTATGAAATGATATTCCTTTTACTTTGCATCATGATATATTTCCAGTTCTCTTAACGTCCACATCAATATTCCTCCAAAGTACTTCAACACTACGCCATCAATATTAATCTGTCCTACATTATTGACAATTCCCTAATCTAAATATGATATGACATTTCTTATATGCCAGCCTCTGTATCAGACAAGCGCTGTAGAATAAAGAGGTCCGTCGCTGGACCTTCACTGGAGATTCATGGCCTCACCGATATACTCGTGTACATCGAAACATAATATATGTCGTCTGGGAGACCAGAGTATGCTGGTAATTTAAACAGGTTGGCGCATGAATGAAACCGGGGAAGTGCAAGTTCAAGATTTGTTGGAAGACTTCCAACAAGTTCAGTGTTACAAAGCCTTTGTTAACGTGACGTCATAGCCAACTAACCGAGGGTAATATGACATTGATTTTTCGGGTAAATGTTAACATTATAGCAAAGTGCTTGCGTGTTTGTAGTGCGTGCCTTTACAAAATTACCTAAGCGCTTCCGTGCTTTGAAAAGGATGTTATGTCATTACCACTTGTTAGCGATAGATAGCAATCGCTTATCTATGCTATTGCTATTGCAATAAATACTATTCCCAATCTTTCTAGCACACTAATTGGAGTAACATGGTGGAGTGTTATTCAGGCCATCTCTGTTATGAAGAAAGTACGGACCTTGGGACTTTAAAAGAGAAAGTGACCTTTTACTCTCTGGCTGTTAGGCAGTGATTGAGTTTGAAAACGTAAATGATATATAAACATATACAGAGCCCGAGCACCTGTTAATACCAAATATCAGTATATTCATGTGGGTATGTTTTGAGCGTAACCATTAGATATGTATTATTTTACTATATATTCGTATTTTTCTGTTAGACATGTATAGGCCTGCAGTTATATACGTATACGATCTTCTACTCGTATATGTATGTATCTTTTGTAAGCCTTTACTAGGTCACTGATCATAGATTACGTCGAATACTGTACGGTTTATGCCCATACGATGGATATTCTTAGAGCATAAAAACTACTTTACAAATGTTTTAACTTGAGAGGTAATTCTTTCTTTCTTTCTCTTCTCTCGTCCTTTTTTTAGCTTAAATATGAATACTGGGAAAACGATAACTGTATAACAATATTTTTGCATATTTTATCATATTCTATGACTGAATTTGATTCAGTTCAACCAATAAAAAACAAGGCAAGCGCGTGCCACGCGCAATGTAGGGTTCCGAAGTAGTAAGTTTATCGACTATTACTCATGACTACTTATGCTAACATAGCCGTGATACTTTTCCTTGTAAAATCAAATAACCTATAATTAGTGCAATAGGCATATATTATTCCTTAGATAGCAATCTAAATACGATTCTTCCAAGTGTGAATGAGCTTTCCTCACACCCACACTCCAAACACCTGAAATTAATAAAGTAACCCTTCTGCACCATAATCTATGACGTTGCAAAGCCCCAGTCAACAAAATCAATAGGTCGACGAACGCTCGGTACTGACAAGGGGTGCCAAGGCCGATCAGCCCCCATAGCTCAAGGGCTACGACGCCTGCTAGACTGGAGCCTTGGCATACAATAATCTTGGCACTGTGTCCAAAATAAGGAAAAAATAACTTTACTACTTGAATCAAGGCCAAGTTTGAAGTGTTTATGGAACTATCCAATGTCAAGTTATCTGTATTGGCGTAGTATAGGTGAATGATGGAGGCTTTACATGCATTGTTGTAAGTTCCGTGTACCATAAATAGACACGTATTATAGACCTATAGACCTGGATTGCTATTTCCTTTGTGATGGATGCTATAGATTTACAATTTAATGTAAGTAGGATCAAGAATATCCTTCTATTTATGTTTTAAAGTTGTGGGAGAGTGCATGCGTTAGACTAAAAGCAACGCAATTTTCTTTCACCCATAAGTTTAAAGTATATTGTACAATACAATAGCAGACGAAATACTTTTGTTATAATTGTGACTATTATTATGGTGGACTTACATCACTTCCATAAGTATTTTCTTGAAATTAAACTCATGACCATTTGACTAATAGACACGCTTGTTTAAAGAATATAATCTAGGTAAAATTTTATCTGTTTATATAAAAGCAAAAGTGATTGACTGATATATCAACGTACAGGCCAAACCTTTGCTAGAAACTTAAAATTTCGCACACGTATTCCTCTTACGACGTAGGCATCCACTAAGGAAGGATTTATCAAAATTTAACCTCCAAGGGGGTGAAATAGGAGATAAATATCATAAGCATAATTTCCGCGTGCGAAGCTGGGGGCAACAGCTTGTTTAGGATAAATACACAATACATAAAATAGCAGAATACAACAAAACAATGTCCAACAATTTTTTATTTTATTCTCAGCAAAAAACTGTATACTTAAGTAGATCTAGAAGAGCAATGCAAAGATGTAAAAAAGTTGTATATTTAGTGAAAACATTTTATCATTATTGTTAGTTATTAATAGTAACTTTCACCCGCAAAATTCAATTTGCTTATACCCTTGACAGTTCAATATCGATGAGTTGGACCGGCTCCAAATCGTCAAGTTCAAGCCGGCTTCATTATGCTTCGAGGCTTCGAACGCTGCTAATTGGTCTTTATCTTCTGACGTAGCTACTTTGGATGTAAAGCGAACGTATGTCAAAAGTCGAAGTGAATACCAAAAACAAGGTTTTACACTCCCGACGCAAAAAGAGGGGTGTTATGGACCTAGCTGAATGTGACCTTTTTCTGTTCCACCTGCATGGCACTGCATTCATTATAATTTTAAGCATAGTATTAGATTTAAGCAGGTTGTTGTATCTGTTGCGGTGCCCTGTGTGCGAAATAAATGTTTTTATTTATTTATTTATTTTATTAAACAATTTTTGTACACAAATACAGTATGTGAGACTTAATAACAGAAAATTTGTACAAAGGTACTGCTTATTTCTATCAGAAATCTCTTCCAGCAGACCTAGGAATGGAGAGGTGATGTAGAACTTGATTAGCGTGCACATTGTTGATTGTCTTTCTTTCTTTCTTTCTTTAGGTTTGAGGTGTCTGTGTCTGTCTGTGACATCATAGCTCCTAAACGAATAGACCGATTATGTTTTTATTTGTTGAAAGATAACGTGATAGAGATGACTCTTACCTATGTTTAGTGTAAATAGTTGTATTTACAAACACATTTCTTTTTTATTTTAAAACTAGCTGTGCTTCGTGATGTTATAAAGCCCACAGCCTTCCTCAATAAATGGAATATCAAACGCAAAAAGAATTGTACAATTCGAACCAGTAGTTCCTGAAATTAGCGCGTTCAACCAAACTAACTTTTCAGCTTTATAATATTAGTAGGTATATTTGTAGTTATTTCCATAGTTGGAGGAATTCTTCGAGGAAACAAGCCACTTTGTATCCTCGAAGAATTCTGAGAAATTGGTATGAAAACTTTAAGAAGGTATAGTAATTATATTAGTAAAACTTTCCAACAATTTCTCCTCTTCACCTACGGAAGGTGGAAGATGCTATTTAATGCGGGTCTTAGTTCCTTAAAGTTATAGTGAATTTGCTTGAAAGCCGCTGATGTTATAACATAGCTCAAAGTATGTGGTGACTCGTAGTCACCAAATTCCGTAAGCTACGAAGTCGCTTAAGTTTAGTTTTACTAACTGCCGTCATACAGTGCAATCTAGTACGGAGGAGGGAAGCACTGCCGACCACACGCACAAAAAAACCATGTCCATCCATTGAAGTATTATTACTAGCGTATAGAACCGACACCGCGAACACCATGTATGTCCCAATGCATTGGCGCCACGTGGCTTCAATCTGCAATGGATTCGTTCCATTTTGAAAGGAGAACGGGGGCTCAATTTTGAAAATCGAACCTCCCGGGCGGGACACACATTTTGTCCGAGATGTCTGTTCTATGACATTATACTTCAATGTGTCCATCCAGTTTTCATATTAAATATTGTATATATACCACCTAAGTTGGGCAAAATGTATGTAACATCTTGTTTATTTGGAAATAAATGTTATTATTATAATGTTACTACTAGCACTCTGCTCGCAACCATGCCCTTGTTTTCCGGAATTATAAGTACCTTAACTTATTACATCATGGTCTACTTGTGTTTAAAATTTCATTAAAATACGTTCAGTAGTTTTTTCTTTAGAGAGCAACAAACATCCATACCAACTTTCACATCTAAGTAGGTATACTAATATTATAAAGCTGAAGAGTTTGTTTGGTTGAACGCGCTAATCTCAGGAGCTACTGGTTCGAATTGAAAAATTATTTTTGTGTTTGATAGTCCATTTATCGAGGAAGACTATATAGGCTATATAACATCGGATAATGAAGTAGTTTGTTTTCCACAAATTAACGCGGGTGAAACTAGTTTATAATATTAGGAGGATTTCATGAAAATAGTCGTTAAACCATGTCAGAAGTTATTGGCATAAAACTTCAGAGATTGATCACACGACACTTGAGTTGTTGATTGGTCTAGCACTCTTCAATTTAGAGACTCATGCCCTTAAAATATTTTCTTATTACTTTCAAACATCTCAAACATATCTGAAGGTTGCTGCACTTGGTCAGTGTAGCCTGAACTCTTTTAGATAAGAAAAAATAAAAATATTTAAGTATTTTTATATACGTTACCTTACATAACATACAGTGTGTTTTAACTGGGTCATTATACATAATTAAATATGCCCATTTGATATACACGAAAACCCTTTTAAAATACTATGTTCTTTTGATGACACCTTTGAATAGTATTATAATTTTTCGGTAGAGGTACCTACCTATAAAATTGAATAAAATTAACAAAAAAGTTCTATGTTGATCATTATCGCTAATATGATACTAACCAATACGGAAGCAGAAGACCTGCTTATCACTTGTTTCCGTCACCGCAACTGAAAGACATAAAAAACATTTCACGATTCATGAAAAAAGTAGCAAGCTGTGAAGTAAAAAACAAAACATACCACCAATAAAAACTAAACATCATTCATATTACTCAGCAAAACACAGCCAAATAAAAGAAAACACACTGTATATTTATTTTGATTATGACAACTTTTGTATTTAAAACACATGATTCGTATCCACAGACTTGAAAAAAGAACCAGACGTCACCTTGTCTTATCAAGAGTGACGCCGCCGGCTTACCATGTGTGCGTAATTTTCAGTGCGGTTCGACCAATCCGACGTATAATGGCGGCCGAGTAATAACAGCATGGTGTCAATGTGTGCGTATGATACTTGTACGAATAGAGGAGTTGGTATTACTATGGGTGTTTCACTGAATTTGTTGCTGACAATCCGCCTGGTTCTTTTTTTAAGTCTGTGTTCGTATCATGAATGTTCTCGTGAGCATTCACAGAGCTCACAGATTTCATAAATAATAAAGAAATGCAAAACTTTTCATTTTCGCACGCTGAGTTCCAACGTTACATTTATTTTCCTTTTTTTAGTGCACAAATGTCATTTTTAACGATGCGGATGTGGTACAAGGTTTGTTTAAATACACGTGGTTTGTATGCAAAATGTTTGTGTGTGATGTGCATTTAAAAACATAATAAGTATTGTACACTTTGTACAGTCAGCAAAAGAGTTGGTTATGCAGGGCAACATACAAAATACGTTTAGTAATATTTAATACTAAAGAATGTTCGTGTTATTATCAATGTTAAATCATACCTTACGTATTGAGGTTTGTTATTTCTTGTCAACGTGTGTCTTAAAGTACTATACTATACTAGCATACAACATGATCGCAGCAGTCTAATTCACGTATTTTAACAAGTTCGATTGCAGTGCAGTTGCAGTGACGTTCCGATCAAAATGACACTTTCCGTATTCTCTTAGCTTTCGTGAGCGCTGTCAAACACGCTCACGTCACGCGAGCGCTTGTAAAAACGCTCACGTCACAAAAAGGTATTCTGTTGATGCGTGTCAAGATTTTTTTTACTAATTTCATTATGACTTACGAGGCAAAGTGAAGACCTTCATTCAGCCATATTGAAATAACATATGACGTTTTTTGTGAACTGAAGCACACATTTTTACTTATTGGGATAATAAGTAAATATTCTTCAACGTTTTTTAATGGAAACATAATAAATTGTATTTGATTAATGAATAATTTTATTTGTTTTCTCATATGACAACACAAACACAGAGTACTAAATAGTCGAAGAAAAGTTTGGCAGGCGCGCAGGATGCGTGGCAGTTGACGCGCAGTTCAAAAATTACGAGAATACGGTTTAGACGCTAAACTTCAACATGATTGCAGCGTCACCGCAACTTCATTGCAGCGTCACTGCAACTTAATCGATGCGTGTTAAAGTTACGTGAATTGAAGTGCTGATTAGACAAAGTACACTAATCCTAAAATAATGAAAATAGATTTCTGCAAAGATGTCCTTATATTTCCTTCTCTGCTAAGTCTATCGATATCAGATTGGTTATTTATAAAACGTTCCGCTTTGATGGAAACAGGCCCTTAACAAGTTAAATGTTCCTCAATTTGAATAAATATTTCACGTACCTCCATGCACGTGCGAAAAGCGTTTCTTAGCGGCTATTTTCAGCAATATAAAGCATTTGAATGAAAATGTCTTTTCAGTACTATAATAGCCATTTCTAGCGGCCATTTTAGGCATTGCAGTTTTTAAGAATGCTTATAGTGAAGAATTTGTAATTTGTTTGCAATTTTTTGAGTATTTAAACAGTGAAATGGATTACTGAATTTTAGATTTTTATGTATCTGTAAGTATATAATGTAAGTTCAAGTTCAAAGATCAATATTTTTGTGCAAAATATATTATACATACATGATATAACATAAGATACAAATCTAAAGGAGAATGCCCATAGTCAGTACTCTTAAAAAAATAATTGTGTCACAATGATTTTTGGACAAAATATTTAATTAAAATATTTCAAGTATTTTACCCCATTTCCTAAAAAATCCTTATTGGGAATAATTTTCTGAAATGAATAAGTAACTTTACTTCCGTTTTACAAAAGAAAACCATTGGGCCATTTATGTTTGGATAAGGGCCAATCAGGAATCTTTTAAGTTCCTTCGGGCCAATAGGTTGCATTGATTCGATTATAATTATGATGCAACAGTTATACATCGTGTAGTATCCATCACAACAAACTAGATGACGTAAGGGGACTGTCAAATGAATTAGAAAATTATTATAATCAGCCAGGAGTAATAGTGTTCTGTGATTATAATACATTACAAACTGCATGGTGTTTGGGGACTGTCAAATGAATTTGAAACTTAAAGATCGACATTACATACGCAATCGACTTTAATACGCCTGCATAGAGTATATATTACTGTGAGTTTACTATAACCTAAATACAAATTAATTTTGTTTAAAATCTCTTATTTTCCTACTATTATCATTGACTAAAGTTAGTATGTGTAATTTATTAAGATAACATAATCAAATAAAGGTATTTTTATCAAGACACAAAAATGTTAAAGTCAGTACATTTCTCTATACTAAATGGGCATTCTCCTTTTAACAAAAAAATAACCGACTTCAAATGAAGTACATACATCCAATAAAAAAAGAATCATCGAAATCGGTTGGCGTGATATTGAGTTATTCGTCCATTTATCGCGCACATACTTAATACAAATTTAAGACTTACTAGCTGTTACCCGCGACTTCGTACGCCGAAAATAAAGATCCCTTCATTATAAAACATGTTTTTCATAAATTGACAGCAAACTTGTCCATACTATGAAGAGAGGAGACCCGTGCCTTGTAATAGTCCACTATGGGTTGAAGCTAAAACACCTATACTTAGTACATATATCGTATTATGTAAATGAGTAAAATATTAAACAAATCTTTAGTGTTGATAATGAAATGATAACTATGATCTGATATTGTAGCGTGATTGGTAGTCAGCAAGATACTAAACTCTTCACCAAAATTACAGCAAAAGTGACATGTTCTTAGAACCCATTAATTACCCATCGGGAGAAGCATTCATAGCTCGGGCGCAGCGGTTTGTGTCGGTTCTAATAGTAATCGATGAAGTTAAACAATAGCGAGTGCGGTCGGTAGTTGAATAGGTGACCGCTAGTGGCAAAAAATTCTTGAGCTCTCCGAGCTTCGGAGGGCACGTAAGGCTGTCGGTCCCGGTTGTTGTCGTAAGGTAACAGTCGTTATGACATATTGAAGGTCCTCGCCCGGCGTAATGACTTCCGACACTTGGGTTGATTTCTAATCCCTCCATCAATCCACACTGGAGCAAAGTGGTGGAGTATGCTCTAAGCGTCCTCAAGAGTGAGTGTTCAGTAGTGAGCCATTAATGACCCACCCATAGGAAAGGTCCCAAAATACCTACCTACCTACCTATAAATAACTTTTTAGAATTTAGAGGTTTAAGTCAGGGCCTGAGAGTTTTTGAATTTTAAATTTACATTGTAATTTTACAGAATACACAACAAAAATATCTTTGTTTTCTTTTTGGGCAGCAGCAAATCAGTGATTCCTTTAGCGTTGCTAATGTACATTGGCGAAAGTGACCACTTACCATGAGGTGACTCATCTGTTCGTTTTACAACTTCTTACTCCAAACATGCTCTAAACTTACAACCTCCAGTTTTAGCCCTTAGGGAATGTATTACCAAACAATCATGTTACAGTTATTTTTGTTTTATGTAAGATTATATACTAACTACCAACTTTCACAGTTTTACCTTAAAAAACCGGGCAAATGCGTGTCAGGTCACGTGCAATATTGGGTTCCAAAGTAGTAAGTTTATTGAATATAACTCATTAACTACGACACTTATGTTAACATAGCCTTGATAGTTTTCCTTAAAAATTCATCGTATAACCTATTTTTGAGAATTTTTTCACTTGTCCAACTCCAGCCGTTTAGTCGTTAGGGGGGACACTTGACTTGACTTGGGTACCCAAAATTAGCACTTTCAAGCCAAATATTTCGCAAACGGAACTCTACATCCAAAAATGGTCTCAAAAGACCCATAATATTTTTGAAAAAACTTTTCAACGATACCTCACACTATAGGGATGAATAAAAAAATTATGCTCACGTTACCTGTAGTGGAGGTACCCCAAAAAAAAAGTTTTTTCAGTAGTTTATTCTACGATTTTGGAGTTTTAATAAATATGTATATCCATGCCAAATTATAGCTTTCTAGCACTAAGGGTCTCGGCGCTTTGCTTTGGACAGACGGACAGACTGACGGACGGACATGACGAAGCTATTAGGGTTCCGATTTTACTTCAGAACCCTAAAAATGACGGAGTTTCGTATAAACATTCCCTGAATTAACCCTTTAAAGATTGATTTTTCAAATTATGTTAAAGTTAATTTTTGTTTATAACAGTCGAACTGAGAACCTGCTACTTTTTTGAAGTTGGTTAAAAAACCGGCTAATAGCGTGTCAGGTCACTGGTAATATAGGATTTTGAAGTTTTAAGTTTATAGAACTCAATAACTACGCATGCTAATAATAATATAGCCATGATAGTTTTCCTTTTGATGCTATTGCCATGAATTTTTTTACGTGTCTAACACTTACGAATATTTCGCAAACAGACCCCTCAATCGAAAAATGGACTTATAAGACCCATGTTATTTTTGAGAGACCTTTTCCACGATACCCCGCACTATGGAGTGCGTGACGGAAAAAAATATCCCTATATTACCTCTAGAAGAGGTATCCTAAAAACATATTTTTAAAAATGTTATTCTACCAGAAGTTTAAATAAACATTTATATCCTTGCTAAATTACAGCTTTCTAGCACTAAGGGCCTCTGCGCTATGCTACGAACGGACGGATGGATGGACGGACGGACGGGCATGATGAAACTATGAGAATTCTGTTTTGACTTCGGAACCCTAAAAAGAGTCATAAAAATCGCTTCATAAAATATAACGAATCTATCAACTACATATAACAAAATTTGACCTTATCCCTCAGGAACAGGTCTATTTTCCAGGATAAATAGTATCCTATGTCCTTTCCCGAGCTCAATTCTATATCTGTACCAAATTTCATCAAAATCGGTTTAGTGGCTTGAAAGAGTTATCCCTCAGGAAAAGGTCTATTTTCCGGGATAAAAAGTATCATAGGCCCATTCCCGAGCTCAATTCTATATCTGTACTAAATTTCATCAAAATCGGTTTAGTGGCTTGAAAGAGTTATCCCTCAGGAACATGTCTATTTTCCGGGATAAAAAGTATCCTATGTCCATTCCCGAGCTCAATTCTATATCTGTACCAAATTTCATCAAAATCGGTTTAGTGGCTTGAAAGAGTTATCCCTCAGGAAAAGGTCTATTTTCCGGGATAAAAAGTATCCTATGTCCATTCCCGAGCTCAATTATTCTATATCTGTACCAAATTTCATCAAAATCGGTTTAGTGGCTTGAAAGAGTTATCCCTCAGGAACAGGTCTATTTTCCGGGATAAAAAGTATCCTATGTCCATTCCCGAGCTCAATTCTATATCTGTACCAAATTTAATCAAAATCGGTTTAGTGGCTTGAAAGAGTTATCCCTCAGGAACTGGTTTATTTTCCGGGATAAAAAGTATCCTATGTTCTTTCCCGAGCTCAATTATATATCTGTACCAATTTTCATCAAAATCGGTTCAGTGGTTTTGGCGTGGAATAGTTATCCCTCAGGAACACGTCTATTTTCCGGGATAAAAAGTATCCTATGTTCATTCCTGAGCTCAATTCCATGTCTGTACCAAATTTCATCAAAATCGGTTCAGTGTTTTAGGCGTTATTGAGTAGCAGACAGAGTTACTTTCGCATTTATAATATTAGTATAGATTATGCTTTTGACATGGATGTCATTGTCAGATCTCGCTCAAATTTATGTGGGACCACACGAAAAGCACCAGCTTTCGATTTAAAAAGAATCATCAAAATCGGTTCGCCCGGTCGAAAGTTCTGAAATAACAAACATAGAAAAATACAGTCGAATTCAGAACTTCCTCCTTTTTTTGAAGTCGTTTAATAATTATACCTACAAGGTATTGCAGAAATGATAGCATGTTATTATTGTGTTGTTTTATACTGCAAATTAATATTTCAACTTAATATTCTATTATATTAACATACTTATTCATTCGATCGTTAGCATAAACTTTTAAGCTAATTTTAAACATTTATGTTTTTATCAAAAACTTCGCCTTTAGGACCATATTCTTTATGGTAACCACATTGTCTATGGTATAATAAAGTATAAATAAGTAAATTATTTTGTTAATTTAGCGTATGACCTTCTGATAAACGGCATAATCGTGTGCCAATAACTTAATATTCGCTCTCGAATCATCCTTAGTTGGCGACGGTACATCAGAAGTAGGATGACCAGGTTTACATAAATCCCAGGATGGTATCATAATTCTTTGGCTTACTCTATCAAAATTTAAGACCAGTATTTATATGTGTTACACTTCCTACTACTGTGTAATATATTTGTATTTTATTAGTAGAATAATGCTTATGATAATTTTATTACAACCATGTTCCTATTTCCTAGGATATAACTATTGATTTTTTTTTTGCTATTTATTTTTTGTAGTGGTAGCCTATTGCTTTGAATATATTATTATAATATTGTAGTATTAAGTGCTCCCATCAGTAAAAAAAATCCTTCGTAGAGCACGCTGCATCATGAAAATAGAGATTAAACGAGTATAATAATATTGCTGTCTCCTAATTAACACGTTCGCTGCGTAACGATTTTTTGTGTACTTTTTGCTGGTGCGTCATGAGGTTATATTGACTCACAGAGGACCTTTTTTCAGTGCGTCGTGTGGTCAAATAAGCCCTCATTCAGTTCTGTCTTGATATAGGTTTTTCTCAATGGGGATATTTATTATTGAATATATTTTATTTTGAGGTCAAAGACTAATAACCAAGCAATATATACCTAGCTGCGTTTTTAGCTCGCACGTTTCGTTTAGCATCTAAAATAGAAACAATTTGAGAGGTCCATTTGACCACACATCGCACTGAAGATATCAAAACACTAGTGATGGGAAACACCTTTGTTGTATTATAGCACTCGACAATTTTTTCCAGAATTTTATTGACAGTTTAATTTTTAACCTTGTAAGTCACAGACGTGAAAAATAACAAAAGAAAAATAGATTTTGTGTCTATCCTACTGTATGTTTAGGCACACAATGAAGTAACTCTTTCAATTTCATCTGGTCCCGGTATAAGACTTGACGACAATACCACACTACTTTACTAATATAATATATTTAAATTAAAAGTTGCAAAACATATATTTCGTACGCGTGAAAAATGGCTCAAAGCGACGTAACGTCTTCCTTATCGATCGCGTGGCGCAACACTAAGCGCGCGAAATGTCGCTAGCGCAACGTTCAGTGCGGATGTGAGGTGCGCAGAGCGCTAGGTCATATTGACCTCACACCGCACTAGGGTAAAACAATTTTCTTTAAGTGCGGGTGAGGTCACATTGGCTCACGAGTGTTTGAAAATTTTGGATTGTTCACGTTAAAGCGGCAATTGCAATGGTATATAAATTTCTTTCCTACGATAAAAATACACAAAGTTAAGCCTTCCGCACCAGGGGAAAGAACGCTATTTTGCTCGCCGCACCAGATGAAAGTTCGCTGTGAGCCAATATGACCTCACAACGCAGCGAACGTGTTAAACAAGATTTACTCCACTACTGGTAGAATATAATAATATGACATCGCAAATCAATATTATACTTTATTTGTTTTGCCTGGTAGTCGTATGTAGGTTTGTATATTCTGTAACAAATTAAGCAAATTTTGGTGAATTGAAGCAAAACAAAACAAATATGTCAAAATACATAAATACATTGGGCGTTTAAATCCACGTTATGCACAGACATGGTCAATGTAGTTGAAATCGTCCCTGACCTTTGGATTTGGCAAACGACGCCCGCAATGTACTTCGATAGTCCGTAAATCATGAGGTTTAGATATTCCGGAAGCGCTTATGAAGCGTTCATAGCCCGGCGGTTTGCGTCGATCCTTAACGATCTACAAAGTTATGCAAGAGACAGTAGTTGGATGGGTGACCGCTAGTGGCAAAAAGTTTCCGTGCTTCGGAGGGAACGTTAAGTCGTCGGTCTCGGTTGTTTTTTTAAGTTACTTGGGTTGGCCACTAACCCCTCCACCAGTCTGCACTGGAGCATCGTGGTGGAGTATGCTCTAGGCCTCCTCAAGAGGAGATACCCGTGCCCAGTAGTGGGCCATTAATGGGTTGTAGCCACAGATATTCCGGAATAAACGTGGACGCAAAATGTATGTACTATCGGGGATTGCATCCTACCGTTCACCACCCAAATATGTACCAAAGTGTAGAAAACAGTAAATTAGCTTTTAATAACGGTCTGGTCAATAATTTACATTTAAATAGTTCATTATAACCATTATTACTATTATTGTTTCTCCGTGGGGTCTGTCAGTCGCCAAATAACTCGTCGTTTTCCGGCTGGGGGCTTGAGAGCCAGTTCTTTCTTTCTTTTTTTCTTCTCTCTTTCTTGACTTGACTAATTGACTGATAGGGTTGCGTATTTTCTTTTTAGGTGCGACGATGCCGTTGACTTTTTTCGCTTTATACTATAGTTTATTTGGCCACACTGTCTAGTATCTACTTAATATTTCTCATTTTTACTTTTTCTGGTTTTTTCATCAGACGATGCATTCTACCTACATATTGTAAAAACTAAAATAAAATTCATCTCTATCGAATCTTCGGAAGTGTTTCAAAATTAACTTATTGTTAGTAAAATTACACACGATCATAAAAGCTTTTAAAAATGCACGTTGGCGCAATTTACTTTTCCGCTCACACACCTAAGCGCGCACACACAGCTCTCACTACCTAAGAATAAAAAACAAATTACCTCTTACTAACAAATAGGTAACATTTTTAAACCCTAACCAGCTGACCCGACGAACTTCGTATGGCGTTTTTTTTTCTAACACTATTTTTTTCTAAAATAAAAGTAGCCGAAGTTACTCCTTGTTACATTAGCTCCATTAGCCAGTGAAAGTCTCGTCAAAATCGGTCCAGCCATTTCAGAGATTAGCCTAAACAAAGAGACAGACAAAAATTGTAAAAAAATGTTGATATGTACCGTGTATACATCCAAATGCACTTAGTAAAACGCGGTTATTTTAATATAACAAACAGACACTCCCAATTTTATTTATTAGTAAGTACAACAGATCCTACAAACCGACTTTAGTCCCTCCTTCATTCCTATTCAAAGTTCATCATATGTCCATGGGTGGCAACTGGCAGTTGATGGTGGAACTGCAACCACGTTTGCTGTCTTCATTAGATAAAAATATACTCCTTTTTTACGAGTACTACCTAGATTTGCTTTGAGGAAGCGAAGAGGTCTTTTAAAAAATACTAATCTAAAATTTTAACAAAAAAAGAACCGACTTCAAATAAAGTACATGATGCCACTGTCAGATCTCGCTCAGATTTATGTGGGACCACACGACAAGCACCAGCTTTCGATAAAAAAAAGAATCATCAAAATCGGTTCACCCAGTCCAGAGTACGGAGGTAACAAACATAAAAAAAGCAATTGTGTGGTTTTATGAAACCACGGTAGGTATAAGTGAAACTTTTTTTCGTATTGTAGACATTTAACTAAAAAATTTTCGATAAATATTCGATTTAGGGTATTAAGGGCGCTCCTTTAACTTTACCCCCACTCCGCGGCCGACCGTCACGCGACATGCGACACACAGACCAAAAAGTTTGAGACGATGTAATAAAAGTTTCACTTTAAAAATACAGTTGAATTGAGAACCTCCTTTTTTAAAGTCGGTTAAAAACACTAATTTGGAGACTATTGTAATCGGCGGTTAACAATCCACTGGCTTATTTTATGTACAAAGGATTTAGTTGCAGAAATGCAACGTAAGATGTCTCGTATCATCTTACGTTGCATTTCTGCAACTAAATCTGCTGTTACACTGACTTTTTATTTTTATTTGTAGCTTAAAAATAAGGCAGACACAAAACGATAATAATTTAAAGATGAATAAACATTAAAATTTAACGCTAAAACTAATTTTTATTCACCACTAATTATATTTTAAAATTAATTAAAATTAATATTTCTATAAAAAGTAGTGTTTCTTGTTTACCAAAGTCTCGTCAATAAAATGGAGTATACAATACAATACGTAATCTAATACCTGTAAATCAAGTGGGTGTGAATAAATAACTTGAACATGAACTCACGTGCGTATGTAATCAATGATATTATACATTAAAAAGAGGCAGATATGTCATAAGCGCGCGCGTTGTGTGACTCAAAAAGTTCCCAATTGGGAACTCTTATTCAGGGGAAGAAAGAGATAGCGATGTAGTTTTGACGAGAGAGCGATAAAGACGTGCGATAAAGCAATAAAGCGTGCCTTGCGGACATCGGAACAGATTTTTCGGTTGATTTGTAAGGGCATAACGTAGGTATCTATATTTATTTAAACATCATTGTATGTAATATTATCGCCGGCTCTTTACTGCCCATTAATATTTACAGCCAATACTCGGTACGTGCAAGTTTGAGCTTAGCAAAAATCCAGATCCGATATTCCCGAACCACATATCCGAAGTCACGTAGAACTTGGCACACACTCAAGATTAAATAATCACAAAGCAGAAATAGTAACCGAAAGTTGTCTGTACATGGAAGATATTTAAGAAAATCTATTAGTAAGAGAATTTGTTAACGCAATGTGGATGGCTCTTAATATTTAAAACCTTACGTGGCAAAGATCAACAGATTCAATAAAAATCATTCAAATTTATCCAGAAAACATCGGGCCATTAATCAATAACATCAAAATTTAATTTATAAAAACTTGTGGTTCTTATCAAATACAACATAATTTAACTTTACTATCCTACTATATTATTTACACTTACAAAAATATGTGGGGCAAAATTGTAAATCATTAATTCTAACTGTTAAGAAACAGCACCAACCAACCTCACTGCAACTATCAGCCGATAGATTAAACAAGTTCGGGTTAATAGTGGATTAGACACTTCCAAATTTACAGACCAGAGACATGCTTTACTTCAAAAGCCTCGTATGCCGGCATTATTGTGGACTATTGAGGTTATAAGGAAAGCAGCTGGTTAGTTCACCTTTTCCTCCACATTTGCTTCATTTTATAAAAGACCAGATTAGTGGTCTCAGTCAATTAACTCAAAATGTATGCTCATTGCATAAAGACACCTACACATTATGAGACTGACAATTTAACAATTATTATTATCGTTTCTTAATTGTATGTGATTATCATCACGAAATTATTAATGAATGAATTATTATCAACCCAACTTTCTTCTTTGAACATCTACATAGTACAAAATATGAGGACGAGATTACGGAACATAATTAAATAGATCGGACTAACTTACCAAGTGACGTCCGATCCTCAATTATGTGAAGTAATCTCGTCCTCATCCTAGACCCAACCCTTCCCAGGTAATATTCTTAAAAGAATATACCTACATACTGCTGATATCCTTTGAAGAATAATTTGTATTTCGCAAGTAACGTTCATAATGATCTGTATTGCCTACTCTAACCCCTTCTCTGAAAGTTGTGTTGTAGAGCTTTGAAACAATGACATTGCCAGTGGTGGACAGATGGAGCTAGGGACGTACCACAGAGAATGAAGAACGCGCTTATCTTTAAACATTGTGACGGCAATGTTTAAAGATAAGCGCGCTCTTCATTCTCTTGCGAAATACAAATTATTCTTCAAAGGATACCAGCAGTATGTAGGTATATTCTTTTAAGAATATTACCTGGGAAGGGTTGGGTCTAGGATGAGGACGAGATTACTTCACATAATTGAGGATCGGACGTCACTTGGTAAGTTAGTCCGATCTATTTAATTATGTTCCGTAATCTCGTCCTCATATTTTGTACTATGTAGATGTTCAAAGAAGAAAGTTGGGTTGATAATAATTCATTCATTAATAATTTCGTGATGATAATCACATACAATTAACAAATAATATTTATATTAAGTAAAGAAACATCCTCTTTTTATTGTATCGTATATACCACAGTTTAAAAAAAAACGTAAAGAAATGATAATAATAACATTACATTTTTTGACGATATTATTCCCAGCAATGTAGATAAAATTCCGTGAAATATGCCACTATTATTCATTTTACGACCAGATCCTACGTATTTGGATAGCATAAGGTACGTAATATACTGGACGACTTTTCCAATAATAAATATTATTGTTATTTACCAACTCTTAAGAACCAACTTCGCCAAATAAGTCATATTAATAAGTCGAACTTTTAAATTCAAAACAGAAAGAGCTTTAGCAAATAATTTTCGACCAACAAAAGTTTTATCAAACATTAAACTTTTCTCATGACTTTAAATTCAAACGAAACGATTTTTTACTACCCAATACTTCATTATAACTTCAAGTGATGAAATTTCAAAAAATCATGGTACAGCCATTTTAGATACCTACAAACTTTTTTTCCAAAAATGAGCAATAAATCAATTTTTAAATTTTGTAACTACAAAAACTACGACGTTACCTACAAGCTTTTCCTCTATTTCTACACAGCAGCAAATCGGCAATGGTTTGATGTTTCCAACAGCAATGCAAAGCCGAGTTACTATAAAATAATCGTAATCAATTTATTCTCATAACCCAGTACGTCACTTGCCTGATGTGAGCCTAAAATATGAGAGGTATAAATAGTTGTCATTTTGCGTTATTGATAGAAGATAACAGGTAAAGGTTAGAAAATAAGTTACGAAATAAAGCTATTAAGTCTTTTATCTTGATTTGACAACTACTTAAGTCGATTATTATTTACCTATGTCTTAGTACGCACACTTGGAAAATATTTACACGGGATTTTTAAAATTGTCATTATTCTTTACTAGCTGTGCCTCGCGGTTTCACCCGCGTTATATTGTGGAAAAAACTAACTACTAAAATATATGATGTAATATAGCCTTATAGCCTTCCTTGATAAATGGACTATCTAACGCAAAAACAATTTTTCAATTCGAATCAGTACTTCTTGAGGTTAACGCATTCAACCAAACAAACTCTTCAGTTTTATAATATTAGTATAGATCAATGAAACCTACTCTGAGTTCCAGCAAATTAACTGCAATACAAATATATGTTTAGTAGGCAGAAACTGAATCGATAAAGGACCAATCTGAAAGTATTATAGTATATCGGCGCTTGAAATAATTGAATGACAAAATCACAAATCACTTTATTTATAACTTTATCGATCTTTTCACTTTAACCACTTCAATAATATAGCAATATTTCAACTCAGACCACTTTATTTCTCACATTACAAACGCTTTTCAGAAGTCAAGTCACTCTACGCCATCGCTTCAACAAGTCCTTACCGCGAGTGGTCCCGGGAGAAGAAACGGTAATAAACTACCGATTACACTTAATATTTTAATAATCTTTATTTGTACTTTATGACAGTATTTAAGGTTATGGAAAGTCACGTTTTTGCACCACAAGGTTTACAAAATTAATGCTGCAAAAAAAGTTGGTCAGAATAAGTATAGGTAAATGGCGGCACGGGAGTGCCGGCCTGAATTTCAAAGTAGAAGCATTGGAGATTTCTTAATTAACACCGCGCCCATATATATTATGTGGGTGCCATAGACATTGTGTGCCAGTGTGTAACTTCGACCAATGATAGGGCGCATATGTTCATCCAAAGTTATGTGATCTGTCTTCAGGTACGTCCTCCAGATCTAGAAGCTTCTTGGTACCACCCAATCCTGGATGATATTCCAATAAACAATAGGAACCTGATGCCATAGCCTCCAAAGTTCACCAGATTGAGCGAGGTTGAATCAAAACAAGTACATTTTAACTGTAAAGTAAGTTTTAGCCGTATTGGGGCGGCTTAGAATAATGGCCCCAATCCCACGCCGGAAGGGTGGCGTAAGAGGCGACTAAATCCGGCCCGCTGGTGGTAGGACCCTCGGAGGGATTATATTGGTAGTATTGATTTTAATTGTTAATTAATACCATTATTACTATTATTATTTCTCCAGGGGTTCGCCTGGATAGCTACCACCCTCGAGCATGAGTCAGCCGCCAAACGACTCGTCGTGTTCCGGCTGGAGGCTTGAGAGCCAGTTCTTTCTTTCTTTTTTTCTTTCTTTCTTGGCCGGCAACGCATCAGTGATGCCTTTGGTGTTACTGATGTTCATGAGCGGCGATAGCCACTTACCATCAGGTGGATCGTCAGCTCGTTTGCCAGCTATTTCCATTAAAAAAAAACCATTATTACTATTACTATTTCTCCAGGGGTTCGCCAGGATAGCTACCACCCTCGAGCATGAGTCAGCCGCCAAACGACTCGTCGTGTTCCGACTGGGAGCTTGAAAGCAAGTTCTTTCTTTCTTTTTCTTCTTTCTTTGTCTATGTCCATGGGCGGCGAAAGCCACTTACCATCAGGTGGATCGTCAGCTCGTTTGCCAGCTATTTCCATAAAAAAAACATAGAGCTTCCAAAACATAGCACACATATAAAATTTATTTCACTATTCCACAGTCAAATCACGCACAAAAATCTACGTCGTGCCGTTACGACAAACGGCTTTCATATAAAAGAGGCAATTTACGTCGAAGTAGTTACGTAAAAATGAAAAACTTCGCGTAAAAAACTGTTTCAACGTAAGTTGTTTCATGGTTCAATAGACTGGCCGTAAATTTAACTGCCGATACATATCGCCGCTTCTTGTAGCATGAAACGACAACGACATAGTAATTCAAGTGGGACTGTAACACTACAGATAATATACAATCTAAATTATACAAAAAAATAACCACCAAAATTATCGCTAAATAAAATATCAATAAAATCGGTGTTATCTATTGTATTTGAGGAGTTCCTTCAATATGTAAGATCCAATTATCAGATCTGAATTTTGATAAATATGGGACCAATCTGGACGCATAATAATATTCTTTATGAAAAATTATATTGCAGTAAACTACAGACAATGTATAGGATTACATAATTATGTATTTTTACACATAGAGATATATCAGTAAGCATCTGAAAGCTTTTTAATGAGTTTTTATATTTTAGGTATTGAAAATATTTTGAAATATTAACTATATAATATTTGAGACTTTTGTATCACGAAATGAAGCAAATGAAAGGAGATGAATGAAAGGAGAACCGGGGCTCAATTTTAAAAAAGGAACCTCCCGGGTGGGACACACATTTTGTTCGAGATGTCTGTTCTATGACATTATACTTCAATGATGTTTTAGCTGAAATCGAAGAATCACATTAAAATTCAAAAAGGGATTCGATTCAATTCATTGAGCTGGGTTCATTTACTGAGTTTTTAGATGAATGCTGAATAACTTTTATTACAAAGATTCAGAGTTTTACTCTTTATTTATTTCGAAACAAATCTTTTGAGGAATCCCTTGTGAATACAGAATATTTATCTTGTAGTCATGGGTTCTAATACTCATATATAAGCAATTCCGGTAACAAAACCATCAGAAATGGCATTTGAATCCCTTTCCATGCTTTTATTCTGAAAGCTATTTGAATGCAGCCTTAGAATTTAAAAACAATGTGAGACGTCATGGGGCGGCTGGGGTATGTGAAACATCGAAAAGTACAGATTATGACAAGAATTAAATATGGTATGATGAAAAAATACAATACATATTACGAATTGTCTCCAGAAAATGATGACAGTTTTGTCTTACTGTATGCTACAGCCTATCAAACTAAGTTTATTTATGATAACCCACATTGTGCTATTATATATTTTTTTCATATTGCCCTACCATAATAATATAGTGCGGCGAAGCGTCGCCACTCACCGCGCCAAAAATCAGGTTTACCCCTCGCCTATAGATGTTTCACATCAAAAAGAGGAGTCAAAGACGAGACAACGAAGAGTTGAACAAATTACAGATGGCGAGATAGAATGTGGCTAGTTAATAATGATAATCTCTAATAGATTTATCATTAATTATTATTATGATGGTGACTACTTACCATTCGGTGGATCATCAGCTCGTTTTTCAATTACTTAGTTATATAAAAAAGACACTAATCAGATCAGATCTTCAATAGTTTGTATGAATATAAAATTCAAAAGTTTCAAAAGGTTCAAAATCCGCTAATAAATGATTTCAAGCGCTCATCACAAACCTATAGACGGGCTTGAGTGAAGTAAACTCTTCAACTTTCTGAACGTAACTCAAGTCATACAATAAAACTCACATCACATTGTTAAATAAATTGGTTCGACTCAAATGCGGGCCATAGTTGAAATTCTATACGAATTCAATTTAGAAGGAAGTGGATTATCCACATGTGGTAAAGTGGAATTTTTGAGAACGGAATACGAAATATACAACCTTATTATTATCTGCAGCAGCTGTCATTATTATTGGTGCTGTAATATTCTCTGCAATTAATATTAGTACCCGGATGACCGAGCTTTGCTGGGACGCCATCTACTGAAGTAGCTTTAGTGTTGCTACCTGCCAATAGATGTCAGGAAGAGTCTATTGTAGCACTTTTTCATTGGCTGAAAACACGAATAAAACGACATTTTCTAAAAATGAATCGTAGCTAGATCGATTTATCGCGTCTGAAACCCCCTGCATAATAAATTTTATGGACATCGTTGGAGCCGTTTCCGAGATTCCAAGAATATTCAAGAATTGCTCGTTTGAAGGTATTAGATTTTACTTTTTGACCTCGTTAGTGATATGATGTAGTGGACATCATTGTATGAAGAACTAGGGCTCTGCTCTTAGCTTTTCCCGCGTTTTCCAGGAGAACAAGTGTGTCTTCAACCCATTAATGGCCCACTACTGGGCACGGGTCTCTCCTCTTGAAGAGGCCTAGAGGAACCCCACCACGCTGCTCCAGTGCAGATAGGTGGAGGAGTTAGTGGCCAACCCGAGTATCGGAAGTTTTCAAACCGTGCGAGGGCCTCCGAGATGGCTTCACGTCTGTTATCTTATGGTAACAACCGGAACCGACGGTTGTTGGTGCCCTCCAAAGCACGGAAACGCTCAAGAATTTTTTGCCAGTAGCGGTCAAGTACCCTATATCTTATTCCAAATCATGGTCTATCTGTGTGCTTAAATAATATCATGAAAACTCATGGAACTCGCTTCCGCCCAACATACGAGACTCGAAAACAGTTTCGACTTTCAAGAAAAGAGTCCAGAGAATATTATTTATCATTGACAATGTAAATATTAGATATTATTTATGTAGGTATATATGTATTTATCGGTGAGGCCATGAATCTCCAGTGAAGGTCCAGGGACGGACCTCTTTATTCTACAGCGCTTGCCTGATGCAGAGGCTGGCATATAAGAAATGTCATGTCATATTTAGATTAGGGAATTGTCAAGAATGTAGGACAGATTATTATTGATCACGTAGTATTGAAGTACTTTGGAATATTGATGTGAATGTTAGGAGAACTGGAAATATATCATGGTGCAAAGTAAAAGGAATATCATTTCATAACCAACATCATAGAATACCTCTTTCTGCTACATATTTATATTTGGTATTATATGTGTATATATAAATTATATGTAAGTATGTATTTAGTAGTATTAAATCAATATTTGTATCAATTTTATCTAATTTATAACTTTTAAGTATTTATTTTTATTTTATATAATGTAAATATTATGTTGTTATTTATAACATATTATAATATATTGTATTCTGCTTTTTATATATATTTGTGTGCACGCTGAACCTACCTCTCGACATTATTTCTCCAGTTATAGGTCTGCTGAAAGAAATTTCATAAGATATAAGCAGTGCCTTTGTACATAGTTACCTGTATGTTGTGTCCTAATTGTATATTCCATTGTGTGTACATAAATAAATAAATAATATCATGAAAATCTGTTCAGTAGTTGTTGTGTGAAATAGAAACAAACATCCATAAATTCAAACAAACTTTCACATGTATAATATTAGTAGGATTTTCGATTTGTAATTTTTTCAAACTTTATTTCAAAAGGCATAATTTAATGTGGCAAAATTCGCGGTTTACGGTTTATTTACAAATACACTCCCAATTTTGTTTCATGGCAAATTGCTAAAGTTTAATTGGAAGTTTTCTGCGCTTAGCAAGGAACTATTCGTTCGAATAAAGAGCCTTATTTTCTGAGTTATTTTGAACACACACGGCCGTATAGTTGCAGCGTGATAGTTATTCATGGTTATTTAAATGGTCATTTGATAAATAACTGAAATACATGATTAACACTTCCTATCAATTTTTTTATGGAAATAGCCGGCAAACCAGCTGACGATCCAACTGATGGTAAGTGGCTATCATCGCCCATAGACACCAGCAACACCAAAGGCATCACTGATGCGTTGCCGGCCAAGAAAGAAAGAAGAAAAAGAAAGAAAGAACTGGCTCTCAAGCCCCCAGCCGGAACACGACGAGTCGTTTGGCGGCTGACTCATGCTCGAGGGTGGGTCAATTGACAACACATATTATGAAGTACAGAGGAATAATTTTACCACTCAATTGGCCCATTACTGAGCACGAGTTTCTCCACTTCCCCTCAAGTCTAGAACGTACTCCTTACGCTGCTCTGGTACGGATTGGTAGAGGGATTAATGGCCAACCCATGTGTCGGAAGTTTTCATGCCACCTGACGGCCTCCGACATGACTTAACGACTGTTACCTTACGATAACAACAGGGACTGACTGCTTTGCGTACCCTCCGAACCACGGGAACGCTCAAGAAAAATTTTCTGCTAGCGGGCATCCGTCCAACTACCGATCACGGCCGCTGTTGTTGACGACCATGTAGCCTAGTTGGTAGTGACCCTGCCTGCGAGGCGAGGGGTCCCGGGTTCGATTCCTGTCCGGGACAGATATTTATGTGACAGGTAAATATTTGTACTCGGGTCATGGGTGTTATTGTGATGTGTTTTAAGTGTTGTCCATGCCACCCGCAACACAAGTGAAAACCTCAAGCGGGGGTATGACGGTTAGCGTTTGTTTGTTTGTTAACTTTGTCGATCACTTAGGATCGATTGCAAAGCAACAACCCATAATTGTCCCACTGCTGGGCTCGGGGTCTGCTCTCACTATGTGAGGGGTACACAGGCTACCACCAGGTCTACCACGCTGGCCAAGTGCGGATTGATAGACACCTTTGAGAACTTTATGGAGAACTCTCCGGTGTGCAGGTTTCCTCACGGTGTTTTCCTTCACCGAAGCAAGTGATAATTAACTTATAATTCGCACATAATATTTGGAAATTAGAGGTGCGTGCCAGGTTTTGAACCCGGGCCCCCGTGTTCGGGAGACCAACGTTCTAACCACTAGGCTATCGATTAGGATCGATTGAGTGCTTCATTATTTTTATTTCGCTCTTGTTATTATTTCATAATTATTTTTATTTTAGGTACTGAAACTGAAATTTTTCTCCCGTGTATCCTCTATAAGAACTTCAGCGCCGTAATTTATCTAAAGACCGGCACTGGTGAAATTTCAATGCCAAATCGATCTTGTATCAGTAGATTACTGGTGTTAGTAGGGTTGCAGCTTTGACATTTTTATACAAAACTAGCGTACTGCTACAATACTATACAATACTATTTCTATCCCACGGTTTTACCCGCATTTTCCGGGGTAATAATCCTATTAATATTATAAATGTGAAAGATTGTGAAGATGTTTGAATGTTTGGATGGTTGTTCCTCAATCACGTCACAAATACTTAACCGATTTGGCTGATATTTGGAATAAAGATAGCTTAAGAATAAAGATAGAAGATTTGGAAAAGAGGAATTTCGCACCAGTACTTTGTTACTAGCGAAAAGAGACATAGGTAAACTAAAGTCTTCATTAAATTTATTAATATTTCGGCTAGTCTCTGAATTGGCTAGACCGATTTTGACGGAACTTTTACTGACAGATAGCTGATGTAACATGGAGTAACTTAGGCTGCTTTTATTTTAGAAAAAAACAGTTTCAGAAAAAACGCGATACGAAGTTCACCGGGTCAGCTAGTGTTAAATAAAAAACAATAAAAATACGCTGTTAAATTCTTTAACAAATAGGTCTATAAAACTTACTTAATACTCCCTTTTTATTAACGACTAATCTTCAGCTTATTTAATCTAATCTAACGCAATTCGATTACATGACTAGTTCCATTCAACCGTTTTGAACAGTGAATCAAGACTTTTCTCGATATTACTATTTCTTTCAGTAAATAGGTACTAAGGTTTCTTTTTATTCGCAGCTACATTCAGGAAACCGGAGAATTTATTTCTCAGTAACATCCAGCATGGCCTTTGTTCGAGTGCAGAAGTAATCAGCTAAGCTTATGTAATAAAATGTTGATGATTTTAACCGTCTTCAAAAAAGGAGGAGGTTCTCAATTCGACTGTATTTTTTTATGTTTGTTACCTTAGAACTTTCGACTGGGTGAACTGATTCTAAAGATTCTTTTTTTAATCGAAAGCTGGTACTTATCATGTAGTTTCACTTAAATTTGAACGAGATCTGACTACTAGTTTTTCAGTTATCCCTAATTTTGAATTCGATTATTTTTTGTCAAGAATTATTGTACTTAAGACTAGTAATCTATTTCTGAAGCAAATTCCAGTACCTAATAGGTATATTTTACAGAGTAGTTATCCGCATGTATTTATCTAATATTTATTGTATTCATCTTAGGCTAGGATAAACAAAGGGCGTATATTTAAGGCCCTATATAGGGCGTATAAAGCGCAAAATGTACTAGACGTCTGACACTTCCTTAGTACGATATCCATAAAAAGTTGTGTAAAACGGCTAAAGTTAAGACTTATTTAGGAACATTTTTGTTAGGATACAATAGGACAATTAATGTTAGGATATTTGATATTTAAAAAAATGAAAGAGCCATTTATAACGACTAATATTAAGGTTGATTTAGGGCCATTATTTTTGTTCGCATAATTTTATAGATATCACCCTAAGTGAAGTCTTATCACCAAGAGGGCTTCTGGGCTCAGTTTGGGTAAAAGTATGTATAAGTATACATATATAAGTTTTATAAACTCTCAGAGCTATAAATCAAAAACCAACCTTCATGGTAACTTTTGAATAATTTCCGCCCCCTCTCCCTTAATAAAGTATAAAAAGAAATGTGTTATTAAAGAGAACGAACCCGAAAACCATATGTTAAAAGTCAAAGATTCTTGGATATATTTGCCAGTCACGTATTACTTGAAAGAATGTGAGAAAAAATATTGCTAGAACGTTGCGACATTCTAAAAATGTGGGATAGGTTTTACGCTGTAACTGTGTTTATATAATTTATGAGTGTTTTCCGTTTTATATCTTAATTATATCTTTAAGCAAAGCAAAGCAAAGCAACAACCCATAATTGTCCCATTGCTGGGCTCGGGGTCTCCTCTCACAATGTGAGGGGTACAGGCCATAGTCTACCACGCTGGCCAAGTGCGGATTGGTAGACTTCACACACCTTTGAGAACATTATGGAGAACTCTCAGGTGTGCAGGTTTCCTCACGATGTTTTCCTTCACCGAAGCAAGTGATAATTAACTTGTAATACGCACATAATATTTGAAAATTAGAGGTGCGTGCCAGGATTTGAACCCGGGCCCCCGCGTTCGGGAGACCAACGTTCTAACCACTAGGCTATCACTGCTTATATCTTTAAAAACTTAAAACTTTATCCAACGACTTTAAAGACATTAAAGACTGAAAAAAAAAATATTTCATTTTCATTCGGCCATTATTTTAATCTAATGAAATTGTATTTTAAAATCATCAGACTATGTACGTCTTCTCTCGTCTAATAGAAATTCATAAATAAGATGGACAAACTGACGAATTCATGAGTAAGCAGTTTTTTATTCAGATTTAGAGAAGTTATATCAATTAGTAACGGAAGCAAAATTTTGGATAAACTTCTTAACCTTCCATCCATCCATACTAGCGACCTCCAACAGGAGGAAACTTATGCAATAACCTCACCTGTTTTTGAACATACACCACGAAAGAGAAATTTACTTATCAATGCACAAAGATCCTCTATAATCAAAATCCAAATTCAATCAAGTAAATAGAGAGAGTTTTAGAAAGGAACCCGTATTGGGGCGGCTTAGAATACTAATCCCAATCGCATGGGTATGGATATCGTAATGGGTATCGTAATGGGTATCGTAATGGTAAGGGTAAGAGGCGACTAATTCCAGGACGCTGGTGGTCGGAGGAATTTTACTGGTAATATTGATTTTAATTGTTAATTAATACTACTACTACTATTACTATTGCTATATTACTACTTCTACTATTATTATTTATCCATGAGGTTCACCTGGATAGCTGCCACCCTTGAGCATGAGTCAGCCGCCAAACGACTCGTCGTGTTCCGGCTGGGGGCTAGAGAGCTAGTTCTTTCATCTATTTAAATAACAAATTACGAAGTTGATTTGTTACATCGTCGAAAGGATAGCGATAAAGCGATAAGGTAATTAACATTTTGACAACAAAATCCCTCAGCCCGCAATTGAGACCTGGAAAGTATTTACGGTTACCTTAACAAAAACATCTAAAATGATTAAGTTTTTAAATTAAGGGCATCTTTTTATGCCTAGAATACTTTTTACCGAGCATCACTTATTATTATGTGAAGTTACATGGTCATCGCTTAACTAACAATAACTTTCAGAACTTTTTGGTTGTTTTTTATATGTTTTGTACCTTAGAACTGATTATGAATTTGGTTTCATATTTATCAGAATTAAATTCTTATGATGGAGTCCTTGAGTCCTTCAATACAGTTTCTTAGAAGTCAGTAATTTTTTGGTAGAATTTACATTATAAGGCGCGGGCCACACAGAAAAGACGTAAGACACGGACCCGTCGCAGTCGCGGCGCCCGTTTAATCTACTTTCATACAAAATGTATGCAGCCGCGCGACGTAAAACATACAGAAAAGACGGGACGCCCGACACGACGTTTTCTCGTCGGCGCCCTATTGCAAAACATACAGAAAGGACAGGACGCGGGCGTGCGTAGGCGCCAGCGGGGGAGCGGAAAGGACGCGGAGAGCAGGTTCTAATTATTGTAGTGATTAAGTACTCTGTGGCCGGGAAAAGCCCAGTGTGCACCGACCGTCACGCCCGTTCCTTGTCTTTTCTATATGTTTTAAAAAGTCGTGACGGCGCCCTGTCTGCGACGGGTCCGAGCCCCGTCTTCGTCTTACGTCTTTTCTGTGTGGCCGGCGCCTTATAGCATGACATGCTAACGAAAATACAGATAGACGATCTGATGGGAAATTAATAGTCAGCACCTATATGAATCTAATACCTCAATACTAGAGAAATAACAGATACTAAGTTACGAGTAGTATTAGTCATTGAAGTATACTTAAATTGGTATTAGTCTACTTTGAAACAATCATGACACATACTAAATAGCAAAGTAAAACCTGATACTATTAACTAATACCAATACAAATACCGGATACAATGTTGACGGCGCCGGCCACACAGAACAGACGCAAGACACGGACCCGTCGCAGTCGCGGTCGCGCGCATACAGAAACGACGGGCGTCCCGTCTTTTCTGTATGTTTTACGTCGCGACGGCTGCATACATTTTGTATGAAAGTAGATAAAACGGGCGCCGCGACTGCGACGGGTCCGTGTCTTGCGTCTGTTCTGTGTGGCCGGCGCCTGAATGTCTGTTGAAGATCCTTTGGGAATACCTCAAACAGAACTTCCTTCTATTTGTATGAACAACTGCGATCGTGGAAATCGGACCATAGGGAATCACCATGAGTTCAATCGAAGTGGAGGAAGTTTTATTCCTGTAGGCAAGTGGTGAATGTGTATATTAATTTTTTTTCTTAATTCGTTTGTTGTCGTTTCTCGCTGCTAGTCGAAACAGAGATATATATTTTAAAACCAGTTGACCTGATAGACATTGTCCTGTCAAAATTTAAATTAAGTTAATTTTCTTAATTCAGTCATCATTTTATTATCTCTTAATTGTTTGGTTGGTAGTGTACCTCGGATCGTTAGGTACCTCAAACCTTAAATTTTGACCTATTTTATGCTCATCACATAAAATTACTTTTGCTAAGACGGCATTTAAATATATTTAATAGTTTTCTTTCTGATTCCTTATGTACCACATCATTTGATCCAGAATTTCGATTTTTCTTCCAATAATACCCATATTAGGGCCATCATGAATAATATATAATAATATAAAACAAAAAATTGCCAAATTGGTTCAGCCGTTTTCAGTTTCTGGTTACCAACAAATATTCAATTTCATTTTTTTGTTTTTCCCATCTTGAAAGCGTAATAAAAACATCTGTCGGTATAAAATTGGATAAGTTGAAAAAAAGTGATTTCCATTCCTTCACAACTTGAGTGATGACTCAACCTCGAGGGATATATTTGTTTTAGACAATACTTTTATTTCACGAAAAAAACATCGGGCATATGAACCCCTTTCTTGCTTCTCGGTTGAAAACTTACAAGAAATAATAGTTTAAAAAACTAAAAAACACGGTTTTATAGATAATCCAACAAAAAAAATATAGAAAATAAATTTGAATTAAGAATCATGTAATTGTAATAAAAGCGTGGGGTGCATGGCGTCAATGAGTAGAAGGATTATCATTTTGATAATATCTTAAAAAGCACCCCACGCTTTTATTACAATTACACGATTCTTAATTCAAATTTATTTTCTGTATTTTTTTTTGTTGGATTATTTATAAAAGCGTGTTTTTTTTATTTTTTAAACTATTATTTATTTTTAAATTTTTAAATTTGATTTTTTTTCTTTAAATATTGAATCGTATAGGTCCTCGATAAGTCTACGAAGTTTGAAAGAAATCTGACCATTTAAAGCTAATTAAAGCGAGTAATTATGTTTTTCTTTCTTTCTTTTTTTTCTTTAAATATTGAATTGTCATCGGTCTTCGATAAGTCTACGAAGTTTAAAAGAAATCAGACCATTTAAAGCTAATTAAAGCGTGTAATTAGGTGTTTCTTTCTTTCTTTTCTTCTTTAAAGATTGAATTGTCATCTATCCTCGATAAGTCTACGAAATTTGAAAGAAATCTGACCGTTTGAAGTGGGTCAAAATCAAGTCCAAAGAGAAGTTACAAACAAACAAACAGACAAACAAACAGGTGAAGCTTAAATAAAGCGTGTAAAAAAAGAGCAGTATTATAAGTTTGACGTCCCTGTGTATCTGTATGTCTGTCTGTGGCATCATAGCTTCCATACGGATGAACCGATTTTGATGTAGTTTTTTGTTTGAAAGTTGACGCGTTCTTAGCTATGTTTAGTGTAAATAAAACTGTCAGATTTAAAACATCGTTAGATTGGGACTAGGATTACAATTTTACCAATATTTCTAAGTTTGTTTTATCACTACTAACCAAAATGAAGCTTATAATATTAATCTTTTAAAATGTTTTTTCACGATATTCCAATATCCATTAAGCTTCTTATCGCTAACTTTCAACATTCAAACGCTTTTAACGAATCGGCTATTTCTGAATAGAAGACTCCAATACTATTTGCTCATTGATAGATATGATATCACTAGGCTATACAATACAACTAAATTTCAATTACACAGATAAAATAATTCTAATTACATAAAAATCTACATGTTAGTATTCTCTTATATTTATTGTTACATTATTGAACATCGAACTATACATGTAAAAGTTTATTTCTGAGAATATATGGATGTTTGAACAGATTTTGATAAATTTAGCACACATGTAGACCAATAATATCTGATAGCTAGACTAACACTATATAAAATCACCTGTATTCAAACACATCTGTATAGGCAAAGATACGACGCTTGAAAGGAAAAATTGACTAAGCGACATTGAGCTAACTCTACAGGAGAGCAGTTAAAGTTGGAATTTTTAGAAAAAAATCATGTATTTTTTTGTAATCCTCCTACCAACGTTATTCTTACTGTTTTGGAATCCTTATTTTATCATCTATATCACAATATAGATGATAAAATAAAAGATGATAAAATAAAAAAAAATATGTCACAACATAGGTACAACAACTTTTCTAAAAATTCAACTTTAAACTGCTCTCCTGTAAAGTTAGCTCAATGTCGCTTAGTCAATTTTTTCTTCCAAGCGTCCATATTAAAATAATATATTTTCCCAAAAGTTCTGGCGAGCATCGAATATCGCGAAAACGTTTGCACGCCCAGAGTGATAAAATTTCAATATTTTCATTGTTACTGCCGACCTTGGTGAAGCCAAGGATTTGGACGGATACTTTATTACGGTATTAGGATCACTGTTTAGGTAGGTATACTAAACTAAATCCCCACGGCTTTATTAGTTTTTCACAGTTAAAACGGAGATAAATAAAAAATAAATAATCCTAGTAATATTATAAATGCGAAAGTTTAGATGTTTGCATGTTTTTGTTGTGACCCAATGACGCTGATAAACATATACAACATAAGTATTTCCATAAAAGTAACCAAGTACAATCGGACTTGTCCATGGAGGCAGTGCCGGATTTATATTTTTTATGAGTGTAGGCCAATTTATTTCCGCCGCCCCATGTACCTTTCTAAAATAATAATTTTCCATTCATAGTAAGGAAGGCACTGAATTAGTCACTAAAGAAGTGCGTAAAAAAACAAGAATTACTATTTTTTACGACACTTTTGAATAGCAAAATCGTCTATAATATCATCTTCTGAAATCTGCCGCCCCTAGGACGCTGCCACCCCTAGGCCTCGGCCTATACGGCCTATTGACAAATCCAGGACTGCATGGAGGGTTCCGTAGTAGTACTCTCCTCCATCAATCTGCATCAGCGTGCTGGAGTATCATGGGGAGACCCGTGCTCAGTAGTGCCCACTAATGGGTTGAACCCAGCCATACAATACCTTGTTGATTCGATAAATTGGATACCGCATCCATTAAACTCATTCCTTGAGCAAAAAACACCTGCCCACAAATTGATTTACCAGTGATACCAATTTCCTTTCTTTAATGTTAATATTATTTACCTTGTTCGCTTAGCGAGATTATATTATGTTGAACTATATTTAATATAATTATGTTGAACTATAATTATATTAAACTATAGATACGTTATGCCCTTACAAATCAACCAAAAAATCTACTCCGACTGAACTATAACACACACACGTTTATCTTTTGTTTTACTACACCAATCACTATTACATTGGTAAATTATGTAAAAGGGATGGCACTACTACGAGTAATAGTGAAAAAGATAACTAGACGGCCTCACTCAGAGGCAGCTATCAACTGTCTGAATTAAAATCGCTACACTTGTCTAAATTTGACTGACATAATTTCAGCGCCATCTTGGCATATCTTGTATATAATATCATTGTGTTGATTCGATAAAGATAAAAGGTACTACTTGTTAGAGATGTTTCTCTCTGTGAGTATAAAATATTTATAATAGATACATCGCAGACTGAACACATTTTACTATAATATGAGTATTCGCGATGTTTATTTTGTACCTATGCCGATATTTCGACCCAGTTGCATGCATGATCACGGCTGAACTCAACGTACATCGGCAAATATTGGTGTACAAAATAAATACACGATAATTATTATATACCTGTACCATTACATACATTCCATGCTACATAATTGTTTCTGTTATTACTTATAGATAAATAAAAAATACGTCGACAAATAATTAGTACAAATGAAATGAAATGAAATGAAATGAAATGAAAATGAAATGAAATGAAATATTCGAGGGTACCGTGAAAACACAGCGCTGATATTTCAGCCTGGTCCTATCCTTTTCTCCCATGAAGGAAGCTCGGCCAAAGAGTAGGTAATTGCGCAAAATCAGTCCCCAAAATTGAAATACTTGTAGGTTTTTAAATAAATAAATAATAATACAACGGTTGTACCTTCATATATACACACACACACAATGTGTTAAGTGAATTCCCCTGTGATTTAGTGTGCAGACTATTTTCCTCGACGAATAAAAATAAATCAAGATAATACGTATAATTTTATTATTACATCACAGCTAGGCTTCGAGAAAAATACAATTTCGATGTAATACCGTTCTAACTCTCTGTTGGCTTATAAGCTTTAAAGGGTAAGTATATTTGTTTTGGAGTGCGACATTCCCTTTAATATTGTAGCTATGTATTATAGTTTCACATTGTGCTTGGATTCATTTGAATGCGTTACGTTTCGTTATAGGCGTACACATTTCAGTTTTTCAAGTTTGAAGGCGGTTCGACTTTATATTTAAATGTTTTTCATAAAGATCTTCATAATAATAAATAAGTACTTCGTAGTAATCAAAAATACCATTCGTGTACTTTACGCGTTTGAGAGAAACGTTAGAATTTAGATAATAATATGTATATTTGCATGCGATGTGAATTAACTTACTAAAACACATTGAAGTATAATGTCATACGAGTATAACAGTCATCTTGAACAAAATGTGTGTCCCGCCCGGGAGGTTCGATTTTCAAAATTGAGCCCCCGTTCTCCTTTCAAAATCGAACGAATCCATTGAAGATTGAAGCCACGTGGCGCCAATGCATTGGAACATACATGATGTTCGCGGTGTCTGTTCTATACGCTAGTAATAATACTTCAGTGATTAAAACAGCAATAATTCAGAACTTATCAAACGGAATCGTAAAACTTAACTAAAACGTAACGAAGGTCGTTCGACCCGAATATTGCCTTCAAATAAATCCTCACTATACATAAATTTGTACTACCTAAATCCTTTCGGATGACCTTTGGGGTCAACAATTGGCCTCACGTGAGTAGTTGTACAATCGACATGGAACAGCCGAGTGCCTTAAATTTTATCAAAGGGTAGGAACCGGGAAGTGATGTCCAATGTACGGACAAGGTATTTGTGTGTTATTATAAGATTAGCACTTTACTCGCGGCATTGTCTGCATTTTCCGAGATAATAAGTAAGAAAGAAAGAAATGTTTATTTCACCGAAATTATGTATAGCAACAAAAATAATACAACACTTAGTTAAGGTAATAGGTGAAAAGGGTTCACGCTCAGCATAATGGTCGCGGAAAAACCACGGCCGCTGGTTTTCAGAGTGACCCTCACATTATGCAGTTCGGATGATTGAGGGTAATTGGTAATACTCATAACAGCCCTACAATACATAAGTACCCTATGTCGTATTCCTAATCTTGGTCTGCGTGCTAAACATTTCTGTTTCAAATCCGTTCAGTATTTTTTGCATGAAAGGGTAACAAAGATCCTCAAACTTTCATATTTCTAATATTAGTAGGATTCCATCCATCCATCCATCAGCCCTTGTAGGTCCACTGCTGGACATAGGCCTCCCCTAACTTGCGCCACTCTGACCGGTCCTGAGCCTTCTGCATCCAGCGGATGCCCGCTGTCTTCTTCAGGTCGTCAGTCCACCTAGTCGGGGGGCGTCGTTTTTCGAGACGTGGCCGCCATTCGTAGGATTATTATTGTCCATATTGTAATAATTCGATGATTTAAGTATATCCCTGATAGAGTTCAAAATGGAACGCCCCAGTAACTTCCGGACAGAAAAACAAAAACAGCATGGTTTTTGACGTGTATGGGCGTGGTAGCTTGTAAATACAGGAATTACGTAATCCAGCACGGTAGTTTTCTTCCTCAGTCAAATATAAGGTGGTGAGTTATCTCCTTATTTATTGACCTGTGCGAATAAATTATACATAGTTTCTTTACAGTGGGTAAACTATACTCTATTTATAGCGATCTCAATTACGAATGATTATAGACGAATCGAATAATCATTCAACTCATTTGAATGATAATGATGAGCTGACTGATAATGACTATTAAATATTTTAATACGATTTCACAGAATTAGTATTACTTCTAAATATACATATAATATATTACCACCATTACTCGCTCTAGCAGAGAACAATTCAATTCTAATTAATTTCAAACCGACACCGAATAATTTCCGAAAATGGAACACAATTAGCGATTACAAATTAGTGGTCGTCGTTAATTATTGATGCTAGAAGTATAATTAATATTCTATTTGAATAGTTCCAATTACATTGAACAACATATTTAATAGGAATACGTTTTTACAAACACTTTTCAGAAGCAAACTACGCCATTGCTTCAACAAATCTCTATCGTGAATAAGAAAACAAAATATCTTTCCGGAAGCAGCAAGCGAGAAAATCCCAAGGAGTTCTTTAAGTTACTTACAGTTACAGACAGCACTTACTAAGGCTTATATCAAACTAAGTCGAAGTAGTTTTTACGGTTTCACGTAACGCACGTAAGAAGATAAATTTCTTTGGCGTAACAGAACAAAAATAGCTAAAGATTTCATCCCGTATGCTACAACTCTTTGTTTGTAAAAGGAATCAGTTATCAGCTAACTATATCAGTTAGGTACTAGCTTTTACCCGCGACTTCGTCCGCGTGGTAATAAACAAAAAAGTAATTGTTTAGTTGAACTTTAGAAAAAATATAGCTAGGTACCTACATATGTACACAACTTCAATATTTATCAAATATTATTACATTTTTCATTGATCCAATTTTTTTTTCTAAAACTATTATATTTTTTCTAAAACTGTTTTTTCTAAAATAAAAGCAGCCTAAGTTACTCCTTGTTACATCAGCTATCTGCTAGTGTGTCCCATCCAAATCGGTCCAGCCATTTCAGAGATTAGCCGGAACAAACAGACAGACAGACAGACAGACAAAAATTGTAAAAAATGTTGTTTTGGTATATGTGCCGTGTATCCAAATGGACTTAGGAAAAAGCGGCTATTTTTATTTTACAAACAGACACTCCAATTTTATTTATTTGTATAGATAAGCTAATTTTGGCTGTCGATGTGCGCGCGCATCGTAAAAATTTTACTCTTACAATTTTTTCCACACGCGCCAAAAGAAGTACATCTTCAAAAACTCGCATAAAAAATAGCGTATCCATTCGTAAAATTTCTGACATCAACGAAAGCGCCCACAAAAAGGTATACGGGTTGAATTATAGCCAATGTTTGCCCATTGAGACCGTTACAGCGCAATGTAATGAGATTTAATTTTACGAGTCAGACACTATTTTATGTCAGAGTTTGATACTAAGTCAAGTTCGTAAAAAGTTTAAAATCCCAACGGGAACTGACCTTAAAATACGCAAGTTAAGAACGCAAGTTTTTGGAAGGAAGTTTAAGGTGTGCTCGTAGCTTACTATAACATCTAAATTGTCTAAATATAAATATAAAATAATTGTAACAATAATTATATAGTTGGTGCATTAAACCAACATTGAGGCTTTTACGATTATCTCAATAGGTACTATTAGTTGGAATTTTAGTCAACCACTAACAAATAATTAATAAGAAAAAAAATACTTTCTCAACACTTAGCCCAGGTGTGTAATACGTTATTTCGCCGCTGCGGCAAAACGCCGTAGAGCGCGCCTATTGTAAAGGTCGTTAACTATGACCAATGACCATAGGCCACCAATGTCACGTAGTACAGAAATATGTTACGTGACACAATAACATATTGTAGTTTCATCCACACAGATTGGATTCGTGGCGAACCTGTACGGCCCGATTTTCACGACCTTTTTTGCCACGCTTTCAAGCTGTGGAATGAGCTTCCTTCTGAGATATTCCCGGAGCGCTATGACATGGGGTTCTACAAAAAAGGTGTAGAAGAGTTCTCCTTCAGTGCCAGCGATGCATTGGCGATTTCTATGGCATTACTCATGTCCATAGGCAACGGTAACCACTTACCATCAGGTGGCCCGTCTGTTTTTTTTCAGCCCTTCAGACTATAAAAAAAATGTACATTCACAATACAGTTATGTTAGTAGGAGATTCACAATATATTGATTACTATTTACAATCCGGGAGATTTCGGTAGAAAAAAGGCATTAGAAGAAAATTGCAATTTTAAAGGAGAGCAAAAAACTGTTAAAATGTCAGCAAGTAGTCAAAGGATTACATTACGATTTCTTGCACAAAATCGTCAAGATTAATGATAAAAATTTGAAAAAAATTGAACATATTCAGCTTTTGTTCCTCTTTCCAATCATATTAATAACTAAAATTCAACCTAAGACGACTTATGCTTTTTTCCACTGAAGGTGCGATATATTGATTACAATCCGGGAGATTTCGATATTGCTTGAAGCGCCGTAGCGACAGACTAACGCAAATACCATCTGGGTGTAATTAATTTTGTCTTTGATTCACACCTCTGTAGGCTCTGGAAGGCTCATAGATTACTAAATTGTGGAGGTGGTATCGTCTTACGACTTATTTCTATTATCCTGCTAATATTATAAATGTAAAAGCCTTGTAAGCAATGTAACCTTTGTACGACCAGCTAAATTATTCCAAAGGTTTTTGCTCAGTGAACTATTTTTGCTCAGAAAATTCAAAATGTTTAATTAGACTACTTAGTTATCCTGGCCATTCTGGTTACACATTGTTACAAATCACATCATTAAGCTCCGGTTGCATACGCATGTGTGAGTTTGTTTCACAAAACTTTTATGTAGTCACACAAATGAACAGTAATCCTTCGTAAGCACAATTATACTACCGATGCGTGCGCTAAAGTCTACACTTAGGGTTGTCAAACATGGTGGAATGCCTGGGTGCGTCCGTAAGCAATCGTTTCTTTGATTTTTGTAACGATATTTTTAATTTATTGTAACATATCGCACGAAGACGCCTTAGCCTATCGCACGAACATAATACGTTTTACATTTTTGTAAAATATTATCGCACACGCGGAAAGTTGCCCTTTTTACACTCTTTTGTTTCTCTATTAAAGCACGCCGTTCAGCACCTTTGCTACGCTCGAGCGCTAACTACTTCGTTCAATAATTTAAAAGATAACATAAATCACGCGACTCCGTAAAGTGTAAAACGAGTACTTTAACCACGAAAAAGCATGACTTTTAAGGTCGGGTGTAGGTCACACTGTGCTATAAAATAGTACACGATACTTGTGACTTTGTTGTATCTATATGATTGCATGGCGTTTAGCACCCTCACTACGCTAAGGTCTACCTCACCCTATCGTAATTATGTTATAATATTGCACGAAATAATAATTTATTGCACCAAACCACGCTCTTTCGTGAGTTGACAACCCTAAGGGAACACCAGGATTAGGTGAGGATTACGTCATGGTTGAATTAAGTAGTTTTGTTTACTGTTGCCCGCCAATATTAGGTACTTTTTACACACATTCAAGACTGTTTTATTAGCTCCATTTTTGTTTATTTATTTAGGGACGTCCTAGTAAAACCTAGCAATTTTGGGCAGCCAAAATTATGTAAACAGTTATGTAGGTAAGTATATTTATTTACGTCGGTTTGCAAAAAAATAAGATAATCTACAAAAATCTTAACGTCTATGTTACCTATACAACTTTTAACGTTAAATTTTTCAGTTTTTTGGACAAAAATGCAACGGCTTTTGATAACTTGGTGTTACGTAGTCCATGGGGAAGCACTTACCATCAATACCATCAATACAAACTCGTCAACTCGATTGTCGAACATTTACAAAAATATTAAAACTTCAGTTCCTGAGAAATCAAAAATAATAAATTAATGTACCAGTACTACCAGTAGACATTGCACGAAAATTTCTGCAAAGATAATTCCATTATTTCCAAGAACATGCGCTATAACTACAGATGTAAGAGCGGGACCCTTTCACGAGGTTGGAATATTTAAGTTCTGAAAGTAAGCGAAAACAAACTTAGTTTGTTATCACCCTTGCTGTTGGGTTCTGTAAGTTATTTATGACTCAAAGTCAAAGTGAATTTTTTTATTTCGTCTTACTTAGGAACTAACGGTTCACTTAACGAAAGTCAACATTTATAACACCGTTACTACAATAAACATGGCTATATTATTAATATAAACATAACATTATGACCAAAGAACATCTAGTAATTATTAGATGTTTTGTGATTATGACCGATCCTGTAGCCTAGTTGGTAGCGACACTGGCAGCGAAGCGAAGGGGTCCCGGGTTCGATTCTCGACCGGGGCAGATATTTATGTAGCAGATAAATATTTAGTACCCGGATGACCGAGCTTTGCTCGGTTTAGTGTTGCTTAACAGCGCCATCAATTGAAACAGCTTTAGTATTGCTACCCGCCAATAGATGTCAGGAAAGGTCTATTGTAGCAGTTTTTCATTTCCTGAAAACAGATAAAACGACATTTTCTAAAAATTAATCCTAGCTAGATCGACTTATCGCCCCTGAAACCCCCTGCATAAAAATCATGAAAATCGTTGGCCCCGTTTCGGAGATTCCGAGAATATATTTATTTATATACAAGAATTACTCATTTAAGTAAATAATTTGTACTAGGATCATGGGTGTTATAAATGTGTTATATGCCGTAAAAACTTTCTGTGGATGTACGAATGTGTAAGCGTTATTTATTTATGTATATTTCAATACCCACACTAGAGCAGTGAGGCGGAAGATGCTTTAGGCCTCTTCAAGAGTAGAGCCCCACGAGCTCAGTTGTAGTGGGCCGTTGATAAGAAACGTCGTCATCGTCGTGTTCCAGCTGGGGATTTGAGAGCCTGTTCCTTCTTTCTTTTTCCTCTCTCTTTCTTGGCCGGCAACGCATCATTAATGCCTTTGGTGTTGCTGATGTCCATGGGCGACGATAGCCACTTAACATCAGGTGGATCGTCAGCTCGTTGCCGGCTATTTCCATTAAACAAAACTGCTACAAAGTTTCTTCGAAAAAGGATATAATACTCTTATTACAAATGTATCCTGAAGAAGTTGTTCATAGATCCCGTAATCAAAACTGAATTTTGATAACGGGATCAATCTATAATAATTAAGAAAAATTAAAAAATATCGCTACATATGTATAAATGGAATTAAGAACCTCCTCTTTTTAAATTTCGGGTTTCAGTTTTCAAACTTGAATCTAAGTAACTAATTAAAAACGCTATAAATTTTTTGTATATTTAAAACAAAATCACGTTATTTTTTATAAATCTTTTTAGGTAATAAGGTCACAATGGGTTCCGATGTTAGCCAACGGACCCCTAAAACAGGTAAAGGTCGTAAAGGAATTGCGTAGCATCAGCTGCTACATTGTAGTTTTATATATCCATTATTAAATGTATTGAATGGAATATTAAAGTGTGTTTTGATGGGATTCATCTTTCTTATGTATCGAAAATTTGCTTGATTTCTGCATAATTTTACAGTCAGCACAGCAGTTTTTAAGTGTGTCAAGGTGTCAAACGATGTTTTAATAAGGTGGTATTTAACATTAAACTATTTTATTACTAATTAACTTAGAGCCGACACCGCGAACCCAATATTCGCGTAATGAGTTGTTGCCCAAAACTAGCCTACTTTCATTGCAATAGCTTCCCGAAATTGTGACAAAATGCCATCGTTCGTATTAAAACGGCTTAAAGTCCGTCAACTGCGAGGAAAAAGAAACTTACCATCGGTACAATATAATAATAATAATAATAGTAATAATAATAATCTTTATTTCCCAAATCATAGGTATTACATTTTACATGATAAGTAGACTTAAAAATTATGCGGCGGATATTAGGTACATATCTACATGATGCACAGACCCTACACTAAGTAAAAACTTGTGTTGCAGGAGTCTGTTAACCCTTCTGAGGAAACAGTATAGCCGGTAAGTAATAACTTTACTAAAATAATATACCCAGTAAAAAAAATTTTCGTAACTAATATCTTCCTAACCAAGTCCAAAAATAATAGTCAAGATTATACGAAGTGCTGCAAAACTGCGACGAACGAAGTTTCACGTAACAAGTAACTGTAATATTGTTGTTATGAAAAAACTTTGTGTCTACGCTTCCTACATCTATACCTACTACGAGTATAAAAAAACTCAAAGTGTTTGTTTGTCTGTCCGGGCATCACATAAAAACCCTTGAACGGATTTCGATGAGAATTGGTAAAGTTGTTACTGATACCCTGGGTCATATTTTAGACAACTTTTCATTCCGGAAAGTTAAAAGGTTTCTCGGGAAAACAGGATAAAAGTTTGAATAAGTTAAAACATAATTTCCGTATGCAAAGCTGCGGGCAGCAGCTAGTATCACATAATAATATCTAGCGTATTTATGAAATTGCTATTTCTAAATATTTTCAAAGGTTTTCCCGGAAACAAAACTTTTGAGATTTGGTGAGGTTCTTTACGGGTGTAGGTTTTATTTTCTCTATAAGTACGGCTAATAAAGCCTGACTATCAGGGAATTGGCAAAATACTTAAAATGGTTTTAGTCCGATTTCAGTTATATTATTTTTAGTAGTAGGTATGTACTTTTTAATTATTTTTTAATATTTTTTTTATTTAGATAGTTGCGTGTGATAAATATAATTAACACTTAATTAATTATACGAGTATTTTTATAATATTAGTAAACTGCCTTTGCTTTATTTCGAGAAACAATAATAAAATTATAACTTACATTTTTAATGCATTACCCAGATAGAAAATTGCTATTATGTTTTCTCAGGCACTATAAGTGATCTAATCAGTGAAAGACCTATACAATAGAATATCTTATAGAATAGAATAAAGAAATGAATCCTAATTTCTAATAATATCTACAAGTATAAGTAAATAGTGAAGTAGGATGGGCGTGAAAAAGTACCTACTGGAGACAATTTGCGAAATAATGTAAATAGATAGACATCTGCCCACACGAATACAATACACACCAAGAACCTTTATACAAAATGAGATTTTTATGCACTGTCTAATTTAGGGTAAAATGTACCTCACTTTTAATAATGTATAAAGCGAGTTTACACATGTTTAGTAACTGGAGCAAGTTGAAACGTTGCCAGTGATTAGACTCAATTGCATGTACCCGCAATAGCAGCCGATTTGCGGTTAACCAGTGTAGAGTCAATTTAGCCTAATGGTCATGCTATTGAAAACATGTGTTTGGGACAGCATTTACTGTAGTACCTGTATTTTTATAGGTGATTTTTATACGTAGATTGGCTTAAAATTATAACTGATCTGTTGTTATTGATTTATAGTCATAGCTTTAAGTTAGTTCTTTATACTTACTTTTCAAAGTCTATATTTCTTTACTCATGGCCTTTTTCATTCTTTATATTTTAAACTTAGTGGATTCCCGTTATTAGGATTAAAAAAAGGTTTTAAACCTTGGAATCCAATTATTTTGCACGTAGATAATTAAGAAAACTTTTCTGTCGTTACTTGTAGACGAAATACTAAAATAATTAACCATGTTTGGGCCACTTTTGTTTTTTTTTATTTTTCCTAAAAGTAGCCTACCAGTTGGAACTGGTAGCAATACTATTATTTCACTTGAAAGTCAGATACATAATTACTTTGTAATTTTCTAAATTAATTGATAAAGTTTATTACGTGGTTTCTTCTTCTCGAACATTCCGAAAAAACGCAAATAATTACTTAAATATCTAAATTTTCAGTGTATAATTTTAATGTCAATAATTAATGAACTTGACAGTACAAACTTATATTAATATTATAGCTACTGGGTTAATGTAAGCCAGCGTTATGGAATAATGATTCCATTAGAGACGGTCATTTAACTCTACTGGTATTAATAAGATAGATAAGATCTTCAACAAAAATTATCTTGCCTTCAGGATTCCCTCCATTCAAGATCCCTTCAAGGTTATTTATACCTACGCTATAGGGTACCATTTTATAAACAGGTTTTATTTTTTACAGAGCACGATGTTTTATATAGAAGTAGCTTAGAATAATATACTGTATATTTACTTCTGAATACAATAAATTAGATATATTTTTCTTGGTTTTTGAGCAGAAATGTGTGAGAGCGGTATTGACCAGTACGATCTCAATACTGAAGATATCACTAACCTAAGTTTAACAAGAGCTGATAATGATCCTGCAGTTCAGTTTCTAGTGAGCTACTGAGGCATTCCTAGGTTCCATTCCCCGGTACATTTACGCACTTTTGTACACATAATAATAAGGTGAACTCTGGAGAACATTAACCTCACTCTGAAACTCTGAGCTCTTAAAAGTATATGTCACGAATTTATGTTTGTATGATACTAGCTTTTGCCTGCGTCTCCACCCGCGGTAGAGTGGTTTTGAAACGAATTTTTTAGTGAATTAATTTAGATTTGTAGAACCACATAAAAATAAAGTGCACATATATTAAGACGAGATCATGATATGTACACATTCACTTATAAAAATATAATATTATTTTATGTTCGCTCTAATCTTCATAATAACAGCTGCGCTACGTCAGTAATCTCCTCAACGGCCAACAGCAGAAATATAAAATTATGAAAGGTTGTTTTTAAAAATACATATATTTAAAATATGAATTTTACTTCTGTTGAATTTTGTTACAACTTGTAACATTTATTTAAAAGGCGCCAAGTTACAACGCAAACAAAATAAATGATTCTTCATTCGGGTTTTTTCCTCATGTTATCACGTAGAGCCGCCGGCTATGTATCTTCATTCTTCGATACACTTCTCTTCATTGAAATAATATTATTAGATACTGGGAATAAAGGAAATATATTTTGTATTTATTGTATCCTGTTTTGGTCAGTATAAATGTAGATATTAAAGATACAATATATCACTTTATTATACTTCGATGTTGCATCCTCAAGATTTAAATACCATCTATTTAAATCTCTTCGGATGCAACATCTCGTATAATCCCGGTTGAAATTCACTTACAGGTAAGTTCTTTCAACCATACATTGTACACCAATTTAGAAACTTAGATAAGTTTCTACGTAACATGCAAGATTATATTAGGAGTCAACAGTTTAATTACCTACATTAAGCCCTTACTTTAATTTACATTAGCCTATTGATTACAGAAATTACAGATTCAAGTAAAAATAAGCATCACTTGAAGTCACATTGAATTTAAAAAAGAAAATTTACAACAATTTTACGGTCGATCCTGTGATAGACCGAGTGAAGGATGGGTGACCGTTAGTGGCAATATTTCATCAGCAATTCCAGGGTTCGGAGAACAGTTGTTATCGTGAGACAGCTAGCAGTCGTAAAGCCATTTCGAAGGTAAACCAGCAACTCAGCATAAACCATCGAATTACGATTACGATACAACAAAGTAGTCATATACCTATATTCAATGATGTTTAAATAAATAGATACGTTATGCCCTTACAAATCAACCGAAAAATCTGTTCCGATGTCCGCAAGGCACGCTTTATTGCTTTATCGCACGTCTTTATCGCTCTTGCATCAAAACTACATTGCTATCTCTTTTTTCACCTGAATAAGAGTTCCCAATTGGGAACTTTTTGAGTCACACAACGCGCGCGCTTAGGTATGACATATCTGCCTCTTTTTATTATATAATATCATTGCCTATATTAATCAATAAATATTCATTGTAAAATACAAATAGAATTATCATATACAAATACTCTGTAAGGAGACTTTGAAATAATATTAAGTACGACGTTAAACTCCCGAACCCTCCCTTCGAAACATCTGTGGAAGTTTTGCGGTGTGTTTCAGAACTTCGTTCTAGTATTTTCGACGAGTAGAAATTTTCGTTGTTATAATCTGTTAAAGTTGTAAAATCTATAATAAGTCTTCATAGACTTTTGCCCTTTTTTAAGATCATTCTAAAAAAGGGCAAAAATGAATAAACTAGAAAAATAACGATCAATATGATACAATACATAATTATTAACGTACGGAACCCTCTCCAAGCGAGTTTAACTCGCACGTGTCAAGATTTCTTTAGGTACTGAAGCAAAAAAAAATTGGTGAAAGTTGAATAAATTAACTAATTAAATATAATAAAGTTATTATTATTATAATTATAATAATTCATTAACTAATTAAATATAATTAACTGATTAAATAAGAGTGAATTTAAAATTTTGTTCGCCTACTTCGCTCGATAACGTAAGCACTATACGACAGTGATAAATTTTCGGAATATTATTATATACTAGCTGTTTTAACTTATTTAAACTTTTATCCTGTTTTCCCGGGAAACATTTTAATTTTCCGGGATAAAAAGTTGTCTAAAATATGACCCAGGGTATCAGTAACAACTTTACCAATTTTCATCGAAATCCGATCAAGAGTTTTTATATGATGCCCGGACAGATAAACAGACACTTTGAGTTTTATTATAGTATAGATTTTAATATATTTTAGATATTTTTACAACATTTAATACAACAAATACACACTTGTATCGCTAACTCGGGCTGGAACTCAGTACCTGACAAAGCTATTATAAAAAAATCAGAGTCAATATTATCTACTCACAAAAATCAAAGCTTGTACAGACAAATTTTTTTAATCCAAATAAGTATTTTTTCATTAACTAAACTGCTATGCGGAAAGACAGGAACTTTATCAAAGTTACGTATTGTTCGATGGATTCACGCTTCACTGGAAAAGCTCCGGGGAAATCATCGAAAGCTTTAGTACAGCCCTGGGAAGAATGCAATGTAGTCTGTATGTGTTATGCTAAAGCCGTATGAGATCTAAACCATAATGTACAAAAACTAAAGAATTGATCTGTATCCAAGTTCAGTCCAAGTTAAAATCCTCTTTTGACGTTAAATTGACGTTTTTAGATTGTATTGTTGATATTTGACTATGATGAACAGACGCAAATAAATACCAAAATACAGTATTTTTTAATTAAACCAGATGTTACTACATATTTACTACCAAAAAACAAATACAATTAGTCAAAACGACGAAATAAAATTATAATATCTATTTGAAACTTACCTTTTTATTATCTTTTGAAGAGAGCCATCTAGTGGCAGTTTTAGACACTCAATATTTTGTAAGAAGTCCACAGACGAGCAGATGAGTTACTCAGGGCCGGATTTTGAAGTCTGGAGGCCCTCGGGCAACGAAGGAGCGGAGGTCCCTAATTATTTTCCGGATATAAAGAACAATTTCTTTCTCTCAAGTATTTAAAAACTTGTTGCCAATAAATAAAATTATTTCAACAAAGAATTTATTTATTTAACCTTTATTGACCACTATAAAATATTACGGTACAAATGCCGAACTTAATGCTTAGTGCATTATCTACCTGCTATCCATTGACCAAAATAGAAACGCGCGAAAGGCAGTTTGGGAAGGTAAGTTGATACACATAATAATATGCATACATTAATATGTATGTATTAATATACCTGCATAAAAATACACAAAATACGTATATAATTGCATATACGAGTATAGCTATAAATACATAAGTTCATGTATTCCTACATAGATATACATATATACATTCATAAAGTCAGAGATAATAACTATCTTTAGTTACGTGCCTGTGTAATGTAGTACCTAATTAGTTAAAGTCAAAAATAGTTTAATAAAAACTAAATTATCGCATCAACGAATGGAATTTCACGCATGTTTTTCCGACGAAAAGTCGTTGATTATTTAGATTTTTCTACCGTCGTTTGTATATTTTTTATCTCTACTGTGGGGGCCCCCAATGAACTAATATACTGTAGTACTTATATTTGTTCACTGGGGGCCCTTCCCTTGTCTCCTTCTCCTCTCTCATGGTCACCATCATTATCTTAATCATCGCCGATGAGTTGTCTAAAAACTCTCAAACCAATGAATGAATGTCTTTCTAAATACAATCCTTGTAACTACTGTTACAATTAAATGAATTGCACCTACTTGAAAGAAGTTAAACTTTTAGAAAATGTCTCATAAAATTTTAACAATAAATAAAATTACCTTCAGAACTAATGTGCAATTGAAAATCTTATGACAGAACATTGAAGTACAATGTCATAGAACAAATATCTCGAACAAAATGTGCGTCCCACCCGGGAGGTTCTATTTCAAAATTGAGCCCCCGTTCTCCTTTCAAAATCGAACGAATCCATTGAAGATTAAAGCCACGTGGCGCCAATGCATTGGGACATACATGGTGTTCGCGGTGTCAGTTCTATGCGCTAATAATAATACTTCAATGTGACAGAAGAAAGAAGACCAGCTACAAAACATAGTCATCATTTTCCAAAACATATAGAAGATTGCTGTTTGCGTTTTGCGCGATGCGGAGGGTAAATCTTTTGCGAAAATCAAAAAATACACATTTGGAGACAAATATTTATTCTTTTGAATATAATAATTACGTTTCTGACTGATGTAGAAACATCTTTTCTGAATGTGTTATTGTGAGATATAAATTACAATTAACGAAGTCCTTGGTACAAAATGCAGTCTGAATAAATCGATCAAATCACGAAATATTTGCACAAGTGACTATCTTTGTGCAGAACCATGTAATTGATTAAAAATTTCAAAGTCAAAGTCAAAATCAAAATATTTTATACATATAGGTATCACTGACACACTTATGCACGTCATTTTTTGTTCTTTTATTTAATTGAATAGCGACGTTAACATCATAGACTACTAATATATGGATACCTGCTCAAAGTTGATAGTAGATACAAGTTTTATCTTCAATCATACAATATCTTCAGGCGTTAATGATTTTATTGAACAAAAAACAGTACAACAATTGAAGCTTACTTATTAGTATAAAGGACACTAATAAGTAAAACAATAAACAAAATATACCTAATTATAAACAATGCTAATAATATCTTTAACATTACAAAGTACTTACCAAAAGGTATTATTTAACACAATTATAATACACAGTGCATTGTTGGCGATGCAGAAATTCGAAAAGACAAAATTTAGGTTGGTGATTTCGTGATCTCCCATATAATGTACGATACATTACTGATATTTTAAGGTATCTTCCTTCACTGAAGGTACCTTAAGTGGGAAAAGGCATTAGATAAAAATTGCAATTTTACAGGAGAGCAAAAAAACTTAAAATATCAGTAAGTTGTCAAAGGAATTTACATTACTATTTCATATAGAAGGATAACAAACGCATCCATAGCAATGTAACATAGCACATCTCTGGTGGAAAAGCACCCTAACTCTGAAAACATAAAAGTGTACTTATGTACGCGCGTGAGAAGTTATACTTCTTTGGCATGAAAAAAAATTCAAAAAACAATATTTTGAAATAATTTAATTTACGAATCTCTATAGCCAAACTATATGTATTAAGCGCCATCTGTGATTAATTTTGTATCTACATACTTGTAAAAACACCATCTATGTTCTGTTACGAGAACTATTACGATACCAGCCACCTAGAACTAACTTCATGATGTAGAATTTAGCTAACTTCACGATGTAGAATTTAGGTGTCGGTGTGCGCGCGCATCGTAAAAATTCACTCTCATCATTTTTCTCCATCGCGCCAAAAGAAGTATAACTTCAAAAATCGTAAGTACGTTTTGCGCGCTTCTACAAAAATTACTGGGCTCGTCCGGGATTTGAACCCGGGACCTCTCGCACCCTAAGCGAAAATCATACCCCTAGACCAACGAGCCGGTTGATATATACGATGAATTTATACAATACGTATAATAACGGAGGCCATACACGATCAAGTGTACTTGTCAAGTTAAGTTTGACTTGTCTTTGCAGTTTGACTTGACGCGCCATCCAGTGTGCAAGACTATACATGTCCAGGTATCTTACCGTGCCCATATGATTAAGTATACTGGATGCCGCGACAAGTCCGCTTGATGCTTGATCAAGTACACCGATCGTGTATGGCCTCCGTAATATTACGCAAAATTTTTATGACACTTTTAATACACCTCATTTTTGCTACGAAACATGATTGTTTATGTAAATCCAGAGCAAACAAGTCACCTGATGGTAAGTAGACACCGTCACCCAGTAACACCAAAAGCATCGCCGATATGTCGCCGGTCAAGATATAAGAGAAACAGAAGAAAGAAGGTTACAATGATATTGACAGTATAATTTTACGTGGAGCCGTACCAAGCACGACGGCGCCGCGGCGGCTTCCGTCGCCTCTTACGAAACCCTGGCTTGCCGGCATGGAATTAATATCAGTATTCTGAGAAACCCCAATACGGCCATAAAATTAAGAAAAGACGTGCGACAGCGAGGCGTCAAACCGACAAAACAATCACAATGCATTTATCGGAAACAATAAGCAAATTATGAAAACACTGTCATTTTCACGTCATGTTCGTGTAATTGTGGTTGCAACAACGCTGTGACATTTTGATGCACCTTTGTCGCAATCTATAGTCGCAACACAATTCACACGTGCGTCAATTTGTCGCGCCGTCGTGCGCAGATGTGAACAGAAAGTTAATCAAGCAAAATGATGTCTAGGTCAATCGATTACCAAGCATTATTTTGTAAAGCTATTGTTGAATGTTTATAAAAAACATGTTTAATTCGTCAGTCAGGTAAAACCTATGTAACATTCTCACAATTAACCTTTTTTTTAATGTGTGGAAAGACCTTCGTCTCGTCCATCCGGCCGCGAGAAGCCGGACAGGTATGTGGGACTTGAACCCACCAAAACCACAATGTGGGACTTGAACCCACCAAAACCACACGGTGTCGACGCCTACCGCATTGGTGCCGGGACTGTGTGCTATTCTCGTTCCACTGCCCCGGCGCGGCGACCGCTACCACGGCGGCCTCGGCCCGATCCGCAACAAGACTGCGGCGCCGCTCGGCCCACGACGGGCACACCTCGAGGGTGTGCTGTGCCGTGTCCTCCGCCGCGCCACAGTCATGGCACGACGGGCTTTCCTCCCTCCCGATACGGTGAAGGTACGACCCGAAACAGCCGTGCCCGGACAGCACCTGCACCAACCGGAAGGTGAGGAAACATGCGATCTTTCGAGCCAATCTTGCAGACCGGCCCGAGCGCATCGAGGTTTCGACGGCCGAAAACTGCGGAGGCAAGGTCCGCCATCCAATGACGGACGACGGCATCACGTTCTTCAGGGGCAGGGCGCTCCCCGAGTGCTCTTCGCCCCGCCGCGCGCCGTCCATTCGTAGACTCTGGCTAACGATTAATTTTTAACATTATATTATTTTATTTTAATTGTTAGTACAATGGAATTATTTATTACCTAATCATCTAATTTTTGTATGGAATTAAATAAAGCTTTATTATTATTATTATTATAACTCTTATACATATCGACACCCGCAACGCATAAAGTTGTAACTCAAGTTACAACCTTTTCCGACTATACCACAGGCGTATAGTCCGTGAAAAGAGCTACATGACAGTAGTATCGACATATCTCTAGCATTCGTAGTTTCGAAGATAGCCAGTTGAAAAAGGTAGTAATTGCCATATGAAGAAAAGTTCCAGCAATATTTTAGACGTAAAGCGAATTACGTCTCTTATGTTCGTTGTTGAGCGTGGAAGTAACATCTCTTACAACTTTTTGACGGGCATCACAATACACTTATCGGAACCGTAACTTAAGATACTGCTTTGTCACGGCTTAGCTGTACTGAGAGACCGGCTAATGTTTATACGATTTGTGTGTATTTGTCCTACAAATTTACATCTGAGCTCCGTGTTTTAATTAAAATTTGTGGTTATTAGGGTTTCATAGTTAAAATGGAAGCCTTGTGGTTTCGTTATGCTCGTATGTCCGTCCGTCCGTCCGTTCGCAGCATAGCGCAGAGACCTTTAGTGCTAGAAAGCTGTTATTTACCCGTACCAGCCGTGTCGTACCAGCTAAATGATGTTGTTGGATTCACTATCTTCTGTGTACGGTCAGTTTAGCTTATTTGTTGTTCTTCTCGCAGGGAGCTGGAGCTTGAGAGGAGATACAATCGTCTGAAGAAAACATGATGCTGGACTTGGTTTTCAACCTCGTAAGGTGACTTTGCTAAATAGACAGATCCCTGGCGAATACTTTGGAGCCCTGGTTTCACTCAATTGTGTTTTTTACATGATTTGTGTTGTTCTCAAAAATCGCATCGCCTGCACTTTGTAATGATAAGACCGAGAGTTTATGCTGACACAATAAGAGATTTACCACTGGATCTTTCAATAATTCGATCCTACCTCGTGGACGGTGGTTAAAATGCTGGTATTAAACTCATCCACTGGGGTGACAGGTGATGGGCAAAGCGCAGACTTCATAAGGCGTAACCGTTCCAGCTTCACGACGATATTTAATGTGCCTCTTACAAGACGGTTATGACTTTTGGTTTTTAAGCTGCCGTTTTCCGCCAGAATGAAGTCCATCTCACTATTTGTGGAACCATCGGGACTTATCCATGTCCATTTACGTTGAGGCTTCTTTCTGAAGAAGGAGTTCATCATAAACAGATCTTTCCTCTCTAAAAAGTTAGCCAACAAGTGTCCTCGACGATTCCGCCATCTAATTCCGAAGGGAAGGGACCCACTTTTATCTCGGCGCCATTTTGCCAGTCCCCCATCACAACTGTGAAATAAGCTTTAGAGGATACCTCTGGATCCACTATTGTCCTAACACATAACCTCAGTCTCATTATCGGGGTGTCGGCGCATATGCCTGTACAACCTGCAACAAATAACTTTGAATATTTTTAGTGTTAGGTACCTGCGATACCCTGGCTGACACGCCCCAACTTGACAATATTGTTGACGAGGGGTTTGTAGATGAGAAACCCGACACAACTTTGCATCCTTGGTTGGTCTTTGGTCATTTGGTTTACCCTGTCGGTAATAGAACAAGTTCCCGAATTATTCATTCCTGCTCTTTTATCTTTCCATTGGTCCTGTGTCCTGGAGGTATAATTATGTTGCCAGGTGCCGAAGTCGTTATTGGTAGCATGAGTAATTAAACTTATTTGATCTTGATAATTTATTCTATAATATAAGCTTTATAATTAATATTAAAATTCAAGAATATAACTTACTTCCATTATCAGTAGGCTACCTTTCATCACTAAGACGGTTGTAACTAGCTAGATACAACCTTATCGCTGCTGAAGTTATCCAAAAGCTTGGGTTGTAACTAATGCTATCTCAGCTTCTAACAGTATTTTTTGTGATATATACATATCAAACTATAGTATTTAACCCTATAGAATTGATGCACATATTAATTTTTCAGCAAACCCAATACTTTTTTCGTAAAAAGCATTCAAATACCTAACTTTTACTTTTTTGCTTATTCTGAAAAAGACGGATTTGAAGTTACAACCTTATGCGTTGCGGGTGTCGATATTACTTCCAACGTACACTCGTTAGCGTGATTCAGTAACGGTATCGGTAACGGTATCGGTTTCGGTGTAGCGAGTTCAATGGTTTTTTCCCATCTCAAAAATGCCCAATGCACCTAAAGAATTTTTCACTTCAAAAATGTTGAAAGCCTATTGTACACATTATTTTCAAAAAAAAAAACATTTAGAAAAAATGTTTTCAAGAAAAATTACAAAAAACAATATTCAAATAAAACAATATTCTAAAAATATTCATAAACAATATAATAATAATAATTTTTCAAAAATAGTAAATAATTTTTTTCAAAACAAGCGTTTTTAAAAACGCGCGTGGCGTTTTTCGTCACCGTCGTTTTTGTGTCACCGTCCGTGTTACTAATCTTAAAATTTCACTCTCATCATTTTTTCCATTTATTTCATAACGTGCCTAAAGAAGTCTAAGAAGAAGAAGCGCTCTAAGAATACTTCGAAAAAATAGTATCGTTGTACGCTGCCGTGTGAACCTAGTCTTAGCTGTAAGCACTACATAATAGTAAAGAAAAATGCGATACCTGTACTGCAGTGATCCATTCTACTAATATGGATTGAAGGTTTCTTGCTAGCGAAGATATTGAGTGACATGCCATGCGCTCAATATCAACCGCGCAGTGACAATGCACCTTGTGACAAAAAATCAAGCACAATTATTATTTTGCAGAAATCAAACTCAAAAATCTTCTTCTGGCAAAAGACAATATATTTAGCAGACATTCGCATTTCTCTCAGCCAATTATCAACCTATAGTGAAAGCAATGGTGAAGATTATGTGTATATGTCACCGGAAATCTACGTAATCCGGTATTCTGTGCAATACTTAGGCAATGAATGTAATACCAAAAACAATAACCTATAGTCCCCACGAACTAAGAATGCATATTTGTCGTTTGTCATCGCAGTGACACTAGAGATGTACAAAAAAAAATCGATTCACGAAAGAACCAATTTTTGCAACAAATCGATTCAAAATTGTAAGATTTTCTAATCGATTCAATAATTAAATTGTAAATTCTAAAAACCGAAACATTTAGATATCCACAAGTAACTGGAATGATACTGCCTCCATTGAGCTACTTAAGTTACTTTACCATACCTATACGCTCAATAATTTTGTATTTACGACTATATTAAAATATTTTTTTCCTAAAAAACTCACTGTTAATTCGTCCGCGCCGCATCCAGCGTATGAAATTTGGGTTTCGGTTGAATAATGAATATTCTAACCGTATTTTAATCAATTCAAATGGCTGCGGTTAGAGATTATCGTAATAAACACTTTTGGTCATGTTCTTATAGAAAAGAAGAAATTAAATTGTTTAATTGTTAAACACAAAGAAAGAAATAAAATAAATTCATTTTTATTTTAAGTTTCGATTACAGTAATGTATCGATTATTATGGTTTTATAAGTGATTTCATGCCGTCACATCACTTAACGTCAGTGTAGATTTTGTTCAATTTTTTATTCAATTTTGCATAAATCATGATGTGATGGGATTTTTACTAGATTATAACGTTTTAATATGATTTATAAATAACGTCAATACAAATACGATACAATACGAATAGGGATTTTTAACAAATTTTGGCAAAATCCTTTGTTCGTAAGTAACCAACTATTCATGTCAATTAAATAATTATTCCATTTTGCTCAAAGACGTACGCACAAGGTTGGTTCATATTAATAAATGGCAGCTATCATTAATGCGTTCTTAGATAATTTTGAGTATAATGAACGAAATATTATTTATTTCATACTTTACCCAGGCAATCTATATAGTACCAAATGCGTAGCCGGTAATGTGCTAAAGAAATAGATGTAATCAAAAATTAAATGTAACATAATATGGTGACTGTAGTGGTTCGCTTGGTGCCAATAATAAACTAATCGCTTTCACTACACGTCCTACTCGGTCGGCGTCCGGACAGAGAGTGCTCGGCAAGTAGTGGTGGGCGATTATGAGATATACTAATGGAATCATTCGATTATGAAGATGTCTCGAGATATCTCAATTATGACCGTTAGTAATTACTAATCGGTAATGCTACTAATTCGCTATACACTACATCTACCTTTTACAAAATAAGAAAAGAAACAAAATATTATCTCTACTTCTGACACAGTTATTTAACTTAAAATAAGTCGAACAGACTTAATCTTTATAATCAATAACAATTATCACATTATTCAACATAACCTGCAACATCTGTTTATGAACCTCGTTATAGTGGTTGTACCAACAGAATGTTCCAGACTTTTATCTGCATATACCTTCCACTGTCCATCTACACATTTCAGGTGTACTAAATTTCTCTATTGTCCATTACCGTCGTTTTGCCGTTCTACATCATTCCCTTCCTTATTGATTACTGTGTGTGTCGTATTCTCCTTCGTCACATTTTCCACGAATACCATTTCTCCAACTTGAATAGTAGATTCCGTTGCATGTCTAGGTCTACTTATTCTTTCCCTTTCGCCTTCACGTTTGCATCTTTATCCTTTGTTTCTAAATACACTTCCGCAACTCAAAATCCCCAACTTACTCGTATCTCTAAGTTGACAACTGTGATGAAAGTTGGCTTAGATACATCTCTAAAGTTACTTCTCTGCGCTGTCATTCAACAATTCTTTAGGCAAGCTGATAGTTATTATACATTTGGCTGAGTCAGGTATAAATAAATCAAAACACTTTAATTTTAAGTAGTTAATTAACAACCACTGTTAACTTACACTCAATAATTACAATATTATGAACCTTTCCCTTGGTACTATTACTTTGTGGTGTTTCTCTTGAAAAAGTATTAAAACCGAATAAAACAACTCATAGGCGTCGCTTGGTGACGCTAGTAAACGTATTGACGTTGATTTTACATGTAAAGAACCCAGAGAAAAAACCAAATTATTGTCGTTCTGCAGTTGGTTCAACCAGCTGAATGTAAGGCATCTCACAAAGTGTGATTAAAATAGTTGAATACATCGTCGTGTTTTATTGGATTGACCCAGCATGTACATATACCAAAACTCTATTCAGTGTCTCACTGTCTTACTTTACTGTACTTTTTTTTTTTTTTTGGCAGCTAAAGAAGATTGCCATTTCCATTGCAAGTAAAGATATTAAATGAAAATACTACGATCTTCTGAGTCTGTAAGTGCTCATAGGCTTGGATGAATCGTATTTTTCAGAGCTTTCTGTGGATTGTCATCCACGAATTGTAAAGAAATACATATAAAATAATAATTAAAAGGCGAGTCCGCCACCGTGAACTCATAACTGCTAACTGTCGTTTGTCACACTTTAATCTGGCTCAGATATATGAACATCTACTAGTCTGTAACGAATCATTATAAAATACTAAATTGTCTATGACGAGGGTACGTGGATACAAGCCGTCATTGTACTTTTCATATTTATCTTGTACTTATCAATTGCAAAGAATGAATAAATAAGAATCTTTAATCCAAAATGAAGTTATGGAATATTAACACAATAGATTAATGGAATAAAATATACCATATCGAAAATCATTGTATTACTTTTATTCCTTACATAATTACTTCTTGAATCCTGATTACATTATTATGTCTTTATTTGATATTTGTGATTCATATTTATTGAGGTGTTATTTGTTTTTTATTTCACGTTATTCCACGGTTTCATATCGGTATAGCCGACAGTGTGGGAATAATCTCCATCAGACACCTTGAATGGGTGTCACATGAATCATATCCAACAGATATATTTGGCTTTCAATAATATTACCGTAACATAACTGCGAAATGCCTCCAATGACTTCCGGCATAGCAGTATTTCAATATATTCATTAGTTTGGCTTATTCCTCAGAATTCGAAATCGGTTCAATATTTTTTATAGTTTGGTTGATTCTTTTATGTTCCACGTCACTTTATCCAGAACTTTGTTTTTATTTCTCTCACAACCAACTTTAAGAAATCGCGAACATTTTTGAATCAAATACATTCAAACTGTTTGTTTTCAACAAATACCAAAACTCACTTTTATTTATACAAGAAGGTAATAAGTATATGACAGTAATAACAGGAACCTGTTGCTGGTAGTTTTGTACAGAAGTACATTAAAATACTCCTTGAGAGCCTTGTAAATGTTTTTTCGCCCTTTGTGGGCCTTTTGGTACACATAGTACATTAGCTTGCTCCTTAAGAGCCTTGTGAAAGTTTGCATGCCTCTTGCCGGGTTTTCTGTACACAAAGTACATTGGCGTGCTCCATACGAGCCTTATAAAAGTTTGCGTGCCAAATACGGATCTTGTACAATCTGTGTGAACCTTGATGTAGCTATAGTTATCAATATTACATTGAAATTGATATTAGCAATAAAATAATTAATAAATTACTGCTTTAATATTACTACGTAATACAGGTAGTATAGTATAAAATTTTACACAATCACATGCATGTGATAGATATATTATAATGTATATATTTATCACACACTTCAAAGTTACTTTATAGGTTCTTTATTAAAATGATTTTATAGGTGTGATCGTCAAATGGATTGTATTGCCATGACAAATAATATTTCTGTTGAACTGCTGACAAATAAGCAAAATGACATCTAAACTTATTTAGATAAATATTTTGTTTGGTTCATTGCAAAACGTTATTTGAATTATGAAAATAACAACCATATCGTTATACGTGGGGTAGATTCCCAATCGTTTCTTATCAAGTCATTCAAAGGGTAATGTGTTTTGCGTTTTTTATTAATTACCCACCAAATACATAAAAACTTGTATATTATCTTATCTGGCTGATCCGATAGCGATAGCTTTATTTGAAATAAGAACCTCATATGAATTACTCTTCCACTTATTAGGACATATTTCTGATAGCCATAACATAGTTGTAATAAATTTATGGCTTATTTGAAACAGTTATAATACTTGAGGCATGCCTTTGTAAATGAGGTGAATTGCATGGCCTTCAATAGTAAGTATATTTGAATTATTTTTGATGCTTACAACCATATTCTGCACAAATCTGGTAGCACTTTCGTTACATAATTAATTAAGTGTACTTATTTAAGTACACACGATTAAGTACACACGATTTGTTATACCCACGTATAAATAATGTTTTGTTGTCATTTCCATAATCCTTCCTCTTCCATATTTCCTCTTGGGATATTTTAGGTACCGTTCCGATTTTCATCGCACTACCTCTTGGGATATAATTGTAGGTACCGTTCCGATTTTCATCGAACTACCTCTTGGGATATAATTGTAGGTACCGTTCCGATTTTCACGAACTACCTCTTAGGATATTGTAGGTACCGTTCCGATTTTCATCGAACTACCTGTTTAGCCTTTATTCATGATTATATAATTATTCTTTTTACTTTACCATCATTATAGCTCACCAACGCAAAAAGATCATTTAGGTACATTGAAGTATTATTACTATTTAGGTACCGTTCGGTTACCCAAACTATCTCTGACATTTAATAATAACCTATTGAGGTTGTCAAAATAGTAATACGTTTTAAAGATCATCATCATAATATGCACTGATCTGACTACGAGTATAAATTAATTAGTAATTTAAGCACTTTGCCATCAAAGGTTAAAATAATAACTTGTGGGATAGACTTACTAAATGTGTCTTTATCCTCCTAAGGCCCAAACAAAATATGCCTTGTTCCAGGTTATCACCCAATGTTCTTGTACAAGTACATTATGTACAGTTATGGTTAACGCCCAGACCAAAAAAAATGAATATAACTATGATAGAGTGTTTTTTTTGAAGCGGTATTTTTTTATTGAATTAGTACTATGACAAATAATAAATTTAGGCAGTTTTAGGTTCAAAATTTTTTGTTCATGTCTGAGAACATTAGGCCGTTAAGACATAAATTGCTATATTTTTTATGTTCTAAATGGGTAACATTGGGCTGTTAAGGATTAAAAAAAGTTATTATTTTTATTATAAAAATTATTTATTTAGCATAATTAAGTATGCCTAGTTTCACTTTTGGCAACAAATTAGGTATTACATGTCCATAATAATTATGTCTATATTTATTAAATTACCATTTTCTAATTTTGGTCATGTGCTATAATTTTAACAATATTTTAATATTTGAAAAGTGCAAAATTTATTGAAGAATTACTTAATAGAGGAATAGGCTGCTCTGGTACTATTATGAAAAATGGAATACCTGCCGCAGCAAGGCCCAATATTGAGGAGAACCGAGTACTGAAACATCGAGCTAGGGGTAGTACACAAGTTCTAAGATCAAGTAATGGGACCGTAGATTACAATGGCACTAACGTGGTTTGACAACAAAGCCATGACATTGTTATCTGTAGAAGCCAGTGAAGAAACAGATGAAAGTAGAAGATGCTCTAAGGGCGAAAGAAGATATGTACCAATGACCAGAACTATAATAATAAGAAATTATATCATGAATATGATGTGTGGATCTTGATTCCATCAGAAAACGATGTCTGTAAAGTGCACATACCTATTTTGTCGGACAAACAATCAAGATACGGACAATGTCAATACCAAAAATGTCATTACAAATTATCTTGCCACATAAATTGGCAATCCGTGCTTATCGCTGGCTGCGACTACAACTACTACTTTTACCACGGTTTGCTGATGCTGCTCTTGAATTGATCTGTACATCTTCATCTGCATCTGTTTCGCTAAAGCTTGGTGATGTATTTTCAGGGCCAATGATAAAACAGTGGTTTGCTAGTATCTTCATCGGAGAATATAGCTTCAACCCATAATGGCCTACTACTGGGCACGGGTCTCTCCTCTTGAGGAGGCCTAGAGCATACTCCACCACGCTGCTCCAGTGCGGTTTGGTGGAGGGGTTAGTAGCCAACCCGAGTTTCGGAAGTTTTCAAACAACCCGAGGGCCTCCGACATGGCTTAACGACTGTTATCTTATGATAACAATCGGAATCGACGGCAAGAAGAAGCACGGAAACGCTCCAGAATTTTTGCCACTAGGCGTCACCCATCCAACTACCGATCGCGCCCGCTGTTGCTTAACTTTGTCGATCACTTAAGATCGACGCAAGCCGCAGGGCTATGAGCGCTTCATCGGAGAATATAAAATCTACAGTATCCAAATCATTTAGCAAAATTTTCGATTACTAGTTTTTTCCGCGCTAAGAAAAGTAAGTAGTCATTAATACTCAATGTTCTTATACAAGTACATATTATAACAGGCAACTAATAGAACACCAGCCGAATGTTCTTGTACAAGAACATAATAAATGACAGGTAAAAAAAAGGGATTTCAAATAGTGTATTTGCATAAATAGTAAACTTCAAATACTCTGTAGTGTTTTAACTCAAAAATAAAAATACTAGTTTTAAAAAAAACATGTGATTTTGTTAATACTTAGAGATTTATCTTACCTCGACTACATGTGCGCTTCGTGTTTGGCATTTCGGCAACCAAATGACAGACTGTACCTGATTGGTTCCTGAGGATCGAGCTTGAAACACGTCACTAGGACATCCTTCAAGAATGTAAAAACTTAAGAAAATGGCGAGCCGCGCCAATTTTTGAATTAAATTAGAAAAACTGAACTGTTCTCGTGTGAGAACATTGTGTCACCAGGACTACATTAAGCTAATTTAGCCTGGGCGGATACCAATTTTTTGTAAAGTCCTTTGGTAAGAACATTGGGCCTTAGGAGGATATAATTGTATTTCCTTGGTCTTAAATAGTTACCCTGCAGGTTTTTTTATGTAATTATGATGATTAACTACGTAACATAATGCCCATCTAACTGTTGGCGCGTCTGTGCAGCAATAGTACCGTACGCAACCTAATTCAGGATTTCGTGTGTGTACATATACTAGACCAGTCTCGACTTACCTTCAAGTTGGGTGCTGATGACGATGTATTCTTCACGAGACTTACTTGTTTCAGCTTGTTTGTTTGTCCGAACTGTATCCGATATACATACACACACGATGACACGACCTTCGATAATAGTGGACTGTATGGAAACGGTACGACGCGGTATAGAGAGAGTTTCCACGATGGTGGAAGATCAGCGGCGCGGTTGAGCTCAGAGTGCAAGCGGTCAGCCCGATAGCCACGTATGGACTGGTTAACAACCGAAAGCGCAGATTACCGCGTTATTAAATGTAGTTGAGGGTGGATTTAAGATTTCGCCTTACGGACGCGGATACTAACCAAGTTAGATTATTTGCGAGTCTAATAGGCGCCTGCGCATCTTTGCCGGTCCGTGAGAACAATACAAGTTGCATTCCAATTGATATAAGCGGCCTACGATTAGATAAAATTTATAATCTAACCGATACAGTTATTCAAAATCGTTGTTTCTCACGGCACTTATATATTTTACTTTTATGCTGACAACAAAATGAGGCATTATATAATTACGTGACTAGACGTTTCTAGATTTTTTTAGGTACCAATCAATACTACAAGACCGGTTTTATTAGTGATTAAACGAACTTACCTGTAAGTGAAGTTCTATCATAATTATACGAAGGCTTCGTCCGAAGAGATTAGCATAAACAACTTGTAGTTTCGCCTAGTAATCGCCTTTCTCGCACTATGTTGAGGGTAGGATACCTACCTTTTTTTTTTTAAGGTGGGTAGGTCACTCTTACCTGTCTGGGTCACGCTATGTTCATGTCATTTAGTTTAGAGTAAATAAGGTGAAATATTTCACGAATAATTAGGACTAAGGGAAGGGAGGGTGGGATGCTAATCTCTTCGGACGAAGCCTTCGTATAATTATGATAGAACTTCACTTACAGGTAAGTTCGTTTAATCACTAATTATACTTTGCTTCGTCCTCGAGATTAGCATAAACAACTTGTAGACTTTTAGAGCTCCTAGTGAAATATTTCATTCATAAAATGATAATACCTTTCAATGAATTATTATATTTTTAATTCAAGGTACTCATACAAAATGATTATGATATTAAAATTTATAACAACATAATTTTAACACTAATTAACCATTTAGTATTTTAATCTTTTGATTGATTGTTGATTAAGGCCTGGGCAAAAGAGTCATCATATTCCTTGTTTTGAAGTGGCCTGTTATAAAACTTAAAAAATACATTAGAGGTTTCACTCCAGCCCGCTGTCCGGCGGATGACGTCTATGCTGACGCCAAGTCGAAGTGCCGCGGACGTGGCCGCGTGCCGCGCGCTATGTGCGCCAAACGCCGCCACGTCCACGCCACTTGCCTCTAGAGTGCCACGCACCCAGCGACTTAGCGTTTGTGAGGACACTGCCCCATGAGGCCTTTTAAACGCAATGAAAAGGTTCTTGACATTGCCACGCAAGCTACGTGTCCTGTCTAAGTATGATTGTAAGGTTTTTCCAGGACATATTTCGGGTTTCTGGTTGAAAAAAGGAATTACTAGTAACGGTTGATTCGAGTTAATACGAGACGTTTTTATAATTTCTGTAATTGTTATAGTAATTTGGGTACTTGATTCTTTTATGTGGTCGATATTAATTTTTGAAAAGGTTTGCATTCTGTGAGCAGTAACTAAAGCGAGCAATGTGACCAACTTTTTTGAATGTAGTTCGAAAGATACATTTTCATGAGGGTGAATTTTTTCTAAAAAGTTTAAAACAACCGACGGGTCCCAAGTACTTTCATATTTGGGCAATGGTGGACGTAACCGAAATATTCCCTTAAAAAACCTTTTAATAGAAATGTTGTTTCCAACGTGATCTCCAACGACTAATGCTATAGCAGAACGACATGTATTGAGGGTACCATACTGAGCCCCTTCACTAAATAATTTAGTAAGAAAATCAATAATATTAGGAATTGTAGCATCATACAAATCAATATTATTATGTAAACAATAGTAGAACCATTTCTTGAGGTAAACATCGTATTGTTTATAAGAATTGGGTGAGAGAGATGCCATCATAATATCAAAGGCGGATGAAGGAATGCTTCTCTTTAGCAGCGCCGACCGGATAATATTGCGGCAGCCAGGGTAATCTTGGTGTGGATGTCGCGATTGCTGGAATGATGAGAAACGAGGGCATTTTTATGTGGCTCAAAAATTAAAATTTTTGAAGTAACTAGACTATTGAAAATTGGGTACCACGGTTGGGTGGCCCAAAGGGGGACAACTACAATACCTCTGGACTCATCCGATATTATTTTTCTCAATGTTTTAAGGATCATTGAGAATGGTGGGAATGCGTAAAAATAAAATGGTGTCCATTGAATGGTAAAAGCATTAACTGCATGAGCCCCTGGATCACGGTGCCATGAAACATATTTCTTACATTTATTATTTAACCTGGACGCAAAAAGGTCAATGTCCGGGACACCAAAGTTACTAATGATTTCATCAAAACAATTTTTTCCCAATTCCCACTCTACATCGGGATGTGTGCGTCTAGATTCATAGTCTGCATCCTTATTATCAGAGGATCGAATATAGGAGGCCAGAACGAATAGATTGCGACGTTCACACCACTGCCATAATTTTTTTGTGATTTCTGTCAAATGAGGATACTGGATACCCCCCATTCGGTTGATGTAGGAGATAGCGGTAGTGTTGTCAATTCGTAGTAATATTTGAGTATCAGTTAAATTTTTTGCAAATATTTGAAGACCAAAATATGCTGCCATTATTTCTAGAAAATTTATATGTTGTTTTTGTTCTTGGATACTCCACTGACCGCTAGCTCTTTCATCACCACAGGCGAGCTGCTGAGGCATCCCGTTGTTGAGGCATCGGTGAAAATCTCCAGGTCATAATTATCAAATTTTATGCGACTAACAGGATTCTGAATAGAATTAAGCCACCATATTAAATCAGTTTTTATAGATTTAGGAATAATCATATATTTTTCATAATCGGCATCACGTTTTAAATTGAAATATTTAATTCGTTCAAATAATTTTGTATACAGCCAGCCATATTCAACGGCTGGACATGCAGATGTGAGCAGGCCCACGAAACGGGCAAAATATCTAATCTTACATCTTCTAACGGTAAACATTTTATTGATCTCCGTTTTTATACGCTGTATTTTATCTGGTGGCAAACTGACCTGAAGATTTTGGGAGTTAATTGTAAATCCAAGAAATAAGCAGGATTTACTTGGTGTTTGACAACTCTTATCCTCATTTATAATGAATCCTAGAGAAGTCAAAAGTTTCCGAGTATTATGGACATTTTCTACACAATGGTCATATGTTAGGGATACAAGGAACCAGTCATCAATGTAAATAGTTGATAAATAACCCGCCGAACGCAAAAGTTTCGCGACTGGCTTCATAATCTTTGTGAAAACATAAGGTGCTGTACTGAGGCCAAATGGCAAAACATTAAACTCATAAAGAGTTTGTTCAAACTGAAAACGTAAGTATTTTCTGTAATCAGGATGCATTTTAATTAAAAAGTAGGCATCTTGTAAATCAAGTTTAGCCATATAACAATCTTTGGTGATTGTTTTTAAAGCTGTTCGGAAATCTTCGATTTTAAAATGTTTTGTATCAACGAATTTATTTAACTGCTTTAAATTTAATATAAAACGCATTTTGCCATTTGGCTTCGGTATGAGGAAAATTCCAGAAATGAATTGTCCTTTGCAAGGTTTACATTGAGATATAGCGCCAATAGATAACAAATCACAAATGGCTTTTTTAAAGTGAATTTGTTCTGAATTAGAATAATTGCGGGTAAACGGGGCACAGTGCTGAGACACAGGCCTTAAAAATGGTATTTTATACCCATGTATATACGATAGTACAACAGGGTCCCGAGTAATAAGTTTCCACTGATTATAAAACTGAGATAGTCTAGCAGCATAATTTACCAGTGGCGTCGCTAGCGGCGGCTGCGGTTGGAGCGCTGATTGCTGGACGGCCTGGAGGAAGCCACGTGCTGCTGACTCTTCGTCGCTGCCGACGTTGTGGATCTGGTCTTGGACGATGATGCTGCCGTCTTCCGAGCAGCAGGGTTCTTCCAGTTTTTTGACGTACTTGGAATAGCATTTTTGTTAAAAGTTGTTTTTATGGGGGGAGCTTTTAACTCCGCACCTGATTTATTAATTGCTTTAGCAGTTTTAAGTGTATCGAATAAATTATTTCCAAACAAAAAACCATCGATTTTTGTATTCTGCAGTGATTCCTTCATTTCCTTTTTAACTGAAGTCATGACGTAATTTTGACGAGTCACAGAGTCGTTATGTTGAGAATCACAGAGCATGCGCCCCGTGTCCATGAGCATACGCAGCAATTCCGTGTCTTTGTTTTTGGAGGACAATAAACATGTAATAGCTTCTCCAAGGCTAGAGATCGCCGCAGCTGTTATTTTCTGCTTAGCTTCTATGGCTTTGTCACGTTTAATAACTGCCTCTGACAGAGCCGCCTTGACCTCTAAGTTTAAGGCTGGTGCCTCAGAAAGCTTACAGTTGCACGGGACCAGATATTTTTCTGTAAGTTCCTTGCGAGTCTCTTTAGTGAGGCCGTTAGTGGCAATATGTTCAAAACGTATAGCAAGGTCCTTTTGTAAATCCTTGCCGTATTTGTCAGTACTGGTTGGATCAATACCTAGGATCTCTAATATCTCAGAGTCCAATACCGACGCGTTCTCCTCGAGAGCAGCCGCGTCAGGTTCTGCAGCAGTCTGTGTGGTACAACCGCCAGGATTTTCAAAATCGACGGGCGCGCCGGTGTTCGCATCAAGCGTAGGCACCACATTATCACGTTCGGTTACCATCACGGGATTCAAAAGGTCGTGATCTGAAATTAATATCACGACGATTTAATTTAACGAGTAAGTATGCTCATTAAATGAAGGTAACTTGATGACTGATATTGCAAACTCATTATCTATGAGGGTAAGATAGTGAAGAAATAGCCCAGCGAGCTATTCACAACACCATATAGTGGCACGAGACAGCCCTTAAAAACTGCCCACAATACCGTTGCGCAATATCGAAGCATAATGCTTCTATCAAGACTGACCATTTATTTGAGTGATGAAATAGCCCTAGAAGCTATTCACAACACTTTATCTGGCACGAGACAGCCCTTAAAACTGTCCACAATACCGTTGCGCAGTCATTGATATGTTAAGTATTTTCATAACCGATGTACACCAAATATGTTGAGTTAATAACTAACCTTCTATTCTTAAACACTGTTGCGTCGAACTTTCTTGCGAGGAATCCGACGAACTGGATATAATACGCAGACGGCGTCTAGCAGCCGTGTTACGGCTGTTAGATTGTAATTCTTCTTCGATTTTCTTCAATTTCTTGCGTAATTTTTCATAATTAGCATCACTACACTTTCTTTTAGGCATATTTAAATAATTTTTACACTGTTCTGTTAAAACTCAGTGGTACTTAGTGGTAGAATGTGCGAGGTGGCCGAGCACTAAAATGCGAATGACATGAACATAGCGTGACCCAGACAGGTAAGAGTGACCTACCCACCTTAAAAAAAAAAAGGTAGGTATCCTACCCTCAACATAGTGCGAGAAAGGCGATTACTAGGCGAAACTACAAGTTGTTTATGCTAATCTCGAGGACGAAGCAAAGTATAATATCGAAATAAATGCTACCGTAGCAGCCACTATTCATAGCTAGTTAGCTTACTAGATCATCTTCATTTCATTATTATAAATTTAGCAAATAAAAGTTTACTTACATTAAAGTTAAATAATGACAGCAACACAATATTCGCAATAAAACGTAGTAATAAAATCGGTCATGTTTAGTGATTTACCTCTTAAGTTTCATTTTGTGATTTGTTTATTGGCACGTACGTAAATTAGATCTTAGAGATTTTAGATCCTGGCAGGGTCGCCACTTGTAGTGGTTCGCTTGGTGCCAATAATAAACTAATCGCTTTCACTACACGTCCTACTCGGTCGGCGTCCGGACAGAGAGTGCTCGGCAAGTAGTGGTGGGCGATTATGAGATATACTAATGGAATCATTCGATTATGAAGATGTCTCGAGATATCTCAATTATGACCGTTAGTAATTACTAATCGGTAATGCTACTAATTCGCTATACACTACAGTGACAAATAAGGAAAATTTAGTTTTATGTGTATATATATAGTGAATATTTAGGGGGTATAATTTGACATAAATAATATGAATTATAATAACATTCTCATTGCATGCTAGTTGTGTTCACCTATAATTGTGGGAACACGATTTCAGAATTAAGTTAGCTGGATATGGTGAAAGAATTGTGTATCCTGCGTTGGTGGACCATAAAATAAATAAATAAATATTTATTTTGATAACTTGAGTCACAGCATTGCAGCGGTTACATAAAATGGAACTAAAGTGTCTGGGCTAGTAAAGTAATTTTCTTAGCTGTTTAACTATCCCAAAGGTCACTTATTGACTGTGTATGTAGGTCATATAATAAAAAGGTAGGCCTTTAATTAAATGGCTTATTAGGCAATTACATTTGATTGACGGATAGAATTTAAATGACGTTTAGTAAAAGGCTAGGCAATTAATTAAATTGCTTAATAAGCTGTTTGCCTGCGACATGAATAAGAACCTGGCATCGCCGTATTATATATTTTCCATCAGACGGAACACATCCCATAGTTTAAATTTAAAATTCGAGTGTGTAGGTTGCGTAAAATTTTATATCAATATTTAAACGTCATTATTTTTCTACAGTTTCAGTAATTATTATACAGATTTATTAAATTTGATATAATGTTATTAAAGTTACAATTTACATTCAAAGATACTTAACACAATTTTCGTGTTAATTGGTAACTGATGTAATTTTATTTCAACGTAAGGTTTTGACTTTTTTGTTAGCCTAAAAAGTTTTTTGAACAATTAAATTTACAGTAATCACTAGAATTAACAATTACTACGGTTTTTTGTGTTTTACGAGGATAATGGAGTTAACGCTGATTTTTCGTATATTATGTGCGGTAGTGTGTGTTCTGTATATCATCTACTGGAGACTGAAAAGAGCAAAAACTGAAGAACCACCAGTATTATCCGGCTACCTGCCAATATTAGGCCATATTCACTTGGTCATCGGTGGCAACAATAGTAATTATTTTTATTATTATTTATCACGATAAGTATTTTTTTTATATTATCATTAAGTTAATATCACAAAGAACAATGCCCAACTGCCTGCCCAATTTTCAGCAGACACACCCTAGAACCAAAGTATTTTGAGATTGAATTCTTATAAACATTGAGTCATAGAGTAGGGAAGACGGCTACCTGTAATTTTTACCATTATTTTATTCTGACTTTTTTTTTATTGACAACCGGAAATGGAAATTTGACATCATTTCACTTGTCATACCAACATTTATAACGAAATTCTGTCTGTAATATTGGCCAGAATTCTCCCTATATCTTGCTTGATACAAGCTATGTATCAAAGTGAGTGCCCGAATGAAAATTGACACTGTTGACATCATTGTTGTTATAGTCAATTCATCACTTATTAATAAAATTATTTTACGCTGGGTAATACGGGTATAGGTATTAATTTTAAAATACGTAAAAAAATAATTAAATTGCTTCGGTATAACTGACGTTTTAAGACGCTAACAAAAATAAAAAATAATTTTTGGGCATTGTTCATTGCTTCATTGCATTGTTAGCGTAACTGGACCGCTAGACAAAACTCTTTTCTGTTAGCATTCACGCCATTCGCTACTATCAAAATGTGTGGCAATGACATAGGTGCAGAAATAGCTGTTTACCTGGAATAACTACCTAGTAAAGGCGACAGCGTTTCTTGGAACAGTTTTCAGTGAAGTATTCTAAAGTATGAGTCCTGAACGTAGTGGTATATCACTCGAGCCTAAACTACTCGTAGTATTGCTCAAAAGGATACTCTTCTTTTTATCACCCTCTAAACTGCAGCTTACGAACAAAAATGGTACGGAGAATTCGATGCAATATTCTGTGTGTTTAAGACACTCATTCTTATAAAAGCAAGTAAAATTAAAATTTGTGTTCTACTTACTTTTATAAAATTAGAATGAGTCTTATTTTTCCGCACCTTTGTCTTAACGCCAACAGAAAAAAGGTTTTTTTTTTATATAAATAAGATACAAATTTATATTTAGCGGTTACAAAAAAAATCACCTGTTTTGTCTAGCAGTGCAGAATCTTTATTTTTTTTAACCAGAAGAGGCTACTAACAACTACTTACGAGTAAATCTAGACACGCGGTAGTGTGTCCAGCCAAAATTAAAAAAAGGGAATTGGTAACGCACGCAGCGCCATGTGTAATATTACACGAACTATTTCGAGCTACTTTCGACCCTCTCACAACTCATGATCTATTTAATATACATATAGACATTTTGGCCCATTTATTAAAGCCTATTTATTAAGCTTATTTAGAATTCAAAATTTCATAAATGTAGCTTAAACAGTTACTGATATATTAGCGTTTAACCGTGTAACCTAACCTTCTTCCAGATGACCTAGAAACTTAATATTCAGCAACAAGGTAGACTAGGCGTATACAAAGGAAAAATCTAAAAACTGAAAATTACTGATTTTTAAATTATATTAATAATTAAATTCTATTATTAATTTCAATTAATTACTAATCATCATAATAATTTCTAGACAAAAAGTAATGATATCTCACCAAAAATATTCATGTGAAATGAGAGCCAAGTTCAAAAAAAAGAGTTGAGATCGAAAAGGGTGACATGTTCTCAATAGAAAATTCTAAAATTTTACTCAAAACTTGGCACCCTTTTAGATCTCAATTTTTTTTCACTTAGCTCTCATTTTAAATTTGTGTTTTTGATGAGATTCTTACTAACAAAAAGAATCATCAAAATCGGTTCACCCAGTCGAAAGTTCGAAAGTAAGTCAAAGTATGTCGAAAGTCGACATACTTAGTATGAAAAAAGTCGAACGTATGTACATAAAAAAATGCAGTTGAATTGAGAACCTCCTCCTTTTTTTAAAGTCGGTTAAAAATTATCCAACTTCTAGTGCGGATATCGGGTTATCGGGTATTGGGTCGGAACAACCCGATGTCAGCACCAAACGTAAAAAATTACCGTGTATCGACATACCGATGGACTTTTCTTGAAAAATCAAAGGACGATTCCAAGAATATTGGTCACTTTCACACCTGTTTTTAACCGACTTCAAAAAAGGAGTAGGTTCTCAATTCGACTGTATATCTTTTTTTATGTTTGTCACCTCAAAACTTACGACTGGGTGAACCAATTTTGATGATTCTTTGTTTAATCAAAAGTTGGTGCTTGTCATGTGGTCCCACTTTTTGAGCGAGATCTGACAATGTCATCCATGAGAAAACCATATAAGTCTTAATTTTGCATTAAGTATGTGCGTGACAAATGGACGAATAACTCAATATCACGCCAACCGTTTTCAATGATTATTTTTTATTGTTATTGGAAAGTTTGTACCTCATTTGAAGTCGGTTTTTTTTTGTTAAAATTTTAGATTATGGATCCTAAGATACTCATGCCGCACAAATGGAAAGTCACAGTTTCTGCGCTCCGCCAGAACGTAAAGTCTATCATGTGGTTGTTTCGACCCGATGTCACAGTAAAGGTGTTAACAATAAAGTAATATTTATTTTAGTACCCAGATTGATACTATTAAACCGTTTAATGTTTAAGCTATTAACTGTTTATTTTATAACATTAATTTTAATTATGCAGTTGAATGAATTATCTCTCGCTCATTCAAATTAATTTATTAGTTTATTTCTTGTTGTTTTCTTCTAATTAAATTTGGACAATGGTCATAAATAATTTATACCTTTTTTTGCAATTTAGCATATTTTTGTTTATAACGACATTTCCATTTAAAATATATTGCATTATATTATTATAAATGATAGAGTCATATTTTATCCCTTGGAAAATTTTCATGCACGTGGCCAATTTATTATACGGTTTTATTTATCTTGCCCTGTTAGTTTATTCGTTTGGATGAAATCTTGCAAGCCCAATTAGATCTACTTCTACTTATCCTGAGGAGTTAATATTTTATATAATAATTATTGCTTTAGTTCTAATGACAATGCATTTTTAAACCGACTTAAAAAAAAAGTAGGAGGTTCTCAATTCGACTGTATTTTTTTTATGTTTGTTACCTCAGAGTTTTAGACTGGGTGAACCGATTTTGATGATTCTTTTTTTTATCGAAAGCTGGTGCTTGTCGTGTGGTCTCACATAAATTTGGGCGAGATCTGATAATGGCATCCATGTCAATAGCATATAAGTCTTTTTGCATTAAGTATGTGCGCGATAAATGACTCGATATCACGCCAACCGATTCCGATGATTCTTTTTGTATTGGATGTACTTCATTAGAAGTCGGTTCTTTTTTTGTTAAATTATTGTGATAAGCATGTCCTGATATTACACATGAGTTTGGCTCCAGCCGAAGAGTTTCTTTGTTTAACAGCACAGTTCCAATAATATTATTATTTTTTTATTTTCTACATTGATACTTTAAAACCGTGTATTTGGTTTTTTTAACCTATGTATTAACATGTAAAATAACTTTAATTTCAGGTATAATAAACGTTATTAAAAGAGGAGCAGAAGAAAGTAATGCAAAAGGCAATGCACTATCATTTTGGATGGGACCATTGTTGATTTATGGTAAACATTTAATTTTTATGTAACTACATACATACACTATAGTCACCGGAAAATAACTCGTTTTGTTATTTGTCATCACAGTGACACTAGCAAAGCAAAGCAACAACCCATAATTGTCCCACTGCTGGGCTCGGGGTCTCCTCTCACAATATGAGGGGTATAGGCCATAGTCTACCACGCTGGCCAAGTGCGGATTGGTAGACTTCACACACCTACGAGAACTTTATGGAGAACTCTCCGGTGTGCAGGTTTCCTCACGATGTTTTCCTTCACCGAAGCAAGTGATAATTAACTTCTAATACGCACATAATATTTGAAAATTAGAGGTGCGTGCCAGGATTTGAACTCGGGCCCCTTGGTTGGATGTACAAAAAAATCGGTTCACCAAAGAAATCAATTTTTACAAAATCGATTTAAAATTCGAAAAACTTTCTAATCATTCTGATAATTAGATTCCAAAGTCTAAAAACCATAACATAACACCATAACATAAACCGATTTTGAAAATCATTTTTACCAATATAAAGCTACATTATTCGTGAGTGTCATAGGCTATCGAATTTTTGGATATTCATCCCCTAACTAGGGAGTAAAAATAGGGGTTTGAAGTTATTTCATACAAACCAAAATAGAAAATGTCTAATTGGCGTCCCTCAAGGGAGTATATTAGGTCCATTACTTTTTTTAATATACGTCAACGAAATGCCTAACAAAACTAAACACCTGTGCGTTATGTTTGCAGATGATGCTACCATCTTATTTTCTAAGAATGGACTACTGCAAGACGATTACGAAAATGAAATAAAAAGAACACTTCATACACTTAAAAGTTGGCTAGATACAATTAACCTTAAAGTAAATCTGTCCAAAACTAAAATAATGCAATTTAGGAACTATAAACAGAACAATCAAGAATTAATGATCTCTTTAGATAACACTTCTGTTGAAGAAGTAACACAAATAAGATTTTTAGGGGTATCACTTGACAGTAACCTAAATTGGAAAAGCCATATTGAGAAAATTAATACTAAAATATCAAGCTCTTGTTTTGCCCTATCCGTGCTTGTTGACTCTTCGACAATCGAGGTAGCTAAAAGCTTTTACTATGGCAATATATACCCTTACCTTCTTTATGGTGTAATCTACTGGGGAAACTCTGTTGACGTACAAAGAACTTTCATCCTTCAAAAACGTACCCTGCGAATTATTTACAGTAAACCAAGACTTGAATCATTACGAAAGATTTTTTCAGAAGAAAGGTTTCTTACGTTAACAGGGATATACATCCTTGAAATCTGTCTTTTTGTGCGAAAACATATGGAGATGTTCAAGAAAAAAACAGAAATGCGGATTCGAAATGTCCCACAAAGACATAAAAATGAACATGATTTATATACACCCATGATAAAATGCATGATCTATCAGAAATCTACGTATATTTCTGCCATTCGTATATACAACAAATTGCCAACTAATATTAAAATTCTGTGTAGCAATAAGTTTAAAAATACATTAAAACAATGGCTTATCCGTAAAGTATACTATAACTTAAATGAATTCTTTGCTGACATGGAGCCTTAATTATTGTAATTATTATTATTCTGTCTGACATATAATATTTTCCCTATTTTTATTAATTTCGGTTGACTATAAGAATTGATAAATTCTCGTAGGTACCTAAGCATGTAACAAATTTAATTTAATATTTATAAAATCTGACAAATTGTATGCCCGATAAGGGTAGACTGTTAATACTTATATCTGATTTTAACACCAACATGTAAAATGTAAACAGTCTCACAATAAATGAATTCTATTCTATTCTAAAAAACCAATTTCGTCAGTTTTAGAGTTATAAACATGAACAATTTTATGTAAGTTTATAGTTATGAAAAAATAATAATTATAACACATTTTTTGAAAAAATATCCCTTAAAGGGCTAATTTAGGAATAGAACTTAGTACGCAACTTCGTCATTTTTGAAGTTAAAAATATGAAAATTCATTTATTAGCTCAAGATGAGAAACAAAATTTAACAGTAATGCGTTTATTTGGATCATCATCCCGAAAGGGTTAATTAAGGGAGTGCAAGTAATAATGGCAACTTCGTTAGTTTTGAAGTAAAAAGGGTGAAATTTTGAATGATATATAATATAAGCTTATAGTTAAACACAAAAAATGTCTGTATTACGTTTTTCTCGAAATTCATCCCATAAGGGATAAAACTAATGTAAGTTCGTACAATACTTCGTCACTTTTGAACTCAAAAATGTGAAAATAGATATTTATGACTCCAATTAAATATTATTATATTGTTTTTTCCTCGTAAAACAATGTAATGATATTTAATTACATTGTATGGAATTTTTCAATTGGATTGTAAAACCTCGTGCTGATAAATATCATGATGGAATTTACCCGCTCAGTTTTCTAATAAAATTATAATATCATATGAGCGTGAAGGATAAAAACTACAATGAATTAATTCTTTTTTATTTCGTAAAACACAGTTAAAATATAAATACATTATATTTCATGCGTTGAAAAAACCTTTTTACAAACATGTTGATACTAAATTATTATAATATTCAGATTTTATGATGTATACCTTGACTACATAATCTGTACTAATATTATAAAGCTGAAGAGTTTATTTGTTTGGTTGAACGCGCTAATCTCAAGAACTACTGATTCGAATTAAAAAAATATTTTTGTGTTTCATAGTCCATTTATCAAGGAAGGCTATAGGCTATTGGATTTTTGGAAATTCATCCCCTAATGAATTAAAATAGGGGTTAGAAGGCACTTTCATACAAACCAACTTCGTCAGTTTTAAAGTTACAAACATGAAATTTTCATTTAACTTTATAGTTATTAACAAAAATTTATTTTAACATTTTTAAACGCTTTTATTTAGTTTCACTTCGGAGCATCAAATCTTGTAACGTTAATTTGAATGACTTCCCTTTAATGAAAATTGATGAAATTTGGCAGACATGTGTATTTCCGATGACAATACACGAAAATCATATTTTAAACTAATTTTCATTGTTTATTTGTTGTTAACTTAAAAAAAAACGATTTTTCGGAGCATCAAATCTTGTAACGTTAATTTGAATGACTTCCCTTTAATGAAAATTGATGAAATTTGGCAGACATGTGTATTTCCGATGACAATACACGAAAATCATATTTTAAACTAATTTTCATTGTTTATTTGTTGTTAAATTAAAAAAAACGATTTTCAGACTTTAGACATTTTACGTAGAGACTTGAAATTTTCACAACTTGTAGCTAATTTTATAAACTAAACATTATTGAAATAAAAGCGTTTAAAAAAAAAAATTTTTTTCATTTGACTTATTTGGAAAATGATCTCTTCAAGAGAGAGGAAGAGGGAATTTAATGGTCTCTGATTTGTTAAAACTACCAAAATTATAAAAGTTAAAAGTAACAAAGTACATTCACTGATTATTATTACTTGTTTATTTGCATACTATAATATTATAAATTTTAACTACTAAATTGTCCGTTTATACGTATTAATTTACATAAAATTTTGTTATCTATAATACTTAACTACTTAATACGTATAAACCGGACTTTAAAATCGCGGTATGCCAAGGAAAAAAAGATCATAGAAAGAAAAAACTAACGCTCAAGCTTCCAGCCGGAACACGGCGACTTGTTTGGTATTAACCAATGATATTATAAGTAAAAAAGAGGTAGATATGTCACTACGCGCGCCGAAGATGAAGATCGTAAGAGCAGTCAGTTGACCTCGTCTGCTATTAATATGTCGTGTATTATTGTAGTGTGATTGGTGTAGTGAAACAAAAGATAAACGTGTGTGTGTGTTGTAGCTCTTTTTGGAACAGATTTTTTGGTTGATTTGTAAGGGCATAGCGTGTCTATGTTTTTTAAATATCATTGATATTAAAATTGGACATGTCTTCACATTTATCTAACGCGGTTAAACAAGATACTTAACTATACGGATTTATTTTAGTTCTAACAGACCCTGATGATTGCCTAACAGTGGCCAACACTTGTTTCAAAACGACTTATTCGTTTGCCAACGAAGTCTTCGGAAATGGATTGCTGACATGTCCTGGTAAGTCTATTCTATTGATTATTAAACTACCTCCTTATTATTGAAGTAAATAGCCGACTAAATACCAGAAAATTACGAATGGTTACCGGAGTCCATTGACAACACCAAAGGCCCCACCAAGAGCTTTATATATAAATCTGAACGGCAAGCTTCTAAGAGCCTTTCAAATGAAACCATTTTGAGGTATATCGGTTTGATGGTTTCAGAGTCTATAAAGGACATCCATACAAACTTTTTTTGTAGTTTATATTATATAGATAAGTATTTTTTTATAAAAAGTCAGTCGGATAAGTATTTTTTATAAAACGTCGGACATTCACCTATAATGATATATCTGGTTATAGCACCCAACAAGAATCCGAACACCTGCGGTTGTTTTCGTGACCCTCTCTGACCCATTCCCTACGACGATGATATCGGTGAAGGTCGTAGCCCATCTAAACGACACCGCTCCCACCCAACCAAAGTATGAGAATTCAAATATAAACTTTAAATCGTGCACTGTAGGTGCAACTATTGAGTGGCAAGGTTGCGGTAAGCTTGCTTCCCGCGCGCGGGCTGCTAATTTTTGTTACTGTAAAGTGCACCTACAGAGCACGATTTTAAGTCTATATTTGAATTCTCATACTTTGGTTGGGTGGGAGCGGTGTCGTGTAGATGAGCTACGACCTTTAATACACCGATTACATCGAGCTAATGCTCACACCTATAAGGGCGGCCACATACACTCGGAATTCCACTTAGAAACTTCGATTAGAAATATCGATTCGGGATATCGAACACAGTTTTATACATATCTATGGACTTCCACATACAAACAGTAGTTTTCAGTCCGAAGTTTTCTCTGATTCGGAATCCCGCACGGAAAAAAGCCGTTCCGAACATTGAAGTATTATTACTAGCGTATAGAACCGGCACCGCTAACACCATGTATGTCCCAATGTATAGGCGCCACGTGGCTTCAATCTTCAATGGATTCGTTCGATTTTGAAAGGAGAACGGGGGCTCAATTTTGAAAATCGAACCTCCCGGGCGGGACACATTTTGTTCAAGATGTCTGTTCTATGACATTACATTTCAATGGTTCCGAACGCAACTCTCAGATACAGCAACAATGCAATCGCAATTAGAAAATCGTCGTCCATATTTTCCGACAAAATGTCTGAACTTAATAACTAGCGTGTGTAATGTAATGTGTGTTATGTATTTACGGGATCCCGAATCGATATTTCGAATCGAAATTCCGAATGTGGCCGCCCTAACTATTTAATTGGTCTGAGGCAATGAACTAGGTAATATTAGTACGTGTGACGTGCATGGCGCGTTTTTGTTTAAATTTTAGATTCTTAGTAATATGTTGATATTTGCAAAAACTAGAAGTTTGTTTATTTTATAAAAATACCTACGTTTTTGTTTTTTACGTTTTTGCTTTGTATGACGTAAAATTATAAAATAATAATAATAAATTCGTTACTTCTAGCATCAAAATGGAAAGGTCAACGGAAGCTAATAAACCCAGCATTCAGCCAACAAGTTCTTGATGATTTTGTGCCGATCTTTAACCAGCAGAGCCGACGTCTGGTAGAAAGCTTAAGAAGTAAAGTCGGTAAAGGATACTTTGACAATATACCGTATATACGGAGGAATACGCTACAAACTATTTGCTGTGAGTTTTTTATGTGATATAATATAAAAACGGTTATAATTAGCTTAACCTGTTTGTATGGTCAAATCTTGCAAGCCTAGTTAGAGTGGGTTGTTCGTACATTTTTACCGCAGCTAACTTTAACTTTAGCTATTACCGACAGAATGTCAAATTGCGCGAGTCAATAAGGAAGTTTGTCATAATTGTAATGGCAGCCATATTGGCTCGTGCATTCTGACATTCGGACGGTAATAGCTAAGGCTTCCCGCCCACGTCCGATAATCGGTGACCGATTTTTTGTAGGAGAAAAATAGAACGTACTGATAGCAATGGTGCAACCCACACGCCCTACAAAAAGTCGGTCAGAAATAAAATCGGTGCATTCCGACCGATATCGGTGAAAAATGGAACGTTCGGAAATGTACCTATTCGTTCTCGCCGACTCACCGTCAGTCGACCACAAAATCGGTCATAAGAATCGGAGGAAAAATCGGCCCGATTATCGGTCCTACAAAAAGTCTGACGTGGGCGGGAAGCCTAAAGTTTACTGCTGCGCCAAAAGGGCTGCCATTACAATTATGACTCCCTTCCCTATTGGCTCGCGCATTTTGACTTTCGGTCGGTAATAGCTAAAGTTAAAGTTAGCTGCGGTTTAAATGTACGAACAACTCACCCTTAGACCTATGTCCTCTTATTCTCGGAATTTGATATACATATTGCTTTAGTTCAAATGACGAAGCATTTTTGTGATAAACATGACTTACTACACACAGATTTGGCTCCAGACAAGGTTAACAGCACGGTAACATTTTTTTGTATTAGTAGATAAGTACACTATAAAACCGTGTATTGAGTTTTTAACTATTAACTTTTTTTGTTTCGAATAACTAGTTGCTGTTGGCCCTACTGGCCTTTACAGCTTAACGCGAACGTTGGGGCTGGTCCTGAAGGGACCCAGCCGCAGAAATTGGGGACCAACTCAGCGGGAGTGGACCGGTTGATTAGACATAATATGAACCCGGTACAACATACCGCTGACGCGACACGGGGAAGGGACTCCGTATATGATTATACGCCCCCGCTATGATTTTAAATTTGGACTTAGACACAACGTCATCGGGATAACTATTTCAAAGTCAAAGTCAAAATATTTTATTCATATTGGTATCACTGATACACTTATGCACGTCATTTTTTGGCTTTTCGGAAAGGTGCTTTGTCATGGAGAAGAAAAGCCTAAAGAAACTCCTCAGCACATCTTTTAAAAAAATATTACAAAAAAGATATCATAATAATACAAAAGTATTTACTATTCTGAGCGGAACTGGTTGCAGAGCTGGTCATTTCTATGCGTTTTTGTCATCTAAATACTCGTCTACACTATCCCTTGCCTAACAATTGTATTTTTACATGTTTTTTGAAAGTTTCTATTGGCAAATCACGTATTAATTTTATCGTATTAGTATTAATATAGAAATGTAACGCTGCTCTTAGGCCGAACGAAGGCAAAACTAATTGATGCATTCTTTTTGTTTGGCGATTACTATTATAATATCAAATCATTTTGTTTTTACCTACGCGTGTATATTCATTAGTGTAACACCGTATATAATATTATTATCTAATATTAACTTGACTTCTTTTCGTATGTAGGATATAGGAGGGCGGTCACTAGTGTTACGCATGACTTAAAAATTATACACTTTATGGTATATTGTATAACTTCGTCATTATGCACAACCGGCTCGTTGGTCTAGGGGTATGATTTTCGCTTAGGGTGCGAGAGGTCCCGGGTTCAAATCCCGGACGAGCCCAGTAATTTTTCTTATTGAACCGGAAAATTATCATAATGTATTTTTTTTTAATTTTTAGGAGAAACGATTATATTGGGATTGCGGTACTAATCGAAACCATTTTCATTTAGAACTATTGCATTAAGAATTTTTTTTATACATTTTATGTTAATGCTTGCTACACACCTATCTGATGGTAAGTGGCGATGTAGTGTGGGTTAGTAAGGCTCACGAACTTAGTAAAAGGCTTCTAACTCTTGTCTAGAAGACTACATAATTATGTACCTTCGCAATACGCATAATAAATGACGAAACAAAGCGAAATTGTTTTATGTTTATCTTTCAGTGACAGCTATGGGTACAGACATAACGGAACACACGAAGACAAATCAGCAATATTTAGAGTCTTTTGACCGAATTCTGGGAGTTTTTGTCGAACGCTTCATGAATCCTTGGCTTCACATCGAATTATTTTACGAGTTTAGTAAACTTAAGAAAAAACAACAATCGTATTTGAAAGCTTTTCATGAAATGTCAGCAACGGTAAGATAAATAGGTACAAAACGGTTAAGTATTATTTATTTTTCTTCTTTGTTTGGGAACCGATTTTTTTAACCGCCGAGGCGACGCAAATAGAACAATGATATTATAAGTAAAAAAGAGGTCACTAGCGCGCCGAAGATGAAGATCGTAAGAGCAGTCAATTGACCTCGTCTGCTCGTAGTCGCTCTGTCAATACAAGACGATAGACGCTTTTGTTGTTGTCAGAAGTGCTTGAGATTTGACATACAACGTTAAAATGCCTTCGTGTATAATATTGTAGTGTGATTGGTGTAGTGAAACAAAAGATAAACGTGTGTGTGTTGTAGCTCTTTTCGGAACAGATTTTTTGGTTGATTTGTAAGGGCATGACGTATCTATATTTTTTAAATATCATTAATACACAAGGATGTTATGAGTTTGACGTGTCTGTATGGATCTGCGTAGATATGATTCAGTTTCAGTATGTATTTCTGTACATACGTTAAGCCACAGAAAGAAAGTACGGCTCCTAAAAGAATGGACCGAGTTTGATGCGGTTTTTTTAAATCGAATGTCTTGTCTTTCGATAAAGTTTTTAGCTTTGTTTGGCAAAAATAATTAAACACTTAATGTTATATTTTGTACCGGAAATAACTTAAAGCGAAAGTAATCACTAAAAGTATTTATGTATTTCTAATACATTTCAGGTATTGGAAGGAAAGAAAAGAGAATTAAAGCTTAACCCACATACCATATCAGGTAAGTTATATTTTAATTATTAAATAACAGAAATAAACTATGATAAATGGTTTTATACCATTATACCTATATTTTTTTATTCTTTGGTGTGATAAACTCTTTAGATACTCTTTATTTTACGAATGTGTTTTTAAAACTGGATAAAAGTTTTTTTTTAATAGTCAACAAACAGATTATTATTTCATTTATAATAATTAAATTGATAATTTGAAATATTCTATTATCTGTATACATGAGTACATAATTTAAATAATTTTAAACAGTATGAAACTCATTTGCTGACTATACTTACCTATAAACATTTCATACTCGATTATCAAGACAGACTTATTGAATGATAATGATATTTTGTTTGATGCAGAAACAAAGCGAAAGTCCTTCATCGATTTACTTCTAAAAGAAGGAGTATTAACAGACGTGGAGATAAAAGAAGAGGTGGACACATTTATGGCAGCTGGCCATGAGACAATTGCAACTCTTCTTGTATTTCTACTTGTGTTAATTGGTTCTTTTCCCGAGGTACAAGAACGCATTGTAGCTGAGTAAGTAATAACATAATTTCATTATATTGCGGCGTCGGGTGAAGAAATGTCCAATTTTAATAAACTTTAGAAAATCTGACAGGGCCAAACTCTTACGAATAATAGGTTAATGGGACAAAATATAACAGATAAGACAAATATGAAACACTATCTACTGCAAATGGCATATAACGTAAGTGGTTCTCAGTCGGTTTGGTTTGTTGTCGGAGTCTGGTTTGTGAAGCCAATTGGTCAAAATGTGAACTCTAAAATAGAACTAACTGAAAAAACCTTTTTCAGATTTACACATTTGCTTCAGAATAGAGAGAAAGATGAAGATTTGACGAGACAAGACATATCCCGTCTGTACTATCTAGAAGCTGTTATCAAGGAAACTCTGCGATACTACTCTTTGGTTCCCTTTGTGGTTCGGCAACTTGACAGGGACGTCAAAATCAGTGAGTTAGGCGCCGGTCACACAGAACAGACGCAAGACACGGACCCGTCGCAGTCTCGGCGCCCGTTTAATCTACTTTCATACAAAATGTATGCAGCCGTCGCGACGTAAAACATACAGAAAAGACAGGACGCCCGTCTTTTCTGTATGCAGCCGTCGCGACTGCGACGGGTCCGTGTCTTGCGTCTGTTCTGTGTGGCCGGTCTCTATTTACCCCTCTTTTTAGAAACAGTTACCAATTCGATATACACACATAGGAGGATTGAGAGCTCCAAATAAACCTTTATAAAATCCAAGTAAACCGTTAAAATCAATTGAGAAATTGTGAATAGCTTTCACAAATTCTACACAATTTTTCCACATAAAAATCTTAAACATACATCAAGTATATCTTGAGATACGAGATTACAGTAATTTCTTAAGTTAGCGGATTGAGTGTTCCAGTTAATCGACCACAACTTTCTAAATTTACGTTTCACAAATTTTTTATCTTCACCACGATGTTTTCACAATTTTTTCCTTTTCTCCTTGATTTTGAAAAAATATAAGTAACTTTTAAAAAGAGCCCCCAGTCCACACGCACACGTTAAAATATTACCTACTGTTGACAAATGAACATAACATACATGCTCGTAAATACTTTTAATAAAATGTAGTTCCTTATACAGGATTGTCATAGCGATCTCTATCTCCAAGATCAAAATCATCGTTTTTATAGCGTCGAAACCAGTCTCTGCATGTTGTCTCTGACAAAGCATGGTTTTTGTAAGCCTTTACAAGAATTTTGTGATTCAGCGGCAGATTTCTTTTGAATAAAATAATGCAATAAAATTTCCCGCAAATACTCTTTACTTTATCACTACAAAAAACAACGTTGTTTACAGTGTGGCAGACTAAAGTTCAAGGTTACAGACAGTAGTTTCGGGTCCATGTGTTACCAGCAGAAATCACATGCACGTAGTCCTAGTAATGCCATGTCATCTGTTTGAAAACAGCGAGAACTTATTCAAGGACCTAATAAATAAGTACTTACCGACCTTCTTTTGATGTGTTTCAGAAAACTACACCCTTCGATCCGGTACACCTTGCATGCTGCTGCTATATGCCTTGAACCACCATCCCATGTGGGGAGAGGATGTCCATGAGTTCAGGCCGGACAGATGGCTGGACCATGGAAAAATACCTCAACACCCTGCCGCTTTCGCCGGGTTCAGTATTGGCAAACGGAATTGTATTGGTAATTCTCTCTTCCTTTATCTTTTATCTTCCTTGTCCAACGCATCAGTGATGCTTTTGATGTCACTAATGCCCATGGCTGACGATAATCACTTTAAGAAAAATATATGAGGAGCCATTAATAACGCAATAGATAGGTATACCATGACAATGATTTTGAAATTTTTTGTCAGTTTGTCGATAATTTTCTCAAGTTTACTAAGGAATAGATATTCCGAAACAATGCGAGGGCGATTATCGCCTAACTTAAGTTTGGGGTAACTAACTTAAGTTTAACTTGTTTAAGTTTCTGGTGTTTTCAGGTCAAAACTTTGCAATGACGTCGGTAAAAGCGATCGTTGTACACCTGTTACGTCATTACCGGATTAAAGGTGATCACACAAACCTGCGTATGAAAGTTGACTTCGTTTTCCGAGCTGATAAGGGGTACTATATTGCCTTAGAAGAAAGAGAATGTTAAATTTACATCAAAATAATTTACAGTGAAATAAACTTTTAGAGGTTTATGAATTGTATGTATCAAACATTTCTTAATACCTGCATGCTACTGTATTTAAAAAAAGATTGTTGACAAATTAAATTAAAATATTTAAAGCTTTAAAAATCTCCTTTATTTTTCCATCCGCGACTCGTGTACCCACTTTACTGGCCCCTGGCCCGTGTATCAGCTGGTGTAGGAATAATTTACTCCTAATTACGCCCAGGTTTTTAACGTGGTTATGACAAAACAGGTATGTATTTACACATTACACTAATTCGACATCAATTCAAACAAAAGTGGGCCCTCAATCCAGGTGTACATGAAAATTACCAGCTTTACAAAGTTTCGCTTAGATTACTAATATTAGTAATATTTTATTTTGTAATTTTTTAAAGCTGTGCTGAGGAGTTTCTTTACGGCTTTTTTCTTCTCCATGACAAAACACTTTTCCGAAAAGCTAGATTAAAAAAATTATGACGTGCATAATAAGTGTATCAGTGATACCTAAATAATGAATAAATTATTTTGTCTAGAGGTACAGCTGTTAGAAGCTGAATATATTTCTATTGCATTGTAATGTTATTCACATAAAAAAATAATAAGACATTAGGAATTTATTTTATTTACAGTCCAGTTAAATTATGTAGAGAAAACAAGTACAGCTTAATTATTAAAATTCATTACATAATTTAATCAGTAAAACAGTAATTGCTTAAAAGTACGTATGTAAGTAATTGAATTAGGTACACAATTCGTTTCACTAGTGCCACGTGAAATCCATCTTTATAATTGACAACTTCTGTAAAAGCGCATAATTACACATCATTCACTTGTTGTTAAAGAATTAACTCGGAATTGCTTCCAAAATATCAGTATAAAATAAAATTATTATGACTACCCGTTTTTAAAAAACACTAAATTCCACTCTAAATAAATAAAATTCCCAAGTTCGACACTAGTTATAACAACGTTCAATCACTGGAGATTACACCTTATTACATCGCAATAGGGCTCGGTATCCTTTTCTTTATCGAGATGTAATATCCTGAAACTGGTTTCAGCATTACATCTATTTTAACTTCCAACTTCGTGTGGTCACCAAAAACTTCATAATGCCTCATAAAGTGTGCTAGGGATGTCTTCATGGACATAAATGCGTAAGATTTACCTGTGAAGAGAAGAAAATGTTAATGCAACTGGGTCGAAATATCAACGTACAAAATAAATATCGCGAGTAAAATATATTATATATCCAGACTTAAAAAAAGAACCAGACGGATTGTCAGCAACAAATTCAGTGAGGCACCCTTAGTAACACCAACTCCTCTATTCGTACAAGTATAATACGCACACATTGACACCATGCTGTTATTAATCGGTCGCCATTCGCGTCGGACCGCACTAAAAATTACGCACACATGGTAAGCGGGCGGCGTCACACTCGATAAGACAAGGTGGCATCTGGTTCTTTTTTTTAAGTCTGTGTATATATCATATTATATTTTACTATGATATAGGTATACATATACGTCAGTTCACTATGAGATAAGTTTAAACGCTTTCTTTTAGAGAAAGTTTCAAAGAGATAGAGAGAATGAAAGAACGGGCTCCCATAAAACCAGAACACTTGGCTGTACAAGGAATATTACAATATATCATGTAGGTACTTATAATTTGTCATTTTACTCTATGTATTATATTATATTATTCACTATTCTATCTAATATAATTATCTAACTATATTGTTTTGTTTTTTGTTATTATTATTATATTAAATATTATCCAATTCCACTAACTAATGTCTACCGAAATGTTGTCTGGAAGAGATCGCTACCTGAGCGATAAGACCGCCTTTTGTTATCACTATTAAACATACTCTTTAATTGTGTAATAAATACTTTTGTGGCGTACAATAAGGAATATATAAATAAACAAAAATAATACTACCAAGATAAGTAACAGTGTATTCATTTTAGTCACTTACCAATACAAATTCGTCTCCCCATACTGAATGCGGCGAAAGCTGTCGGACAGTCCGGCAAGGTGGCTGGATTCAACCACCTCTCCGGCTTGAACTCCTCAGCATCAGGACCCCACATGGGGTGACGGTGGACCCCATAGACAAACATAAAACATGTCCTACCGCGGGTTAGAGTGCAGTTTTCTGAAAGCGGTTTACCAATCATTGAAGTATAATGTACCGACGGACAGTACGGCCGACGTATCTTGGCGCGTCTGAATATAGGCTTTGCAAACTTTAGCGCATGTAAGACAGAGATAGCGACACCTACATGCTAACGTGTGACTGAGACATAATACGCCGCGTAACAAGCATTCCCGAATTATACGTATTACTGCGCAGCCTTCTGCGCGAAGTTCAGACGCGCCAAGATCCGTCGGCCGTACTGAGAACAGACACAAATCAAAAGAGTTAAGTAATATTTAATGCTACGTATTTTTAAGTCATCAAAAAAGTTAAACCACACTTTACGAATATAGATAACATTCAACATTGCTAATAACACAAACATTCTGTAATAATAAACACTAGCTGTGCCCCGCGGTTTGTTTATTTATTTATTTATACTTTATTGACCACAATATTAAATTACGATACAATTGGCGAGCTTAATGCTTAATGCATTCTCTACCAGCTAACCAGGCCAAACAGAGACACACGAAGGCGACGGTTTCACTCGCGTTAATTTGTGGAAAAAACTAATAAAACATATGATGTTATAAGCCTATTAGCCTTCCTCTATAAATGGACTATCAAACACAAAAGGAATTTTTCAATTCGTACCAGTAGTTCCTGAGATTACCGCGTTCAACCAAACAAACTCTTCAGCTTTATAATATTAGTATAGATTACATATTGTTCCTCCATTCTCTTTTCAAGATCGACTATATTCACTGAAAACAGTTTACCACTTGACAACACCTCATTGTACGAACATGGTTCACGGTGTCGGTTTTATACGTTATCACTTAATAATTAATAGTTCAATATAAATAACAACGACGACCTTTGACGACCCTGTAGGTAGCCTAGTTCCGTTGGCAGTGACCCTGCCTGCGAAGCGATTCGATTCCTGGTGGGCAGACATTATGTGACAGACACGGACGTGAAAATAACCCGGACGTCACCTTGTCTTATCAAGAGTGACGCCGCCCGCTTACCATGTGTGCGTAATTTTTAGTGCGGTCCAACGCGGTAATGGCGGCCGATTAATAACAGCATGGTGTCAATGTGTGCGTGTGAGACTTGTATGAATAGAGGAGTTGGTATTACTCTGGGTGCCTCACTGAATTTGTTGCTGAGAATCCGTCTGTTATTTTTTTAAGTCTGTGGTGACAGATAAATGTTTTTACTCGGGTCATGGGTGTTATTGTGTTGTGTTATGGAGGCCTTAAACGATCAAGCGTACTTGACCAACCGTCAAGCGGACTTGACATGGCATCCAGTATACTTAATCGTGTATGGCCACGGTATAGCTATCTGGCCTATATCTCATGCACACTAGATGGCGCGTCAAGTTAAATTGCAAAGACAAGTTAAACTGCAAACTTGACAAGTACACTTGATCTTGATGATTGATGGCCTGCGTTATATGTGTCGTCCATGCCACCCGCGACACAGGTAATAACCTACCGCGGCTGCGGAGGTATGAGTTGCAATATTTATTTTACGTTTATTACAATTTACAATACTTATTTAAAACAAGCATTTTTATGTAACGCCGAGAAAGGAGCAGACAAGCCACGGATTAAAGGTCGTAGCTCATCTACACGACACCGCTCCCACCCAACCAAAGTATGAGAATTCAAATATAGACTTAAAATCGTGCGCTGTAGGTGCACTTTACAGTTACAACAAAAATTAGCAGAACGCGTGCGGGAAGCAAGCTTACCGCAACCTTGCCACTCAATAGTTGCACCTACAGAGCACGATTTAAAGTTTATATTTGAATTCTCATACTTTGGTTGGGTGGGAGCGGTGTCGTTTAGATGGGCTACAACCTTAACACTGGGTGGCCGTGGTAGAGACTGTCGCATTTAATAATGAACGCACCTCTTCTAAAAATCTGTGGATTTTTTTCCCTCAGGGGAAGTCTACTATTGTTGATACTCCCCCAATGATTGACACCTTTTTATATTATGCTTTAAAATAAGCATATTTTTTTAGGTGTGGTAACTTTACTTTTAGTTATTATACTATAATTGTCATTTGATAAATTGGCAACGTTTACCAAATTGCTGCTCCTGCCATTTTTTACCAGCTGCTGTTTTAAAACTAGCAGGATTCGTGAGTTGATTTAAATTGATAAAATTAATAAACACTCAAGGCTACTCTCATTTCATGTGACGTTTTTGTTCGCCCATGGCAAATTAATGTAAAAGTTTGATGTATTGGTTTTAAAATTATGACATAATTTTTTTCCACGGTTTTACAAATTTTACTCAAGTGAAATACTTCGTTTTCGAGGTCACAATCATTAGACTTTTAATAGTACGAAGGAAGGAAGTATGAGGAATATGAGGATGTAAAGATAGAAATGTCTAATGTCAATGAATATATTTACCACGAGGTTTACAACTATCCAAATACAGATTTATTATCTTATAAAAAAGGTTATTGCAGTTAAATAAATAGGCACAGGTAAAACATTACTTTAAAGTATGTTCTTATTGACATTTATGGCAATCAGTATGTTCACATGATTTTTTGCCCTCTCTGGTTCAAAGGACACGTATGTCAGTGCTCGTGGTAAAGTGCGTGATTATTGGGTTAAAGCAAATATTATTAGGTACATAAATTATATCTTAAAATCATACTATGCATGCGGTGTTTGCCTGTAATAGGTTGTGCGCGTAGTTTAAGATTATTGAAGCATTGAAGCTTGTTCATTTTCGTATGCAACATTATCGTGTAACAATAAAATTGTTGGCAGACCTAATAAATAAATAAATATCATACTACATAATACATATATACTAGCTGACCCGGCAGACTTTGTTCTGCAACGTAAACGTTTTTGGTCGCAGATAAGTTGCTGACGCGAAATATAATAATCTAACATTTTAACAAAAAAATAACCGACTTCAAATGAAGTACATTGTACTTTTGACATGGATACCATTGTCAGATCTCGCTCAAATTTATGTGGGACTACACGACAAGCACCAGCTTTCAATTAAAAAAAGAATCATCGAAATCGGTTGGCGCGATATTGAGTTATTCGTCCATTTATCGCGCACATACTTAATGCAAATTTAAGACTTATATGATTTTGACATGGATGCCACTGTCAGATCTCGTTCAAATTTATGTGGGACCACACGACAAGCACCAGATTTCGATTTAAACAAAAATCATCCAAATCGGTTCACCCAGTCCAAAGTTCTGAGGTAACAAACATTTAAAAAAATACAGTCGAATTGAGAACCTCCTCCTTTTTTTGAAGTCGGTTAAAAACCATCCTTGAAGCGTATAGTTTATAAACCAACATATTATTATTATATTTTATATTATTATATTTTATTATAGCTGACCGGGCGAACTACGTATACAGTGTGCGTGTGGATTGAGAGCTCTTTTTTAAAAGTTACTCATATTTTTTCAAAATCAAGGAGTAATTTAGGAAAAAATTGTGAAAACATCGTGGTGAAGATAAAAAATTTGTGAAACGTAAGTTAAGAAAATTATGGTCGATTAACTGGAACACTCAATCCGCTAACTTAAGAAATTACTGTAATCTCGTATCTCAAAATATACTTGATGTATGTTTAACATTTTTATGTGGAAAAATTGTGCAGAATTTGTGAAAGCTATTCACAATTTCTCAATTGATTTTAACGGTTTACTTGGATTTTATAAAGGTTTATTTGGAGCTCTCAATCCTCCTATGTGTGGATTGAGTGTTCCTAAATTTCTCCAACTTTGGCTGAATATTTGTTTATATTTTTACTCCTATTTTACGAGTATAATTAAGACTGAATTTGTGAAACAAAAACCCTGACTTAAAACACAATAATTAGAGAGTAAATGAAAAAAATACTTTCTTATCAACGTCCCGTCTGAGAGCTCCAAGTTTTTGCGTTTATTTGTTTAACCCAAGCTTTTATACAAACGGCGAATACATCAGAAATTGTGAAAATGTTGTCACTAAAGTTTAACACGATTAAATTTTTTGTGAACGCTTAATTTTAAGAATAATCAACATTATTATATTTTTCATACAAAAAATAGATAGGGTGACCATGCATACGTAAAAGAAAGTAAAATGTACTTAAGCGATGAGCGTTTCTAGTAAGAACGTATAATTCAATGTACACCGAGTATTTTATTTTATTATAATTGAAAACATCGTGAAGAAACTTGCGAGTTTTCCATAATGTTCTCAAAGTGTGTGAAGTCTACCAATTCACACTTGGCCAGCGTGGTAGACTATGGTCTGTTACTCTCCGCATTGTGAGAGGAGATCCGAGTCCAGCAGTGGGACAGTTATATGGGTTGTGACTTTGACTTTTTCATATAACTTGATAATTTATTATAAACACAAATTTCAAAATGAATAAAGAGATCAGTATTCTTTATTTCTTCAGAACCCTAAAAACGCGTAGTTACGTAGGTGAAAAATGTGTCCAACAAATCTATGTCCACCCTACATAATTTTGTCGCTTGGAAATATAATATTGTGGATTATTCTTAAAATTAAGAGTTCACAAAAAATTTAATCGTGTTAAACTTTAGTGACAACATTTTCACAATTTCTGATGTATTCGCCGTTTGTATAAAAGCTTGGGTTAAACAAATAAACGCTAAAACTTGGAGCTCTCAGACGGGACATTGATAAGAAAGTATTTTTTTCATTTTCTGTCTAAATATTATGTTTTAAGTCAGGGTTTTTGTTTCACAAATTCAGTCTTAATTATACTCGTAAAATAGGAGTAAAAATATAAACAAATTTTCAGCCAAAGTTGGAGAAATTTAGGAACACTCAATCCACACATAGGAGGATTGAGAGCTCCAAATAAACCTTTATAAAATCCAAGTAAACCGTTGAAATCAATTGAGAAATTGTGAATAGTTTTCACAAATTCTGCACAATTTTTCGACATAAAAATGTTAAACATACATCAAGTATATTTTGAGATACGAGATTACAGTAATTTCTTAAGTTAGCGGATTGAGTGTTCCAGTTAATCGACCACAACTTTCTTAACATACGTTTCACAAATTTTTTATCTTCACCACGATGTTTTCACAATTTTTTCCTAAATTTCTCCTGATTTTGGAAAAAATATGAGTAATTTTTAAAAAAGAGCCCTCAATCCACACGCACACACGTATACAATAACAATCAATGAATGTAGTGATACTTTTAACTAAGATTTTACAGTTTTAGTTTGTTTAACAAATCAGAGATCATTAAAATCGATACAGTGCACCCGTTCCTCGTAATATTATAAAGAGGAAAGATTTGATTGTTTGCATTGAATAGGCTCCGAAACTACCGAACTGATTTGAAAAATTCTTTCACTGTTGGGAAGCTACACTATCTCCGGGTGACATAGGCTATATTATATTTTTTTACTATTTTTCCGAAGCGAAGCGAGGGCGATTTCCTAGTATAAAATATTTCCTAAAAAATTCATTTTAATCATTGTTTAACAATAAACCGTAGAAATCCTTGGCGTTGGTTAAAGATTTGCAGATGACCACTGAGTTGGTGATCTACCATTACATGATTACCGCCGTCCACTAGCCATAAAAAATATCAGTCCGCAATCCTTGAATCTATTAGCACCATTTGTTATGATCGGTTTTCTTTTAGGACAGAATTTATGCAGATAAAATAATTATTAAATAATTCATTGATTGATTACAGGATATTATTGTCATAACCAAAGATATCTGGATATTCATAATTAATGCTGAACGCGCATATGTCCGCACCGTACGCGCCGAACGCGCCGCATTTGTATAAAATCATATTATGAGAGTCCGATGCGGATTACATTATTTAACTATACATTGCGGCCGCGTTTAATTTCAATTTCAATTCATTTATTCGTATTTAAGTGTTACAAGATGTTTTTAATTACTAGGGAGTAGTTAGTGCGTACAATTCGTTAATTTTATTAACATACGAATATGTTAGTTAAATATAGTTAATTAAAAATTCAATAATTCAATATAGCTCAGTAACATGTCATAACAATATTACTTCAAATATCAAATTATAAAAATTATACTTAATGTCAAAATTAATTAAAATTCTAATAATAATAATAATAGAATGAAATAACATATAACCTAATGACAATTAATTAAAAATACACATTTAGCATCATTTCTTTAATTTCATATCAATTAGGAATTCATCTACTGAATAATAAAATTTTTCTATTAACCATTTTTTCAGTTCGTACTTGAATTTATTCACCGTTCGGCATTCGGCGCGTACAGTGCGGATATTATGTATGTGCGTTCACCATTACTCGTCGTTTACTTTTAAATACTTACTTAATTTCACATCCCTGTCAAGCATCCTCGCCGTTACCGGTACTATGGGGTAAATCCTCATAGATTCCTTTAAAACTGCTTCCATGTATATCAGTTGAGACAAATCATGCTTCGTCACATCTCTGTCTTCATTGCCAAACACTGCCTGCAATCTGGGAATAATACGTCATGTTTAACTGATTATGTTGATAAGTTTTACGTGAGTTTAGATATATTTTAGTAATTAAGGTCGGACTCCTGCACCTATAACGAGGTAGGTTCTTAGGAGATGCAAAATAGCAATTATCTAAATAAATTTGTCTTTGTTAAGGTTTCAAAGATTGATAATACATAATTACCTACTATGTATCTATAGATTGCGACTTTAGTATAGAGCGTATCCCGGATCAAGTTAGGGATATTTTGGGGATGAATTCTAAATCCCATCCCCACTGTAAAACGACCTCCTAAAGTGTCATACCTACCCAGTTACCTCAACAGGTATGCCTTTCACTATTTTTTACTCGAAAAATTTGCATAATATAACGCTGACGATTTAAATCTTTATGGCAATTTGCTGACTTGATTTTTATCAAAAAACTTTGTTTGAGGTCATAATTATTCGCTCATTGTCTTGCAGTTTACATTTTGCGAAAAAATTTCTTATTACAAACATAAGTAATTATTCATTCAACGACTTATTTTTTACATTTTATTATCGTCATTTTCAAAAACCTCCGCTTATCCGATCCCTTGAATACATGCGGTCAAAAGTTTTAAACTCTTGAAGCATTTCTGATGAACTTATTATCATTTTCTTTAAGTTGACATAAAAATCTAATGTCTGCGGCTCATCAGCACATTTTGAACACCAGTCCAAACCTTGCGATGATCACTTACCATGATATAACCTCTTTTCTAACACCAGCTCTTTCCATAAAATTTATTATGTTGGCTTCAACCCATTAATGGCCTACTACTGAGCACGGGTCTCTTCTCTTGAGGAGACCTAGATAATTCCATCACACTACTCCAGTACGGATTAGTGGAGGGGTTAGTGCCCAATCTAGTATGGAAGTTTTTCATGCCACCCGAGGGCCTCCGACAAATTTGTCCCACGCACGAAGTAAGCGCTCAAGAAATGTTTGTACTTACTCCTCAACAATCTTTTCCTGTACGTGTGGATAAGACCCGATGAGGAGTAACGTGTACATCAGAACACTGGCAGATGTGTCGTGCCCTCCAACGATCATAGTATCCACATGCTCTCTGATTTCTCTGTCGTTAAAGGCACCTTTCTCGATAGACAACTCGAGGAGCAGATCAAGGAAGGCTTTGAATTTAGCACCTGCAAATTTCAAGTTTTAGATGTAGTGGGGTTTTTGTGCCACATGAAGCTAAATTAATTATAACTTCCTGTTTTTACTAATATGATAAATGTGAAAGGTTGTGAAGATATTTAGATGTCTTTTCTTGCAGACTAAGATGAAACTAAGCACATAGACTGACCATGTCCAAAATTAGAAAGTAGGATAGGATTCCCGACAATTATTTGGAATTTTATATTTATGATTTCATTTGATGTTTTATCCATATCACGGCATTCATAAACTGCAATTTTATATTAAAATCCTATTATTGCTAGTATTCTTTTTCAATAATTAGCTTTGTTTTGTAATCTTCTCAAGATAATCCAATCGATTTCATCATTGTCGTCAATTGGTTGTTAATGTTTTGTTTTGGCGCATTTAGCATTTAATTGTACTCAAATTCATCACAAACATCAATATCATTCTTCTCTCTTTATAAAAAACAGTATGCTCTTGTAACATTGTACGCCCTTAATTGGCAGGACGTAGCGATTTATAAAACTATCAACACTGTACCACATCTGTATACCTACTGTCCACAATAAACTATTTTGATTTGATTTAAAAGTCTTACCGGTAAATTTTTCAACGTTGCCGTTAATCTTATTAGCGATGTACTCTGCTTTTCTCTTCTGAAGAACCTTTAAGTTATCAAAATTACAATTTGTACAATATGTGTAATATAGACACAAAGTTTAGTATAAATCAAAAAAATTTATGTCTTTTTTTCTATTATATTCAGTCATTTTAAAATCAAATTAAATTAAAATTAAATAAGTAATTCTTGACAATAAATAACCGACTTCAAAATTAGGGATAACTCAAAAATACGCATACAGATCTCGTTTAAATTTAAGTGACTACATGACAAGCACCAGCTTTCGATTAAAAAAGAAGACCTCCTTTTTTGAAGTTGGTTAAAAACCGCAACGACTAAAATGTAGAAAGTTGCTTTTATGAGACTGTACTCGTTTTTTAATTTCCGAGCTCTTTACGTAAATAAAAGTAAGTTACTCTAACAAAGAATTAAGAAGACACAGCCAACAAATATTTGCTTCATAATTTCCATTACCGTGTAAGACATATTGTGCAATATCTTCAAACACTCATCCTGCTTCTTCTTAAGACTACTGAGGCTGTAGAGGAAGTGATTGTGAATCCAAAACTTCTGGAATCTTTCCACAAAGACGTTGAAGATCTGCTCGGTCGCATGCACATATTCGCTATTTAAGACACTGTTCTCATTAAAGTCAATTCCTAAAGCCGTCACTGGAAAGATATTATTTATAAGCATGATAATTATTATTTCACTAACGGTGAACCTTGAAAACAATTACAGTTTTTCATGAGATCGATCAAGGAATGGTGCTTTCTGATGGCTCTAATTTGAACGCTTAGTTGTGGAAGTGATCATATTTGCAATCTTGGAACGGCTTATAGTCGTTCAATAGATTATTCCAATTCAAATTTCAGTTGGATTTTAAATTTAGAATCTTAACCACAATCAAAAATAATAATATGAATAACTATAAATTATGTGGTAACTGTACTTATCAGAAATCATAAAAATTATGACTGAAAATATTCGCCGTTGCAGCATTTTTGCACATAATTTCTGTTTCATTTAAAGGCACCTTACTAGGATTGTATGATATTGAGTTCATACACACAGGCCATCTGATGGCCAATTGAAACTTTTTTGGATAAAATTTTTAATTTAAACTTTTCTAAACAATACTTACAACAAATGGTTTCCAAAGCATTATGTCTCGTATACACCCAGTGGTCGAAAGGACCCTTTCCAACCTCTTTTTCTATGTCCTTGACTAAACGCCGGGATTGACTGTTGAAGACGCCCAGAAAACCATCAAGCACTACCTGACTAAACGCTGGATTAAGTAGTTTTCGATGATGTTTCCAAATTGACACTAAGAAGAAGATATTCTTAAATTAAAATTTAAAAAACCTCGATGATTTTATTTACACTAAACATAGATAAAACACTCCAGATTAAGTCACCTTTCAAACTAAAAAAAACTAGATCAAAATCGGTTTATCCGTTTGGGAGCTACGATGCCACAGATAGAATACAGATATTTATGTGAAAAACATTTCTGAATCACTGAATTTCAAAGAATCGTTCATGTATTTAATTAACACTTTGCATTCGAGAGGTGAGTCTCGCTCACCAAATGATTTATTGCCACAACTCGAGAAGTGATTCGCTCACCACTTTGTTAGGTACGGAAACTCGATGCACTGTGAAAACTACTTATGTCTCTTTATTTGGTAATTGATCATCGAATTTCTGCACCAAACAAGTGGTGAGCGAGAGTCACCTCTCGAGTTGTGGCAATAAATCGTATGGTGAGCGAGACTCACCTCTCGAGTGCAAAGGGTTAATATTTAATATTTTTACTGCAAGTTACTATAACTCAAAATTAATCATTTATTTCTTTTAATTTCTTACGTAAGTAGATTGATTTATGAACGACATATTTTTTGTACCGTTTTGGAAACAAACAACACAACAAAAATTACCTAGTATGCGTATGGAAAACGACTAATAAAATATATTATACATACAAGTTCCAGTGACTAATCCTTCGCCAAGCCATGGTTTTGCGAACTCATAAAATGCATCTTTTTGTAGACAAAGGTTAGCAACAGTCAAACAATCATCAGGATCTGTTAAAACTGTAAAAAAATGAAAAATTTTAGAAAACACCATTTATTTATTTTTAGATTTCAAATACTAGTAAGTTTAAATTATTTATTTATAAGCTGTTTTAAACTTTCAACCTAAGGGTGCTTTTCCACCAGAGATGTGCTATGTTACGTTGCTATGGATGCGTTTGATATCCAACAATCATATTCATTGGTGGGAATCAATCAATTTATTGAACCAATCATATTTATTGGATTTCACATCTTTGCAGCATAGCTGCATAGCACATCTCTGGTGGAAAAGCACCCTTAATAGAATTTAGCATTTACAAGTAACTTTGAAGACTAAAACAACACTTATACATAGCTTCAATAGTCAATAGATCCCTACCGTGAGAGGTTCCAAGGAGAGGAAGCGGCAAAAAACTCCTAAGGATTTTTTACTCACAGTTACAGGCTTTTATCTGTGCTCTCAAAAAAGCTTATTTACCTGGTAATAAATTGTCCTACCGTAAATAGTTCGCGGGCCGATGGACGCCGATATCACTCCTCCAACTTTAAGACTGTTATAGGACATATCCACCACCGATTTCCATAGCTCTGTAAAGAAATGAAAGAATAACATAGGATTAAATAAAACGTAACATTTTTTTCTTTGAGTAGGCGCGACGGCCGGCACGAGAATAACTTTACGTCACATAAATATTTGTGCCCCACTGTGAATCATACTTTATCATACTCATAGAGTAACTTATACATAGGGGAATAGAGATATAAGTCGACTAAGTGACAGTTTATTTAGGTTAACAAACAGTAACACAACAGATCTTAAGTATATGTATGTAGTTCTAACTTAATATTAGGTTGTGAACCAACACCGTTAACCACAGATTACTCTTAATACTATTATAATTTGAAAGTGAAGCAGCATCAAATTCAACCAAAAGGAAACTGAACTTTAGAAAAGAATATTGAACTTTAAATAATAATTATTATCTTATAGAATCTACGAAGTTTTGTGCTTGCGCGATTTAGCCGACCGGTCAGCGTCATCTAACGGTATATGATCGAACTATTTAAAGTATAGAAGAAAATTTGCTTTGTATTAAGTGAAAAGACCCTGATCAAACTCACCCTTGACCCTTGGCGATCCGGCATGATAACCATCCATTGCGCGACACGGGTCGGGATAGTTTAAACGAGTTACATTACAATAAACATCTATAGGTACTTACTAACACTATCCCCGACTAGTAAATGCGCGTGTCCCAACAGTGGAAGACCACCAGGGAAGGCTGGGGGCTCGTGAGGGTTCCTGTTGTACCGTGACCACGCCCACAGCCCACAGACGATGCATACCAGGACCACGAATATCATTGTGATGGGTCCACAGTAAAATGGCACCTGATAAATAAAAGATAACATATACATACATTACTTAGTCTGCAGATTTTATTAATCATATAATATATCTGTATCTCATGTTAACACCTGCCATCAGCTATTTCCACATCCACCCAGGGTTGACTGGTGGACAATGCCATTAGGCATTAAGTTTGCCCTTTGTTTCTTCTTTTCAAGAGGTGACATAAACATGTAAATAAATAAATAAATAATAACGTAATAACGCCTCACACTCAAACCCCGCACTGGGATTCCCTGTGTTGTGGGCGTGACCGTGGATGCAATGGACAAGACATAAAGACAATAACACACCCAGACCAACAACAGGTATACAATCTCATCATCCAAACTGGAAATCGAACCCAGGACCCTTGGCGCTGCAATCCGGCATACTCGTAGTAACCATTACGCCAGACTGGTTGTCAAAGATTGTTTATACTACCTATAATTTTTTGGAACAAAACACAACACTTACAAACACTTATTATTAAAAAAAATATTATTTTAATAAAACGTGAGTTTAATAAATTTTACAATAATAACAGATTTAAAAAATTACAGGCAGCCGTAAGTCTCCTCTACTCTATGACTCAATGGTTATAAGAATTCAAACTCAAAATACTTTGGTTCGTTTGGGGTGTGTCTGCTGAAAATTTTTATATATCTAAGCTCAGAAATTAAAGCGGCGATTTTTAGATTTTTTTTATTTTAAGACGCTAAAGTTGAAAATGAAATAAAGCGATGTATGGCAGTTTGGCATTGTTCTTTTATAGGTAAAACTGAACGGGTTATTTACGAAATAGTGCAGTGCCCGAAACTGTAACCTCCAATCAAGCCAGACATAATTATGTGGCCGCATATGTCATCCGCATCGGGCTCTTAATATGATTTAATATAGATTCGGCGCGTACCTACGCAGCTACACGGTGCGAACACGTCATGTGCGTTCACCATAATACCATTTTTTTTTTTTTTTTTTTTTTTCCGGGGGGGAAAATGCGTTACGCATACCACCCGGGCGCAGGGGGTACCCGAGTGGTTATGTGGGACTCCCGTATAGGCTAATGAGACCCACGGTATACCCACTAAAAACCCCCCCATCTTCCGCCTCGCCGCCTTGTGACGGGGTTACGGGAACGCTTTCGCACACATCCGCGACCCCGCCAACGGCAGCCGCCCACAAGCGGCTCCATCGCGAAAGCCCGAAGGCCCTCCACGATGGGCGCACCAGATGGTAAGGTGCGCCTCCCTCCTCGGCCTCCACCAGTACTGTAGCAAACTCCCCCTGAGTCTGCTACTAGGAGGCCATGGATACCAGATAACTGGTACCCGGTGGAGGATCAGGTCTGTGGTTCCTCCACCGACCACATCTCGGCCGCAGAGGATAGGGCAAGCGGCGCACCGTAATACCGACATGCCTCTTCCTCTGCGGCCCCACCAATGCCGTTTCGGCGGAACGGCCCCGCCAGCTCGCAGGGGGTAGGGAGAGTGGCGCACCGTAATACCAACACGCCTCTCCCCCTGCGATCCCTCCACGGCCGCAGAAGATAGGGAGAACGGTGCACCCTATCTTCCACGGTCCCACCTCCAAGCGCGTCCGCAGCGGACTTATTCAGCCCGCTGGGAGCGCCCTCCTCGGGCCAGCCGGCAGCCCAAACAGGCCGGCCCTGGTTGCCTCTTGGTTCACCGTGGGTGACCAGTCCACGGTTACTAAGCCCCCCCGCCACGACAAGGCGGGCAACCCCCGGGGGGGCGTACCATAATACCAACCCCAATCAAATAAGTCACGTTTAATGACAATTACCAAATACTTGAACCTTTTAAGATTTTATTAAATTATATTAAATTATTTAAGATTTTTTAGTAATTTTTTATTAAACAATGATTTTTGGTTAAAAGTTTAATTTATTTTTGTTGTTTTTTTTTATGATTTGTACTAATGTAATACTATAATCTGTCGTGTGTGTACAGAAACAGCTTTTATTCGATTATCCGGATTTCCGATTATCCGAATGCCTAATGACAACAATTAGTTCGGTTAATCTAGTCTCTACTGTATTTTTACTATATGGTACTTACTAACACTGATGAATAACTTTTTCTTTTTCTTCTTGATTTAACATCTACTATTCTGGACAAATTCTGGATTGGACAGATTCATAATTTGGCATATTCGCGTCTCAACAGATTCGTGGCAATCCACGCAAATTTTGGGTTCGACTAATTAACTATTTGAAAGAATTTTTAATTTACATTTTTCAATAATATAACAACAGCAATAAAAATTTAAATGAATTCGAAACAAGCACATTTTTGTGTTGGGGATTATTAACTTTATTTTAAAAAATCCCTCACCTTTTTATTAACTAGGTGTGATTTTTGAACAGTAGAACTGTCAATCCAGACAAAATTAAATGGATTCGAACTTCGATCCTTCAATTAAGAAACAGACATCCAAACCACTAAGCCACTGAATTTGTATGTTATGCATAAACAAAATTTTGATAATTAGTGCACCAAACAAACCAAAAAAAAAATTGCATGGTATTCTTCACTTATTTAAACAATTAATTAAATAAATAATACTATAAGCATTTGTCTTCTGTTGTATAAGGTAAAAAATATATTTTTTAAACGGTTTAACTATTAATTCACAAATAAAACAATTAACAAAAAACAACAACAACAAAATTACACTTTTACACTTAATACGTCGACTTCAAGTGGTTTGATTAACTTACTTTATGTAATTCATTAATTATGATTCACTAAAAAAATCAAATAAAATAAAACTTACCTTCTGAAATCCTTGTAAATGAACAGTGGAAAATGTCCAACGTACACCAATTACAAATGTGTTTTAAACGTAAGTGAAAACTGAACCAGCGCAGGATGTAATGTCGAAATTGATTTGTGTGGCAAACTTACGAAACGAATGATAGTCGAACACGTAGCGAATATTTAGTGCCCTTCTCAAACACATACATAACCCGTTAGATATATGCATGATTGAAAATCTTCTAAGTCACTGCTTGAGAACAATAAATAAATAAATAATGCTATATACTCATAGCCCCACACTAGGATTTCATGTATCATGGGTGCCATGGACATAGGGTTGCTAGATGGTAAGACTGAAATATCTGGAGAAAACTTCAAAGTCGGGATTTGTCGGGAAAAAAATGTATTGGAATTGTCGGTATATTTTGTATTTTGTCGGGACTTGTATTTGTATTTTGTTGGGACTTATCTTGAATCATGTGAAATGTCGGAACAAGACGAATCCCGACCATCCGGCAACCCTTGGACATTACACAAAGACAATGATACACTCCAACCGAGAATATAATTTGACCCTCATCATTTTAGTCTCGCTGGGAATCGAACCCAGGACCCTTTGAATGCCGGTATGGTAACCGTTGCGCCACACGGGTCTTCCAATATCCATATCTACGTCACTGCTTGTGAATCTGTCTTTGTGAGTCCTTTGCCATTTTGTAAATGGGACCTTGCGCGAATGGGACACTTTGCAACAGTGAGACCATTTGCGAATGGGCCATTTTTAACAAAAACAGAGTTGCGGGCATTCTAAGTCTATGTCTCGTGACATGAAACAAAAAATCTATCAGTGGATTATTTTCATGGATCATGGACTAATGTGAACATAAAAATGGAAAATAATCCATTAATAGGAGAATTACTAAAAATAAAAACAAATGTGCTCATTTACAATTTTTATTTTCAAGTTTTACTTTTAAATTTTACTGACAATATACTGAAATTACGTTACATGCAAAACAATTTAACTTTATTAACAGATAGACTTTTTTATAATTTTATGTTATTATAAACTTTCAAAGAATATCTATCAAATAAAAAAATTATAACAAAAAACAATTTTTAATTTTACAATGTATTCTTATAAATTTTAAAATTAAATAAGTAACGTTGGGTAACTGCAAAGAAAAAATAATACAACTCTTTAACAACACGATATTGTCACCTACTTGTTGCTGTTGTCACTTAATTATTTATCAACATCAAATTTCTCAGGTATCGATTTTTTTGTTACTTTCACAGTTCACTACAACCCTTCTTTAAGCAGTTTCAACTACAAACTCGTATAGCAACAAGTCTATAGATACTGCAGGCCAACGCTTGCACTATAACAGCCTTGAAATTGTTACCAACATACCTATCGATTTTTACAGCTTTGACTATACTGAGTTTATAAAATAACCCTGCAATTTTCCCGGTTTCAACTATAATTTCATATAATATAACAACAAGAAGTCTACAGATACTGCAGCCCCGTAGCAACGTCTGCAGATATTGCGGGCCTAACGCCGGCACTATAACAGCCTCAAAATTGTTACCAAAACATACCTATCGATTTTTACAGCTTTGAATATACCGTGTCTGTAAAATAATCCTACATTTTTCCCGGTTTCAACTACAATTTCATATAATATAACAACAAGAAGTCTACAGATACTGCAGCCCCGTAGCAACGTCTGCAGATATTGCGGGCCTAACGCCGGCACTATAACAGCCTCAAAATTGTTACCAAAACATACCTATTGATTTTTACAGCTTTGAATATACCGAGTCTGTAAAATAATCCTACATTTTTCCCGGTTTCAACTACAATTTCATATAATATAACAACAAGAAGTCTACAGACACTGCAGCCCCGTAGCAACATCGAAAGATACTGCAGGCCAATGCCGGCACTATAACAGCCTCGAAATTGATACCAATATGTTACCTATTTTTACAGCTTTGACTATACCGAGTCTATAAAATAACCCTACCCCAGTTTCAACTACAATTTCATATAATATAACAACAAGAAGTCTACAGATGCTGCAGCGCCGTAACAACGTCTATAGATACTGCAGGCCCAACGCCGCAGCATGTGCTATAACCGCCTCAGCCGCCTGTCGCGTCTCGAGGTGCGCGCGCGCCGCTTCGAACCAGCCGGCGGCGGCCGCGCGCGACGCGCCCTGTAGCGAGCTCACATAGCGCAGTGCCGCTGCTATATTGCCGCGCTCTACCCAGAACCTGGACATTACAGTTGGTTATGGCGTTTCATGATGTTTGACACTATGTATTATCCTACTCCCATGGACATGAGCGACGTCAAAGGCGTCACTGATGCGGTACCAGCCAAGAAAGAGTTAAGAAAAAAAACCTTTCTATAGATTGCATTCCTGGTCCTAAAAGCTAGGTATGCTTATTCTGGCACTCTCTTCTTTGTTATACTTATCAAATACACAACTGGTTTTTCATTCAACTAAAATAATTATAATACATATAATTATAACGTATGTACTCGTATTAGGGTAGAAGTACGTATTCCCGGTAAGGTCCGAGTAACCGGTAACTAGTCAGTTTTTCTATCATTACACCATTCTACCAATATTACCTTAAAGTTTGTTATTGGCAACATATTCTTGGTAATATTTTGCACAAATGCTAATACAACAATGACTAAAAAGTGCAATGGTGTCGAAACTGTTTAACATTAAAAGTGGCATAATGGAATTTATTACAAAAGTGCTAAGTTCTGTCACTGAACTAGGACGTCACCGCGTCATACTGTTGAGCTTTCCATGCTGCTGCGAATAACAATACGATAGGAGGATTACATTATTTAAATATTTGAATAAATTATCTAGCGATATAACCTGCAACTTTAAACGAATCTAATTGGAATGTTAATATTTTAACGTTTCACATCTATTGGTACTCATAAATCCCTACTGGACCTAGTATCCGGCAAAATCATACATTTTCTATCGGATATTGGTTCGCGCATCAAACTTGAACCATAACCCGTTAAAGTATCGTTATTGAACCTTATTGCCTTCACATAAGTCTCATTTTAGCTTGAAACTGTACACTTTTCTGCCGGATACTGGTACGTGCATTAACACTTGCCCCTAAACCTGTCATGGTCCTTATTGCCTTGAGTTAAAGTCTCACATTCCTTGGAATTAATAATATGTACCAACCATGTTTATTTTGGTTGCTTTTTCGTTTTTTTGTAGTAATTCTATATTATTGCTAGAAGATTAAGATGGATATTAAGGCATGTGACATAACATGCAAGAGATGTTTAATTTTAAATTTCAGCTTATCATTATTGAGAAGCAGAAGGCCATATTAAAGGCCAGGAAGTACAGTATCCCACGTTCAACGTTGTTTATATCTAGTTCTTTCAGTAAACCTGATTGTATTCAAATGTAGAGTTTGTTAAAATTAAGCCATAAGTTGATATGAAGCCATAAGTTAAAGCATAGTTACCTTATTTTGAATACTAGATAGATAGCAAGTTCAATTTCTTCTATTTTGTACGGGTATTTAAGCGTTTTCTATCTGATATACTGATTCATGTAAGGTTAGTGGTATACATATTTGTTACTAATGACCCAAGTGGTGTCCGGGTTCACTTTGTAGAATAGCACCACTCCCGTTTTTCCTGGGATGTTGTAGAAGGCGACTAATAGGATTAAAATCCAATAGATGGAAAAATACCGGTCATATTACGTCATCACCTATGGCATACACGGAAAAACCACGGCCCCCAGTCCCCGGCAGTCCCACTATTCCTGACTACGGTAGCGGTCACGGTAACGGTGGGGCAGGGGATGCGAAGATTCGCCAGAAGAGATCGGGTTACCACCACAAGCAACAACGACCTCTGCACTTGGCAACATTCAATACCAGGACAATGAAGACCGATGATAAGATATACCTACGAGCTGGAGGCTAATATGAACAGGTTGAACTGGAGCATATTGGTATTATCCGAAGTCCGAAGACAGGGGGAGGACATGATAATACTCAAATCCGGCAACCTTTCTATCACCGCGAGGGCGAACAACTGTCCCAAGGTGGTGTCGGGTTTCTTATCCACAAGTCCCTCATCAACAACGTAATACAAGTTCGGAGCGTGTCGACCAGGATAGCGTATATTACACTTACAATATCCAAACGGTATTCGTTGAAGGTCGTACCTTCGTCGTACTTCGACACATTCTGACGATGAGGTGGAGGTTATGTGAGGATATTATTATAGTAGAGCCATGCATACCTCTAAATCTCATTTCACAGTTGTGATGGAGGACTTCAATTCTCAAATAGGCATGCGAAATGGCGACGAAAAAAAGGTGAGGCCTTTTGGCATTGGATGTCGGAACCAACGAGGCCACTTGCTGGCTAACTTTCTGGAAAAGGAAAACCTCTATATGATGAACTCCTTCTTCAAGAAGAAGCCTCAGCGCAAGTGGACTTGGATTAGCCCTGGCGTTCCACAAAGAGTGAGATAGATTTCATTCTAGCCAGAATGAAAACTATCTTTGTCAGCCGACAAACGGCACATATTTAATGATGTCTCAGTGATTAGTAGGTTTAAAACCGGGAGCGATCACCAAATGGTACGAGGCACATTAAATATCAACGTCAAGCTCAAGCGGTCTCACCTAATGAAATGAACTCTCCGCCCAACAGCTGTCCAAATCCAAGGCTCCGAGAACTTTCAGTTGGAGTTGCAGAATCGATTCGCGTGCTTATATTATTGTGATACAGTTGACTAGTACAATAACAGGATGGTAGCAACAGTCCACGAGGTAGGGTTAAAGTTCTATAAAACCCGCCTCCGTGGTAGTTCTCGGATTCTCTCAGAACATACACTCGGTCTTATGAGGGATAGACGAGAACTGTGTGTGCAGTCTCCAGCCTCTATGGCAGAGTACAGGTGCTTCAGTAAGCAGATCTCGCAGGATCGGCTAACGACAAGCGAGCTAAGTTGACCCGACACTATACCGAAGATACCCCGGACGTCAGTCTGTATGAAATTGGAAGGGCCCTGAAGCAGCTTAAGAACAACAAGCCACCGGGCGATGACGGAATCATAACTGAGCTGTTAAAAGCTGGAGGAAAGTCTCTCTTACTAGTGCTTCAGAAGTTGTTTGATTCCGTTATCAGTAGTTTTGAAGAACTATAGGCCCATTGCACTTCTGAGCCACGTTTACAAGCAGTTTTCAAGGGTACTCTCTAATCGCATAGCACGCAGACTTAACGATTTCCAGCCTCCCGAACAAGCCGGATTCCGAAAAAGCTATAGCACCATGGACCACATACATTCACTCAGGCAGGTGATACAGAAGACCGAAGAGTATAACCTGCCGCTCTGTGTAGCTTATGTGGATTACGAAAAAGCCTTCGATTCTATCGAGACCTGGGCGGTGCTGGAGTCTCTTCAGCGGTGCCAGACATCGATATATCGAGGTGTTGAAATGTATATTTATACAAATCAGCCACCATGTCAGTCCGATTACACAATAGAATCACGAACCCCATCCAATTGCAGAGGGGTGTCAGGCAAGGGGACGTTATTTCCCGGAAACTGTTCACCGCTGCTTTGGAAGCTAATGGAGTGTAAAGAGCTCCGCATTAACATCAATGGTGGACACCTCACACATCTTCGATTTGCCGACGATACAGTAATCCTATGTTAGGACTATGCTAGGGGACCTGAACAGTACCTCACAATGGGTGAGTCTTAAAATGAACATGGACAAGACAAAAATCATGTCTAATGTCCATGTCACACCCGTACCGATAGTTTTTGACGGCACTGCTCACGTAGTTGTCGTCGAGTACATTTACCTGGGACAAATGATCCAGATGGGAAAATCCAACATCGGATTCGAACAACTCGAACGAACGACTAACTCGAAGTATCCAACTCGGCTAGGCAGCGTTCGGGAAATTACGACATATCTTTTCATCCAAAATTCCTCAGTGCCTGAAGTCGAAAGTGTTTGAGCAATGTATGTTGCCAGTGTAAACTTATGGACCCAAGACGTGGTCTTTTGGCGTTGGCCTCATTCAAAGGCTCTAAGTCACGCAGCCCGCTATGAAACGAGCTACGTTAGGTATTTCACTAAGAGATAAGATTCCTAACGATGAAGTCCGTAGGCAAACAAAAGTTACCGACGTAGCTCACAATGTTAGCCGACTGAAGTGGCAATTAGCAGGCCACATCGTTCGAAGGACAGATAACCGATGGGGTCACAAAGTCCTCAAATTGTAGCCACGTCTCGGTAAATCACTGGTCGTCCCCCGACCAGATGACCTAAAGAAGACAGCGGGAAGCCGCTAGATTTAGAAGACCCAGGAGCGGTTGGTGTGGCGTTAATTAGGAAAGGCCTATGTCCAGCAGTGGACTTTAAGAGCCTGTTAGATAGATATTTGTTACCAAAGTTATAATAAAATAGGTCTTTTTTGCCTATGAAATTGAACATTTTATAACCAGCATTTTCAGATTTACTTATCTGTGTATTGGCGAGCAATTCGAAATTCAAATAAATTTTATTTCAAAGCCGTGTTATTTTAATTTCAAATTCAGTCATCTGGTTTTAGATAGTGATTTGTTTTTGTGAAATTGTGGTAGTTTTTGGCGCCATGGATAAATTGAAGATTTGTACAATTTTCGAATATGAGTTCTTACGCTGCACAAACAACACGAAACATTAATGACATGTCCCGTTCATGCCGTCCCTAACACTGCTTGCATAAACATGGTCCATTATTGATTCAATCGTTTTAAATCTGGAAATTTTAAGTTGAAGAACGAGCCTCACGGTCGACTTGTAACCATTGTCGACAACGACGAATTGAAGGCGATAGTGGATCTAACTCAATCCATGGCTGAGCTTGCTGCGAGCTTTGGAGTTAGTTTCAAACAATATTGAAACACTTACGTCAAATCGGAAAGATAAATAAGCTAGATAAGTGGGTGCCACACGCACTAAGCAACCAACAGCGAGACTTGCGAAGAAAGCGTCGAAGCATGCATGTGCTATGCATTATTACACTATTAAATCTTCATAGAAACGATGGAATTCTAAATCGAACTGTTACTTGCGATAAAAAGTGGATCTTGTACGACAACCCTAAGTCTTCGTCTCAGTGGGTGGACCCGGGTACAGCACCTAATCAGTGCGCTAAAAAACATTACTCCTAGTGATGGTAACTGTCTGGTGGACCAGTGCCGGACTTGTACATCACAGCTTCTTACCGAATGGCACAATATTAACGTCAGATGTCTATTGCCACGAATTGTAAACAATGATGGAGAATCTCGCAATTCAAGAACCAAGACTGGCCAATCGTTCTTCACCATTGCTTTTCCACGACAAACCGCGAGCTCACACTTCACAACAGACCATCGCAAAGCTACAAGAGTTACAGCTGCTCTTGCTCTCCGTCACCTGCCGTACTCACTGAACCTTGCCAAAACAGATTTCTACTTTTTTCAAAATTTGGACAATTTTTTAAGTGGGAAAAAGTTCAACACCCGAGAGGTAGTTCAAAACGCTTTCACGAACTTCATCGCGTCCCGTCCGGCAGACTTCTACAGTAAAGGGATAAACAAACTACCATCAAAATGGCAAAATTGTATATATAAATTCATATAAATCTCCAATTTCATAGGTAAAGACCTAATACTTACAATTTCACAAATAATTTCAGTAAGTAGTACTTAAAATAATGTGATTCATATATATAATTTCTCTTATTTATTTTGTATATTTTATTAAAATTAACGTGTATTCATTGGTATAAAACCTGTTTTTACTGCCAATAAGGCAGTACCAGGGTTTTAAGACAAAATGCAATATTTCTGTGAACTTTAATGTCAAGCAATAGAGTTTAAATTCGCGGTAAAATTTACCGGATTCCAGGACAATTTAACGAATACTAGTACAAATCTAACGGGTACTGGGACAAATGGCCTATTTTTAGTTTTTTTGAAATTATTGTGCATAAATCTTTGTATTAATATAAAACGATACAATAATCTGAGAACTAGAATAAATTACCTACCAAGTCATGTATATCTCGTTTTATTAAGATTATTAGTTTTTAAATAACAGACCTGCAAAGTCAGCGAATATCAAAATTTCACGGATATTGGGCCGTTTACCTTACCATGTCTTACCTGGCTCTTTGTAGTAAATCAAATGTATCTAAATTTTTGAAAGGAGGATCCATCGGGGGTTTGTCTATTTCTATTTGGGGAATAGTAGACAACTGAAAAGAAAAAAATTAAGTTCATTACAATAAGTTCCTGTGACGCCAACATAGCTGAAACTACCTACTCCTAGAATTGTTCGTTAATCAAATAATGATACCTGCACTATATATTCTGATGGGAATATCTTGGAAGTGAAACGGTAAATAAGGGACATTTATAATAATATTATAGAAAGGTCAAACAGCAACCCCAGAAGACTTGGTTTCAAAAACAGAGTGACATCACTAGTCATTCACATTTTATTTTTTAATCCCAACATATTCAACATTGGTTGGCTTCAACCCATTAATGGCCCACTACTGGGCACGGGTCTCTCCTCTTGAGGAGGCCTAGAGCATACTCCACCACGCTGCTCCAGTGCGGATTGGTGGAGGGGTTAGTGGCCAACCCGAGTGTCGGAAGTTTTCAAACCGCCCGAGGGCCTCCGACATGGCTTAACGACTGTTATCATATGATAACAACCGGGACCGACGGCTTTACGTGCCCTCCGAAGCACGGAAACGCTCAAGATTTTTTTGCCACTAGCGGTCACCCATCCAACTACCGACCGCGCCCGCTGTTGCTTAACTTTGTCGATCACTTAAGATCGACGCAAGCCGCAGGGCTATGAGCGCTTCATTGGTTACTGATGGTAATCATGAAGATAGAACACTGCAGTGCTACAACATATAACACTATTCTATCACACCACGCATCGTGGAAATCTCCGACAACGTACGATGTCGATACCGCATACGGTGAGGTAATTCGACTAAGCGACATTGAGCTAACTTTAAAGGAGAGCAGTTTATAGTAGGAATTTTTAGAAAAAAATCATATATTTTTTTGTAATCCTCCTACCGACGTTATTCTTACTGTTTTGGTATCCTTATTTTATCATCTATATTATGGCATATACAACAACTTTTCTAAAAATTCAATTTCAAACTGCTCTCCTGTAAAGTTAGCTCAATGTCGCTTAGTCAATTTTTCCTTTCAACCGTCGGTGCGTTGCGATAACGCATCTCGTAGCAGTGCGACATCGATTGTTGCAGTGCGTCGTCACGACGCAGTCCTGTGGCACCGTAAATAACTATACTCAAAATTATCTAAGAACGCATAAATGATAGCTGCCATTTATTAATATGAACCAACCTTGAACGTACGTCTTTGAGCAAAATGGAATAATTATTTAATTGACATGAATAATTGGTTACTTACGAACAAAGGATTTTGCCAAAATTTGTTAAAAATCCCTATTCGTATTGTATCGTATTCATATTGACGTTATTTATAAATCATATTAAACGTTATAATCTAGTAAAAATCCCATCACATCATAATTTATGCAAAATTGAATAAAAAAATAAGGCGTCGAATCAATGTTATATGAAGATGACAAAATCTACACTGACGTTAAGTGATGTGACGGCATGAAGCCACTTATAAAACCATAATAATCGATACATTACTATAATCGAAACTTAAAATAAAAATGAATTTATTTTATTTCTTTCTTTGTGTTTAACAATTAAACAATTTAATTTCTTCTCTTCTATAAGAACATGACCAAAAGTGTTTATTACGATAATCTCTAACCGCAGCCATTTGAACTGATTAAGGGCTCCCACACAAAACCGCGAATTCGCATCGCATCGCAAATATCTGCGAATTCGCACGAACGCACCGCAAGAATTTCCGATCTGCTTCGCATCGCACATTCCTGCGATATTACGTCATCCTTGGTGACGCCATTTTAGGCCGCTCTGAGACAGCTTTAGAGAAAGACGCGCGGCGCCTTTCAAAAGCTCTTCAAATGAAGATATGCTCATTCTAAAATAATCAAAAAATTTATCTTCTTCAGTTCTCAACGCATAGTACTTTTGAGTAAAATAGTTCCCATCAGAGTTCATAATCGTAATAAATGGATGAACCCAGAATCTTCTTTTTCTTTTATATCTATTTAACAATAACAATAGTGCAATAATCTTTTTGCGATCCATCTTACGCTTCCTAAAAACACGTCCAGTACGGCTTACTACACTTGAAGGAATGGTCGCCCTACCAAACGGTTTGCCGCACTAAATCGTATCGCAGAAATTCGCATCGCAAGTTCCTGCGATGCGAATTCGCATCGCATCGCATCGCAGTTTTGTGTGGGAGCCCTAAAATACGGTTAGAATATTCATTATTCAACCGAAACCCAAATTTCATACGCTGGATGCGGCGCGGACGAATTAACAGTGAGTTTTTTAGGAAAAAAATATTTTATTATAGTCGTAAATACATAATTATTGAGCGTATAGGTATGGCAAAGTAACTTAAGTAGCTCAATGGAGGCAGTATCATTCCAGTTACTTGTGGATATCTAAATGTTTCGGTTTTTAGAATTTACAATTTAATTATTGAATCGATTAGAAAGTCTTACAATTTTGAATCGATTTGTTGCAAAAATTGGTTCTTTCGTGAATCGATTTTTTTTGTACATCTCTAGTGTCACTGCGATGACAAACGACAAATATGCATTCTTAGTTCGTGGGGACTATAGCATGTCAATTTGCTAGACAATAAATCACCATCGATGTTTCTCTTACTTCCCAAAGACTGACTGGCAGTAAATGCTTTTAGGATAAGTCCGACTTGTTTTATGTAAATAGCCGGCAAACGAGCTTACGATCCACCTGATGGTAAGTGGCTATCGTCGCCTAAAGACAATGCTTTGTGCCTTTTGGATTGTTGTAAGGATCAAAAGTTTTAATAAAAAAAAACAGCAAAGGATAAATCTAATTGCAGACATATTATACATTTGTAATTTACGTTGGAGACAACTGTATAACACATACCTTCATGAACAAAAACTTGGACTGCAGCCATGACAATGCATACACCGGGAGAGGAGCGCCATCTTGCTCCACCATGGCTACTTTCAGTGCAACTTTCTCCATCTAAAATACAATATAACGACAAAAAAGATCCAAAATATATAACCAACTGTAAAGAACTTCAACGGTCTTCGAAAAATCTATATATAAATCATTGTATGTATTGTATACCTACAATATTTGAGGATGGATCCCATCTGCATCATTATAAAAGTATGGGACTAATCTGGAAGTATACTATATCATGTCAGATTAAAAAAAAAGGTTTTCCAAATCAGTTTATTTATTACATTTATTTATTTAATGCACACCAACAGCATAATATACATACATAGGGGTAACAATTATATGAAACTTATTACATTTCCAGGTATGTGTGCCAATAACAGGCTTGCACAACATTCTCTTAATCTGGATAACATGTTATTGTACTAAGTAAGTAAGTATGTAAAAATAAGTTATTGTTTAAAGAACAATAAAAAAACTGACAATTGAGTAATTTAGCTTACCCTGATTGTGCGGGTTATTGAATTGAATTAAATTTAATTATTAGGCATTAAACCTACTTTTACGTATCCTAAGGAAATATTACATAATGGCTTTAGTTCTGATGACAATGCTTATCATTACGTTTTTAGGCTCCAACTCAGAGTCACTAACGGTTACTTTAATCGCTCCTAATCTTCGATCAATAATAGTCCTAGATCGATGCTCCTAATAGTAAAGAATCACCATACAAATTCTTTACTGAGGAGCGATATTAGTAATCGTTAGTGACTCTGAGTTCGGGCGTTACTATTATCTTGTTTTAAAATCGGTTTAAAATATTACCTGATGATATTTTTCTCGGAGAACGCTCTCTGGTACCACGCCCTGTACTCTTACAGTTTCCGGGATCGCTTTCAACACCGTCGACACTAGTTTATCACCGTCCCCTAAAATAATCCGTTTCTTTAACATTCTATTTTCTTTTTAGTTTTCATACCTCCACAGGATGTTATGGCAACATTGCTGTACAGCAATGTACAGCAATACAGTAGCTTCAACCCATTAATAGCCCACCTCTGAGCACAGATCTCTTCTCTTGAAGTCTTCGTGGAGTAGTTAGTGGCCAACCCAATAGGGATGTTGACAAATTTTAGGATTCAATTTTATTTTATAGATAGGACCTTAATATTCATTATCAAATTTCCCACCAAACACGTCACGTGACGTCATTATCCGATATTCAATACTATCTGTCACCTAAGGTTAGTTGAACTTGCATATAAAATACGAACAATGACATCATATTCTCAAAATGGCGTTTGAGGTCACGTGACAGTGAGTACAATTTTTTTAAATTTTAAATTAATGATATTTAATTTATTATTTCGATAAAATAATCATATTTTAGGCCATTAAATGTTACCACTAATACTTTAGACATCAAATTTATTTTAATTTATAATTATAGTCCCCACGAACTAAGAATGCATATTTGTCGTTTGTCATCGCAGTGACACTAGAGATGTACAAAAAAAATCGATTCACGAAAGAACCAATTTTTGCAACAAATCGATTCAAAATTGTAAGACTTTCTAATCGATTCAATAATTAAATTGTAAATTCTAAAAACCGAAATATTTAGATATCCACAAGTAACTGGAACGATACTGCCTCCATTGAGCTACTTAAGTTACTTTTCCATACCTATACGCTCAATAATTATGTATTTACGACTATAATAAAATATTTTTTTCCTAAAAAACTCACTGTTAATTCGTCCGCGCCGCATCCAGCGTAAGAAATTTGGGTTTCGGTTGAATAATGAATATTCTAACCGTATTTTAATCAGTTCAAATGGCTGCGGTTAGAGATTATTGTAATAAACACTTTTGGTCATGTTCTTATAGAAGAGAAGAAATTAAATTGTTTAATTGCTAAACACAAGGAAAGAAATAAAATAAATTCATTTTTATTTTAAGTTTCGATTATAGTAATGTATCGATTATTATGGTTTTATAAGTGGCTTCATACCGTCACATCACTTAACGTCAGTGTAGATTTTGTCATCTTCATATAACATTGATTCGACGCCTTATTTTTTTATTCAATTTTGCATAAATTATGATGTGATGGGATTTTTACTAGATTATAACGTTTAATATGATTTATAAATAACGTCAATACGAATACGATACAATACGAATAGGGATTTTTAACAAATTTTGGCAAAATCCTTTGTTCGTAAGTAACCAACTATTCATGTCAATGAGGGTTTTTGATACTATTTCTGCCACCAGGCGGCGCTACGTTGGCGTCAGGTCTAAACGGCTGTCAGATAGCACAGTGTTGTAGGTACTAAACATAAATTATTGAAATTCTGTTGTGTTTCGAAGTGTTATTGATTTTATTATGGATTACGACCAGAGAAAAAGGTCGCCGAACTGAAGATTGAGCTCAAAAAAAGGGGCGCAAAAGTCACTGATAGGAAGGAAAAGCTCATTGAAAGTAGGTACTAGATTTTGTTTACACAATTTGATTTCGTTCTTTAACTACTAAATTGCAGTTATTTATTTATCCGACCACTGGAACATAAAAAGTCGCTTAATTCCTTCCCCATACATTGTCTACTGAGTACCGAAAACCACCTTAGATCTGACGGCACACAATTTTAAATTAATAGATTTACATTTCGTAGTTCCCAATAGTTAACCATACATAGTAGTGTTTTATATCAATATATTCGGCTTGAAGTGTTCTCTTCAAATGTCCAGTTAGTTTTTGATTTCCCTTTAAATTTTCCAAAATTTTCTTTAAACTACTTTTCCTTATATTATCATACGTTTTTGCAATAGTTTCTTTTCTTTCATGTTGACCAACCACTGCATGGTATCGGAAGATTAGAAATTCCTTGGCGCACCCATTTCTATTAGTTCCGTAAAAATATTTCGTAAATTTCAAATTTTTTTGCCAAAAACTTAAAAAAAACACAATTTTCAAAATTACTTTCTCAAAACACTTTCTACATTAAATTTTATTTCAGTTCTGTGTAGCGCTCACTGAGCCCGATCTTTTGGTACCTCTCGTGCCCGGATCCGACCACTGGGACACAGGCTATTTTTCGTTGGAATTTATCTTTGAATGGCTACAAGCCACTGTTTCAATCGGGTTTTATCTCCAGTAGGGAACTTATAACCTCCTGTTTTATTTGCACACATAGGCACTGCACAACACTGTGGCATTTTAGGAAACAATATTCTTAAAGTAATGATTTTAAGAATAAATAAACCAAAAAATACATAGAAAATTGTAATTCGCGTATGTATTTTGACAGTTCATTAGACCTGACGCCAAAGTGCTGCCATCTGGCGTAGACAGTTTCAGAAGACCCTCATTAAATAATTATTCCATTTTGCTCAAAGACGTACGTACAAGGTTGGTTCATATTAATAAATGGCAGCTGTCATTAATGCGTTCTTAGATAATTTTGAGTATAGTAACAACAAATATTTGGCACTAGCGGTCGGCCATTCAACTACCGGACTCGCCCGCTGTTGCTTAACTTTGTCGATCACTAGAGCGACACAAGCCGGGCTATTAGCACTCACCAGAAGCCTTCTCGATAGCTTTCAACTCCTTCTCAACGTTTACGTAGGGATCCCCCTTCTTGGTAGCGGCTAGGAGCGACGCGCCGGCCGTCCATAGCTCCTGTGACCGTCTCGACTCGCGTTCTGCCTTCAGACGCTCTGAAAATATTTGTTACTAGTACTCTGTGGCGTTTTCTGGGATAATAAGTATCCATATCCTGTTCCAAATCATGGCCTACAAGGCCTACATGTGTGCCAAATTTAATACGAAAATTCAGTAGATTTTGCGTCAAACAGTATCAAACATCATCACAATCATTTTTATTATTACGAGTATAATACTATGTGAAATTGATACTAGAAACCCTCTCTGGCTTCGCACAGATAAAACATAATGCTTAGGTTTTTTTCTGGCAACATTAATGAAACGTTTTTGCCTTGCATACTTACCTAACACTTTTGCTGATTGTACATAGAATAGGGGTTGAATAAATCATAACCATTAGGCACAAAAATTGCTGAAAATATAATACTATATCGCGCAACTCATTAAGTTTTCAGCCATACGTTGTTCGCCTTGAGGTATTGAACTGATTGACAAGCCCGACTGGCTATCACGGTCAATGCTGTCATTGGTAATCATTAGTGATATTGTTAGCAATATCGTCTGTCTGTCTTAACGGGGTATCCTTATAGGTAATTGCACGGATTTTCATAATTAAATTTATATCCTTATGTGTTTTTGGAAAGGACCTTTTGTGAAGGGCTGTTTTTGGGAATTTTCTTTGGGAATGGTCGTTTTGAAAAGTGTTTTATTTTGAGAATTGTTTTTTGGACCGGTTGGGTAATGGCCTTTTGGGAATTAGTTCTTTTGGAAATTGACCTTCTTGGAATGTGGTCCTTTTGTAAATTGCTCGTTTTGGATTTTTTCTTTTAAGGAATTGTCCTTTTGAGAAGTATTCTTTTTAGGATGTCTTTTTAATATGGGTACTTTTTGTAAATTGGTTTCTTTGGAAAGGTAACTGATACAAACATTACACTTTGAACACCCCTATTTGCGACGGAGTTTAAAAATACGTAAAAACATTACACAATAGTTCGTAATAACTTGAAAGATAGCAACAAAAGGCGGTTTACAGTACTCCAATCACATCAATATTTCATGATTCAATAACCTTGCTGAATGTACCTTATTAACTTGTTTCAGAGTCACGAACCGTGAACGCGTATGAATCAATTGTATCGAAATTCGCGATTACAAATGCATTTTACTACAAAACTCGTTGTTACACACGTGCGAGACTTAAATAAGTCGCTATTAGTTTATACGCTACGTGATTTTATAGGACTAAAACACCTTATTACATTCGCCTAATTTCGGTAATGTATTCGATATACATTGCTGTATAAACTAGAAGACAACGATAAATTGTTTTAGTAAAACTGCAATGTATACAAATTGGTCTCTGAATTTAGTAAGTGTAATAATTGATAAAATGGACTCACTTATTGTAAAATTTAATATAGGTATCTACTCATTACTCGATCTATGTACATCGCTTCTTGTACCATTTTAGATGACTTTTTTTTCAAAATTTTAAAGTTTAACTTTTATAGATAAGGTAACGATTTTTCCCACAATACAAGTCCCACGCGTTTTTATAGTTTACCACTTATGTGGATTAGTTACCTTCTTGCTACATTAATTGACATTCCATACAGTGCACCAAAAGATATCTTTAATGAACAAAATTACGTTATTTTGTTTTATCACAGTCCCAGTTTCGCACGCAATTAAGTTACCTTAACTACTTAGTTCTCAGTTCTCTCGCCAACAAAACGACGTCAAAATGACGCGAGAGCACGCACAAAACATTATGACCTATCCAGCGTATTTATTTTTCAGTGGTCAAGTAAAAATACAGACTAAAAAACTTAACAATACCATTGAGTTTGTCTTCAACAAGCTTTAACTTGAGCGCCATGTCAGCCAGTTGCCGCGCGAATATTTTCTTCTCAGCGCCAACTTTCTCTGACACCATAGTGTTGAAGTTTGCCATCATCTGTACACGTAAAAATGTTTGGTTTATCTAACAAACCCCAGCATAGCAAGTACATAATTCCTTATTTTACTACTCCCGTTTGGGTAGAGTGCCAAAAATAAATTTATATATGATGTAAACATACTAATTTCCTGCCAGATTTCATCTTTATTAGGTCATGTAAGTAATTTTAGAGATTTCAGGATTAGTGAGTGAACGAACGAGACAGATCATTTAGACAAATAATAATAGATAAATTATGTATTGCATTTTCTCCATGCGTGGAAAGTCTCTAAGTATCACCACAAGTTACTCTCAAATAACTTTGTGAGCTAAGAACGTAATACTCCCATGAAGTACTGCTCCCACTTCTGGGCGGAGGCGCCGCAATACCAGCTTAATCCATTTGACGCCATACAGAAACACGCGGTCCGAGTTATCAACGACTCATGAGACACAGGTTAGAACACCTGAGCTTCAGAAGAGATGTCGGTTCTCTCTGTGTGTTCTACCGACTTCACAACGGTGAGTGCTCCGAGGAATTGTTTGACTTCATGTCTACTTCACCTTTCTATCATTGCACCATTCGCCGAAGACTGAAGTTTCATCCAAACAGATTGGATTCGTGGAGAACCTCTACGGTCCGATTCTCACGATCTTTTTTGCCACGCACGTGCAAACTGTGGAATGAGCTTCCTTCTGAGGTATTCCCGGAGCGCTATGACATGGGGTTCTTCAAAAAAGGTGTAAAAAGAGTTCCCCTTCAGGGCCGGCGATACATTGGCGATTCCTCTGGTATTGTTCATGTCCATAGGCGACGGTGACCACTTAGGTACCATCAGGTGGCCCGCCTGCTTTTTCGTCTGCCCTTCAGGCTATAAAAAAAATAGAAAACAAAGTATGATTACATCATCTTCTTTTTGCTTCAGCCTCTGTTTGAGAACTTCTTGATGCCTCTCGCATTGCTTCTGCAGCGCATCCTTCATTGTCTTCTCATTGCAAGCTTTGAGGTCATCGTACTGGAAAAATAAACTCAGTTTCATATCCATCCAGTATTATAATAACGTGAACGAGTAAGCCACTTGGTTTTTATGTAAATAGCCCGAATGGCTGACAAACGAATGCATTAAATACCTGATTGTAAGTGGTCACTAAAATGCTAAATCCTAATCCAATGTAACTTGTAAGATTATTAATATTTATCATTGTTAATTTGATGGTAATTATTTAATTTCCATGTTATTAAGAAATATTACCCGTTGCCTAAACTCTTTGTCCATTTCCGCTCGTCTTCGTTTGATGGCGGAATCGATAAGGCAATCTCTCGCCTTCTTATCCTTTTCGTTTTGTGAAAGCGCTGAAAAATATACCTACTCTTTAAAAACTGACACTATCTGAGTAAATGGGAACCAAGGGATGCAATGACGGATGCAGTCACCTTCTTGATGACAATATGTATGATAGCTATTTCCTTCTTATTTACAAACTATTTAACTATTATGATCGTATATTTTTTTCTAAAACTATATTTTTCTAAAATAAAAGTAGCCTAACTTACTCCTTGTTACATCAGCTATCTGGCAGTGAAAGTCCCGTCAAAATCGGTCCAGCCATTTCAGACATTACCCCAAACAAACAGACAGATAAAAATAAAATGTTGTAGTAAAAAGTGATTATTTTAACATTACAAACAGACACTCCAATTTTATTTATTTGTATATAATAATATCTAGGTTTTTAACTATATATCTAGGTAAACGCATACGCATAATATTCGTATATTTATACACGGTCCTATTCAAGGGTCGAGCCCTTGATTCAAGTTTTAAGTTTCAAGTCATTAGTAGAGAGTGTCTTTCAGGCTTTGAGTCAGGGAGAACTTTTATCAATGAAAATTTGATATTGTAGCCTCTGGGATTAATCCTATTAAAAGACAACTTACTCCCAATACCGCGGTTGACTCTTTCTGTCATTCCTGCTACCGTTTCCTCTAACTCCACTTTCAGCTTTTGCAACTAGAAACAAAAAATATAATTGGACACATAATTATTATTACCTGATTAGATCAGATTATTAGAATAGATGAAGCCCCTTCTCCGCTTCTACTGCAAGGTTCAATGATACTATTCAAAGCTACTTCAAAATTATAATTCAAAACTAGCTGTGACTTGCAGTTTCACCCGCGTTTATTTGTGGAAAAAACTAACTGCTAAAATATATGATTGTATACAGCCTATACCTTCCTCAATAAATAAACTATCAAACACAAAAATAATTTATCAATTCGAACCAGTAGTTCCAGAGATTAGCGCGTTCAACCAAACAAACTCTTCGGCTTTATAATATTAGTATAGATTACAACTTACGTATCGATAAGTATGGTGCAGAAGTAAATCCGGATCACCATTCAACTGCAGTTTCTTCTGTGCGTACTTGAGGCCAGAAAACATAGTCTGGTTCTCATCAGAGTATTTTTCCACTAAAGTTTCAACCTAGACATGAATTTGGACATCAATAAGTAAAATTGGACCGTCCAATGAAAATAAAATCCAAGCTTAGGTAATCCTGATTGGGCAACTTGGGCACTATCAAAATTAAATGATACGATTAATTTGCCCTGATTGTCCATTGTAGCCTAGATGGCCCAATTAAATTAGCCTAATTGCCGGGCCATAATTGCCTCTCGATGAGATTCCTGGTCGAAATTGGCTAAGGCCATTTAAGGCTATTTAGGTGACTACTATAATTACGTCGTTGCTTCTTTCAAAGACAGCGTTTTAATGTAGCGTCAATGATAGGAATAGCATCAATGATATAGCATCAAAGATAGAATAGTATTAAAAGTAAATACACATTTAAAATGTTAATGAACTATAGCAAAAAAAATGTGCCTTTACTACTATTTGACGTTATAATTATGTCGTTATATGTCCACGGAGTGGATTGCATGCTAATGTCAAACGAAGCGCCGTGGACTGTAGGCCTTACTTAACGAACCTTCTGCCACTTCTTGTCCAAAGCCAGCGACATGTCGTTCTCCCATTGAAACTGTACGATGGCCGCCTTAATCCTTGTCCGGTATTCGTTCATCAGACACTTTGTACTCTCAATCGAGTCACGGGATGCTTCCACACCACAGTCCAGGTAGCGAGTCAGCTCGTCTAGAAATAGGTTAGGATGGAAACTTATTCTTCTTTACTGTTAGCTTTTACTTTTAGCAGCAGCTTCGCTAACGTTAAACTTGGTAAAACAAAGATTTTTTTATGGACATAGCTGGCAAAGCCGACGATCCACCTGATGGTATGTGGCTATCGTCGCCCATGGACATCAGTGATACCAAAGTCATCACTGATGCGTTGCCGGCCAAAAAAGAGAGAAGGAAAAGATATAAAAACTGGCTCTCAAGTCCCCAGCCGGAATACGACGAGTTGTTTGGCGGCTGACTTAAGCAAGAGGATGGTACCTATCCAGGCGGACCCCAGAAATAATAATGGTACCTAATAATAGTATTATTGAAGTATTAAAAAGTCTTGAAGATAAGATTAATTCTTATCTTATTATTCTTATAATTATTATTCCTACTGAAATTTTCTAGATAAAACGCTATGCTCTTAACAATATGTACTTATGCAAAATTTCAGACCAGTCGAAAACTCGAAATTTTGATTCTGATAAAAATGTTTACCCATCTGCGCAGTGGCATGTACCGCATTATCCAACGACAATTGAATGGCATCTAGTCGTTCCGCCATTTTCTGATGCAATTCCTTCACTTTTGGAATGGAAAAGTTCATCATAGTTTTCTCCACTAACTGAAAGAATAGAAAATTAAAGGAATATCTACTTAGCTTACCTTTATTTCGCCAACGTTAATTACGGTACCTAATGATAAAAACATTCATAACTACAGGAAACAGAACGAAAACAACAGTGTTATAGAATGATCTTGAAAAAGAAAGAATGTCTTATTTTCTACGAAAAGTGGGAAGCAATTTTTCAATTCTGTGGGAATAACGTCCACTGAGAAGTTAATTTATAATTTCTTTTTCCTTGCAAATGATAATTTTCAATACGCTCAAAACTTGCATACAGGATTCGAGGGAAAATCCCCCAATCTGGGAGATACCTAAAGGTTCAAACGAAAAGACTGCTAAGGTACTAACACTATTATATGCAGCGCAAGCTTCTTTAGCTGTATTGTAATTCTTAATAGCAGTTTCACCAAACTCCTTCAAGCAGTTCTCAATCTCACAAATGTTTTTTGTCAACACCGGTGGAGGGATGACTTCGCAGGTTTCTCCTTCTATTTGCTTTGGTGCTGTAACATAGAGACTGTTGGATATGAGTTCGGGGCATCTTACAACGCCTTTCGAATGCAGTATCGGAGAACTAATAAAAAGGAATTTTGTCAGGGCTTTCATTTTCATTTTAGCCCATATGGGGTCCATGATGCTTTTTGCTTTTCGTGAGGACAATGGATAATGCCATTCTCTGTCAAGCCAGTGCGTGCTGCAGTCAGCTGTTATTGGCTCAACACCATTGTTGTAAAAGTATATCTTAACAGCGATGGTACTCTCTACCGGCTCTGCTTACTACTCTGCACCACTTATACTTACCCTTTTTCATAATCGCTGGCCCAGTTTATAGGCAGAATAATAATACAATGACTTTATAAAAGTTGCTAGGCAACTGTTTTGACTTTATGGATGGATAGGATATTGAAACGGCCAAGTGAGCAAAGATTGGTTTGGACTCTAGGATGAATCGAGCAGACTTACTTATTGGCGTTATGTTATGGCACTATTTTACCTGCAGGAACATCGGCTGCTTCTACTTTCTTTTTGTCGGGAACAACTAGAAAAAGTTTTGAAGGATATAAGAATTTGACTATTCACCCGAAGCGGTCTATGTCATAGATTATTCTCCCATAAGGAGGTGATCTGTGGTCTATGTATTTGTTTATTTGTTTTTTGAATTACCAACATAAGATACAGCACTTAATTCTAAAATACACCGCGAAACACGTTGTTTGGTGAACCTCTGTGTTGTGGTTCAAATAACAAAATATCCGGATGACCGAGCTTAGCTCGGTTTAGTATTGCTTAACAACGCCATCTGCTTTAGCGTGGCTACTCGCCAATAGATGTCAGGAAGAGTCTGTTGTAGCCGTTTTTCATTGCCTGAAAACACGGATAAAACGACATTTTTTAAAAATGAATCCTAGCTAGATCGATTTATTGCCCCCGACACCCCCTGCATACTAAATTTCATGAAAATCGTTGGAGCCGTTTCCGAGATTCTGAAAATATATATATATACACAAGAATTGTTCATTTAAAGGTATTAGATTAAGCATTTACAGACACTAGCAATTATATATCTATGAGTAACCCTCAAATAATACTTCAACAAAACATTAAACTATGGTCCCAGTCATTTCCACTTTTTATTTAATTTCAACATTTCTTCAAAATTACAAGAGTGACAAATCCACAAGGAATAGCTAACCCTTAATAGAAGGTGGAGGGAAGTCTTTAAGCGAGCACTCTTTAGGTTTCTGTTTGTCAACTGTGAGGTTGGTTAAGTATTTCTTGGCGTCATCAATGCACTTTTCCGCAAAGTCCTTATAAGACATGTTTTCTTCGTATACGACTGCTATGATATCGTCGAACCATGGCGCATGAATTGTGAGCCAGTCTCTGATCTCTGGTGAACGTCTACGAGACAAAAATAGGGGTAAAGTGATGGATTAAGTGAAAAAAGTATAACTTGATGGTGTATTTAAAGGTATATGTTGATTCTACTGCCCCTAGACTACAAATAATGCAGAAGTAGAGGAGTCAGCATTTTCTGCCCATAGTAGAATATGGCTACTGGATATGGAAAAGTCCAATGTTTCAGATTTCTATTCTACTAACAGTGTAATCCGGTTCTCCAGCATGCTAATTTCCAGTATTAGGGCTACCCTCGAATTATAAATTTGACGAATTATAAATTGGACTCATCATCGACTTGAGATCTGACGTGTTTTGGATTCAAAATTCCTTTAAAAACGAATCAGGTTTACTGTTATGTTCCGTATGTTCGTAACCAGCACATGTTGATGATGCTCAACGAACCACAAATTGAAATGTGATCACTTTAGGAAGTTCTCATTTCTCCATATTCTTTCCAGAAACCCTTCAAACAGGTCGCCAACATGGTCTCAATAGATACTTTTTTATGTGAACAGCCGCCACGAACCGACAAGCCGCCTGACGGTAAGTGGTCACCGTCGCCCATGGTCCTCAATAACGTCAAAGCCATCACCGATACGTTCCGACCAAGAGAGAGAAGTAGGTAGGTAACTATAGCAGTACCTACACCATCAGTCAACCTACCTAACTATTTACACCTCTTCACAAGAAAGAACCTCACGATGACATTCCTTAAGATACAAACCTGGCATAAGCTGCAAAACCACCAGCAAGACACACAACAGTCAAGGCGCCCCAGAACAGGCTATCATCTCGCGGCTTCGGTTTCGGCGGCGGCGGTGGAGGGGGACATGTATCCCTCTCTTTCACACTGTAGTCGAAGCCCGGCGCTCTGGATGCGTACACGACAGGGACGTCTATACGGTGACGATGCTGAAAACCTCGTAGGTATGTAGTTATCATGGTTACAGACACTTTCTTTCTTCTCTCTTCTTGGAAATACATCCTTCTTGGTCATTCATTTACGTAAGGGTCCCGAGAGGGAGGGGGATCCTCAAAATCTCTACATTACGGTGTATTGTATTGGAGGGGGTAAAGCCAGAAAGGTAAAGCCAGAAACGCAATAAGTTACAAGTCGAAATACTAATAATACACTGCCCAAGTGCGGACTTCACAGCTTTGAGAATAAATGTTACTAGATTTTCCTTTAAAAAAGCAATTAAACTTTTGACATTAAGTGTTCCCTCAGTATGGATTATATAGTAGTTGTACAGAAAATAAAGGGTTGTATAAATTCTTCGCACTTACCAATATAATTCTAGCATTGTTCCAACTACTTGTAATTCTGTACATTTTTCTTTGAGGATTTATTTGTATTGAAGAATTTCGGTTTTCATTTTTGACACTAATTTTCTGACACTGAGTGATTTGCCACTTAAAGAAATGTATGTGCCAGTATTTTGTTTAATGTCGCTACTGACCTTTAATATAAATAAATACACTACTCTACAGACCATTACAGAGTAATAGTTCTGAGAATCAATATTTGAAACGCAATTCGTTGCTTCCCCTTTCACACCTTTTCCGGTCCTTCGATTCATAAAATGGGACATATTTTATATCAAAGTTGACATAAAGTTTCTCAAACTACCTCATAAAATTACCCTCAAACTTACAGTATTAACGGCCGCGCAAAATTCTCGGCTAAATGACGATTCGAGATTTTAATTCACTAATAAATTTTAACCATCATCGACGCACGTATAGAACTTGTACAAACAAAAGTATTAAATATTATTATATATTGTAATTTTTGTTCAGTAATGGAGAAAATATACCGCCTTGAGAAACTCCAGCAATTCTGCCTAATGAGGGTTTTCGATACTATTTCTGCCACCAGGCGGCGCTACGTTGGCGTCAGGTCTAAACAGATGTCAGATAGCACAGAGTCGTAGGTACTAAACATAAATTATTGAAATTCTGTTGTGTTTGGAAGTGTTATTGATTTTATTATGGATTACGGCCTGATAAAGGTCGCCGAACTGAAGATTGAGCTCAAAAAAAGAGGCGCAAAAGTCACTGGTACTAAGGAAAAGCTCATTGAAAGGTAGGTACTAGATTTTGTTTACACAATTTGTTTTCGTTCTTTAACTACTAAATTGCAGTTATTTATTTATCCGACCACTGGAACATAAAAAGTCACTTTCTTCCTTCCCCATACATTGTCTACTTAGTACCGAAAACCACCTTAGATCTGACGGCACACAATTTCAAATTAATAGATTTACATTTCGTAGTTCCCAATAGTTAACCATACATAGTACTGTTTTATATCAATAGATTCGGCTTGAAGTGCTCTCTTCAACTGTCTAGTTAGTTTTTGATTTCCCTTTAAATTTTCCAAAATTTTCTTTAAACTACTTTTCCTCATATTATCATACGTTTTTGCAATCGTTTCTTTTCTTTCACATCAACCGACCACTGCATGGTATCGGAAGATTAGAAATTTCTTGGCGCACCCACTTCTATTAGTTCCGTAAAAAATATTTTGTAAATTTCAAAAATTTTTGCCAAAAACTTTAAAAAACCACTATTTCCAAAATTACTTTCTCAAAACACTTTCTACATTAAATTTTGTTTCAGTTCTGTGTAGCGCTCAATGAGCCCGATCTTTTGGTACCTCTCGTGCCCGGATCCGACCACTGGGACACAGGCTATTTTTCGTTGAAATTTATCTTTGAATGGCTACAAGCCACTGTTTCAATCGGGTTTTATCTCCAGTAGGAAACTTATAACCTCCTCTTTTATTTGTACACATAGGCACTGCACAACACTGTGGCATTTTAGAAAACAATATTCTTAAAGTAATAATTTTAAGAATAAATAAACCAAAAAATACATAGAAAATTGTAATTCGCGTATGTATTTTGACAGTTCATTAGACCTGACGCCAAAGTGCTGCCATCTCACGGAGACCGTTTCAGAAAACCCTCATTCGAAGAATTTTGTCTCTCTCTCTGAGCATTTCACGATCCAAAGAAATATATCAGTTACTGACTTAACAATCATTATTGTTTCTTGTTCTTTTTTGTATTATATAATTTATATTTGTAAATTGTATCCATTAGTATAATTGGCTAAGCCATTCTAATGGAATTTAAATAAATAAATAAATCATTTCTGAAAACGCATTGAATAAATAAATAAATAAAACGACAACATGAAATAAAAATCATTCTCTAATTTTAAATTACATACAATATTTTTAAATATTTACATAAGTTACTAAAATTACAGAACTTTTTTGTCGCAGGCACCACGTTATGTTTTTTGTCTCAATTAAATGCACACAGATTTCAAAGACACTTTGCTATATTTTTAATCTTTTCTTATCGAAGTAAATGAATGCGTAAGTACTCAATATACTGAAATATCCAAAAAAAATTACCAAAATATTCTAATCATCAGTACGAAAATGTCCAACATAGGCGCCTATAAGCGAACAGTGTCAACCTCAAAAAAATTACTTTTTTGACTACGAAATTACTTAACGAAAGAATACAGTTGTGGTCTCTTTAGAACTATAATTCCCAACCTTATGTCATATGAAATAAAGTTCAAATCCTATGAATCGACTTTCGTAAGTGAATATGCTATTGTTCATTTCATATGAACAATATAGATTCTGTAATACAAAAAATGTTAAATAAACATTTTATAAGGCCAGTATCTATTCACTATTATATGAGTAATTATAACATTTTAAATTCAATATATGTACCATTTTTATCTGATAAAAAATTACATACACAGTCATGATTTTTTTAATTTATTAAAACAATAACAATTCACTTAATAAGTCACTACAAGGGATGGATAGAAAAGGAGAGTGGATATTACCAAATAATCCAAAAAATACATTTTGCAATATAAGGAAATACAATGCTAAATATTTCTTCAAACAATTGGAAATTATACGTAGTAGGAAAAGAATAGGTAATATATGTATTATAATACATCAAAAATTAATTTTAAGAAAGCTAAACAAAATTAAAAGATGTATTACCATTCAGTCAAAATCAGAACTACTTTCACTAGAAAAGACTTTCCAAATTAACTTTGAAATAACCTTAAAATCGTGACATAAGAATCCTTTTGATTTGGTCATCAAAGTACAATAATCAAAATTTGCAATTTTTCAAAAGTACCCACAATTTTAATAAATTTTAAACTTTACAATGTTTTGATTGCATTTTTTGAAAATATTATACTATTTTTAAACAAATCTATAATGTTTCCAAATTAACACATTTTAAGCTTCATGTTTTTGATATAAGTCCATTTTATTTAAAAATTCAAAATTCTAATAAGAATCTAAATTTGCAAGTTTCGTTGTAACCACAACTTAAATAATTTAAGCTTTACAATTTGTATAGCTTGATAGTCAATATAATCGTGGTGTACAGCGAGCGATTTACTATTGCATCTATATCCATAGAATCAATAATAAGGCGAACTATTTTGCTACGGTTGTCTATCGATAAAATTAAATAGCATTGGTGGGAGTTGATATTTCAGTATCGATTTATAGCCAATTTTCATAAATATTAATAATATTTAATAAAACAATTCAATGGTGACTAAAATAAATAAATCCACAATAATTCATACAACAGTTACAAACATTGGTAATACCATTACGAAAAATAACTGTACCTTTACACGAGTTGCTTTTAAAGTCACACAAAAATTGTTACTTTTCAAAATAACCTAAACCAAAACATTTTTTGCAAATCAAACTAGTCCGCCCATAGATTCTATACCACCCCCTATCTATCCATCAAGTACCACAGACAACATATCCTACAGATACAAGAGACCGGAAACGGAAGCGTGCGCCATTACGGCTTCAGCTGCTTGACGGATCTCAAGATGGCGTCGCGCGGCGTTCGCCCAGTTACATGCGACCGCACGCGGAGCGCCTTGAAGAAGATTCACGTAACGGAGAGCTGCCGCTAAGTTACCGTGGTCCATGTAGTATCTGAAAATATTTATACTTAAACAATGATATTAAACTATAGATACGTTATGCCCTTACAAATCAACCAAAAAATCTGTTCCGACCGAGCTACAACACACACGCGTTTATCTTTTGTTTCACTACATCAATCACTATGACATTGGTAAATTATGTAAAAGGGATGGCACTACTAAAACCATAATAGTGAAAAAGACAGCTAGACGGCCTCACTCAGAGGCAGCTATCAACTGTCTGAATTAAAATCGCTACACTTGTCTAAATTCGACTGACATCTTGGCCTTCTCATCGATAGCCGTATGACCTGGCTTACGCATGTCACGGAAATAAGCCGTAAAGTAAATGCCTCTCTACAGTGTCTTTATAAACTGAAAAATTTTCTTCCCTTTAAAACTAAATTGTTGCTTGTATACAGTATTGTCTTGCCTATTATAGATTATGCCGACGTCTGCTACCCAGACCTGACAGAAGTGCTTCTTGATAAACTAGATCGCCTACTCAATAACTGCATCCGATTTATCTTCAATCTACGAAAATATGATCATGTTTCCAGCTATCGCAGCCAGCTAAAATGGCTTACTATTCGACAAAGGCGTAATTCTAGGATTCTTTTGGTTCTGTATTCAATTTTGCATGATCCAACTTCTCCTTCATACCTCAAGGAAAATTTTCAGTTCATCTGCTCCACTAGTGACAGGGAACTACGTTCATCTCGAAATCTAAAGTTTTATTTCCCACCACATAAAAGTGGCTTTTTCCACTATTCCTTTACATTTCAGGCTATACAGCTTTGGAACGCCCTGCCAAATGCCATCAGACAAGCTCCAACTAAATTGACGTTCAAGAGATTGCTTCGAGAACATTACCTTAAATTATCTGCCACGGGTTAAGCATCAACGTACGTTTTATATGTGTTGGCATTACATATTTATGTAAACGTATATTCGTAGGATATTATATATATGTATATATTATATATATTTATATATATTTATATATATTATGTATTTATATTATTTATATATATATGAATGTAATGGTATGTATTTATATATTTTATATAATGTCTATATACAGTATTGGACGTAAGATATGTAATATAAAAATTAGAATTTTTTTTGACTGTTAATATCGACAGTTGGCGCCTATCTAACATTTTCACCAGCACCCAGGGCTGACTGGTAGAGAATGCCATTAGGCATTAAGTTTTTGCCCTTGTATACCCTAGATTTAGGTGTTGCAAAAATAAATAAATAAATAAATAATTTCAGCGCCATCTTGGCATATCTTGTATATAATATCATTGGTTGATATTGACGTTGATGCGCCATCTTTACATAATAATATTATCTTAAAATTTTTGTATGAGAAAAGTGGAAAACTGTAAAAAAGTGGAAACTTTAATAATGTGCCTAATTCATGTTTTAATGGTCTCAAACCACCTTCGGATTATTACCTTTCAAATGAGACCATTTTGAGGCATACCAGTCGACCTACTATGTCTAAAATATTGTTATTGGAACGAAGTTCCTTATCGCGCTTTGTGAAACGTGTTGAATCGTGTTGTTAGACGGAAAAAATTCTTACGAAAAGTTGTCACGACACTTTTTGCTATTTTACTTATGTTAGGGCCAAAGAATCTCAACAGCGTGATTCAGAAAGTTGTAGAGCGCCATCTAGTTTCATATTGCTGAATCACACTGCTGAGCGCGTAAAACAATACTTAAATCGAAAGGAACTTCGTTCCATCCGGGTGTCCCTTGACACCTTTTATCTTTTTTTATTGTGAAATATTTTTCCTATAATTCTAAAGTAAGACATCAGAATGATGTTCTTTGTGATTTTTTTTACTGTGGCCTGTTATGATATACAAGGCTTCAAGTTCCAACATTAAACATAAAAAACGAGGTGGTGTTTCTCGCGTCTGGATTGATTTTTTTTTAATTAACTTGTATGAAATACATAATAAAATAAAAATCAACATTACCTCGCCCTTTGAATAATGTCAAATGTATCTAACTTGGAGAAATCTATTGGTTGGTTATCCAACTCGTCCTTTGGTATTTCGGCGAACTGAAAAGAAAATCAACAATCGTTTTAAATTAGTGAAATTTCTTAAGAAACAAAGGTTTTTTTCTTAATTTATGACTTAATTTATTTTGCCGTTATAATATGCGCCGTGACGGTGAAACGTTTCACAAAAACGTGACCGAACCCGTCTCCACAACATCCATATTTATAAAAGTTTCACTATATATGTATCACCACATAACACTATAGAGTAAAATGGGCGTACGGATAGCTGTCCCCAACCCCAGGATTTTTTGTGATTACGAACGCACCCACTCTTGTCCCTAAGAGTCCCTTTTTATTACGTCAAGTCCAATCATCAATCAATCAACAACCCGAGGAGTTTCATGGGGATTTACTCCCCTTATATTCCATAAAATTCTGAATCACCCCCCGTTTTTGGACAAGAAATTGGCTACACCTGACTGAACGCATCACCCTCGAACACAAAGAAGCCCTACCTTCTGGAAGAGCATCTTGGACTGCAGCCATGATAGGAAGTACACCGGCAGTGAGGCTCCCTCACGACCCACCAGCGCCACCTTCACGGCACTTTGTTCCATCTGGACAACACACGTTTGATGAATAGGGATGTTGATGATTTTAGGATTAAATTTTATTGCATAGATATAACCTTAATATTCACGAAAAAATTATAAAAATAATAATGTTCAATTAAAAAAAATTGATAAACAAAAATCAATGTCTTTCCCACCAAAAACGTAACGTGACGTCACTAACCGATATTCAATACTAGCGGTACATTGAAGCTCGATGAATTTGCTTATAAAATAGGGACAATGACGTCATAACCTCAAAATGGCGTTTGAGATCATATGACAATCACTGTCATACTATTTTTAACATTTTATAATAAATTAATGATATATAATGTATTGTGATTAATTTAGATTAAAGAATGATATTTTAGGTATTTAAATGGTATCGTTAATACATTAAACATAAATTTATATTAATTTACAGTTACTGTCAACATCCCTATTATGATGATGAATTAAGATTTTACCAAAAAAAAAACCAAGTTCAAAGAAATTGTCAAGAAAAAAAAAAACGAAAAATATATATATACATTTCCATTTACTTTACAAAATAAAAACGTTAAAAATAAAATAATAAAAACCCGCATTTGATTACGTGTTTTTTCTAGTTGAAACTAGTTTTAACCAACTTCACTAAAAGGGCTTCTTTGTTATTATGTTTTTCGTTTTTATAAATTTTTTCTGTATTAACTATGTAAAAGTATGGTTTCTTTGTTATTACTGGATGCGTATTTTATTTATATACTTATTATTGGAAGCGTTCAAATGTCTCACCTTATCGAATCTCTCCCGAAGCGACTTTTCAGTGACAATGCCCTTCTCTCTTACTTCCTGTGGGATACCTTTCAGTACTGTCTGAACCAATTTGTCGTCTTTACCTGAAGACATAAACAGTACATGTATTTTGTAATATGTTTATTAACACAACATATTGCTATAAGTTAAAGAATGCACACATACATAAATTGAAAGCGCAAGCGACATGCGCTTAAAACGTCTCTGATGTTCCTGCTTCACCTACGGCCAAACGCGTTAATAATGACGCAGATATAGCCGATAGTTCACACACAAAAAGGGTCGTGGCCGTTTTAATGCCATTACACATTAAGCGACTACTCGGGTGACATGTGTCAACATTTTGGTCCTTCGAGCCGGATTTGAACCAGCGACCTATGGATGATTTACAGCAGCCTCGGTCTACTTTACAACAATAGTGTACTGTAATATCATCATGTAAAACACCATAATTGACTTTGGCCTAGTTGGTAGCGACTCTGCCTGCGAAGCAAGGGGTCCCGGGTTCGATGTCCGGTCGGAGCAGATATTTATCTGACAGATAAATATTTGTAATCAGGTCATGGGTGTTATTGTTATGTGTTGTTATGACGTCCAAGCCACCACAGGTAAATAAATAACCTACTGCGGGGGGAATGAGTGTGTAAGTGTTTATTTACTATATCATATCATAGCGTACACACCAGCCTTCTCCAGGGCGTTGAGCTCGGACTCCACGCGTGTCTCGGGTACTCCGCGCCGCGTGGCCGCCAGCAGCGCCTCCGCCGCCGCCCACAGCGACTGCGAGCGGCGCGCCTCGGCCTCCGCCCTCGATCGCTCTGTATCGTGTTAGTTAACGATTATATACAAGTATGATTCGGACTTCGGGTTGAAGCGCTCATTGCCCGGCGGCTTGTGTCGATTATATGTGATCGACGAAATTAGGGAACAGCGAACGCGATCGGTAGCAGCAAAAAAATCTTGAGCGTTTCCGTGCTCCGGAAGCACCTAAAGCCGTAAATCCCGGTTGTTATCGTAAGATAACAGTCGTTAAGCCATGTCGGAGGTTCTCGGGGCGGCATAAATCTTTCAAAACTTAGGTTAGCAACTAACCCCTCCACCACAAATTACATTCAGATGACACTTATAAAATGGATAAAAGAAAAAAAAATGCTAAGTAATGTGTGGGAAATATCTTGTAAAGCTTCGTCCTATATCCTCTCGATCTTAATAATTCGGTAATGATCATTCGGTAAGAAAAAGAAAGAAGAGACGAGAAGAGATAAGACGAGAATAGAAGAAAAGAGAAGACACCCACGTTTCAACGTCTGCTCGATCGCCTTCAGCTTGCCAGCCATCGCGGCTAACTCCTTCTTGAACTGCACTCTCTCTTTCTCCACCTGCTCCGACACCGAGCGGCTGAACTTGCCCATTACCTAAGACAATATACATACATGTAAATATGTATGGTATTCATCGCAGTCACTTGCAGATTTTTGTGGGACTAGGGGACTCAAGCCCCACATAAACAAACTTATAACACCCCTCTTTTTTCGTCGGGTATTAAAAATCAGTGTATGGCTAAAATTAAATCTATGGACACATTGGACTCGTCCTATTGATACTTACTTCTTTTTCCTTCTTCGCCAGTCTATCTTGCAACACTTCCTGCTGGATCTCAAACTGCTTCTTCAGCTGTTCCTTCAACATCCTGTTCGCTTCTGCTTGGATCTCCAAACTCTAGGACGACAAAAAGGCTTTTAATACAATTTATTCAATAAAAACCGCGAAGTAGTTTAAGTAGCAAGAAGAAGAGTTATTTGAATTGCTCAAAGATCAAATTCATAGGTCATGAAAAAAATAAAAAAGAAGAGGTAATTTTTTTTATTGCTCCATTCAACTATTTGAAATCAATCAGGTTGGATAATATTTCTTTAACATTTTTCAATCAAATTGAATTTATTGAAATAAACCCTGTAATTTCAACATTTACAATGTTATGCGCAATTGCATCGTAAAAGTGTTAGCCTCATAATTTTTCCAAACGCCCCATAAGTAGTATCACTTCAAAAATATATTGGAAACCTTCAATTTAAAAAAGTTTGTCCTACCCTCTTCTGGAATTCCTTCTCCTTTTCTAATCTCTCCCTCTTGATCGTGTCTTCTACCTTCGCCTCAATGAGGGCTTTCTCATCGTGACCTAAAACATGGAATATTAACTTACTAACAAAAAAACACCATAATATTTTGGGTGCAAGTTTATGAACAGTGAGCTTATTTATTAGTTACATAATATCTTTTGATAGTTCACAAGTTACACAATCACTATGTACCCGTTGTACATAAGTGACACAATCACATAGTGGGACGTTGATTATGATAAAAAGGGTAATAGAAAACCTTATATAATTCTTATTATAATTGAATACCAATTGTTTTGCATAAAAGTAAGTCACTCACATTCAATGGCCCGCGCCAATTTAAGGTCTCGAACTGTCTGTAACTCGGCTATTTCATTCTGCAAGAATTGGATCTGAAATAAAATAAATCATTACTAGATTTTATGCAAATCATGCCGCTTGATGTTAGTAACACCGTGCATTTATGATGTTGTATAGAAACCTGTTTTGATAGAACCCATTTTCACTAATTCTACTAGCAGTCACTAGACGAAACGCGTTTTAACATTACTGTTAAAATGAATGAATGCAAGGATCTAAAGAATGCAAGGATCATTAAAATAACTGTAAATAGAATTAAAAAGTTATAATCTCCACAAATATATATGAAAAATTTATACAACATTTAAAAACACTTCCTTACAGTCAACAAAATTCAAAAAATTCTAAATAATTTATTCATATACATTTAATTTGGTATTTTAAGATGGCATATTCTGTGTTAAGTTATTAGAAAAATTTATCTAAACATTTAGCAACACAAACCTCAGTGGTTTTTATAATGCTATTCTATGATTCTATGTAACTTTTGTTAAATGATAAACAAATAAAAAAAATTAAGCACGTCGTTATTTTTTAATCTACCATCATTTCAGCAATACATAATATCAAAACAAATGAAATGAAATGAAATGAAGTAAGTTTTATCGAAGTAGGTTTGTTACAAACACTTTTCGAAAGTCACTCAACGTCATCGCTTCAACAAATCCCTACCGTGAGTGGTCCCGGGAGAAGAAGCGGCAAGAAACTCCCGGGATTTTTTTTCCTACTCACAGTTACAGACAGCACTTAATACTACTTATTGCAATATTTGATGTAAAAAAAAACTCATGTCCAAGCAGTCTTGTCATTTACAAACATAACTGACCTGTTTTAACGTGTATATGAGTAGCAGATCGGTGTCCCCGCGTATGTCCAGCTGTCGGGAATTGAGGTCTATGCCGGGGAACAACATCTGAAGCTCGTCCTTATATGCCTTCCTCGCTGCTTCAACCTAAATGAAAAACATCGAGATTACACATAAACCTAACTAGACAGGCAATTAGACGTAGCAATAATCTTCGAAATATACCTGCCGGCTGTACAATTGTGTAATTTATGTAAGAAACATATTATGTACCTACCACTGTGTATTAAGCCCTATGCCTGCACTGCAACGTATTTTAGTGTAAAATAAAGTGTTTCTTTCTTTCTTTCTTTCTAATAATTAACTAATGTAATTTATCTATAACCTAATAAAAAATATAGCTTTTAAAACTTTAGTTCTGCACTAAAATTACATTCAACTAATGAAAACTTAGATAATTCTTGACAAAAAATAACTGTTTTCAAAATTAGAGATAACAAGTACTCGTCAGATCTCGCTCAAATTTAAGCGGGACCACATGACAAGCACCAGCTTTCTATTAAAAAAAGAATCATTAAAATCGGTTCACCCAGTCGAAAGTTCCGAGGTAACTAACATAAAAGAAAATACAGTCGAATTGAGAACCTCCTCCTTTTTTGAAGTCGGTTAAAAAGAAAGAAAGAAAAATTTATTTCTCCATTAAATATAACATGGTATGTACATACTATAAACAATTTTTTATGGTTAACATAAAAACTAACTTAACTGAAACATCTAAAGCTCATCGTTTATAAAATTAAAAACAGGCTTCAATTAGTATTACTGTACCAAAAGAACACCCGCATCGCCAAGTACAATGTATAACATAAAATTCGTGAAAATTAAACAAATGCGCGAATAATTGAGGTTTGAAAAGTTCCACCATCCACCTATGTTTTATTTATTTATTTATTTATTTATCACTTTATTGACCACAACATAGCAATAATGGGACAAATGGCGAGCTTAATGCTAATGCATTCTCTACCAGCTAACCATTAGGCCAAACAGAAAAAACCACGATGAGCGGTAAAAAGAAAAAGAAAAAAAAAAAGAAAAATAAAGTTGTTAATTGAATTCAATAATATATATAAAAATATTATAATATGAATACATGTATAAATATAATATATATTATTATACATAATTATATATATATATATATATATACAGATATATATATATGTTTTGATCTTAAGAGTAGGAAAATACGAGTTTATATTATTTTATCTTAAATGTTGCACCAACAAAATGGATACAATTGGATCTAAAAATATAGTGGACCCCCGGTAATCCGGCCTCTGTCTAATCCGGCACCCCCTGTAATCCGACATTGTCATTTTAATATAGAATATTTTTTGACTATCTTCGCTAATGCATGATTTAACAAGTTATAACTTGTACACACCACCACATTGTGCTCGACGCGTAGGGTATTGTCTTGATTCTGATGGCTTGGCTTCAATTTGACTACATGTGATGAAGATAGCGGTGGGGTCTAGCGTGTGTTCATTGTTGACGTATGATTTGTACTTCAGAGTACATAATTTAAACATATAACATACAGAATCTTATCATTGGATCTGTAATTTGTCGGATTACAAGGTACTCTTTTATAAAAAAATCCGGACTATAGGGGGTCTTAGGCAGTACTCTATAATCCGACAAATTCGATAGTCCAACACTGCTCTGCAAAATGTTTGTCGGATTTTTTTTTTCATTTATTATTGCTCAAAAATCAAAACAAATAACAAGGTAATGCAGCATTAATGAAGCCACTGAGGCTTATAGTCTAATGCTACGAACAGAGTTCACATCGATACTATTTCACTGATTTATAAAAAACTGTTTTAACCTATACCGGATTACCGGGGGTCTACTGTATAGTCATATAAAAAATAAAATTTCACGAGTTTCACAATAACCATAGAAGTTAAAAAATCTATCATAACATTTTAGACAAATTTAACAGGTCAACCTAAATATCTTAATCTAATTTGCACATCACAATAGCACAACTTTCGTCATAGATTTAGAAAACCAATTGTGTAAATATCAAAATATAGATACTTCTTGCATTTTGCATCTTGTGACATACGTTTAAAAACTAAATTGTTTTCTTTTTGAATAAAATGTGTCGTTTTTTGTTCTCTGAAAAAGTACATTTTATTATACCAATAAAAATAAAGTTCTATGACACCATTTTCACAACCCCTCACCTTATTCCAGTACTTGTCGCTAAGCACAGCCTTATCATACTCGGCTTTGTACGCGGCTTCGGCCGTACTCAGATCTGCTCTGAACTGCTTGATGTACCGCGTCGTCGCCGCCACGCTTTCCGGCGGCGCTTGGACGCCTGCCTTTATCATGCGGTCCAAAGTCTCTGAAATTATGCCGTTGTGGTAGGGCCCCCTCGAGGGATTATATTGGTAATATTAATTTTAATTGTTAATTAATATAATTATTACTATTATTATTTCTCCATGGGGTTCGATTGGATAGCTATCACTCTTGAGCATGAGTCAGCCGGCAAACAACACGTCATGTTTCGACTGGGGGCTTGAGAGCCAGTTCTTTCTTTCTTTTTCTTCTCTCTTGGCCGGCAATGCATCAGTGATGCCTTTGGTGTTGCTGATGTCCATGGCAGACAGATTGACAACCAGACAGACAGACAACCAGACAGTCAGACCACCAGATAGACAGACAACCAGACATACAGACAACCAGACATACAGACAACCAGACATACAGATAACCAGATAACTAACCAGATAACCAGACTAACTGACAAACCAGAACACTAGACAAAAAGACAGACTGGCAACCAAAGATACAAACCTAAAACATTTTCATTATGCCCCTTTATATTATTAGTGCTTAAAATTATGAATTTAATAGTTAAACATGGCCCTATTACAGTTATTTTATTAATACAGATTATTACCTATAGCACACTTGGCCTTAGCGGAAGCTTCCTTAGCCTTCTTGATAGCGGCGTCTCTTTCGTTCTTCGCGCCCTGAAGAGCTGAGAAGAACTTCTTATCCAAATCGTCTATGGAAGATTCTACTACCTGAAAAGAAATAAAGTTAACTGACAAAAATGCATGGAAATATGTTTTTTTTAAGTTGTGCCGAAGAATATTTTCGCCATTTTTTTCTCTTCAAATCAAATTAAATTCATAAATTGATTTGGTTCGTATGACAATGCATTTTTATGATAATGGTGCCTTATACTACGCTCTGAGGGTTGGCTCCAAAAGAAGGAACTTCACTTCGGAACAGCACAAAAAAAATTAAATAGTAATTTTATTGAAGTTAACACTTCTTTAGCCGCGTAGAGGGATTTTTGGTAGGCAAAAACTTATAAGTTCACGTCACCGAAATACTTATATGTTTATGTAAAAAAATAAACGACAAAAAAGAAGACAGTTATTTCATTTTTTAGAGTATTCATTTCTGTCAGGAGTCCTTTTTAGCTATTTTTCGAAGTTATACTTCTTAGGGGAATTTGGAAAAAATTATGACAGTAAAATTTTTACGATGCGACAGCTAAAAAGCGACATGATGAAGATGCGTGATAGTATCTATGTACTAGGCGTACAGCATTCGTTGGAGTTGTTTTAGATTGCTAACGCGGGTCTTGGGCGCGGGGGAGAGGTACGTAGTTGGATTGCCAGCGCGCCGGGTCATGGGTGCGAGCGAGAGGTATTTACTTATAAGTAAGAGGTAAGTATAACTTCTTACGGGCCATACAGTATAGAGGTATAAGGAGAGCCATCTTATATGAGGCGAAAGTTGAAAGTGTCCAGCTGTTTACTGAAAATAGAGGTTCCAATAATGGGCATTCCAGAATGACGCTAATGTCTGAGAAATAGAGCGATATGAACATAGCTGTTGTACACGGAGTAAAGTTTGCTGAGTTATGCCCGTAATGAATGGCGCTAGTGTATGAAAAATATTATAGATATACGAACATAGCTGTTGTAGACTGCACCGCAGCGCCAACCGTAATTAGACGCGTTTTACGGACACTTTTCATACAGAGATGGCCCTTCTTCTACCTTCTATACTCCATGTTACGGGCGTACATAAACAATACAATATCTTTATTTGCATGAACATGGGTAATTTACATAGAGCATTACATTGAATTTGTAGGTCCGCCAAGTTCCACCTGCTAAGGTATGCAAATATTAAAATAAATAATTTAATTTTCCATTACAATTAAAATCTTGTCATAACAATCTTAATTAAAAAATAAATTGGTAAATTAGTTATTATTATATAAGTACGCAATGATATTATATACAAGATATGCCAAGATGGCGCTGAAATTATGTCAGTCGAATTTAGACAAGTGTAGCGATTTTAATTCAGACAGTTGATAGCTGCCTCTGAGTGAGGCCGTCTAGCTGTCTTTTTCACTATTATAGTTTTAGTAGTGCCATCCCTTTTACATAATTTACCAATGTAATAGTGATTGGTGTAGTGAAACAAAAGATAAACGTGTGTGTGTTGTAGCTCGGTCGGAACAGATTTTTTGGTTGATTTGTAAGGGCATAACGTATCTATAGTTTAATATCATTGTAAGTACGTAATAAAAGTGTGTTTTTTATATTATTATTATAATTTCAACGTACCCTGAACAGAGCTCGGTTATAATCAGTGCAATGCTGCATGGCCTTCTTGAAGTTGTCGATGGCGGCTTTCGTGTTCTCGTGCATGTCGTGCTCTAGTTCAACCATGTCCTTGGTTATCCTGACGGGGGCCGGAGATTGGGGCTCGCATTTTTCTGTTTGGACTAGGGTGGCTGGAAGAACACATATAGACTTATTGAAGTATTAATTCTAGCACCGACACCGCGAACACGATGTATGTCCCAATTGGCGCCAATGAGCTTCAATTTTCAATGGATTCGTTCGATTTTGAAAATAGAACGGGACCTGGAGGCCACACTTCAAAGAGGTGATATAGGATGAACATCTTCAAGTAATCATTGGCCTGATTGAATTTGACCTTAAGCCTTGTAGCCACTCGTAAGGTTACGTGTGTTACTTCAACCAATATGGCGAACTATAAGATTGGGTTGGGTTGTTGAATTTTGTACAAGACATATGAATGCTTGGGAACCTTGTCAGCCAAAAAAATCGCTTTTTTTAGACAGTAGCTTCTGTAATGATGTTAATCTATGATAATGTGAATTTGCTTGGTTTTGCGATCTTACCTGGTGTTTCAACTTCAGGCGTTTCAATTTTCTTCTCCTCAATATACAATGGTTCAAATGTGGGTGGTGGCACTGTTAGATGAATAAATAGTTATACCATTAGTTCCACACATGTATTTATGAAGATTAGTTCTCTGTAAAACTAGGTGATATGAATAAGATGCAAATGGGTTCGAAAAATTATTTATGGAAGCTGGTCTACGCTTTTTCTTCGGTGTTCAATTGAAACCAATTGCCATTAAAAATGTTTCCATTTTGAGAACATTTACTTGATATTTGCATCCGAACAACAGCTGTCTTGTAAAAAAAATTAAAATGGTTGAACCACTAACGTTTCTATCCCCTTTGTGGAACAAAATTAAGTTGCATCATAGAAATTGGATCATACATTTTAAATGGTAGTTTTAATAGTCACCGTTGGTAAAGGATTTTCACAATAATATCTACTAAAGTTGTTATACCTTTTTTCCCAGCAGCTTGTTGAAAATAAAAATAAAATTTATAACATGCTCAAAAGTTTTCCTACAAATAACAAAGGCATTATTAAATACTAATATTATAAAATAATATGTTCTTACGTTCATAATCTTTCTTCTTAGCTAATTCCATTGTTGAATCCTTATTTATGTCCTGTTCTGATCTCTGTTTGAAATCGCGTGGAGAAACGCCTTCCTATGAAATAAGAATAAAATTGGCATTTGCAAGTTAATTCTGAACTTATTTCCTACAACCTCAAAACTAATTTAATTAAATAATTAAACACATTGCAAGATTTAGGATCGGATACCCATGTCTACAATTCATGAATGGCCCAAGCAAATAAGCATATTTGCCAACACTTTAAAAATTACTATTTATCAGAAAACTTAAAAATTACAAAGTGCAATTTATTATTTACTGGTATGTCTTGGTAAAAGCTTTCTCCTCTTTGCCTCTTAGGTAAAATCCTCCTCCAATGTGATCCATACTTTGCAGTTTATGGCATTCAAGCTAAACCAAAAAATATACCATACAAAAAGGTCATTAACTCACCTTGCCGAACATAAAGTTTCCTATGGTAGTGGTTATCTTGTTAAACTGGTTGACTGAAAACTTCCAATATGTCGTGTTCTCCTGGTACACTAGCGCAATGAAGTCATTCGCCCAGGGCACGTTCGATTCCAGAAAGCTTCGCGCTTCTGGACTGTTTCTGGAAGGAAATGTTCCTTATTAGCCTATTGCCAACGTTACCAATTAGCCAATAATTGTAAGGATTTAAAATATGACAAAATCAAAGAAAATATTATTATAGAGTTACCTGCTCTGTCTGTTTTTTTGATGATTTAAAAAAAATAGGGATTGAATTAAGGGTGCAATCAATGCTGACTCAATTATTATAAAGCAAGCGAGATCGACGAAACGTAATGAATTGACCATTTTTGCCATATTGGGGAGGCTTAGAATACTAACCCCAATCCCACGCCGGATGGGTGTCGTAAAAGGCGACTAAATTTGGATCGCTTGCGGTAGGGCCCCTCGGAGGGATTATATTGGTATTACCAATTACCAATTTGGTAATATTGGTGATTGTAATTGTTAATCAATACCACTATTACTATTATTATTTCTCCATGGGGTTCATTTGGATAGCTACCACCCTTGAGGTTTCAGGTTCAGGTTGATCACCTTATTTGAGCAAAATCACTTACTTGGCATAAACAACCGCGGCCCCAGTAAGGACAGTGGCACCGATTGTCCCCCAGAACAGTTTGTTTGACTTGGCAACTGGCTTTGCAGGTGGACATTTCTCCTGCTGAGCGTACCGACGCCGCGGCGCCCGCATCACTATCAGTGCCGCACATGATCCGTCTCCCAACTGTTTTCGCACCTGAAATAGTTAATCAATATGGGATTTTAACGAACAATACAAAATTTACTTTCCATCGAAGGAAATACACAACGAAAAAAAAGGGAAAAAAATTCAAAAAAGAATGAACGAGTAGGATGGGATTTAAATGTGATTTTTATCAATTGGTTGTGTAATTCTTGATCGTTAAGGATAGTTGGATGCTAAAAAAATTCAAATGTCTAATAGTGCAAGTAACAATTATTTAATGTTATTATTTGTGAACGTAATATTTTTCGAGAATAAATGAGCAAATTTTTTCGATATTATTCTGTGAGCAAGCTTACAAGTATAGTCATAATAATAATCTTACTGTAAATGTTGATGGCACTGTAATTAGGTAAACATTGTATCATGTTTGTTATGTTGCTTAAGTATTGTTGAATAGTTTCTAGTTTCCACCTATCACAAAGTATTCCATTTGAACAAAAATTTTCAATTTTATCTAATACTTATTTAACTCAATACTACAGTTGATAATAGAATTTATCGATTCATTTACATCAAATATTAATACCATAACATATTATATACAAATAAAATTATGTGCATCAAATTCAAAGTGCATTTTGTACCCAAAAGCTATAAATATCATCATTTACATTGTTGTCGAAATGATTATTTTTCCTAACAGACTTGTTTGTATTTGTTATTAAAATTTGATGTTTTTGAAATATCTATACAGTAATGTTCTGGTTCTTAATTATTTGGTTACGTAATGGGATTATTTTATATAAAATTACAAGAATCTGCATAGCAGCTGACTGTCATTATGACCGATATATTTTGTAGGTTATTAGTAAAAATGACGTTACCTTGTTATGTAAGGATCAACAACAACAAAATCGATGTTTTTGATGTATCTTGTAATCTATTAAAGCTCATTTTACCAACATTTCTACCAATTTCTTACGAATTCAACGCCGAAACTTAAGACTATCGATCAAAACACGACTAAATTTTGTCAACATACTTCGTCGTAGCACTTTATCATAGTATTTATGACTCATAAAATATTATAAAAATATCATATAAAATAAATAATTACGGCAATAACATACCAAAACCAAATTAGCATTGGATAAATGGTTAGTAAATTTATACATTTTCGGCACTCTCCTCCACTTGGTTGGTCCAGTCCTGTCAAAAACTAGAGACTAAAGAGTAATATCCATAAGCTACCGATTTCGTTTTGTGACAGGTAAAATATTCATTGGTAAAACTGAAATAAAATTATTTTATTTTATTTCATAGTTTAACTATATTGGAGTAGTTTATTATTTAAATACCAATTAAAACGAATATAATGTTAACAGAACCTGACATGCTAGTTCTAAATGTATGTGATAGCGAATAAACATGGCAACATTTTAAATTATCCTAAATCCTTTTGTGTCAAAAATAATAAATATTCTAATGTCAAGCAAGGTGTCTGGTGTCAGTGGTGTGAGGTGTCACAACTGTCACAATTCAGTTCAATTCAGTGTTGCAAAAGTTCCCGATTTTTCGGGAGATCTACTGATTTTGGTTGTCGTCTCCCGATATCCCGATTTAGCGACCGTTTCTCCCGATTTTTTGCATTTCTACCAATGTAATATAATATTTACAATTAAAAATAGAAAATACTCTTCTAAAAACGAAATACAAAAGAAATTGAGTCGCTCAGTGAAAATACAGAAAGAATTTTGGGCAAGCGTAGGTATATGTAAATAGAAAACGTGGTGATGGCTCACACAATCATGTTCTACAATATTTTTTTTCAACTTTGTCAATGATAGGTCTATTAAACACAAAAAAAATTAAAAAAACAAAAAAACCCGACTGCGTATAAAATACTAAAAATGAAAAAACAAGCCCAGTAGCATAAGCAGTCGGGATCCATTTAAATTTCACAGGGCTCTTTGGGAAGATTTTATTAGTTGAAGAATAGGTTCCGACTACTTAAGTACTGGGCTTGTTTTTTCATTTTTAGTATTTTATACGTAGTTGGGTTTTTGTTTTTTTTTGTATTTTACACTTTTTAGGTAGGATTAACCCCTTACCGCATAAATACCCAGATCAAATGATAAAACTTGTTACAATTTTAATTTAAATAAAGACATGTTCGCAAAAATGACTTGTCAGATGGTACAAAAATGTAAATGAATAATAAATTTAGTAATAAATTATTTTTATAAATAAAATTATTGTGATAATAACATACAAACAACGCTTGCCTTAGTCAAATTAAGAATCTCCCGATTTCTCCCGATTTTTAGCTGGCAATGCTCCCGATTTTTCATATTTCATTTTTGCAACACTGGTTCAATTCACAAAACAGAAAAATACAAACCAAAAGTATTAATTATTTCCCCAAACAATGTTTCGTAACGCAATTTCTGGTAAGTAAACTGTTTATAAAAATGATATTTTTGAATTATTAAAATATGCCTCTATTTAAATTATATTTTGTTTAGCGAGTAAAGTATTGACTTGATTTGACGGCTATTGTGATTGAGGTTATATATTTCTTTTTCAGTGTTACGAACTATTCGGCCTCTTTGCACAGCTTATTACAATACGGCCAGGATTGCCGGCAACGAAGTCAGGACCTATAAAACGTTCAGCATTAAACCTAGCTTAAGCGTTTCGTCGTATTTAAGTCAAGGGTCATTAATATGTAACAAGCAGTTATTGGAAATTGCTGATAATATTACACCTGTACCGATCCGAACAGTGACTAAATTCAGTTTAAAACGGGGCAAAAGGAAGACTGTAAAAGCTGCAATTAATAGATTCTATAGGCTTGATTGGGGAGGCTGGATACGAACTAAATGTGGTAGAAACAAGAAATTATGGAAGAAATCTCCTGCTCTTAAGAGGAGATTGAAACAACATGTGTTTGTCAATGCTACCCAAGCAACCCTCTTAGACAAAATGGTGACCAAGTTTTGGAAGAAACCAAAATACTATGTTGATGATATTTATGCACCATATCACACAAGAGAAGAATTTGATATTACGAGGAAGAAGCCTAAAATTTATTGACAAATTTAATTTATATTTAAAGTAATTAATAAAGTTAGTTGAGTTGCATACTGAATCTTAATTGAATACTCCATAAATATCACACCATTTTATTCTAATGATATGTCCAATTTCTTAACAATTGGTTTTAATTACGGAATGCAATCCCGCAAGATAATTTCAATCCGGGTATTTGCGGTACTGAACCATCTTAGTCCCTCTGGATCCAGGTATTTACGGGATCCAGCAGGGTGCACTTGAACCTCTGAAGTCAATCGTAATAAAGACCTAATAGACCTTATTTTCATGGCAAGTTTAACCCAAATTAAGCAAGCTTTTTGGTACATTTTAAATGCTTTATTAACCTTTAGCAATGAATAAAGAAAAAATGACCTTTACGCCAAACTCATAAAGAAAGAATCATCATACAAATTCTGTACTAAAGAGCGATTTAAGTAACCATTAGTGACTCAGAGTTGGGACATTAGACATAAAGATTAAATTAAAATAGAATGAGATAACACACAAGACATAATTTTTTTTTGAAAAAATGAAAAAAAAAATATCTGGCAATCTTCTTTCTTTCTGATTTTTAGCTGGCAATCGGCAATCCTACCGATCTTTTTTTCTTTAAAATCATTGATAGCTGTGGGCTTAGTGCGAGTTTTACGTGACATAACGGGCTCGCTAACGTAAAGGAAAGTCAGCTATACTATTGGCTACCGATGCATTTCTTTTAAATTCTTTTCACTGCCGCCAAATCGGTAGCCAATAGCATAGCTGACTTTCCTTTACGTTAGCGAGCCCGTTATGTCATGTAAAACTCGCACTACCCACTGCATAGATATAGTACTCATAGATTCTCCCATACATTTGACAGAGCGAGATCGCCAGTTACAAAATCTACGTGAAAGACAGAGACAAAAATGTTATTTTTTGTCCCCGTCAGCGTAGCCGATTTTATTATACATTTATACATATATATTGTGTTTTGGCACGTATTTACGTGCCAAACATTAGGAGAGTATTAAGTGTCTTGGCGTATTTTGAACAATTACACAAACTTTAGTGAAATACAGTGGTTTGAGACAATAAATAGTTTTGTTTTAGTTGGTTAACAATGGTTGGTTGCAGTATTTTGAGCTGCAAAAGCCGCAGTGACAAAAAAGTTGAAGGAATAACGTTCCACCCATAGATATAGAACTTCAAGATTCTCCCATACTTTTGACAGAGCGAGATCGCCAGTTACAAAATCTACGTGAAAGACAGAGACAAAAATGATATTTTTTGTCCCCGTCAGCGTGGCCGATTTTATTATACATTTATACATATATATTGTGTTTTGGCACGTATTTACGTGCCAAACCAGTGTTGCCAGATCAGATTTTCAAAAATACTGTGCTGTCCATAATAAATACATTCCATAAATGTATGGACAATATTCTTTTAATTGACATTTTACTATCTTTAACCGATTGAAGAATAAAAAGCACTAAATGATAACCCAAGCTCATAACAATTTCTGAAATTAGCCGGAACAAACAAAGATAAACAGACAAAAATTGTAAAACTAATTTTAATGGGATCTATTGTGTTAATAAATTACCCTGTGCAAGTTTTTCACAAATCTTCCATGTACACAAATTGATCAGTCACAGTCTTAGTACATGTATTGATTACAAGAAAATATATAATATAATTATATTAATTATTATTAGTGTGTTAATAAAATTTACATAGATTTTAGTACCCTTAATTTCTTTTTAGGTTGGTCCTACTAATATCATGAGTGACGTGATAATGTTGTACAAGAAGATCAAAATGTTCAATGATGCATTGTTTGGTAAGCATATCTATAGTAGGGCCAAATTAAAATACAATATATGTAGGTATTTGATAGCTGTATGGCAATGATGTTTGATAATTATTGACAAGCAAACATTATGAATATTTTTTTTATAATTTCGACTACTACGGACTACAAGACCGTGTTAGACCACAATTTTTTTTAAATTATTGTATGTTATTATTATTAAATGTTACGTTGATATTATGGTTGTTTTATTTGAAAATTATACTATTATCTAAAATCAAAAGTCGTACTTATTTGGCTTCAACCCATGAATGGCCCACTACTGAGCACGGGTCTCCTCTTGAGGAGGCCTAGACTACTCCACCACGCTGCTCCAATGCAGATTTTTGGAGAAGATAGTGGCTAATCCAAGTGTCGGAAGTCTTCATGCCGCCCGAAGGCTTCTGAAATGGCTTAACGACTCCGAAAAAATTTTTCCACTAGTGATCACTCATACAACTACAGATTTATGGGGTTCAGGTTCAGACTCCCCGACAAATACATGGTTACATATACTCCGAGTATGTAAATGGGGCGTAAAAGTACTAGTTCTGTGAAGAAAACTCTGTGACTGTTCTTGCAATGGGAAATTTCATCAACCTGGTAACACTACAAAAACTCTTGCATAACTATTTAATATATGTATAGTATACTAGCGCTGTCTCATGTGAGGCCACGCCGTGGCAAAATCTATGAGTACTATATCTATGACCCACTGTGATACAGTGACAACACTGACAATTGACATTGATTGTTGACAGCGATGACATTGACAGTAACAGCTGTTGTTCTGTCAGTATTGTGGTGTGAGGTGCGATCTGAACGTATGTGTAATTATAATGCATTTAGCATTACGAAAAATTTAATTAATGAATAAGATCACAGCAAAAAAGTTAATTTAACAAAAACTTGAGTTAATATTAATATGCAATAACGGAAAATAATATAAATAATTGTATAACCATACAAACGATAAGCAACTAACATTACTGATTTGAAAGGAGAAGAGAATTTGGTTTCTGATTGTTCCTAACAAAAACGATGTTTGGAATGTGGTGTTATTATTGGTAACTGATAACGATAATGATAACAAATCAAACTTGAAACTATTGTTTTCGTTTTTATTGTTACTCAAATATAATTATTTTGCTTATTTAACTACCTCTTATTTTAAAACATCTAGTTACCTAGTAAACCATTTTTCATGAAAATCTGTGGAATTGTTTTCAGTTACATAACCATTTTTATTTACCTATAATTTTTTCTACTTACTGTTTTATTGGGACCGTGACGTAAATTAGTTTGACCATGAATACTGCCGGTAGGACAGCCCGGACCGCGATAACACGGCTAAACTCGTATTTTAGACCGAGGAAAGTTATCAATACTTCAGTTTGCTCCCCAACTTTCAATAGTGAAACTTGTATCAGAGGATTTTCGCTCAGTTGCAATAAAAACATGAAATTCGCACAATTTACGTATAATAACAAGCCGGATGAGATCCGCGTAGGATATGTGGAAGGAGATAATATTGTAGATATTAATAAAGCAGATGGTTCAATATCTACAACACTGGTGCAGATATTGAAGAATGGAGACCTAGAAAAAGTTAAAAGGTAGGTGTTTGCATTGAAATATTATTACTAGCGTATAGAACCGACACCACGAACACCATGTATGTCCCAGTGCATTGACGCCACGTGGCTTCAATCTTCAAAGGATTTGTTCGATTTTGAAAGGAGAACCGGAGCTCAATTTTGAAAATCGAACCTCCCGGGCGGGTTACACATTTTGTTCGAGATGTCTGTCCTATGACATTATACTTCAATGGGTGTTTCAGTTTGGGATGTGATAATGTATTGATATCTCTCTTTATTGCTGTTTATCCTGCTTTTATCCCTATTCACTACTCTTATATCGTGATTATAAATATCACATGGATTCACTTGTCTCAGGCAACAATGCGGCCTTGAATGTATTTTGGGTTTATCCCACGGGTCCTGCTAAGTTGTCCTCAGGAGTATCAACGCATAAGTGACCAACTTTAAGTGAGACATAGTAACAATTACTAATATTTACCACCAGCTGTCCTAACTTCCACAGTATTTGTATAATGACTTGTATAGTGACTTTCCTTTTATGTAATACCAGGAAATCGCCCTCGCTTCGCTTCGGGAAAAATAGTTAAAAAAATATATGATATAGCCTATGTCACCAGGGATAGTGTAGCTTCCCAACAGTGAAAGAATTTTTCAAATCGGTTTGGTAGTTTCGGAGCCTATTCAGTGCAAACAATCAAATCTTTCCTCTTTATAATATTAGTATAGATTAACGAATGAATTCCCTTATTAATATAATTTATGATAATTTAATTAAAAATATTTTAATGTGCACAAATATTGTAATATGTTATTTGCGCCTATAATTGAGGTAACACTTTATCTGAATTCTGTATTGTTGTTTATATCCTTGTAAGTATTAGTGTGTACTTCGTTGGTGCAATAAATAAATAAATGAATAAAAAGTTAACTAATAATAACTTAGTGATTTTTTTATTAGCACCTAATATTTATGGGATTACTGACTACTATTGTCCCTCTTGCATTCCTTTTTAAGATTTGCCACAGATTTCCGCGGTCATGGGATGGTGATACTGTTTGTTCCCCATATCACAAACCAATCTGGTAACTACATTTACCTCAAGGTATTGAGGAGCAGAAGTTCAAACTTCTGAAAAGTTAAATTACTCCCTCAGTTCAAAAAAATTTGTTGAATAAGTTATTTAATGACTACTGTAAGTGATTCCAGATAATAAACAGATTAAATAAAACAACATTTCTAAAGAAATTGCATTTAATATCTAATAAAGGAAAAGAGAAGAAAAGAAAGAAGAAAACTAGTATCACACGACTGAAGTAAAACTTCTTTATTATAGGTTTTCATTGACAAATGAATATTTGAATAGATTTTTATTTAATTATTCACTTTAAACATAGAATATTTAATGTATTGAACAAAATGTTAATTTATAAAATTATTCAAGAACGAAATGAAATTACGAAATAATCAAGAAATCACCATTCGCGTAATGCTAGCAAACTCGCAAACGAACTACCGATCACATTTTTCGTAACGCTCTCGTCACGCATTCACCAGCTTACATCCCAAGTCAAAAGTGTGTAAAGAAGTTTTAGTTCAAAAATTTAAAAGACTAGTGAATAGACTTTTACTTGTATTCCATCCTCAACTTTCATCTTCAATTGCCATTACCATTCAATGAGATAGTCATATTCATATTCAGCAAACAACCTAAGTTCTAAACATATTTACTTATGCAGGTTTTAACCATACTTGTCACCAGACTCCCATCTTCCAAGCCTGCGTCAGTCCCCCTGTCATCAGTGAAGCTGGCAGCTCCTATCTTGGGAATGGACAAGGTCCTCTGCATCGGTCTCAACTACAAAGACCATTGTGAAGAGCAGAAGCTGACTCCGCCAGCCGTGCCGATGATATTCAACAAGTTTCCCAGTACGGTTATCGGACCTTGTGATGCTGTGCGGCTCAGGACAGATGTTACTAAGGTAGGTTGGCTTGTTTGGGCTTATTAAGTATTCCCAGGTTATATGACGACCCGTGTGGCGCAATGGTCCTGGGTTCGATTCCCAGCGAGGCGGAAATTTGAATGATGAGTTTGTATTTCTGTTCTCGGTCTGGGTGTGAATGTCCTTGTCTTGTGTGTTGTTCATGGCACCCACGACACAGGGAATCCTAGTGTGGGGCTATGAGTGTGAAGCGTTATTTATTATTATTAATATTTTATATGGATAATCAAAATTTAACCAAAAAATTAACCAACTTCAGAGAATGACTTTTAGCTGTATAGGGCGGCTTAGAATACTAACCCCAATCCCACGCCGGATGGGTGTCGTAAGAGGCGACTAAATCCGACTCGCTGGTGCTAGGGTCCCTCGAGGGATTATATTGGTAATATTGATTTTAATTGTTAATTAATACCATTATTACTATTATTATTTCTCCATGGGGTTCGCCTGGATAATTACCACCGTTGTGCATGAGTCAGCCGCCAAACGACTCGTGTTCCGGCTGAGGGCTTGAGAGCCAGTTCTTCCTTTCTTTTTCTTCTCTCTTTCTTGGCCGGCAACGCAACAGTGATGCCTTTGGTGTCGCTGATGTCCATGGGCAATGCAAACCACTTACCTTCAGGTAGATCGTCAGCTCGTTTGCCGGCTATTTCCATAAAAAAAGAAAAAAGATCTTAGATAAAATGAGAACATCATCAACATAGTCGAAGTCAATTAAATACGCATTATTAGGGATAACTCAAAAACTAGGTACTCGTCAGATCTCGCTCAAAATTAAATGGGACCGCATGACAAGCACCAGCTTTCGAATATAAAAAGAATCATCAAAATCCATACACCTAGTAAAAACTTACGAGGTAACAAACATAAAAAAATAAAATCGAGAACCTCCTCCAATTTTAGGGTCGGTTAAAAATAATTTAAAGCATCCATAAACCGTGCCAGTAAACGAGACGCAATACGGAATTTTTACTGGACCTTTTACTAGAAGTCAAGTTTTATACCACCTGAGTGAGTAGTCCCAACGCATGGTTTTACCTGCTGATTTTCACCATCTTCTGTCTTGGCTGACAAAACCAAATTACCGTCATGTTCTGTCTGGCTCTTCAGCACTACTGGTTAAAAACAATTCACTAAAAGAACTATCACAATAATTTTATTTGTTACGAAAAATTCAGTCTATTTCGTTGCTATTAAAAAGACTTGTTAAAACCTTAAAACGACTTAAAATCAAACATACTCCTCTATAAGGGAGACTCTGGGAGAGGGAGGGAGAGGTCAAAAATTTGTCGAGTGAATCACAGTGGCCGGTTCTGACCCAAGCCACGCAAATTGGGGTCAACTATTGAAGCAAAGTGTTCGTAATTATACACGACGGGCGTGGGCGAGAATTCATTCAATGAAATATTGTCTTGATACTACGACTCGAGGTGATGAGGGTAATACGTAATTTTAGTACTCGAGTTCTTTTTAATACTATCTATACAATACAATACAATATTCTTTATTGTGCACACTAGAAGTACATAAAATATTACAATTTTAGTATTATTAGACACAATAGGCGGTCTTATCGCTGTAATAGCGATTTCTACCAGACAACCTAAGGGTAGAGGCAGTGCCGGATTTATATTTTTTATGAGTGTAGGCCAATTAATTTTCGCCGCCCCATGTACCTTTCTAAAATAATAATTTTCCATTCATAGTAAGGAAGGCTCTGAATTAGTCGCTAAGAAAGTGCGTAAAAAAACAATCACAATTTATTGCGACACTATTTAATAGCAAAATCATCTATAATATATCATCTTCTGAAATCTGCCGCCCCTAGGACGCTGCCGCCCATAGGCCGCGGCCTATACGGCCTATTGATAAATCCAGGACTGGGTAAAGGACACAGACGTTCAAGAAATGCGTAGGTAGAGGTCTACTGAGTAGGTAGTAAGTTCTCGGTTCATTTTTAAACATTAATGTTGCAAAATGTAACCAGGACCAAAAAATGTTTCCTACTTTATCCGCAGTGATTTACAAATGAAATATTTATTAAATATTAATTAATATTACGTGGGTTGTAAAAAACGTAGATAAATCTACGTCTAGCGTTTCGGAAAATGCTTTGTCATTGAGAAGAAGAAACGGTGAAAGAAACTACGATTCTCCTTCTAACCATTCCTCGACTTCTCTAAATTGTACACCTCTTTTTATACATACATCATTGTAGTACAATATATGTCTTTCATTTCAATCAAATTACGCTAATTTGATACCAACATTTTAAGTTTGTCGTGTGATCACTGCTGATAACTTCATACAGATTATTTATTTTGGGCGTTTTTGTATAGGTCGTTTATTAAATAAATTATCGTTATGCCGTAAAATTAATGTACATACATAATAAATGATAATCAGATAAGTTTCATCTTTTAATAGGCACGTTAGTGAAGGGTTTAATGTAAAAAGATTAGTTACTTTGTGTTATTTTATAGTTGACCGCCGACTAATGATCAGACCGACTACCTGATGATCTCCTTTCCTGTGCAACAAGATCCTTGCTTACGTAACTTCTTTTCCAGTGAGCATCTGTAAAGTAGGTACTTAACATGTAAAAATTGTACCATCATGCAGTACCCACTACCCAGAACCCATTGATTTTAACTGGGTGGTATAAAGTCGACTAGAGATATCTTCCGCTTATGTCTTATCCGTTGTTTAGTCAATATATTCTACCTTTTTTGACGACCCGTGTGGCGTAACTGGCGTGCTGCTTACCATGCCAGACCAACGTGTTAAGAGCTCATAATTTGATTCCCAGCGAGGGGGAAATAATGATGAGTTTTAATTTCTCTTCTTGGTCTGGGCGTACGTGTTCTTGTCTTTTTGTGTTGTCGAAACACACAACCTAGTGTAAGCCTATGCGTGTGTAGCTGCTGCTTCAACCCGTTAATGGCCCACTACTGGGCACGGGTCTCTCCTCTTGAGGATGTCTAGAGCATACTCCACCACGCTGCTCCAGTGTGTAGCGTTATTTAATAATTTTACCTTTGCTGAAGTTCGTTGGTTTTTCCAGAAAGTAGACTGGGAGGTGGAATTGGTCGTAGTGATCGGTAAACAAGCGAGTAACGTGAAAGCAGCGAACGCTTACGACTACATCCTCGGCTATACGGTTGCACAGGACATCAGCGCTAGGGATTGGCAGAAGGAAAGGAATGGAGGGCAGTTCTTACTTGGAAAGGTGAGTGTGACCTGGGTTGGAATCAACTCACATTTTTTTATTGTTGTAGCATCAGAGCACTTTGATCTCCGTTCGGCTAACGCACACAGTTTACAGGAACACTAGTTTGAATAAATACCCGTAGATCGCATAGACTTTGACGGACAAAACGGTATTGTATTTGTATTATCGATGCGTTGCTGGCATGGCTAGCATAGAGAAGAAAGAAAGAAAGAACTGGTTCTCGAACCTCCTGCCAAATCAACGAGTTTGCTGAACCAAGCATGAGGGTGATAACTAGCCAGACAGACTTCACGGAAAGATAGTAATACCAGTAATATTATATTTTAAACAAGCTGATATCTCTTTATCTGGCACCAAATTTCCGTCTGTCAAATTCTGTACCTGAATTACATTGACATTATCTAAACATGAACTCATGTATAGCGACACTTCACAAAATAAAGTTGCATTATTATCTCAAGTGTTAAATGAAAATGTAATCATTGATTTTCGCAGCAATCCTTCCAATTCAACACACTTGCAAAAATACATACTGCTTGTAAAACTTGAAAACCGTAGGTACCTACCACATAATCTTTTGTTTAAATTAAAAGAATCAAGTACTACGAAGCTATGAAGATTCTGTCTAATATCATACCTGACATGTTTCCGTGACTTCCGCGAAAATATTTTTTTTATACTTATACAAACTTTTACCCCCAATTTTACCTCTAGGTGATGAATGTTTCTCAAATCCTTTCATCACTATGAATACTCCTCAAGCACTATCCTTCACACTATAATAACGAACCCTTTTACAATGCTTCTAGTAACACTGATTCAGGACATCAGGATCTGCGTTATCAGTTGCAATAAGTAAAAGTTTCACAGAAAGTGTAAGAATAGAAATAGTAATGAAATGAAATGAAATGAAATAATCTTTATTCATGTAGACCGTGGGTGTTTTTCAGAAAAAATGACCCTGTGACGATTGGGAAACGAAATTAAATATTTAAATGAAATGGTTTTTTAGTGCAATATATGGGATCAAGAAAATCTTAATTAACTGATTATCTATTTTATATACAAAAACTTTGGAAAATATACTAAATATTCAAGTTTTATTGTCAGCATGTGATGAACACCGTTCCTTTGCGTCACAAGAAATAATCAATCAGAAATAAAACAAAGAATTATTTAAATAAAATCAGCTTTTATTAGTAACAATGAAATATCAAAGTCTTTCTTAAAATGAATAAAAAAGTAACAATTATTATTTACTTTCAAAAAAAAAACAGTCAGTGTTTCAAGTTCGTCACAATGCCGCCAAATAAGCAACAAAAATATACTTTTTCTAAATATATCGCTGACAAATTCTTATATAAAACAAAGTGATGACTTCTGTGTAAGCATACATAGTTTTTGTTTTAAATGAGAGACTGGAAATTATTTTATATTTGTTTTAACACCAATTTTAGCATCATCAAAAAATGGGACAGTGACTATCGGGAGGTTAGCGTGACGGAGCAAGAACAATTAAAGCAGTGTCCACATTAATAAAGTAAACAATATTTTTTTATAACTAATCAAGCATCAACCTATAATTATTAAAACTAAAGTATCTTCAATTTCAAATAACATTATACAATACAAGGACCATTAAAGTATCGTAAGAACTGTGTGAATCAAATAACCACCAGCTAAAACGTTATTTGGTATTAAGTCTTTGGGTAATTTTTATAGTGTGTACTTATTTAAAATAACTTATTTTTAATTATGGAATTAGATTAGACAGATTTATATATTCTTTGACATTCAATTGAACACGTCGCTGTATTAAGATCTCTTCCTGACAAACGATCTATTATCATACTGTTAACTATTCTAAAGAAAAAAAGTAGTTGTTCATTCAATATAACTGATATTTTACAATAAAAAAACTGCTTTACAATATTCTGCCCCACTGACGTAATTAACTCATCCTTATATAAATATTAGCAACCAAGCAAAAATTTATATCATTTACGTATATAATATAGCGATTGAAATACGTGTAACAGCCAGACAGAGTAAGAGTAATTGTAATATATTCATTGTATATAACGCTTTATAATTCAAGTTCGTCACGAAATTGTTCCAGTAGTATGTCACGTGACGCACATGACGTGACGTTTTCATGCCAGCAGACTTATTTTATTGAATAGTAAATACATTTACTTAAGTTGAGTTTGATGTGCTTAAGTTATCTTATAGTTTGTTAGTTGATCTTTAAATAACACAAGATATGTCACTAATAATGTGGTTATTTATCTTGCAAAATCCCGTCACTATGTGGGAACACTTTTTTTGTACGCCGAAAACACAAGACTTTCGTCACAGGTTTTGGACTAACTGGCGTTTGTTTTGTAAAATGGTGATGCCATAAACAATCACAGTGTTGCTCGGATCGCATATTAATTACAAAATAGTAAATTTTTACCCAAGAACACCTTTAAATCGTTGTGACGAAACAGGATTTTCCCGTACCCCGATTTTCGTAGGACAACCTTTATATCGATATTTTTGCTAAAATACCCAGTAATTATTTGAATTCGAAGACCGAAAAGGTATTTAAATATATAGAGACTAAATTAGGTTACTTTAAAAGTATTAGCAGTGCTTCTATACTAAATGCGAATGTCTTGAAGTTTCTGAGAGCACCGTGGGACATACGAAATCTTCACCTCGCTTTTTCTTCTCCGTGTAGTATCTTTGATAAATACATATATTTTATGGTATTACTTAATTTAATATGATAATAAAATAATTATTCTTGTTTTATAATGATTAAGTTGCAGAATAATAAAGAAGAAAAATTAAATAAAAACATACGAAATTGTGGGACATCGCGATTTCTCTAGGGTCATTTTTTCTGAAAAACACCTAGGTATCACTGATACTCTTATGCACGTCATTTTTTTTAATCTACCAGCTTTTCGGATAGGTGCTTTGTCATGGAGGAGAAGAAAAGCCGTAAAGAAACTCCGCAGCACATGTTTTAAAAATAAAACTTATATCTATTACAAAAATAGGTATTCTCTAACCTGTGCAGAACTGGTTGCCTAGCTAGTCATTTCCAAGCATCCTTGTCATTTAAATATTCATTTATGCTATAGTAGCCCTTGCCTAAGAGCTGAGCCTTTACACGTTTACAATGAAGGGTTTAAGGCGAAAAAGAAACTATAAAACCGGATTGAAATTAGTTTATTCATGTAGCATAATAAGAAACAATATTCCAAGAGCAGAGAACAGCAAGAGAGAGATGAAGAACACATTGACAGCTGTCAAGAATGAGCTCTCCGGAATTTCCGAACCACAAATTATAAATTCTACTTGTACAGATAAAAATAATGAATAACACATAAACCAACAAGTATAGTGCGTTAAATATGTTAAGTGTGTGTGTTTAGTGTGAAACGTTAAATTAATTAGTGTTGCTTAACAACGCCATCTACTGAAGTAGCTTTAGTGTTGCTACTCGCCAATAGATGTCAGGAAAATTCTATCGCAGAGTTTTTCATTGCCTGAAAACACGGACAAAACGACATTTTCTAAAAATGAATCCTAGAGCTACATCGATTTATCGCCCCCGAAATCCCCTACATACAAAAGTTCATGAAAATCGTTGGAGCCGTTTCCGAGATTCAGTAAATAAACAACAATTGCTCGTTTAAAAGTATTATAATAGATATATTGTACCCTACCTTACTCTATTATATATAAGTGTTGCGCTATTTGATTTTTAAGAAACTCAGATTTTTCTCATTTATACAAACTAAAATACTTCTTCCCCCAGGCCATGGACACCTTCTGCCCAATCGGTCCGTACATAGTGACCACGGATGAGATCCGTGACCCTCAGACCCTGGACATCAAGTGCAGCGTCAACAACGTGGTGAAGCAGACCAGCAACACTTGCAACTTGGTGCATAAGATACCTGATGTCATCGAGAGGTTGAGCTCGTGAGTATTGATGTTTACAATACAATACAATATTCTTTATTGTGCACACTAATAAATTACAAAAAGAGAGAAATTAACAGCAAATAAAGGTATACACTACAGGCGGTCTTATCGCTACAGTATCGATCTCTTCCAGACAACCCTTTGAGCGAAGGACAAAATTTTTTTTTAAATTCATATAGCCTATAGGTATCACTGATACACTTATGCACGTCATTTTTTGGTTTAGTTATTATCCTTAGCCTATAATGCGATTCCACAGTAGAGAAATAATATTTCCTGTGCCGGTGCTCTGCCGACGGCTTTGCCCGCGTTTTCGCCCGCGTTTTCCGTGATAATAAGTATATTGAGCTAAGAGACATTGAGCTAAGTTTACAGGAGAGCAGTTTAAAGTTGAATTTTGAGAAAAGTTGTTGTATATGCCACAATGTAGATGATAAAATAAGGATTCCAAAACAATAAGAATAACGTCGGTAGGAGGATTACAAAAAAATATATGATTCTTTTTGATTTGTAATCAAAAATTCCAACTTTAAACTGCTCTTCTATAAAGTTAGCTTAGTCAATGTTTCCTTTCAAGCGTCGATATGTCTATTGTCTATGTTTTATTCCAGATCATGGTCTATCTGTGTGCTAAATTTCACGAAAATCCGTTCAGTAGTTTTGCGTGAAAGAGTAACAAACATCCATACAAACTTTCACATTTATAATATTGGCTTCAACCCATTAATGGCCCACTACTGGGCACGGGTCTCTCTTCTTGAGGAGGCCTAGAGCATACTCCACCACGCTGCTCCAGTGCGGATTGGTGGAGGGGTTAGTGGCCAACCCGAGTGCCGGAAGTTTTTAAACCGCCCGAGGGCCTTCGACATGGCTTAACGACTGTTATCATGTGATAAAAACCGGGACCGACGGCTTTACGTGCCCTCCGAAGCACGGATACGCTCAAGATTTTTTTGCCACTAGCGGTCACCCATCCAACTCCCGACCGCGCCTGCTGTTTCTTCACTTTGTCGATCACTTAGGATCGACGCAAGCCGCAGGGCTATGAGCGCTTCAATTTATAATATAGGTGGGACTTTATTTACAGTAAATTATTAATGAAGTTGTAATTACCTTTTTCTCTTCATTCCAGGGTAATGACTCTTCTCCCTGGAGATATTCTGCTAACAGGAACCCCGGGTGGGGTAGGGATGTACCGCTCTCCCCCGGAATATCTGAAACCTGGTGACGTCATTCACAGTGAAATACAATGCATTGGAGTGCTTGAAACTAAGATTGTTAAGTTTTAAACTGGGAGACTAGGTTATTAATGTCCATCGATTATCTTCGTGTCGTCATTCACGATTTGGTATAATAACTATTCATTTAAGACGAATAGATGTTGGTACATTTGTAGCAATATGGTGATTTATTGGTGTGACGGTTCATAATTTGGGATTCGTATTTATTATGACGTTTTGATATTTTTTATGATTAATGAGTGAGTAAATAAAACAATTTTAATGAAGGGCGAAATAAAATTGTGTAACTATTCATATGTATTATGTAATACTATGTAAGAAGGATTTTAATGAAGGACAAAATAAAATAATGCCACTATTCATTATGTAATATTATGTAAGAAGGATTTTAATGAAGGGCAAAATAAAATAGTGCCACTATTCATATGTAATATTATGTAACAAGGGATAACAGTAATAATACAGTAACGGTAAGGAATATTATGTAATTTAAAACCAGAAACATTTATTTACTTACCAAAGTAGGTACTTATTAAAGGTACTTAATTTTTTGAGCCTTTTTAAAAGCAGATATTTATGTAAATGTAAATAAGTGACTCTCTAACAGCATTAGAAACATGTAAATGACAAATAAAAGCCTTCAATAATAATAAACCCTGCCTTCAAAATGTATTGGGGATGACATTTAGTGCGGAATATGTGCGCGTGATTTTTGTCATTGTAATTCCCATACACTTTGAAGGCAGTTTTGGCGTAAACGTTAACAGAAGAAAATAGTCTAGAGTCTCTAGAGTTATCTCTGTCTTCCATGATGGAAGTCTTCAATAATAATAACAATAATTCGCAACTCCTTTTCTTGAAGAGAACCTGTGTGCTTAGTGCGAGTTTTATTTTCACTGCCGCTTCGAATCTTTTCTTTTCACTGCCGCTAGATGGCTCTGCTTCGGTTTTAGTAAACGTGCGTTTACTTTACGCCGCCGTTATGTCAAGTAAAACTCGTATTGCACACAGAGGCCTTAGTGCGAGTTTTACGTGACATAACGGGCTCACAATGTAAATGCGAGTTGGCTAAGATTTATATGGGGCCGAAGCTTTTCTTTTTACTGCCGCTAGATGGCTCTGCTTCGGTATCATACAAATTTTATCCAACTCGCATTTACGTTGCGAGCCGGTTATGTCACGTAAAACTCGCACTAAGTACACTGATCTCAATGGCGGGACAATCTGATAGACAATGTCACTGTCACTGTTATTTTGTCATTTGACCAGTCATATAAACTTTTCAAAAGTGCTTTGGAGTTTGGACTTATTAGCGTTGCTGGAATAATGTATAATACTCGTATTTTACCAAAAATAATGAAGATTTTTTATATAAGGTATAGACACTGCCATGCTCGTATAACAAAAGAAACATCTTTTAAAACTAAGTGTGTAACAATAATATAGGGCTGTAGGTATATATTTAAAAACAATATTAATTTTATATTTACTTTTGTCTACACTGTGTACCTATATAAAAGTTAATACATATCTGGTATTGCATGTCACTGTTTCAGTTTATTGTACTAAATATTATTTTTTTGTTTAAAATATAATTTTTACGAAAATGATGCAATTATTATTTTAAGACGTTTTACATTCGTATTTTTTAATATTTAATATTGAGACTTAATTTGGTTGTGGATCTAGTTGTGGATGTAATTCATGTACCTACTTAACAATTACAGTTACACTTGTTATTTCATAATGATGGCCATGAACCACAAATTCAAATTAAATGCAAAATTTATTATGAAACTTAATTTTTCACCCGTAGTGTTGAACTAGCTATATACATATATACCCAATCCTGGATTTGTCAATAGGCCGTATAGGCCGCGGCCTAGGGGCGGCAGCGTCCTAGGGGCGGCAGATTTCAAAAGATTATTTATTACTATAGATGATTTTGGTATTAAAAAGTGTCGTAAAAAATTGTAATTCTTGTTTTTTTACGCACTTTCTTAGTGACTAATTCAGTGCCTTCCTTACTATGAATGGAAAATTATTATTTTAGAAAGGTACATTGGGCGGCGGAAATAAATTGGCCTAGACTCATAAAAAATATAAATCTGGCATTGTATATACCTACAAACTGTTGTTGACATTTTTGTCTTCAAACTAAGCAATAAATTTTTATATATTAATAAATCAAGTATGTTGATCTTGTTCATTGCTGGTAGGTATATTATTACTATGTTTTAAAATCTTCGCTCGCCGCTCGCTACGATTTAAATTTCGAGTGCACTAAATTGTCGTTCCATCAACCGAATAGACTCATCTCGACGCTGATTGGTGAATGCGCGCGCAATTGAGCCAATCGGCGTCTTCCGTTCAACACAGGAAGAACCGTTTGTCGTCCCTTTCATAGACTATTAAATTTAATGCCCGCCAAGGGGAGTTTTATTAACTTAAGTGGTCTATACGGGCGCGTAACCAGCGTAAGTTGACCTCCGCGTCAATATAACACCGCACCTCACACCTAAACTAACCAGTCTCATTAAAATGGCCGCTTGAAATGGCTTTTGATACCCGCAGATTCTAATTTTGTCTATCGCGAACGGATATTCGTCGTTGTGAATAGATTTCGAGCAATTTTGTCGTTGAGATCTATTGGTTCTGTTGCTTGATATGCAATTTTTTTGATTGAGTAATAGCCGTTGTAACGCATACGGCCAATTGCCAATTGCATATAACTATGGGAGTCTGTCGGACCCTAGATTGATAATAATTTATTCTTTGAACCCCACTTAGGTGACGATTTGTTGCAATTCTCTGTTGCATAAAGTATTGCCGATGCCAAAGGAAGTCGTTATTGTTAAATGAAAGATTGCCGCGATTTTTCCCAATAAAAACATCAATCAAATGATCCAGTCCAATCTGTGTGAGTTAGGAGCTGTTCCCACATTTGATTGTCGTGATCAGACACTGCTATAGTACCTTAGAAAAGGGAATAACATAAAACTGCCCTACCTACGAAAAAAACGTGCATACCTACGCAACAAAACATGGCGGTTTTGTTCCTACTAATGTGCAATTTGACGTGACTTTGACATTCCTTTCTCAAAGTGGGTTTTAGTAATTAGTGCCTTAGTACCTTGGTAATAAGTCACAATTTACACTGTAGTAAAGAGAAATCCAAAATGGCGAACATGGCACACGTCTGACGTCATGAAAAATTTGACAGTTATAGAGAAACTGTTGCGTATAGAGTTGGATTGTTTTTATTTTATACGTTAGACAAGGACTCCATTATGTTTATTATTTCGTCTTTTAAACTATTCCATAACTAAGTATATATATGACATTATGCCAGATCTATGGTATCTATGTATAGTACGGCCTCTGTATCTTGGCGCGTCTGAACTTCGCGCAGAAGGCTGCGCAGTAACACAATTCGGCAATGCTCAGTACGCGGCGTATTATGTTTCAGTCACACTTTAGCATGTTCGTGTTGCTATCTCTGTCTTACATGCGCTAAAGTTCGCAAAGCCTATGTTCAGAGGCGCCAAGTTACTTCGGCCGTTCTATATCTTCAACAGTTCTAGAAGTTTGGACTAGAACAGTCGTAGTCACCGATTGATACAGGTGGAAGTGTAGAACAGCGCTGTAATTATGTAAACTCAGAGATAAAGACTGTAGTCGCAGCTGCAAGTTCTGCAGGATATAAAATACGGTCTATGTCTTTTAAACATAAAAATTGAAAACCAGGCGTGTCAGGCCACGCGCAATGTAGAGTTCCGAAGTAGTAAGTTTATTGACTATTACTTATTAACTACTTATGCTAACATAGTCGTGATAGTTTTCCGTGTAAATTCATCATATAACCTATTTTTAAACGCTTTTATTTAGCTTCACTTCGGAGCATCAAATATTAAATCTTCAATATTATGATCAAAATGCTACTCTATTTACACGGCAATAAGGTTTATATTTAGCTTCACTTCGGAGCATCAAAGCATCAAATCTTGTAACGTTAATTTGAATGACTTCCCTTTAATGAAAATTGATGAAATTTGGCAGACATGTGTATTTCCGATGACAATACACGAAAATCAAAAAAAAAAAATTGAAATAAAAGCGTTTAAAAAAAAAATTTTTTTTGGATTCAACTTATTGAGAATCTTTTTACGTGTCCAACTTCAACCGTTTAGCCGGCAGGGGGGGACAGTTGACTCTAACCAAAATTAGCTCTTTAAATCCAACTATTTCGCAATCGAACCCCTCAATTCAAAAATAGTCTTAGGAGATCCATAACATTTTTTTAAGTACAGAGACATAAGACCTTTTCAACGATTACACCCTATGGGGTACGCAATGAAAAAAATCATCCTTACGTTACATGTAGGGGAGGTACCCTGAAAAAATATTTTTCCATATTTTATTTTTGGAGTATTAATATACTCGTAATAAATATGTATATCCATGCTAAATTACAGCTTTCTAGCACTGGGTCTCGGTGCTATGCTTCGGAGATACCCGACGGACGGATGGACATGACAAAACTATAGGTAAGGGATTTTTCTACAGTTAAACCGAGTTTAAACATATTGACCTGAAAGTATGAAATAATAAATTGAGACCTTTAATTTTTTTAAAGTCTAAAGAGTGGCATGTATTAGGACTTAGCTAGAATCAACATCAAAAAATATAATATTATTCATTTAATTCCACGGTCCGTCCGTACATTCTTGTAATACCTTTTACGGAAAAATGTATTATATTTGAGTAACGAAAACCTCATCCAAATCGGATCAATAGTTTTTGAGAAATTCGCGGGTATGTACAGATACATATCGCACCTTCAGTGGAAAAAAGGCATAAGATGATAATTACTATTTTACAGGAGAGCAAAAAAATCCTGTTAAAATATCAGTAAGTAGTCAAAGGAATTTACATTACGATGTCGTTCCGCTGTCTTCTTCAGGTCGTCAGTCCACCTGGTCGGGGGGCGTCCTATGCTCCTTTTTCCGAGCCATAGGCGCCATTCCAGAACCTTTCTTCCCCAACGGTTATACCGATAACCGTTAACTCGTACCGTAATTCGTCTCCTATACGTTATTTCAAATCATGGTTTACCTGCGTGCTAAATTTCATGAAAGTCCGTTCACTAGTTTTTACAACGAGTAAAAAGTAATGATCATCCATTTACGAGAAACAAACATCCATACGTTCTCCACAAACTTTTACATTACTATAAACAGTAGGACACATACAGCCTACGCGCTACGGGTTGAATTGAGAATCTCCCTTTTTTGAAGTCTGTTATATACCTAATCACTCTCAGCCTCAAGCTCAACCTCAACACTCTCCTCTCTCTCTCTCTCTCTCAAATCATTGATAGCCAGAAACTTTACGCGTCAAATGCTTGGTAGTTAGGCACCGTGTGTTTTGGCTTCAAACCATTAATGTAAAATCTCAACTCTTAGGCAAAGGTTACTATACTGTAGATGAGTACTTAAATGACAAAAACGCATGGAAATGACCAGCTCTGCCACCAGTTCCATTCAAGTTAGTGATATTTTTTTTGTAATAATATAATACCTGTGTATTTTTATTTTTAAAAGATGTGCTGAGGAGTTTCTTTAGGCTTTTTTCTCCTCATGGCAAAGCGCCTTTCCAAAAAGCCAAAAAAAAAATGACGTGCATAAGTGTATCAGTGATACCTTTTTTTATGGAAATAGCCGGCAAACGAGCTGACGTTCCACCTGATGGTAAGTGGCTATCGCCGCCCTTGAACATCAGCAACACCAAAGGCATCACCGATGCGTTGCCGGCCAAGAAAGAAAGAAGAAAAAGAAAGAAAGAACTGGCTCTCAAGCCCCCGGAACACGACGAGTCGTTTGGCGGCTGACTCATGCTCGAGGGTGGTAGCTATCCAGGCGAACCCCTGGAGAAATAATAATAGTAATAATGGTATTAATTAACAATTAAAATCAATACTACCAATATAATCCCTCCGAGGGCCCTACCACCAGCGGGCTGGATTTAGTCGCCTTTTAAGACACCCTGCCGGCGTGGGATTGGGGTTAGTATTCTAAGCCACCCCAATACGGCCAAAGCAATACCTATATGAATAAATTATTTTGAATTTTAAAAAATGGCTTACAAGCAAGCAAGCAAGGGTCTCTCCAGTGCGGATTGATGAAGGAGTTAGTGGCCAAGTGTCGGATGTCTTTGAAACCCTCTGACATGGCTTACTCGTCCGCGTCTACCTGTTGGTATTTTAGACGACAAAAAGATGGACACTCGCTTTAGGTAATAAGTCGTTCGATGAAACAACGGGTAGAAGCAATTAGTTCATGCAATTCTTGTATGCGCTCCGAAATGTACTGTGATCGAGGCTATGTCAATTATTGATTTCAACCAGGTCTAGGTCGCCTCTGGATATTTGAAATGCTTTCAATACTGCCTCCTGGTCCAAAATAATGGATGAAATCAAAAAAGTTAATTCTCGTCGTAAATGTGTAACATTTTAAACAGCTGCCTGAAAGGCGCAACATTGTCATAGACGCGGCGAGAACTACAGAAGTTACAAGAGCAGTGGGGTCCTACAAGGATCAATCCTTGGTCCGATCTTATGAAACATCCTCTACGATGCAGTGTTTATGCTTAAATTCGGACTAAATTGACGCCTCATCGCTTTGTCCGATGACTTAGCATTGGTGGTTACCGCCAAGACTGGTAAAACACTAATTAGTGAAACTAATATGGCCCTAAAACTCAAAGCGATTGTATGAAAACAAAAGATCTACTCCTAGCTCAATATTCTAGCGAAAATGAAGCATGCCCCATATCTTTCAACATCGAAGATAGATGACAAACTTAAATATTTGAGAGTATGGTAAGATAAAGTGGCACGGAAAGCTGAGAGATTAACCACTGCTTTGACACTACTGATGCTCAAACTCGGACTTTGCCAAACAATGACGATATGGGAAGAAGAATGAAAGAAGAAAAGCAAAGGGAAATGGACTTGAGAGCTGGTACGAGATATCATGGCTAGAGCGTAAACATGGAAAAATAGATAGATGGATAACACAAGAGTTGAATGGTCACGGAGTTTTTAACACCTATCTGCATGCCATTAGGCAAGGCAATCTCTGAATACTGTTCTGATTGTGGCGATATGGATACTCAAGAATACGATTTTTGCGAATGTCCTTTCCTCGAAGAAGAGAGAATCAACGCAATGTGTCAATTATTGTTGGTTATCCTAAATGCCGTACCGCGTTGTAAATTCGACTTCACCGTGTTCCATTAGTGATTGGTTATCTTATTCGAGTCACATAATAATCGGTTCAGAGTCGTTTTGTAACAGCGGTAATCGCGTAGGTATAATAGTACATTATGATACAAGTGTGGTATGTTGGTCATTACACTCGAGGTGATATTGCACAGCGCGAGCCGAAGGCGAGTGCTGCAAGAAAACCGAGAGTGTAATGACCAAACCTCACGTGTGTCATACGACGTTTTTCAACACACTTAAAAAAACAAATTATTCGTACTCAATTAAACAATGCTCACAGACCAGACGGAAAGTTTGTTAAAAATGGCGCGCTCCGCGCTGATATTTTTTTTCACGTGTTTTTTTTTCACGAGCATAGGCACGAACAATTACGCTAAACAGCCAAAACGCAAAATGTAAAAAATCTAATATTTATGTATTTATGAATTAGTTTCACGTTGAATTATTAATTAAAGTAAATAAGTTGTTGAAAATTTATCATATTCAAGGTGGTACACTTCATTTTTTTGTACAAAAATAGTGTTATTTTTAGTCTTATGTTGAAAAGAAACGTATCTAAGTCAAAACTTTTTTCCGAAATTTAAAAATAAAACTATAACCCGGCTAAGTTAAGAGCAAATAGAATGCATAAATAATATCTTTCAGCAAGGTACAAACTTAATTTGATGGAATATAAAATAAAACACTAGTGCGATCAAGAAAAAAAAGCACAAGTGTTACCATGGTTTATGAGCGTAAAAGCCATGTGATAAAAACCAATTTATGAGCAAGGGTGTTGAAAAATTTGTAACGAGTGTAAAACCTGTGTGTTAATAAAATTACTTTTTGACTAAAATTATGTAAACGCCCACTGTGTTATTATTTTCCGTAGCACCTACTTTTCCGATAGCTACATTATTTCTGAGTGACAAAAGCACTTTGATTATGATTAGCAATATTTTTCTCTATACTATAATATAATGAAACTTAAAGAGCCTGTACATAATACTTATAGGTTGGTATTATTGAATACTGGTAGTAAGTTTAAAATTAGAACACTGAATAGACATTGTGTGAAGAAAGAAATACAAGTCAATATGTCATTGGAAAAAACTGCCGTTTTATTTTAAAACTCCTTCAGGTTATGGATATTTTTTTAAATTTCGATTATGGGGCATTTCAGTTACGTGTTAGAGCATAAAATTATTTTTTTTATAATTATTGTCTGTATCTCTGTCTGGCCGGGCACCACATGAAAACTCTTGAACGGATTTTTATGAAAATTGGTAAACTTGTTACTAATACTCCGGGTCATATTTTAGGACACTTTTTATCCCGGAAAATTAAAAGGTTTCCCTGGGAAATGGGATGAAAGTCTGTATGGAATATTTTTAAAACATCAACAGATTTGCTCCTTTGCAACATACTTTGTTATGCATCGTTGTTTTTGTTATTTTTAGGAGTTTCAGAACAAAAATATAAAAAAAGTTTCGAATTTGTTTATAAAAAATGTTAAGTTAAAAAACAATGAAACTGTTCATAAAAAAATTGTGTTTTTTACACTTCTATTGAGGATGGTCAATTATGATTTTTAAGAAAAAAATTCTTAACTAATAATTGAAACAATAGAAATATTAAAAAACGATTATAAACAATTAAATATTATTATTAAGAAACATTTTTGAAAAAATCTAAATATTTTGTAGAGTAAGGTTTTAAAAATTTTTTCTTAAAATAATTGAAATACTCCATTTGTTTATAGGAAAACAAGTATTTTTTCAAGTCAATAATTTTTTTTTATTGAAGCGAAAACGATTATCTATACTAATATTATAACGAGGAAATATTTGATTGTTTGCATTGAATAGGCTCCGAAACTACCGAAGCGATTTGAAAATTTTTTTCACAGTTGGGAAGCCACACTATCCCCGGGTGACATAGGCTATATTATATTTTTGTTTTTTTTGTACCATTTTTCCCGAAGCGAAGCGAGGGCGATTTCCTAGTGAATAAATTGAAAAAAAAATAATATTATAAAATTATTATAAACAAAGTTTCAAAATTTTTTAAACTTTTATGACGTGATCTCGTTAAGTATGTATATAAGAAGGGCTCCACGAAGCGAAAAATTTATACGATAATTAGTGAAACATTTTTTTCATGTACAATGAAAATGGAAGTTCGAGAAAATTTAGTTAATTAACAATCGTCTAACTTGTTGAAAAATTAACTTTACGAAAAATTACCTACGGAAGCAAATTCTTTGCAGTGTTCCGAATACACCATATTTTATTATTTTTTTTTAAATTAATAATTAATACCTTAAATATATTATTGAGTGTGACGTACTCGGTTTTGACGCCGCACGCGCAACCTAAAAATGCCGCGTGGAGGTCCATTTTCAGCGTTAAATTAAAGTTATTTAAGGAGAAAGAGTTACGAAAGCTGAGAGTTATTTTTTGGAAATTTCCTCTTCCTTAAGAATCTTATTTTAAACTTTCTCAAATGTCAAAAGTTTAGGAGTAATTAACAAAAAACAAAATACTTTATTTTGTTAATAACTTTTGCAATTTTTTACGTGCTGGTAAACGCTTCCGAAACATTTTTCTAGACATGATTCGAATAGAATGAGCTATCGCACGTATTTTTAAGAGCAGTATGTCTATTTTTCACCATTTTGAACTTATTGCTTAGACTACCATGTCAAATGAAAGAGCTTCTTGCAGAATCTCAAATATATTTTTGTTATTATTCAAGAAAGAACAAAAATTGATCACGAAAATTTAAGACGAAAATTGAACATTCCTCCCCCCACTTGTCTTCGTAAGGACTGAGGCTAGAATTTTGATAAAAATACAGAAAATACTTTTTTAGTTATATATTACAAGAAAACCTATAAATAATAAATAATAAATAAATAACGCTTCACACTCATAGCGCCACACTAGGATTCCCTGTGTCGTGGGTGCCATGGACAACACACAAGACAAGGACATTCACACCCAGACCGAGAACAGAAATTCAAACTCATCATTCAAATTTCCGCCTCGCTGGGAATCGAACCCAGGACCCTTGGCGCGGCGATCCGGCATGGTAACCATTGCGCCACACAGGTCGTCCAAGTATAACAAGTCTATGGTCTTAAAAAAGGCCAAAAATTAAAAAAAAACTGTTAACAACGAAACCCTTTCCAAGCGAGTGTAACTCGGACTTGTCAAGTTTATTGCTTCTAACGATATGCTTACACATTAATTTTCACATTTCTGAGTTCGATACTGTCGAAGTTTCGTACAAATTTACATCCCATGCTTTTACCCCTTAGGGGATGAATTTCCAAAAAAACCTGTTACGATTATTTTTTTAATTATAAGCTTACATATTAATTTTCACATTTCGGAGTTAAAAAATGGCAATGTTTCTTAAATATTTACAACCCCTTAGTTTTATCCCTTAGGGCATGATTTCGAGAAAATCATGATACACTTATTTTTTGAGTCTAGCTTTTATATATTTTCATCCTTTTAACTTCCAAACTGGTGAAGTTTCCGTAGTAACTTGCACCCCCTTAATTAACCCTTTAGGGCATGATTTTCCAAAAAAAAACTAATACTTCTAAATTTTGATTCTAATCTAGAGCTAAAAACTAAATTTTCATGTTTTAAACTTAAAAATGACGAAGTTGCGTACTAAGTTCCATCTCCTTTTTTTTCTTTTCTTTTTTTTTTCGGGGGGGGAAAATGCATTACGCATACCACTCGGGCGCAGGGGGCACCCGAGTGGTTATGTGGGACTCCCGTATAGGCTAATGAGACCCACGGTATACCCACTAAAACCCCCTCATCTTCCTCCTCGCCGCCTTGTGACGGGGTTACGGGAACGCTTTCGCACACATCCGCGACCCCGCCAGCGGCAGCCGCTCACAAGTGGCTCCATCGCGAAAGCCCGAAGGCCCTCCACGATGGGCGCACCAGATGGTAAGGTACGCCTCCCTCCTCGGCCTCCACCAGTACTATAGCAAACTCCCCCTGAGTCTGCTACTAGGAGGCCATGGATACCAGATGACTGGTACCCGGTGGAGGATCAGGTCTGTGGTTGCTCCACCGACCACACCTCGGCCGCAGAGGATAGGGCAAGCGGCGCACCGTAATACCGACATGCCTCTTCCTCTGCGGCCCCACCAATGCCGTTTCGGCGGAACGGCCCCGCCAGCTCGCAGGGGGTAGGGAGAGTGGCGCACCGTAATACCAACACGCCTCTCCCCCTGCGATCCCTCCACGGCCGCAGAAGATAGGGAGATCGGCGCACCGTAATACCGGCACTCCTCTTCTTCTGCGGTCCCACCTCGGCGCGCGTCCGCAGCGTACTTATTCAGCCCGCTGGGAGCGCCCTCCTGGGGCCAGCCGGCAGCCCAAACAGACCGGTCCTGGTTGCCTTTTGGCTTCACCGTGGGTGACCAGTCCACGGTTACTAAGCCCCCCCACCACGACAAGGCGAGCAACCCCCATCTCCTAAATTAACCTAATTAGGCTTAAGTTAACTTTTGTTCACAACTATAAACTTACATAAAAAAATTGAAATGTGTGCTGGGACACATAGAAAAAGTGAAACTTCAACGGACAAGTGGTAAAACGAATCGCAACAAAATTTTAACTTGAAGTTTTACGGGCAGATTGTTAGTGTATTTATCCAATTTGGAAACTTGCCTCTGAAACTTCAACTTAAAATTTTGTTGCGATTCGTTTTTCTACTTGTCCGTTGCAATTTGTTTTTCCACTTGTCCGTTGAATTTTCACTTCTTCTGTGTCTCAGCACATATTTCAAATTTTTTTCGAAGGTTTACTGTAATTATGTTTTGGTTAGGTTAGGTATATTTTAATGAATGCATTTTTCATTTAAACACATTTTATTTTGTCAAAGAAAAAAAATTTAAAAAAACTCGAAAAACTATTTCAAAGAAAAATAATTAAACAAAAACAAAAAATAATTCAAAAAAAGATTTAAAAGAATCATTTTTTTTAATTTTCAAAAAATATTAAAAAAGGTAAAAAAAATATTTCAAGACAAATATAATAATTTAAAAAATCTATATTTTAAATGTTTGAAACGAATGGCAACGTATTTATATTTAATATTTATTTCTAATATTTCCACGCGATATATCATCTTCGTATACGTCACTTCGCAGTAACGCTTTTTCATGACAGAAAAATCCTAATACCCCGTCTTTAAAGAAGTTTCACTTCAAAAATTCCTATTTATAACTCTAAAACTGACGAAGTTGGTTTGTATGAAAGTGACTGCCAGCACCTATTTTTATCCCTTAGGGGATGAATTTCTAAAAATCCGTTCTTAACTAACGTCGCCTTAACGTAAACTATCTCACTGCCAAATTTCATCTTAATCGGTTCGGTAGTTTCTGAGATTTTTTGTTTAATCAGCGGTGTGTCATTTTTCACTTTTGTATAGAGGTATCTCAAAAGTAGTACAACAAACGGAAACTGGAGATAGCTCGTGGTCAATAAATGACAAAAAAATAAGCTTAACTAGTAAAAGTGTCACTGTTTTCGAGATTTTGAGGTTTGTTTACATTTTCTGAAATTCGGTTCTTTCACCCTACTTTTTATTACAGAATCCACAAACGAGCACAGCTTTCAATATTTTCTTTAGTGACGCCCCAGACAAGAATATTGTGACGCCCACATAAGACGCCCATTTCTCCATGGGGTTGGCCTGGATAGCTACCATCCTCGAGCATGAGTCAGCCGCCAAACGACTCGTCGTGTTCCGGCTAGGGGCTTGAGAGCCAGTTCTTTTTTTCTTTTTGTTCTTTCTTTCTTGGCCGGCAACGCATCAGTGATGCCTTTGTTATTGCTGATGTTCATGGGCGGCGATAGCCACTTACCATCAGGTGGATCGTCAGCTCGTTTGCCGGCTATTTCCATAAAAAAAAATCAAGATACAGTTATTTTTTGAGTCTAGCTTATATAAATTTTCATCCTTTTAACTTCAAAACTGATGAAGTTTCCGTAGTAACTTGCACCCTGTTAATTAACCCTTTAGGGCATAATTTTCCAAAAAAAAGTAATACTCCCAAATATTGATTCTAATGTAGAGCTAACAAGTATTTTTTTTCATAACTAAAAATTAAAGTAAACTTTTGTTCATAACTATAAACTTACATAAAAACGGGCAAATTCTTAGTGTACAGTTTATGGAATTTGAAAATTTGCCCGTAAAACTTCAAGTTAACATTTTGTTGCGATTCGTTTTTCCACTTGTCAGTTGAAGTGTCACTTCTTCTATGAGTATGTGTCCCAGCACACATTTCATTTTTTTCGCAGGTTTACTGCAAACATATTTTATTTTATAAAATAAGAAGAATATCAAGATCGACCTTTTTTTGCTCGAAAAATTTTTTGTTGAAACAATGGAAACGTTTATTAAGAATTTTATTTTTCCCTTTTGTTGCTCCTCACCCCAAACGTGGCGCCCCTCCAATTTGGCGTCCCAGGCCGTCGCCCCACCTCGCCCCTCCTAACGGCTCTGTCTACAATACCAGTATGTAATTTGATGTCAATCAATCAGTTAACCTTGAGAAACAATTCTTGACAAAAAATAACTGACTTCAAAATTAGAGATAACTCAAAAACTACTCGTTCAGATCTCGCTCTAATTTAAGTGGGATCACATGACAAGCATCAGCAGATTAAAAAAAGAATCATCGAAATCGGCACACCTAATCGAAAGTTCGGAGGTAACAAACATAAAAAATACATTCAAATTGAGAACCTCCTCCTTTTTTGAAGTCCGTTAAAAAGCATACTCTTTAGATGTTTATATTTTTTATTTTCTTCTGCATAAATTTGACGCTTTGTGATAAAAAAAAACATAAACGTGTACTTATGTACGCGCGTAAGAAGTTATACTTATTTGGCATAAAAAAAACAATTTAAAAAAATAATATAAAAAAAACCATTTAAAAATATATAAAAACAATATTCAAAAAATAATTTTCAAAAAGAAATTTAAAAAATCAAAATACTTAAGAAAAAATTAAAAAAAATCAATATTTTATGAAAATAATATTATTTACAACATATAAAAACAATATTAAAAAAAACATTGAAAAACAATATTCAAAAAATATATTCAAAAAGCAATATTCTAAAATAATATTCTAACAATATAAAAAAAAAACAATATAATAAAAATAACAATAATAATTTTTTCAAAACGACCGTTTTTAAAAACGCGTGTGACGTTTTTCGTGACCGTCGTTTTTGTGTCACCGTCCGTGTTACAAATCTTAAAATTTCACTCTCATCATTTTTTCCATTTATTTCATAACGCGCCCAAAGTATAACTTCAAAAAAAAAACAGTATTCAAAATCAATATTCCAAAGATATTAAAAAAATATATGTAATAATTTAATTTTTATAAAGAGCGTTTTTTTAAAAACGCACGTGATGTTTTTCGTCACCGTCGTTTTTGTGTCACCGTCCGTGTAATCTTAAAACACTCATCATTTTTTTCCATTTATTTCATAACGCGCCTTAAGAAGTGTAGCTTCAAAAAGTACTGGGCAATTGTTGCTTATAATTACTAAAATAACTTGCCTGTTTAATGAAGATTTCAAAAAGGTACAATACATACTATTATAGTTTAAACAGGATATTTTTAAGTTAGAGCCATTTCAATGTCAAAGGGAAATTAGAAAAATTGGATTGGTGAAATTGAAGGAAAAGAGATATTGTAAGAATATTGTTTTGGGCTGATCTTTTTATACGTTTACTAGCACTGAAGTGAAGTGAGTAGAATACTGCGTATATCTGAATAATCTATTCAAACTTCAAATTGAATATTCTATTCAAATATAGATCATTCCAGAATATTAAAGAACATTGTAAAACGTTCTGAAACATTATGAATCATTTTAGTCTTTAAATTAAATTTGATTATTCTAGATCATTCCAGAAGGTTAAAGAACATTCTAGAACGTTTAGGAGTATTTCTGGATGATGATCGACTATTCTGAATCATTTTAAAGTCTTTGAATTAAATTTGATTGATCTTTCTCGAATATTACAAAACATTCTAGATGATGATAGATCACCTCATATCAATTAAAATTATCAGTTAATTTTTTTTGAATATTAGATCATTCTAGAGAATTCTAGAACATTTTGGCAAAATCTAGAATTTTTACAAAGTCCTTATGTAATAGAAAATGATAGAAATATAGATTTTAAAACTTTTTTAAAACTTCAAGCCCTTCCGCCCAAACTCCCTTACTTACAGCAGGAGACCAAGGGGTGTGTCTACCTACCACTACAACGTGGAGTAGATTCCTGTTGGTGTTTTTTTTTACTTAAAATAAGATGGTAAGTGGAGATGTGGTCCTGCATGGTAAGCGCACTAACTTAATAAATGCCTATTCAAGAAATAGAGAAAACCCTGGACATACTACATTTGCTTTTGTGTGTCCAGCGACCAACTAGCGATAATTTAAGGGCATCAAATATGCCTAATTTTATCAACAAAAACATATTTTTTTGGCCATCTTTTTTTTCAATTTAACACGTAGCTGGACGCAAGAAGTATGGACTCGCATGAGGTCATATTCAAACAGCAATAAGTCACCAGTATTGCAACTCAGAGCAATGATTTTGATGTCGTTTTGTTCTTAAGTAAGTTGTAACTTGGGGTAAGTTAACTTATTTTTTGAGCTAAATTGCTAAAAATATCCAAGTTTTAAAACATGTCTAAACCTTTCCGTTTGGCTGATACCTCCTAAGTCCAAAAAAATATTACTTGAAGCTTATCTTGTAAGTTGTAACTTGGAGGAAGTTACCTTATTTTTTGAGCTAAATTGCTAAAAATATCCAAGTTTTAAAACATGATTAAACCTTTCACCTACCTCCTAAGTCCAAAAAAAAATTACTTGAAGCTATCTTGTAAGTTGTAACTTGGGGGAAGTTAACTTATTTTTTGAGCTAAATTGATCGCACGTCATCTTAAAAATATTTGCTAGTTAATATATTTTTATCATGTTTATCATAATTCATAATGTGATTTAGGTAAGTACATATAAGAACAAAGAGTGAATTTAATGATTCGACGAACCAACGATAAATTAATTTATTGAAATAACTCATTTCGATACGACAATTATTTAAGTTCATATCAACTGATGATAAAAGGTCAATACCTCAGAAGTAGGTATAAAGGATTGGTTGGTAAAATTATTATTTGATCTACCTAAGGAAGTAAAAGACGTACCTAATTATTAAGTATAACTACAAATTATCTGTAGAAATAGATACATTAAGAATAAATTCTTAGTAAATTCTCATACAGTTAAAATAGGTACTTAAAATAGTTATTGATATGTTTCATAATATTATTTATAAGTATGTTATGTACGAAGGTAAGTACTTAGTTTAAACTTTAAATTTACATCTAGATCTACATCTATTTCTACTACTTAATCTATTTAAATAAAACACAAAAATATTTGTACGGATATCCTTTATAGACTCTGAAACTATCTAACTGATATGCCTCAAAATGATTTCAGTTTGAAAGGCAATAATCCGAAGATGGTTTGAGACTACTAAAATAATGCATTGGCACATGCAGTCCATTGATAAAGTCGATTTTCCACTTTCCACCAGATCGTTTGTCTGCTATTTCCATAAAAAAAGTCAACGTGGAAACGAAGTATCTAACTCAGTAATCTTAGTATCTACACAATATAAAATCTTGTAAGTAGCGTAAACCAGCGAATAATTTATTCAATTCTTCTTTCTTCTTTAAACGTAATCTTCTGTCTTCTTTCACGGAGAAACGCTAAATACTCATTGATAAGCACTTAAGCAGCAGGAGATATAACAAGCACTCCTGCGGCACTAGTACTTAGGAACAAGATTTAGTTTGTCTTCTTTTTCTTCTGTCTCCTATCTTCTGTCTTCTTTTTTCTTCTTTCTTGTATTAAATTTCTTCGTTTGCCGGTCAGATTACCCCGAGTTAGTAGTTCAGGTTGGCTAAAAGAAAGGACAGTCTTGTATACTTGATTTAATAATTTTTACAGATTCTTCAAACCCCTTTTTAAGGTTATTTACAAAAATATTCTAAGCTTAAATTTTAATACTTTAAAAAGTAATATTACACAGCCGCGAAATGTGAGTCTAAAAGAACCATCATGAAGACCAATTAAGCGTGTCTGGGTTCGCAATTATTATTATCATCACATGCGATGCGCCTACGCACTTAATTTATATTGTGGCCATAATTTATGTCAATGGAGATCCCCGGATTTACTTGTTCCAAATCTATTAATAGTATAAGGCAAAGTACCAATTTTCCTCTGTCCGTTTGTACAGCTATTTTAAACTATACAATGAATTATAAGTAAATTTTCACACACTCATACAACTTACAAGGGTTCTCTGTAGCTAGGATGCAGAAGAGAACAATTACAACAGAGGGAACATGACTATCTGTAGCAGGTAATGTCACTGACTAACAAATATAAATGTCCCAAAGTAATCGAACTCGGGAACTCTGCCACAAGTAGAGACATTAGCGCCGGTTGCATAGCATGAGGTTATGGGTTATAGTAAGGTTACAGTTACCTACATATCGGTTAGAATTTTTAACCGTCAAAGGATACGAAACCTGTGACGAAACGTGTTAGACAGAGATTTAACCATGATTTACTTATATTCAAAAAATTACCGACACATAAAATTTTACAAAGAAAAAAATATTTTCATTTACAAATACAGCGAAAAAACGCATTTAATGCAACCCAATAAAAGGTCTGTCTGTACGCCTTCGTCAATACACCACATACCACATTTCTACATACCTATAGACTGAGTACACGCATCCTAAAGATGAGTCATTATAATTATTCCCCAGCGAAGACGCTAATGTCCATTTCATACCGCTAACAAGGGCAGCTTGCCGATAAGGTCAATGCGTGTTGGAGTTGACTGAAGATCTTTTGAATCAACAACTATTAATATAATAATTATATCTAATTAGGTATATTTATAATACATCACATTTTAACACTTACAAACTTGTAACTTGTACCTAATAGTAGCGCAAAAATTGTCGCCCGATGTTCTTTGTCTGTAATTTTTTTAATAAATGAAAAATTTTAGTTTCCTAATAGATTAAGTATTTGATGTACATTATTTTCATTGAGTAGAAAAAATTATATCAGCCAAATGGCTACCGCTAGAATCAATGACCATACGGGCCCGATTTATGGCATTTTCCATCACTCTTGCCAGAAACGGCGATAGGTTCCCGCATATGACGGATATGCTCTTTGAGGGCTTCAAGTCTGAGGCTTTTTGACATAGACTCGTTGCTCGTGACTTTAAGAAACCCCACCAAAAACACAAAAGAAGTCTAGCACGGTTTTGGACGATCTTGCCGGCTAAAAGTCACCAAAACGACTTTATTATGATTATTCCCTCAGATCAATAATGATCTGTGATTATCTATTCCGCGTTGATGAGAAGTATCGCGATTCATGTCTTATTGAGTTATTAACGTCTATTTTGTATCTGTAGACTGTTTACTTCCCATATAATAATATCACAGCAGAATTGATATTTACCGCCATTTGCAAAAATTATAACATCTTTAGCTAGGGTAACGACTTTTGCGCCACCCTATAAATGGGTCGAATGGAGAAGTAGACCACGCCTCGGTAAAAGGAGCATAGGACGCTCCCAGACCAGCTGGACTAACAACCTGAAGAAGACAGCAGGTATTCGCTAGATTAAGAAGGCTCAGGACTGGTCATAGTGGCGCATGTTAGGGGAGGTCTATGTCCAGCGTTATTTAATTTTAGTCAAATGTAGAGCTTGAATTTCATGTTCTTGTGACTAAAATTTTAGACTCTTCTACAGAGAACTTGGCACCCACTTAAATCTCAATTCTTTTTTTTTTGAACTTGGCTCTCATTTCACATTTATGTTTTTTATGAGATTGTATTTTACTGAAAATCAATAATATACTATGCTATGTTTCATTATAAACAACATAGCCATTGATAATAGTCCTAGAGCAGCTGAGCTTGGTCATAGTGTGATAGTCAGGCATCGCTCTGGCCAAGTGCGGATTAACACACTTCACACACTTTTGAGAACATTATAGACTCAACAGACAATCACCGCATTCAGACTCAACATTTCCTCATCATGTTTACCTAATAACAACAAAACATTTGTCAACAGAAGAGAAAAAAGAGCGCACTTATTTATATAAAAATATACATAAACTCATAAAGGAAGATTGTGAAGAGCATAAAATAAAAACAATAGAAAAAAATTTAAACAAAACAGGAAGTATCAAAAAAGGCTACAAAGAAATTACAACCAATAAACAATGGATTCCTTGCCTCAAAACTTCATCTAATAAAAATACCTTTTCAAGATCAAAAATAATTGAAACTACCTAATAATCATAATTTCTTTTATTTAGACATTACCTATAATTTAAGGTGCATTTAGGACTCGACCAGACCCTTTGGGGAAGACAAAATAATAAACCACTAAGCTATAGCGTAACATACATACCTAACATGTGATAGAAATGTCGACTTACAAATTAAGTTCTGATAACGTATCTAACTCTTATTTACGAGAATTCACTGATTAAAAGTCCACACATTGTAACTGTGTGTGTCATAACCGCACATCACACATACACACGTAACTCTAAATGCCCTTGTCCGAAAACACACAAAGATACACCGAACGACATACTGTATACTAAATTCAAACTCACTTCTTCAGCATAATTGTTCAATTGATCGCATCCGTGCCACAGACGTCGGAATGGGCAGAACTGCTCACATCCGGATTAGGGGCAAACGACTCCAACTACAGAGTAGAGTAATTTGATAAATGGAGCTCTAGATTTAAATGGTCTTGAGTCTTGATTTTAAAATAGTTTTAGTATGAATCAAAGTATAAAGCGGTCGGATAATAATATGTAATATTGTAAGCGATTATTAACATTAGGTATATAAGTTAATGCTTGACAAACCATTCAATTACTGCTTAGTGGTGATGAAGTCCGAGATAATAAGCGCAATTGCTTAGTAAAAGTCTTTTCATACTTCTCTTGAAAACTCCTGCATCGTAAGAAGGGAACACCAACGCGGGCAAGTTTCTCCGGTCCTTGATTCCCATTTCATATTAAACTAGCTGTGCCCAATGATATTATAAGAAGTTAAAGAGGGCTGTGCCTCGCGCTTTCACCCGCGTTAAATTGTGGAAAAAAGTAACTACTAAAGTATATGCCTTCCTCGATAAATGAACTATCAATCACAAAAAGAATTTTTCAATTCGAATAGTAGTTCCTGAGATTAGCGCGTTCAGCCAAACAAACTCTTCAGCTTTATAATATTAGTATAGATAAAATAAATACATAGAATTGATAAATTAATGACAGTTTGCTTTTAGTCTCAAATTGGATCCATTTGATTTCTTTCTTTTCGGAGTTTCTGAAGTTTCTTATGTTCATTTTTAAAATATCGCAAAGTTACATGATTGATACATACACTGATGACTCTGAAACTATCCAACCGATGTGCTTCAAAATGGTTTCATTTGAAAGGCAAAAATCCGCAGGTGGTTTGAAGTGGTGGTCCATTGACAAAGGCGATTTTTCACTTTTCCCATACAAAAATTTAAAGATAAAAATGTGAAGATGGCGCATAATACAGACTGTTAACAGAAATTTGTCATTGTTGTTAGCATTTTATACGGGTATCCTTTACAGACTTTGAAACTATCCAACCGATATTCACCAAAAAAGTTTAATTTGAAAGGCAATAATGCAAAGATGGTTTGAGACTACTAAAATACTACTAAAGTATTAAACACATTATCGTTTTTCGATACAATTTTTTTGCGTACTAGCACATGCCTAGTATCCACTAGTGTCAATTAAAAATAGAATAAACAATAATAATAAGAACAAAAAATCGATACTAAGAAATACAAAACCTGGGATAAGGATTGCTATCACATACTCTATTCTATGTAGGTATAACATGTAAATTCTTCTAGTAAGTCTCATAAGTCATAACCACTATAGAATCATTATCTACAAAAGGGAACATGAATGCAATAGGAAAAAACAATTATGTGCACGACGCACGTGTTACCATTATACTTATAGGGTGAATGCCGACAAACACTCTTATAATAAATTATTAGCATTGCTATCTACTTATGTATTTATTATATATCACGGTTTTGAATATTCAACTTCCAGATTTTTATTGTAAAAACCTACTACAGAGACGGAGAAACAGTATTAACTGGAGAAGCAAAATAACAATTATAATAGGTACAATATATATTTGAACTACAGTTGGTTTCTTTTTCTTATCCACACAAATTAAAATATCGCACGCTTAGTGTAAAAAGGCATAAGATGAAAATTGCAATTTTACAGGAGAGCAAAAAAACTGTTAAAATACCGGTAAGTAGTCAAAGGAATTTACTTTACGATTTCTTGCACAAAACCGTCAAGATTAATGAAAAAAATTTGAAAAAAAATTTGTATATGCAGCTTTTGTCCCTTTTTCCAATCATATTAATAACTAAAATTCAACGTAAGACGACTTATGTTTTTTTCCACTGAAGGTGCGATATTATGAAAAGTTATAACATAGTAGAAAAATTACTAGACAAGAAGATAAACTAAAGCTCCAAAGTTGCTTGAAGGCATTTGACAAGGTTTAGCGTTTGCTACTTAAACAAGCTATGTAACTAGTGTAGGTTGTCTTCTAAGCTCTAAAATATTTAAAGCTTTCATTCTTAATATCACCGTCAGTTTTCTGATGAAGAATTTAAGCATGGCCGACTGTTATTATGAATATATATTTTTTATAAATCTTCGGTAAAGGAGCATACAAGCCACCTGATGGTAATAAGTCATCGTCGCCTTTTTTTATGGAAATAAACGGCAAACGAGCTGACGATCCACCTGATGGTAAGTGGCTATCGTCGCCCATGGACATCAGCAACACCAAAGGCATCACTGATGCGTTGCCGGCCAAGAAAGAAAGAACCAGCTCTCAAGCCCCCAGCCGGAACACGACGAGTCGTTTGGCGGCTGACTCATGCTCAAGGGTGGTAGCTATCCAGGCGAACCCCATGGAGAAATAATAATAGTAATAATCTTAGACCATACGCTTAGAAAGAAGAGCGAAAGGAGAAAGAAAGAAAGTGTTTTAAACCTTTCATCATAAAGTAAAGACATATGAATTTGCCTAAAAAGCAATGATATAATTATGAGCTTTCTAAACAATTCTAGTCCTGTCTATAAGTTACAACGTAATAAAAATGAATAAATTAATGTTTTAAACGATGCACGTGTCACCTCTAATTGCTCCTAACACAGGGATCGTGCCCGCCCATATGGGACCGGGATGAATGACCAGAACGTTTCGGTAGCGATGGTAGCACCATCGCATGTTCGTAATTAACTGTATTATATTGGATATATACCCCATGTCTTTGCCACGAGACTGAATTGACGATGACGTCACAGCTAACGTGGCTGAAGTGCGGGTGTCTGCGTAAAAAAAGTATAATTTCTGAATTTTTTGAAGCTACTCTGTAATTACCAGCTCGCTTTGTTGGTTGGGTGGTTTGAAAAATTGGAACTATGGAATCAACCATCCCCAATGTTTGATTCAGGTGTCTTGTATCGATGTATATTTTTTAAAAATTTTTGATGTTTTTTAACGATACTCCAGCCAAATTGCAATGTGCAACCAAAATGATACCTAAATGATCTGTCCAAGTTTAGATCTAATCGATTTGATACGCTTTTGAAAATAGATCCAGTATCGAATCAAATATTTTATTAAGACATAAAAGATAATCCTCTTTATTACCTAATCCTTTCCTCTTTAAATGTATCGAGTCAAGAATAAATTGACTTATTATTTTGTTTAATTTTAAAATTGAATAAATTCCCGGATTATTTTATATTCGCAATCTGGGTTCGATCTTGACCATTTTTATACACAAATGAAGCAAACCTTGAATTACTCACCAACACCAGACAGTGACTACAATATAGGTCGTAGATATAACTTTAAGTCGGTCAGTCTTCATTACCATTTGGATGTAAACATCTTATTTTACACTTCACTCTCCGGTTTAATATTTCATATTTAAGTATAGCTCGAGATAAAGGGTTGTTAATCATATTTTTCCATTATTGTCTGATAGTAGTATTATTATTGTGCTTATTATTATCTTCGCAAAGTGACATACAGTCATACTATAGATATAATTATATACTAGTATGTCTTCTGTAGATAAAAAATTGAATTAAGTTACACGGTATAAGTATCCATCTACTTACAGTATAGGTACCATTATAAAGAACGGGTGGTTTCTAGAAAATTCAGATATATATTATCTTATGTTGTGTACTATGATCTTTACATACCTACTTGTTTCGCTTCATCCACTTTCATTATTTCCTTCATACATGCTCTTCGGTTTAGGGTACTCTTGACCTGGCCCTTTTTCAAGACGTCTTGTTATCCGAAGTACTATATTGCTGTACTGTAACTCACTTGTGAGTTTAATTCGTTTGCAAATCGGCCCACACATGGTAACCTACCAAATATAAGCATTGCAAACATTTTGCCCGACAAAATTATCAATATCTAAGTTTGGTGCTACTGATGACAATTCATTGAAAATGAGAGTAAGTACATCTACACTTCGATTAAATTAGGAATGTTTGATGTGAATATCTGATATTCAGAAAATTCCCTTAGATTCTAAGTTCAATCACACTGGATTTACGTGTTTTCATGAATAAAAACGTTTAGATTTTTTTTCTATTTGTCCGTTTATTATTTTGTCTGTACGTTTGTTGTTCCTTTCAGAAATGACTCACTGATGTAGTAATGGAATAATTTTACTCGGTTTACAATAAAAAAATATAATATTACTATGTCTATTAAACTACAGTCAGTGTAATATATACCTAATTATATTTTGGGGTAGGTACGATTGATTTCCAATTTGAACATTATCATCATGGAATGAGTCATTTTCGGAATATTATTTTATTAGGTCTTTACCTATGAAATTGGAGATGCGTATGAAAATTTTAAAATAAGTATAAAAATTTTAGATTTTTTTTTATTTCAGGTAGTCAAAGTACTGGCCCAATATTCTATACAATTTTGCCATTTTCATGACAGTTTCTTTATCCCTTTACTGTAGAAGTCTGCCGGATGGGAGGCGATGAAGTCAGCGAAAGCGTTTTGTACTGCCTCTCGAATGTTGAACTTTATCCCAATTAAAAAATTGTCAAAATTATGAAAAAAGTAGAAATCTGTTGGGGCAAGGTCCAGTAAGTATGGTGGGTAACGGAGAGTTAGACAGCTGTAACTTTTGTAGCTTTGCGATGGTCTGTCGTGAAGTGTGAGCTCGCGCGTTGTCGTGGAGAAGCAATGGGGAAGAGCGATTGACCAGTCTTGGTTGTTGAATTGCGAGCTTCTCCATCATTGTTTGCAATTCTTGGCAATATACATCTGACGTCAGTGTTGTGCCATTCAGTAAGAAGCTGTGATATACTTACCTACAAGTCCGGCAATGGTCTACGAGACAGTCACCAGCATCTTTCTCGGAGCAATCTTCTTTTAGCGCACTGATTAGGTGCTGTACCCGTGTCCACCTACTGAGACGAACGCTAACTTTTAATCGCAGGTAACAATTTGACTTAGAATTTCATCGTTTCTATTCCGATTCAGTAGTGCTATGCATGCGACGCGCAAGTCTTGCTGTTGGTCGCTTAGTTCGTGTGGCACCCATTTGTGTTTTGATACAAACTCCAAAGCTCGCAGCAAACTCAGTCGTAGATTGAGTAGGAACCACTTCTATTATCGCCTTCGATTCTTCGTTGTCGACAATGGTTCTCGTTCTTCACCTCAAAATTTCCAGATTTCAAACGACTGGACCAATAATGGACCATGTTTATGCAAGCAGTGTTAGGCCCGTACAGGTCGTTAATGTTTCGTGTTATTTGCGCAGCGGTATTTCCACGTAGGAACTCATATTCGAAAATTGTACGAGATCGAAAATTTTTCAGTTTTGTAGAAATATAATATGAACGCAGCCCTTGCTTATCCATGGCGCCAAAAATTACCACAATTTTACAAAAACAAAAAACTATCTAAAACAGATGACTGCACTTGAAATTCAAATAACACGGCTTTGGAATAAAATTTATTTGATTTCGAATTGCGCGCCAATCCACAGATAATTAAATCTGAAAATTCTGGTTATAAAATCTCCAATTTCGTAGATAAAGATAACTTATTATACTAAGTGCTTAGCAAATATTTGTCTTACAACTAATGTATAATCATTAAAGACATTATCATTAGATTATTTTAAATTAAATTTAAACAATAAAGTGTCAGTATTGTTTGTTGAAACAATTATTTATCTATGGTTGCAATGATAGCTTAAGGCGAAGACGAAACAATGGGAGTAACTTTTAAAATAATAACAGTACTGTTTACCAATCACAAGTTCAACACACTGTCGCTTTAGCTTTATCTGTGGCTCTTTATATTCATCTTTAACTTTTGCCCTTTCTTATCTGTCCCGGGTTGCCACCCTGCATTATCTCATTAACGCCTGTAAACAGAGCATTTCTTCGCTGCGAGACGTTTAACTGTTTCGAATTGTAATTGAACAAGGAGTTGATAATTTAACGTGCTTATTCTATGTATCTTGCGGATTCTTCGTAATTCGAAAATTAAATAGTTGTTCTTATAAGTATCATTGAAACACTTTTGCTTGTTTTTTTTTGGTTCACTTTTTACGAAAGGAAAGAAAAAGAAGCAGTGAATAAAACTCCTTAAACCTTTAAAAAAATACCGAATATTTAAATGCCTTAACATGAGCGGATGATGGCAGAGTTTGTCATTTCCATGCGTATCTGTCATGAAAAATATTAAGCGATTTATACTTACAGTGGCTCCATCTGTTTTTGCAAGTTGTAGCAATTTGTGAATCGCATAAGAGGCTTATTGGTGAAGGAATTCGCGACACTTAGCGTAGAATTTATTAATGATTCACTATCATGTGTTGTTGCTCTAAATAGTCATATAACGTCATCCTTACCTACACTACGATGGAAGGCAAATTGGTAAAACTAAAATGAATGATCGTTCAGTTTTATCCATGCGATTTTCCTTATTTATACAATTTGATATGAAAAATTCTTAGAACGCACATAATAAACAATTAATCTGAACGTGTTTAGGTGTCTTCTTTTTAGTAAAAACTAAATACGTAAAAAAACTAAAACTAATAAAATAGTACTTAATCTTAAATTCTAATACAATCTTACTAAAATAGGTAAAAACAGAATGGAAAACTACAACAAAACAAAAAAATAACACAAAATATTAACAAAACAGTTCTTACCAGAAAAAAAAGACGGACGGCGTCGTCGAAAAAAAAGAAAATGCGTCGGCGCCAGAGTATCCAATCAACTGTCACTGTGTAACATCAATGCACACCCGGCGCGTTCGATATTTGAATTGAAACTAACATGGCGGCTGTCATGTCTCGCCTGCACCCGAGTTGAGACTACTCCTTAACTAAGTTTGATTAGCTTTAAATAGAGAAGCCCACATTATCTACTTATTCCATTGAATGACGCGGGTGGCGTGGAACTGTCTTCTTACTCTGTTATGCTAAATTCTATTACACGACCACTTTATTTTCAGTGCTTCGACATTTTATCTTCGATATACACACGCCTACTTGTGATCCCTTTCCAAGAGTAAGCTATATTGTCATAATTGTTGGTTAAATTGCTTTGCTTTATTATATTCCAATTTTTAATACAGGTTTACAACACTGTCATACTACAACCCTACAATACGAATACTATCCTAAGACCTGCATAAAGACCTCGATCAATATCTTCCTTATTAGTTTAGTTAACGTTATGTATTTTGTTTAGTCTACCCATGTACATGATATACTAGTTTTCTAGTAAACTCGTACCCTCAGTGGAAAAGGCATAAGATGAAAATTGCAATTTTACAGGAGAGCAAAAAAACTATTGAAATATAAGTAACTAGTCAAAGGACAGAGTCCTTTAAAAGCAGTGATAGCCTAGTGGTTAGAACGTTGGTCTTCCGAACCCAGGGACCCGAGTTGAAATCCTGGCACGCACCTCTAATTTTCAAATATTATGTGCGTATTAGAAATTAATTAGCACTTGCTTCGGTGAAGGAAAACATCGTGAGGAAACCTGCACACCGGAGAGTTTTACATAAAGTTCTCAAAGGTGTGTGAAGTCTACCAATCTGCACTTGGCCAGCGCGGTAGACTATGGCCCCTCACATTGTGAGAGGAGACCCCGAGCCCAGCAGTGGGACAATTATGGGTTATTACTTTGGTTTGCTTTGCTTTAGTCAAAGGATAAAAAATATTACGATATCTTGCAAAAGTACAATCATCGAAATCTGTTGGCGTGATATTGAATTATTCGTCCATTTGTCGCGCACATACTTAATACAAATTTAAGACTTAGTATATGTATATGGTTTTCTCATAGATGCCACTGTCAGATCTCGCTGAAATTTAAGTTAGAACACATGACAAGACCAGCTTTCAATTAAAAAAAGAATCATCAAAATCAGTTCACCCAGTCGAAAGTTATGAGGTGACAAACATAAAAAAACATACAGTCGAATTGAGAACCTCCGCGTTTTTGAAGTCGGTTAAAAAATGTCCGTCAATCTCTGTTAAATAAGATGGCACCACGGTAGCAACAGCGTTTTGGACTACATAAACAGCTGCAGATTGGTTTAAATGACTTTTACTGTCCAACTTCAATTGGTCAACAACTGATAGAATCATAACACTTGAGGTCTTGGAGGATTATGATTCCTCAAAGCCTGAGGTCCTGTGCATCCGCCATATTGCCATGTGTTTACTGCTTATCGCTGTACACTTTTTCAACTTTCCCTCTATATGACTCATTCTTCCTTAAAGCAACAATCCATAATTGTCCCACTGCTGGGCTCGGGGTCTCCTCTCACAATGTGAGGGGTACAGGCCATAGTCTACCACCCTGGCCAAGTGCGGATTGGTAGACTTCACACACCTTTGAGAACATTATGGAGAACTCTCCGGTGTGCAGGTTTCCTCACGATGTTTTCCTTCACCGAAGCAAGTGATAATTAACTTGTAATACGCACATAATATTTGAAAATTAGAGGTGCGTGCCAGGATTTGAACCCGGGCCCCCGCGTTCGGGAGACCAACGTTCTAACCACTAGGCTATCACTGCTAAGCATTCTTCCTTACCTCTATACTTTCTCCATGGCCTTTAGGGATTTATTTTTCCACCCATGTGTAGGTATATAATTTGAAATAGGTTTAATATCGGAGTGATTAATTTAAAGTAGTCATGTTACAATCATTTGAACATTCGGTTGGGTGAATGCATAAATGGTCTTATTGCATATCGTCATTTAAGTATTAGAATGATCAAAAAGATCATAATTACATCCATATCATAATTTTAGTATCAACGTATTGTTAGATTCTTACATTTACCGTGCAGGAATCATTCTGGTAAGATCCGTATTTTATGAACTCTGCATTCCATACAAATTATTAATGCTTATTTCTTTCAATTATGATTTCAATATGACAAATAAATACTAGATATTTGGTAGTAATTTTAGCTATTGATATTTCTTAGTTGATTTCTTACCACAATTTGCTAAAATTCCAGCCATTTTTATTTCTCACACTAACTAGAGTTGGGCTTAGTAATAATTACACTCTAACTAGAGTGTAAGAAATAAAAATGGCTGGAATTTTTTCATGAAGCGATTTGAATTTGGATTTAGTTACTTAACTAATTACTAAACCCAAGTTCGAATCGCTACATGAAAAAAATTTAATCACAGACAATGAGACAACATCTTCTCTCGACATAGGTCCACTAATTCAGTCTATATTATCTTCTATGAAGCATGACAGTTTATGGAGAGGTTCCTTTATGTATAATGGAGTAGCTAAACTAAGGTAAATGTGAATTTGAAGTTAATTTCTTAAAGAGGTAAAACAGGAGGAAGTTCCCTCTAGGAAGCCCAAATTTAGTTGCGTACATTGAAATATTATTACTAGCGTATAGAACCGACACCGCGAACACCATGTATGTCCCAATGCATTGGCGCCACGTGGCTTCAATCTTCCATAGATTCATTCGATTTTGAAAGGACCGGGGCTCAACTTTGAAAATCGAACCTCCCGGGCTGGACACACATTTTATTCGAGATGTCTGTTCTATGACATACTTCAATGGTCGCGTACACCTATTAATTAAGTAGGAATATTTAACAGCCAGCTTATATTTTTATGACCATTTAAAGTTTCAATATATTTAACGACGAGTAACCGCCCTCGCTTTGCTTCGGTCTTCTTTATTCTTTACACCTTGGGTTACATTATTGAAGTTTTATTAAGGATCCCTAATTTTTTTGAAAATATAATATAGCCTATGTTACTCGGGGATAGTGTAGCTTTCCAACAGTGTAAGAATTTTTCAAATCGGTTCAGTAGTTTCGGAGCCTATTCAATGCAAACAATCAAATCTTTCCTCTTTATATATTAGTATAGAATAGATAACCCCATACCACCATACGCTCACGAATCAGCAAGTATAACTTCGACAATAAGAGTCAAGTAGGTTAATCTAATTAAATTACAGACTTGATCACATCATCTGGAATATAATGGGCATCTTTTAATACTAACACAAGCATTATCTAATTTTAAACGTACCTTATTAGTACAGTTAAACGTTATATAAAGAAGAGATATTGTCAGACCTTTTATATTCATCTCGCAGTCTCTCATAGAGAACAGTTTTATGTATTAAGAACATGTGTGTTTGGGTCTGTGAAAACTTTAACATTTAAATTGATTTTAAAAAAATACAATGTCTACACCACTGACTGCCAGGAAGCGTTAGGTATGTTTTTCGCGCGTATCTTATGTTTGTTTGTATGAATGAATGTATGTATGTATGTATATATTACTTCATAAACTTCCAAACCATATTTACATATTTAAGATATCGTTAGATTTGTCTTGATAACTCAAGTGTTCTTAGATAAAAGTGAAATGCCATTGTTTGAAGTATCAAAAAATAAAAATAAATCGAGTAATGCAATATGGGTATCAAATTAAAGAGCTCACCATAAGGATTTCTAAAAGGTATATCATGATACATTTTTTGATAGCAGGCGGGTTTTTTTAACCGACTTCAAAAAAAGGAGGAGGTTCTCAATTCGAATGTATTTTTTTATGTTTGTTACCTCATAACTTTGGACTGGGTGAACCGATTTGGATGATTTTTTTTTAATCGAAAGCTGGTGCTTGTCGTGTGGTCCCACATAAATTTGAACGAGATCTGACAATGGCATCCATGTCAAAATCATATAAGTCTTAAATTTGCATTAAGTATGTGCGCGATAATTATTGGACGAATAACTCAATATCGCGCCAACCGATTTCGATGATTCTTTTTTTAGTTGAAAGTTGGTGCTTGTCGCGTAGTCTCACTTAAAGAACAATGCCCAACTGCCATACATCATTTTATTTGATTTTCAACTTTAGCGTCTTAAAATAAAATAAATTCTAAAAATCACCGCTTTAATTTCTGAGCTTAGATATATAAGAATTTTCATCAGACACACCCCAGAACCAAAGTATTTTGAGATTAAATTCTTATAACCATTGAGTCATAGAGTAGGGGAGACTTACGGCTGCCTGTAATTTTTACCATTATTTTATTCTGACTTTTTTTTGATTGACAACCGGAATTGGAAATTTGACATCATTACATTTGTCATATCAACATTTATACTGAAATTATTGTGAAATTCTGTCTGTTATATTGCCTAGAAGTCTCCCTATATCTTGCTTGATACAAGTTATGTATCGAAGTGAGTGCCCGAATGAAAATGGACATTGTTGACATCATTGTTATTATAGTCAATTCATCACTTATTAATAAAATTATTTTACGTTGGGTAATACGGATACAGGTATTAATTTTAAAATACGTAAAAAAATAATTGAATTGCTTCGGTATAACTGAAGTTTTAAGACGCTAACAAAAATGAAAAATAATTTTTGGGCATTGTTCTTTGAGCGAGATCTGACAATGGTATCCATGTCAAAAGTACAATGTACTTCATTTGAAGTCGGTTAATAATTATTTTATTATGAAATAAATAATATATTTTTTTTTATTTATACTAAGTAGTTGATCGTGAGTCGTGACTTAGTTATAAAGGAATATTATTTTTACTCTATGGAATTATCTAATGAGATGTCAAAAAGATTTTAAATTTCACTAAAACGGAAATTCCTCGTTCTAGTCCGTTTCCGGTGGAAACGGCACGCCTGCTTCTTAAATTGAATTAAATTCAATTAACTCCAGTCTGCGGTAACTGATGCTGTTGTAAGGTCTTTGTTCCAGTGGAATATAAAAGCGATGGGGTTGTACAATATTATAGTGAAACATTTATGAAGAGCACGCTATCAGAAGCTATTTTTATTCTTCTGCTCAAATAAAGTAGGAAGAGAGAGAACATTTAATTTTTGAAGTTATACTTATTAAGGGGCGTTTGGAAAAAAATATGAGAGTGAAATTCTTATGATGCGACAGCTAAAAAGCGACATGATGAAGGTGCGTGATACTAGTCTGCACTAGGCGCACAGCATTCGGTGGAGTTGTCTTGGATTGCTGGCAGCGCCGGGTCGTGCGTGCGAGTGAGAGGTCCTAATAGAAGAGGTACTTGTATAACTTACATGCGTACTTACTTGTACACAGACACGTTTTTTTTATATTTAATTTTTATACATTAGTAAATAATAAACGAGCGCAATTATAATAATAATTTCGGGGTTCAATTTGAAAAAGCAATTACTTAAAGTTAAAATTAATCGAGTGAGACCTTTAAATCTTCATATTTTAGGTATTTTATAAAAAGTTAAGTTGGTAAACCTACTTAAGAGCCATTTCGCGGTTAGACGCGCGGAATGAAGAATTTGATGTCAAAAATTAGTATCATAAGAAAGATATTAATGCTGGCAAATGAACTCATAAAATAGATCAATCCTTCATCTTGGATCTTCATTTACCGGAATTTTGAAAATATTAATTTGTTTCTGCGTAACTGTCAATCTAGCATAACTATTTTTCAGCAAAAGGACGACAGAGTCAATTTCATACACTGATTTTCTTTATTAAGTTTTATTAAATTGAGTAAAAAAAAATGTCTAGAGAACACTCATATATTATATTTTGCATTTATTACAAGGGATATACGATTACTATAATATTCGTTTCAAAATTAATTCAATAACATTACCAATTTTCATGGTTTATGCCATGACTTTACCATCGATTTTTGTATTCAATAAAGCGTATTTCCCATCAAAAATTTATGTAGTAATAAAATATGGTCTTTGTCGAATATGACACGTAATTTTTTTTTTATCTTACTGCAAAAAATAATTTATTAAAACGAATTTACTTTACCATATAAAGATACGCACTGACGCGAATTCAAATCAGTCGTGCGGCAGCACTCTTGGACGTCGGACCTATATCAATTTTTGCTTTAGCCATCTAAGGAATAGATTTCGTAAAAGTAACGTAATTATATTGCCATTGAACAGTCTTGATCACGTGAGAATTTTTAGTTACAGTCAATTGTATTATTTTTAGTTTTCTATAATTTTCAGGGTTTTGTAGTCAAATCGGAATCATGTCTAGTCCGTTCGTTATTTCAACCGGCCGGCTAGCCCGTCCGGCCGTCCGTCCTTCCGTCCGTCCGTCTGTCCGTTCCGTATGATTTTTTCTTCGTCTACCCCTTAATGTGGGGTATCGTTGAAAAGGTCTTTCAAAAATATTATAGGTTTCAAAAGACCATTTTTCAATTCAGGGGTCCGTTTGCGTAATATTCTGCTTTAAACATCTTTGGTTTGAAGAAAACAATAGAAATTAAGTAACTATTTCTTTCCAATTTATGTAGTGTAAGTAGTAACGGAGAAAATCACGAACATACATATGTACAAAATATAACTATATCTATACTAATCTATACTATTACTATTGTAATATTATAAAGCTGAAAAGTTTGTTTGTTTGTTTGGTTGAACGCGCTAATCTCAGGAACTACTGGTTTGAATTGAAAAATTCTTTTTGTATTGGATAGTTCATTTATCGAAGAAGGCTTTAGGCTATCGGATTTTTGGAAATTCAACCCCTATTGGGTTGGAAGTCACTGCTGTAATTTGAAATAAAACATTGTCCGTTTTTAGACATTAGTTACTGTTTACAGTATTTAGGTTTTTTGTTATATGTATAAATTACATATTTACATAGAAAAAAAATAATAAATAATTATAACTTGTATACACATACCCTTTATTTATACAACTTTTAGATCAATCTGTACTTTATAGAGTTCCGTACCCAAACGGTGTCAACGGGACCCTATTGCTAAGCCAAAATGTTGGAATGATAGAAGCTCCGACATTAGTCAGCTATAGTCACTTATTATTAGTCAAAGATAATACATTCGTTGTTTGGAAACTCTCGTGCACCCAAGTTCCGTCAACTCCCCAAAACTCACGTATCTCAAATACACAACACAAATACAAATCACCCTCTCATTTTTTCCCTTCACAACCCCTCGCCTCCCCCTATACCCCCCCCCCCCCCCCTCAGTTCTTCACCCAAAAGTGGAATTTTGCGTCGTGATAATCTGGGAGGCATCCGGGCAAATACCGCACTCATCAGGTAGGCGCAGATCGGCAGATCAGGATATCGGGATATAGATTTTTGGAAAACCGGAAATCCCGGATATCTCGGAGACGGTGCGTCCTAGACAAGTTTAGACGGAAATTTCAACCCCCTTTAGTAAACCCCCAAACCTTATTGCTAAATCTTACTGAACCCACTTTTACCCCCCCCCCTCCCCAAATTTTCCTAAAATACCATATATCTCCTAAACGGTACGTCCTAGACGATTTCCGACTGAATTTCCATTCGCCCTGTGGAACTCATACTTGCAACATTACCCAATCTTATTGGGCCCAACCTTAACCCCCCCCCTCCCAAATTTTCCGAAAACTCCTTATATCTCCTAAACGGTGCGTCCTAGACGATTTCCGAAAGGATCGAGTAAAAGTTGTAGCCCATAAAAAGATTGACATTTTATGTGCCATACATTTTTCTTGTAGAGCAAGTGGTTTGGGAGGAAAGTGCGAATTTCGTTTCTCATAATTTATTATACTAGACTATTGTCAATATTTTGTTTTGTAAACCAACAGAAAACAATAAAGAATTCGTTTTTAACATTCAAAGAATAGTGTTCTGAATATCTTCTTTTTAAAGCTGTAATCATTTTTGTGTATGGATTGTATTTACCTTTATTTTTACGTTATCTTTTGTATCACGGTAATGATTAGGGTATCGAAAACCGATCCTGTTTTAAATTACCGGGATTTTCGGTACTCGCCTATGCTGGAACCGGGATTCCCGGGATTTTCAGTTCTTTCGGGATTATTTTACCACGGCTTTCCCCGCGTGAAAATAGTTAGTATCGCGTTTCCTATTTTATCTCTCAGGAGCATTAAATAGGGAAAAACTGTTTTCTACCCAAATCCGTATAGTCGTTTGCCGTGATTGAGTAACCATCATACTATTATACCTTACATGCAAACATAAGTTTCGTATTAATTGTATGAAAGCAACACAATTGTATTGCACAATTCAGCACTGCTTGGACGAGAAAAAAGAGTATCATCTTCATTTATATTAGAAAAATATCGATCTGGGTTGTGTAAATAATATTATATTAGTATAGCTGCTTCATGTAGCCGACGTTCTGAATATCTTCTTTTTAAAGCTGTAATCATTTTTGTGTATGGATTGTATTTACCTTTATTTTTACGTTATCTTTTGTATCACGACGCGACATATTTTTATTTCCCAAAAGTTCAGAAAATCCCGGTTCTTTTATTTTGTTTCCCGGTTCTTTTATTTTGTTTCCTGGTTCTTTTGAAAAGTACCGTATTCCTTTGTAAATCCCGGGATTTTCGGTTCCGGGATTTCCCGGTTCTATACCCTCCGATTGATTTGAATTTAGGTATACCTATGTATTTCGACGCGCTGCGAATATCGCAGGCAAAATGGACGCATATTGCATTTTATAGATCACCTTGAAAAAACGTGATTTTTAATTTTTCACGTTGATTTGCCAAAATATTGATTTTTGCAATATGCATCTATTGGTCATCTTTATTGTGATGTACCTAAGTAGGTACCTAAAATGTATTATGTAAATAAGTTACCGATAATGGTACTACTACATTGTACTCTTAATTGTTATATAAACTTATATTGTCACAAACCAGATACATGTATGTGGTCACAAAGTGTATAATTAAAATTATATGTTCATAATTTTAAAATTTTTACGTTTGAAAGTATCAAGAAGATTACTCGCACAGAACTGAGGTCAAGCGCGACGCGAGCCGCGCGAGGCAATATCACGCCGCGGAGCCGCTTCAAATACCTATAGTTTATCAACCGAGTTTTGCGAAATGGCTCTTAATGTGATGTTTGAAGGCTTTGTGGTATCATGGATGGAGACTTAGTAAAAACCGATTCACAAACTTTTTTATTGTCAATGTAAAAAAAGTAACCTCAATACTCAAATTTTTATTGCAATCATATAGTGGATACGTAGGTGTTAGTGATTACATATTTTAGAGGCACATATGAACCCTAATTAGGGTATTGCAATGTAGTGGGAGCAGACCGATCTATTTTATATTCCTATTAATGTCATTTTTGTAAATAATCTTTGAGGTTATAATAACACCTTTGGACAAATAAAACTGAATTGTGATTTAATTTCCACTGCAGAGGGGGTTACCATTACACATTACCACACCACATTTACAACAATAGTTAGCGATGTAGCGATGTATGTGGCTTTAGTGGTTCTTAAAGCTCAAGTCTCACTGTGCGACAGTCTTTATGAACGATGATGCGGCATTTCGAAGAAATCTTCTTTGATTATGACCTAATGTTGATGACATATTAAATAACTTAATGCATTGTAATACATACTTAATGTAATGTATCTAATTAAACATTTCCGCGTGTAGTATATTTTTAAATGTAAGCAATGGGAAGAAGTCATAAGCTGATTTTTTGGTTGATAACGCATCTTAACTTCTGTTTTAAAATGATTATTGGCGACGGTAACTATTTACAATAATTCGGCCCTAAATCCCACAGACATTTGGCCCTTCTTGTTTGTCAATTTATTGTGATAAGTTCACAATGCAATCAATGGGGTGATAAAAATAAAAAAAACCTTGCTTTTTCAATATTTCTGCGAACCTCAAGTTTGAATTTGACTATCTTTTGCCTATTTAACCGACTTCAAAAAAAGGAGGAGGTTCTCAATTCGACTGTATTTTATTTTATGTTTGTTACCTCAGAACTTTCGACTGGGTGAACCGATTTTGATGATTCTTTTTTAATCGAAAGCTGATGCTCGTCGTGTGGTCCGATCGGTTTGAGCGAGATCTGACAATGGCATCCATGTCAAAAGCATGTAAGTCTTAAATTTGCATTAAGTGTGTGCGCGATAAATGGACGAATAACTCAATATCACGCCAACCGATTTCGATGATTCTTTTTTTATTGGACGTACTTCATTTGAAGTCGGTTTTTTTTGTTAAAATTTTATATTATTTCCTATCAAGTTATCTTGCCATTAGTGTAGTAGGGTTAACAATAATCTCATAAACATCTCTCTCTCTTAAACATCTAAGTAATTTATGACACAAATGTACCTACTTATTATTGCTACCAACACCTTTGACCACCGTTTATTTAAAAGTTGAGTAGTGGAGTGTGAAATACATGTTTATATTTAAACTAAGGAATAAGTGTTTTTTGTCATTATAAAGTATACAAAATAGTGAGCCAAAAATACTACAGTTCAGTTATGTACATTACATTATTTACTAGTGTCGTAATATTCTGGTTAGCTATAACCCTCTTGCTTGATGACTCGTCTTGATTCCAATGAGGGCTTGGGAACCAGTTCTTTTCTGTCATCTTTCTTGATGGGCATCGTTGATGCCAAGAGCGTCGTTAAGGGGGGCAGGGAGGGGCAGGGCATTCTAAAAAGTTGCCAAATGTAAAGCAACCAAATAAAAAAAAAGAATCTTTTTCGACCACTATAAATTCAATCACTATAATTACAAAAAAAATACAACACTTATTCAAATTCAAACTCCCAAATTACTTTTAATTATATTTTTCCAAATAATGTAATAATTTATTTACAAGTTTTATTTATTGTACAGTCAAGAGCTCGTGTAGTTTTACAGGTTGGACTTTACCGTTGTTATTACAATCGCCGTAGATGTACATAAGCCTCGTACTACAAGTGAAAAGTGTCATGTGCTCTCGACTTTACCTAGAATTCATACTTTTCTCATTCTCCATATATCAACTTCCCTCCCTGGGCCATCGGCTAGTGACGCCTTTGGTTGATGCCTTTGATGTTGCTAATGTCCGTGGGCACTTTTACCATCAGTTGCCTCGTCACCTTGTTTATTGGCTAGTAACATAAACAAATAGAATCTTATTATAGTAATGGACACCTAATCTTTCGTCCAACAAACAACATCAATAATAGCATCCTGCAGATTTATCACATAACACCAATTGGTGGTAGTTAGACCACAAGGGGATCAATTCTCGAAATTGCGCTGACACTAATAGAAAAATCTACCATCCTCACGCCGGTCACAGGATGCACCAAATTGCATCCACTCACATTGTGCACTATCAATAACAACTTGCAGATACCCGATTGTATAACAATATAATCTGCATTGAGGTCTTCAATCCATTAGGGTCGTTCGCTAAGTGAGTACTTCCCTATTGGTCGTACCGCCTTTGTGATTTAATGCAATCAACGCGCGAATATTCTAGATCTGTTGAGTGTGATGTTTTGAATCTAGATTGGATAATGTTACCAATTCAGACCGTCAGAGCTGATTGTTGACTGTTAAGTCTTCGGATCTGGGATGGGAAGCAAACACGGCACGTGTTTACTGGCGACGCGGGTCTGAATAAAAAAGGTAATCACGTTTTCTATACTTGATACCTCTACATATTAAGGGAACATACCAAAACCACGTGACCCATTTTTTCCAACCTTTACCCCCTTCCCCCCTTCGTGACTCCTAGTTTTCACGTGGTTTCATAAATACGGTTTTCAATGTTTTTTTGCAAACAGAGTTAAAAATAATAATTTTGCTTATATTTGACGACTTGTGTAGCGCAATAGTTGCTATGCCATATCGCCGTGCCAAGGGTCCTGGGTTCGAATTCCAGCGAGGCAGAAATTTGAATGATGAGTTTGAATTTCTGTTCTCGGTCTTGATGCTTTGCCGATCAAATGTTTCAAATTATCTGCAGCGAGAATTTGGATTGATCTTCTCCCTCCTTTAAGAAATAAAATGATTACACAGAGCTTTAAAAAGCTAAGTACAAACTAGGAAGCAGCCTACACAACAGTTTTTTAGTATCATGTAAGTGTTTTTTGTTTCATTGTTGAATTCTTCTTTTTATTTTTTGTACCTCTCTTGTGTTTTTTTTATTATGTGTGGCATTATACGGTTTATTACCCTTCGTCCACTTTGGTAACTAAAGTTACGTAACCAGTTACAAGAGAAGATTTTTCTTTCGCTGTTTGGTAACTAGTTGTAAAAGGAGAATTATTTTTCCATTTTCGTAGATCAAATTATTTTCGGTGGATCCTCAACTCTTTTTCGGCTTTATCCATCCATCTCCTACTAGGGTAAAAATACCGAATATGAGATACCATTTTTATTTTTGGCCATAAAACATAAATTATTGCACTATTCACTATGAAAATTGCAAAATTCGATAGGGTATTTAAGCAAAGCAAAGCAAAGCAACAACCCATAATTGTCCCACTGCTGGGCTCGGGGTCTCCTCTCACAATGTAAGGGGTACAGGCCATAGTCTACCACGCTGGCCAAGTGCGGATTGGTAGACTTCACACACCTTTGAGAACATTATGGAGAACTCTCAGGTGTGCAGGTTTCCTCACGATGTTTTCCTTCACCGAAGCAAGTGATAATTAACTTGTAATACGCACATAATATTTGAAAATTAGAGGTGCGTGCCAGGATTTGAACCCGGGCCCCCGCGTTCGGGAGACCAACGTTCTAACCACTAGGTTATCACTGCTTTTGCTTTGCTATAGGGTATTTAATAAAGTTTATTTACGTTTAGTTCTCAGTATACCTAATACAATTTTTATTACAATACATCAAAAAATATTATTTAAAGATTTTAGAAATTACGTCTCAGGCAAATGGTCTCATATTATTAAACGCTTTTATTTAGCTTCACTTCGGAGCATCAAAGCATCAAAGGATCAAATCTTGTAACGTTAATTTGAATGACTTCCCTTTAATGAAAATTGATGAAATTTGGCAGACATGTGTATTTCCGATGACAATACACGAAAATTAAAAAAAAAAAAAAAAAATTAAATTAAAAAAAACGATTTTCAGACTTTAGACGCATAATTCTCTATGTTCTATTTTACGTAGAGACTTGAAATTTTCACAACTTGTAGCTAATTTTATAAACTAAACATTATTGAAATAAAAGCGTTTAAAAAAAAAATTTTTTTAGGATTCAACTTATACGTATTATTATCTTATTCCAAATCTTCTAAGTATCTCGGCCATCAACTCAAGTAAGACCCGAAGGGCTATGATTGGGAATAGCCGGTCGAATCGTACTTAAAACGATGACCAAACACTCTTCTTCTGTGCCACATTCTTCTTATCTTCTTTCTGCTATTGCCAACTTTTCTGGTGTATCAATTTGCCATGCATATAAGCAGACTTTATGCGGCTTTGGATTAAAACAAAGCTGGACAAAATCTACTTATATTTACAGCAAATTCAGGGTTTATGATAGGTAACTGCTTTCTTCTAGAATATTTTGAAAAAAAACACATTAGTCAATTTTTTCTTCTGTCTTCCTTTTGATATGATTATTGTTTATTTTTGATGAAATTTTAAATAGACTTCAAGCGACTTTGATTTCAGAAAGTCGGATGAGATCTACTTAGAATCTCAGCAAAAAATATTTTCCTTTCTTCATTGTTCTTTACGATAATTCTTTGATAAATCTACAATTTAAGTATTATTGAAAGGGGAAATACAAGTCAAGCTACAGATTTTTACATATTGTAATTGAACTGAAATTGAACATTTAGTTGCGATAATTTACTATTACTTAGATGAAACTTTTAGGTAAAACGTTTTGATGACCATTCAATATATACTTATTCAATGTATTTACAGTAGCTTACATCGAAGATAATATGTAGTGGCTAAGATAGTATTTTTAGACGCGCATTGATGGTGGCTAGTAGGTAATTCAGATGTAGATTTTTAGAGGAGAATAATGCTATTAAATAGAAGTAGGTTTGATTAGCACCCTTACTGAAAATAATCTAAAAAGATAAAAATCAAATACTTAAACAAAAAATTTGATACACTGAACACTTTTACGAAAACCAATTATAATTAAAAACAAAGTAGCACTCGTTAAAAACTTTAAAAAAACTTAACTGCCTTCAGAATGTAAAAACGAAATGACTTTAAAAATTTAAAAATAATTTAATGAACAACAAAACTGTAAATACACGTAAATCGGATGAATAATAATTTGTCATGGTGTTGTAAGTCTTATCGCCCTTATAAGCAGGCAAAGTTCCGCTTGACTTAACTGTAAACAAGCCGGACAAAACCTACTTAAAAGCACGCTAAAACGTAACAATAAATTGTGTGTAAAAGTTATTATAAAAACATAACCATTACCTAACTACTCCAAAAAAGTTTAAGTAAGTTTTTATTGTAATAAAAAATATCTTGAAAAGTCAATGTTTAATCAAGTGAAGATTCTAAACAAATAGATAAGATTTTTTTATTACGAAACATATAAATAATAAAGAAATGTTAAAAGGATCTATACAAATAAAAATATCTTCAAATAAATAAAAATAAACTCACAATACCTAAAACAAAAAATAATTGCAATAAGTAGAGTTACTTATAAGTAATAAAGTATGTATTTTCAAAAATATTGCAGCCAATGAAGACTTCCTTCGGTGTGGATTTAAGAAGATTATCAACGGTTTGAATATATTAACAAGCCGAACGAAATCTTTTAGAACCACAACGAAACAAAAGCTCTTAAGTTGACTGTCCACAATCCACAATGGAATCCGGTGACGGATAGAGGAGTCCGGACGTAGCAAATACCTTCCACAGCAGTAATCTATCTCACTTTTAGTAGTCATCCATTTTTGGTCAGCTATCCAAAGTATTTTAGTTCCATCACAATATAACAAAATTAACATTCGTCGATGTTACTTGCCGTTGTTATAAGTAGATAGCTGTTGGCTTGATTATTCACAAGCCGAACGGAATCTACTTAGCGCAACAGCAAATAATAATTAAGCATGGAAATGTTTGATTTAGGTAGGTACTAGCCGAGCAGATAAAATGCTTTGTTATTTTATCTGACCCGAGCCCAATGGTGGGACAATTATTTATTAGCTGTGATGAAGATGCTGTTAATGATATTGTACCAAAGTACACTGCAGATAATATGTATCAACATTAAGACATTGAACAGCGACAAAATAACAACAAATACATTATTAGCATAGTCATAAAATAAAATAGAAGAAATTCAAATATAAAAAAATAATAGTGTTAAAAAACTTGACACTAACCAGTAATCACTAAAGTAAGCTTGTACCTACACGATTTAGAAGTTTACTAAAGTTCTCTGTACTAAAGTTTTTGTGAAAAATTTAAAATAAAAACCTACACAATATAAAAACAATTTGAAAGTTAGAAAAAAAATTGAAAAATACAAAAAACTATAAAAATATCGTTTACTAGTCGATTGTCCATGGTCGTATCGAATCTGGTCGATGCGTAATCCCCATGAATGTCATAATGAGAATAGAAGTGTCTTGTTTTAAAACTCAATAAATATTAGAAGTTGTGCTTACCAATTTCAACTTCTGATGAAGATTGCAAGGACGATTTTATTGCTGTTGTATTAAGTAGGCTGCTTACGGCTTAATGGTAATACTTGCTACGACAAACCGGACGGAACCTACTTAAAACCACAACAAACATGTCACGACATGTACGGACCGAAGAATGCGTTAGCACGTCGATTGCCAAACGGCCAAGGTTTTTATAACATCCTTTCATCTAAGTATACTAATATTATAAAGAGGAAAGATTTGATTGTTTGCCAATGCAAACAATAGGCTCCGAAACTACTGAACCGATTTGAAAACTTATTTCACTGTTGGGAAGCTACACTATCGCCAGGTGACATAGGCTATATTATATTTATTTTGTTACTATTTTTCCCGTAGCGAAGCGAGGGCGATTTCCTAGTATTTTATAATATTTTACGATTAGTAAGTGAATGAATCTTTGAAATTTCTTCAACGTCACTTCACTTTATAACACTTTGTAACTTCTGTAAACGTTATGTATGTATCTAATATGTTGACCACCGCACAGTTAATCAATAACTATAATGACTATTCCAAAATCTTATGGTTTATATACAAACTTTGTCGTAGATAAAAGTCATTAACAAAGTAGGAATAATGTTTTACTTTTCTTAATGAGTTTGTTTTCATTAATGAGTGAGTTGTTTTGCGGATTACAATTTAAAGGTAGTTAAGTACCTGTAATTCGTCTGTGGACTTGTTTGTTTTCATACCATTTTGTGATTAGGAGATAATTTTGTTTTCTAAACAGAGATACTATTAATTTTATTTTAGGTCATTTTGATACTTTGTTTACATGATTTAGAAAGTTTCTTCCTTAACACGTTTTATAATAAATTTTAAATTGTTTAATTATGTGTAAGTGAAATAAACGCTCACACTAACAACCCCGAATTAAGTGTGTATAACAATTTCACATATTTACAACCTCTCTCCAGTTCCGAGATTGTTTTAAAACTCATGTCAAACTCAAAGGTATCCTCATGAAGAAAGCATAATTATTATAAAGTTGATGAGTATTTAAATGACAAAACTGCTTGGACATGAGTTTTTTCATATTAAATATTGCCATAAGTAGTATTAAGTGCTGTCTGTAACTGTGAGCAGAAAAAAAATAACCTCGGTAGTTTCTTGCCGCTTCTCCCGGGAAACTCACGATAGGGATTTGTTGAAGCGATGGCATCGAGTGACTTTCGAAAAGCGTTTGTAACAAACCTACTTCGAATAAAACTTATGTCATTTCAGACCGAACCTGGGACCTTTGAGCCCCCTGAGGCCTTGGCAGGTGTCATTAGGCTTTATAATACCTAATATGTAAGCCTGTTACATATTGTCTTATCCTTTTTAAACGCTTTTATTTAGTTTCACTTCGGAGCATCAAAACATCAAACTCAATATTATGATCAAAATGCTACTCTATTTACACGGCAATAAGGTAAACGCTTCCCGCATCAAAAGATCAAATCTTGTAACGTTAATTTGAATGACTATGAATGAATATTTCCGATGACAATACACGAAAATCAAAAAAAAAATTGAAATAAAAGCGTTTAAAAAAAAAAATTTTTTTTGGATTCAACTTATTTGTCCTGCGATTACAAAGTAGTCTCGACGTCAAAGAAAAAGTTTTGATAATTCATTTAGCAGCATATTAGAACTCAAGTGTCATGTGAGTGCACATTATGATTATAAATTAATTTTATCCAACTTCATAAAAAGGAGGCCTTATTAGTTCTTAATTATCAGGCTCGATTTGGATTTTTTATTTAAATGGGATTCCAGACTGCTCCCATATTTAACTAATTCAGTTCTGATAATTTTAGTAAAGTTTTAATAAGATTACATGTGAATTGGCAACAAATGAGCCGATGAGCTACATATCTGATAGTAATTTTAAGTGACTAGACGTTGCCGTCGACGCCGAAGCGCCGCGCCGCCGCGAAGTAAAGTATGGTGGCAAATTAAAAAAGTTGCTTATGAAAAAATTTACTTTCATGTCTAAACAATATAAGTAGGTACATAATACTTTAGGTGCTTTTTATATTTTTACATCACCTATAAGTCTCCAAATGTTTTTATTACTTATACCGCCTCCTTGAGGTCTTTTGACTTCAAGGGGGCGTCATGCCTTATTTATCGACAAGAAGTTTATATAAACTTGGTTATCGAAATATCGACCACTTGGAATAAAACTGTGGAGTGTGGATCTACATAAGTTTAGAGCGCTTGCGCCTAACATTGTAGTTTAGCAATATTAACTAAAGTACACTGTAGTTAGGTATAGGTATAATCTATTTAGATACTGGTATATACTTAAACACAAAAGGTCTTTGTGTAGATGTCCTTTTTAAACTCTGAAACCATCCAACTAGGGGTGCCAGAAGGCAAGACTGAAATATCTGGATAAAACTTCAATAAGTTAGGATTTGTTGGGACATTTGTCGGGACTTGTATTTTGTCTGGACGTGTCTGGACATCATGTGACATGTCGGGATAATCCGGACGAATTCCGACCATCTGGAAACCCTACATCCGACTAATGTGCCCCAAACTGGTTTAATTTGAAAGGCAATAATACGAAAATGATTTGAGACCACTAAATTTCCTACAAAGATCTGGAAAAATAAATTAAAAATAACCTCAGGTTCATTTAAAATTTATTGTTTGATTATTGAAAAATAAAATTCTCGATAGCTACGAGTAGATATGTCTTTCTTTACTTAACCATTATTATACAACTAGCGGATACCCGGGGTGTGCTACTACGCTAATAAAATGTATGGGAAATGTCGAAAATCTAAAATTCGCCTAATGCACTGTCAATAAATTTTAAATGAACCTGAGGTTATTTTAAATTTATTTTTGCGGATCTTTGTAGGAAATTAACTCCGTCTCTTCCTTTGGGAAAAAACGTGATGTAGTTTTCAGATGAATAGGTACTTACAGCGTTAATCTATACTAATAATAAAGAGGAAAGATTTGATTGTTTGCATTGAATAGGCTCCGAAACTTCTGAACCGATTTGAAAAATTCTTACACTGTTGGAAAGCTACAATATCCCCGAGTAACATAGGCTATATTACATTTTATAAAAAAATCAGGGATCCTTAATAAAACTCCAATAATATAACCCAAGGTGTAAAAAATAAAGAAAACAGAAGCAAAGCGAGGGCGGTTACTCGTACAGAATATAGAGAGTACTAAATTATGAATAACATAAGACATGAGGCTGCTTTTTACAGACCTTGGAAGTTGGTTTTATAGTCGACGACCTGGTAGGATAGGAGGAGGTCACGAATTCAATTCCCGTCTGGGAAAATATTTATGTGACATATAAATGTAATGTTCTCGAGACCTAGATGTTAGTAACGTCTTATTTGTTTTGTCCATGCCGCACTAGAGATGTGTGAATGTTTCATGTTTGTAAGGTCCGCACTAATAACCTCTCAAGATTCGGTATGTCAGATCGTATGTAAAGGTGAAATATTTTGTAAGATCTGAAATCGTCCTCTTGAGACGTAGAGTTCGTTTCACGTAAGAGTTTCCAAACGTGTTTTTTATACTGTAGCCATTAAGCATCAGTTGAACTGGGTGAGGACAAACGAGCGTATTTTTTGAGCTGTGAGTCCCGTAAAATGAGTCGGTTTCATAATAAACGTCAAAACAAAAGGCAGTGTTGCCAACTCGGTATGAGGTTTAGGGGCTAAACACAGTTAAAAAAAGGGCTAGATTCGTCCAATCCATTGAAAATAGGGGCTATTGCTCAATTATCAGAGGTGACGGCGAAAAAAAAAAAAAAGGTCGTCAGACGCTCTACAAGTATGATAATGGCAATTTTTTTCGACATCTTTCACTACATTTTATCGTTTTTTCGATCGATTGCATCAAAAACTTCGTGGAAAACCTGAATTTATCCCTTTTTTTTCAAGATAGGGGAAAATGACTTTGGGGCTAGAAATTGGGCTAGGTGCTAAAAAATTATTTGAGGGGCTGAAAACCCGAAAAAGGGCTAGATCTAGCCCCGAAAGGGCTAAATTGGCAACACTGACAAAAGGTCAACATTTTGCGTCGCCGTGTGCAAACAGGACTTTAGTATGAAACCGAATGAACGTGACTCATTTTTCGCGACTGACAGCTCAAAAATACATAGTTATACGCTCGTTATCCTCACCCTAAGTTTCAATAGGCGGAAATAAAACAAAATATAGGTTCTTCAAATATTGTAATAAATTAAAAATATAGATGAAGTGATCCCATTGTGATTAAAGCTTTTTATGCTCATATTCGCTATTTTATTATCGACTATTCCATTAAGTAGACACAAGACAATTTTCATAAAATCCGTTCAGTGATATTTGCGTGAAAGGCTATCAAACATCCATACATACTCACAAACTCTTACTTTTTTATAATATAATATTAGTAGGATTAAGCACAAAATCTTCGATTAATTAAACTTAACAATTACTTAAACTATAGAATCTCAAACTACTGCACTGTCTGCACCACTGCCATTTTTGTAATTCCAAAATTTTCTATGAGTATCTAAGTCAAATGCAGGCATTTTTTTTATAGAAATATGTTGTTTAAATAATATCAAAACATAATTCTTTACATGATTTCTAACTCATAGTGGACTGAACACATTGTTTAATACGGGTACTCACATATAAGTATTAGTTATTTTATTTTATACGCCGGTATTTCGACCCAGTTGAAGAGATCGTGGTCACGGCTTGACGTGAGTAGTTGAGTACCCGTATAATAGTAAAAATAATTCTTTACATACGCCTTCTTAGTGACATAAAATTTTTTAAGTGCATGCATTTGTCATATTTGACACCTTTGTTGATAATATTATTTTAATTTTGACAGAAGCATTTACACTGTTAGTAAGTGTTACAGACATCGGTAGAAAATTTTCTTAAGGGGGTGAATTAATTACATATAATACACTCAATAAAATATAATCACAATTTAGTTAGATTTTAATTTGATTAAACACCTTATACTTAGTAGCTTCCCAGTATATCTTTAATAATGTAATTTTTATAAGGAAGAATATTATCGCGTATAAACAACATTTTGATATTAATAATCGCCAAACAAAAAAAATGCATCAATTAATGACGCCTTCGTTCCGCTTAAGTAAAGTGCAGCGATCTTTCATAGGGTTTGGTGTACATTTCTATAATAAAATCCCAAAATTAATACGTGACTTGCCAATAGAATCTTTCAAAAAACGTGTAAAGACACAATTGTTAGGCAAAAGATATTATAGTGCAGACGGGTATTTAAATGACAAAGACGCATGGAAATGATTAGCTCTACAACCAGTTCCACTCAGAATAGTAAATACTTTTGTATTATTATCTTTTTTGTAATATTTTTTTAAAAGATATGCTGAGGAGTTTCTTCAGACTTTTCTTCTTCTCTATGACAAAGCACCTTCCGAAAAGCCTAAAAAATTACGTGCATAAGTGTATCAGTGATACCTATATGAATAAAATATTTTGACTTTGACTTTGACTTTAATGATTCTTTTTATAATTCAAAGCTGGTGCTTGTCATGTCGTTCCATTTAAATTTGAACGAGATTTGACGAGTAGTTTTTGATCTCTCCCTAATTTTGAAGTCAGTTATTTTTTTATAACAAATAAATTGTTTTTTTTTTTTTTTGACAATCGTCTCATGGACACTATAGATCTCTTTGATGGACAGATTCCCTTTGACTATTACTATCCATTTCTGCTACATTGTCTACATTACATAATAATAAGATGAGTACTAAAAAAATAAAGTTATTAAGTGTTCTTTTTCTTCAGTCTTATTTTTCACGCTCTGTAGAAAATAGTCAAGCGAGTTCATTTTGCGATCGTCAAAACGAGCAAATTTCCATATTACTGCCCGTTAGTGACGGTCACAAACCAACTTCGCTTAACAAGATAGATTTCACTCTGCCGTTTCTTCTTACTTCTCTCTTTCGGATGTCTTCCTTCTTCTCTCTTCTGGCGTCTTCTTTCTTCTCCATTCCGTAATAAACGGTATCTGAAAATTAAAATTAATATTAGTGTGTATGTAAAGTAAATTTTATAGTGTGTAAGCCCATCCATCTTTTTCGTAGCCTGAACAGCTGACAGAAAACTCGACGATCTGATGCTATGTGATATTTTTTAGGGTTCCGAAGTAAAATCTGAACCCTAATAGTTTCGTCATGTCCGTCCGAGGCATAGCGCTAAGGGTCTCTACACTTAGTAATAGAAAGCTGTAATATGGCATGGATATACGTAAGTATATCATCATAAATATGTAGATATTTAATTAAACTCCAAAATCGTAGAATAAAATAGTGAAAAATATTTTGAAGTGAAACTTCTTTAGAATCGTTAGTGATTTGAAACCGGATGCAACGACAGGTAAGATAATATAACCGCTAATTTCGTGTCTCAATTTAAGTTGTCCATAGCTCAGTGGTCAGGACGTAGACACACAATGCTGATGCCATGATGATGCGCAGGTTCGCGTCTCACAATATTCCTTTTTTTTTAGTTTTATTTTTTTTAGTTTTATTTTTATACTGTTTTTAAATACTTTCAAATGCTCTTTTAAATATTTTCAAAGAATTTATCAACAAAAAATAAGAATTTCATTCTTTCATTCTGTAGATCGACCAGCCGATTATACAGACAGTAAAAATGCTAAGTTGTATTCATAGATGGCGTGAGGAGTAAGATAGAACATTCGTTTTATTGCTAGATAGATTTTTAAAAAGTGCTAAGTTGTATTCATAGATGGCGCTTCGATTTATTGCTTTAAGATTCGATTTATTGCTCATTCATCTAGACACGCGGTAGCGTGTCAAGCCAAGTTCAAGCAAAGGAACTGGCTAGCCAGCGCCGAGTGTAATATTACACGAACCACTTGGTGCCACTTTTGACCCTTCTATAACTCAAAACCTCTTTAACGTAAACACATAAAACTACGTGTGTTTAATTATATACATAAGGACATGTAGAGGACCAAATTTCATGAAGCTAGCTCAAACGGTTATAAAGATATGGAGGTCAAAAAGTCGTAAATTTTAGCACTGACTGACTGACTGACATATAGTACCTAAATCTAACCTACTTCCAGATAACCTAGAAGTATGAAATTTGGAATCCAGCTTGGTAATTGTATGTAAGCGTAGGAAAAAATCAAAAAATTAAAAAAAGTCGAAAAATAAGTGGTGTCCCCATACAAAATTTGTATGGGACCGAAGCAGAGCCATCTAGCGGCAGTGAAAAGAAAAGCTTCGGTCCCATACAAATCTTAGCCAACTCGCATTTACATTGTGAGCCGGTTATGTCACGTAAAACTCACACTAAGGCCTCTGTGCACGCGGGGCTCAATATGGCATACTTCAGCGCATGGAGTATTGAGGTAGAACGAGGGCCATCTCATGTGAAGGGAAAGTTGAAAAAGTTTCCAGCTGTTTACAAAAAATAGAGGTTTCAATAATGGCCATTTCTAAATGGCGCTAGTGTGTGACAAATAGATATATGAACATGGCTGTTGTAAACGGAGTTAAGTTTGCTGAGTTATGCCACCCTAATCAATGGCGCTAGTGTCCGCCAAATAGATATTCGAACATAGCTGTTGTAGACCGCACCGCAGCCCCACCCGTAATTTTACGCCTTTTACGGACACTTATCGCTTTGCTGTCCCTCGCGGAAATTGGTTGTAATGTACAACACATTCAACGCAACAAACAATGCGTGTTTTCCATAGAAGCTGATATACTTTGGTACACCATTAAAACAATGCGCAATCATTACATCAGTCATTTTATAAAGTTATTCAACATTTTAATTCTGATAAAAACTGGCCAATTCAAATCTAACCTACTTTAACATCTCACTTTTTTAAATAACAGAAATTGTTATAGGTATCCAACAAAGCAAAGAAATAGAGTTTAATACTTGTTCATAATGTTATTTTGTTCCTATAAATACATATTTAGATTTTGCATAGAACTTGGCACTCATTTAGATCTCCATTCTTTTTGCGGCGAAGCCCACAGCCAAGCATAATTTTTGTATTGAACTTGGCTCTCCTTTTTTACATTTATGTTTTTGGTGGGATATCATTATCTTGAAACCAAAATTTTGGAAAGTTTCACTTCTACCACGTGTGTTTTTTCAGAGTTCCTCCCATACAGGTGACGTGAGTTCATTTGCCAAATTGCTGTAACAGTTGCTCACAAAGTTAAATAAAAGCTTGTAAAAATATTATTGTTATAAAATTGTAAACCCAATGAGAAATCATAATTTCTATAAATAAAGTACCTTTTTACTATTTGTCAGTTTCTCAATGTTTAAACAATTTCATTTATTCAAAAGATGCTCTCATTAGGTAACGATTAGCACACTATTTATTATCGAAAAGCAAACTAATTAGTGTTATTGTAGTTTAAATTGTTGTTATCATAATTATTATATTATTTAAATTGACAATGTATTATGAGCCTTAGTGTATCCTACTGAACAACGGATGAGGCTATGGAGAATGACCTTTCACTCCTGATGGTCACCTCAATTTGGAGGTCACTGGGACCTATACCACTCAGTTTTAGCCGACGGCACTCATTTATGGCGGTGTAGGGCTTTTAAGCCAGGCTTTCTACCACATTCACTATGTTTTACCTCCTTTCTAAGACCGTGACCTGTATTACATAAATTCGATAGATTCCATCCATATTTTGACTAGTCACAATCTAAGGTTGCCAGAAAAAAAATTCGGCAAACGAGCTGAAGACGAAAAAATGGCTAGAGCGCGTTCTGTTGAATCGAGTGAATTGCCAGGACATTTTGTATTTTGTCGGGACTCTGGACATCATGTGAAATGTCGGGACAATCCAGACGAATCCCAACCATCTGGCTACCCTACACCTATCGATAGTAGAAACAGTAATGTATTACACTAGTTCCTGCAATTTTGCAAATAGGTACAGTTTTACCTAGACGATCAGAATGAATGAAATAAACTTTATTTAAATTTAAAAATAGGTATTACTTACTTGCAGAGAACAGTCTGATGTACAAAATGATTCAAAAATGCGAAGCAGACTGTTGCTCAATTTATTTGTACAAGTGTTCATGTTACCTTCATATAACGTTAGCTTGCCGTTGGTAAGTATTCAGACATTTTAAATACATGATTATACCTATAAAAATTTAGATGTAATGCAAGTAATAATTTTATTAAATGTCCTCGTTGGTGTTGATTTTCCGAAGTATTTAGTAAGTTCCTTGATGTTGAAAAAAAATTGGTACTAAACGCACCTTCAGTGGAAAAAGGGCATAAGATGAAAATTGCAATTTTACAAGAGAGCAAAAATACTGATAAAATATCAGTAAGTAGTCAAAGGAATTTACATTAGGATTCTTGCACAAAATCGTCAAAATTAATGATAAAAATTTGAAAAAAATTGAACATATGCAGCTTTTGTCCCTCTTTCCAATCATATTAATAACTAAAATTCAACTTAAGACCACATATGCTTTTTTTTCCACTGAGGGTGCGATTTGTCATTTATTAATGTTGTAAATTGTTAACTATTGCTATTGCTCGTTATCAATCTTATTAGCTTAGAAAAATTTTGGAATCCTAATGACCACAAAAGGGTCCGCTAAGCTTCTCTGCGCAAACATAGTTTTAATTTCGGATATAAAATCCAAAATTAAAACGTTAACACGTTAAAATTAAAACGATAAAACGTAAAGCATTAGTGAGTTAGGGTTTAAGGGAAGGAACCTACCTTTAATTAATTCGTTCAAATTTTAGAAAGTATTTTATAAAGTATCATGAGGTCATATTTTTTTATAGAAATAGCCGCCAGCTATAAACTTTCAGCTTACAATCTTATTATAGGAATGGATAGTCTATTCCTTTTTTCATCCTTAACGAAAGAAAATCATTGCAATTGCTAAGGACATTGATGGATTGAAGGATACTGCAAGCCAGTGTCAGAAGTGGATTGAAGTAAATCAGAAGGTCAAGTAGAGAAAGGGATATGATTCTATAATATCTATTGTGAAGTAGCGCTTAGCTAAATAAGTAGGTTTCAGAAACAACATTAGGTATTAATCACATTTGCTAACTACATCTAAAATATGCAGTGCCATCAAAGGCTTCAACGTTTTTTATTTATTTTTATTTTTTAGTCAGTAAGTTTTTTTTAGCATGGTTGGAAAGGACAAGGAGTAAAAATAGAAACAGATAATCTTCTGTTCTTCTATCTCTGTTAGTCTTTATGTAAATTCCATTGACTACTTACTGATATTTCAACAGTTTTGCTCTCCTGTAAAATTGCAATTTTCATCTTATGCCTTTTTTCCATTGAAGGTGCGAAATATACAACATTCAGAAGTACACACACAGAAAGAGACTAATGCGAAAGCATACCGTATAAAGAAAAATGTACTAGCGGCGATCGGGGATTAACTGATAAATCCCAAACGGCTCCTAAGGGAGAGGGAGAGTCTGAAAAACAGCGCTGTACGAGGTTATTCGTGCGAGCAGTAGCTGAGACTCTTCCTTTGCCCACAATAACTGGATAAGAATTATGTAAGTTGGATTTCAGCATTTAATAACTTAATTTATTTTGTTGTGTGAACTTGTGTGGCAATAAAGAATATTCTATTTTATTTTAAAGTAAGTACGTCTAAGAACCTTGAAGGAAAAGAAGTAACTTGCATGAATACTGGATGGTTTCAGCTAAGATGAGGTTTTGATTTGATTATCAACGCAAAGTGGATACGCTCTACAACGACGCAGGAGAATTATAAGCAATTAATTCGAACGAACCGATATTAGTACTAGCATAAAAGCTAATGAGTACTTTATTTCGAGAGAGTACTGGAATAAATAAATAAAACCAGCCAAGTATCAGGCTCGCACGCCAAGGATGTCATACAAACTTTCTTCTCCTCCACGACAAAGCACCTTCCGAAAAGCCAAAAAATGACGTGCATAAGTGTATCAGTGATACCTATATGAATAAAATATTTTGACTTTGACTTTGAAGAACAAACACACTTACGCCCCAACTCAGAGTCACTAATGGTTACTTAAATCGCTTCTTAGTACAGAATTTGTATTGGGATTCTGTACTAAGGAGCGATTTATGTAACCATTAGTGACTCTGAGTTAGGTTAGAGTAACAAAGTTATAACTTCCTTTCTATTGGAAAACTATCGTTTCCATATGCCATCATAGTAACGACCATTATAAGTTACGACCTCTAAGAGGAGGGAAGGATGTAACAAGACCCTTAGCTTTCACTTGCCCAATATTTAGTGAAAGATGTCAATATTTTAAAACGATCACTGTACTGTGTACGCTTTCTCGGCAAAGGATCTGTAAGAGGAGAAGAGAAAAATAGGAGACATCTTGCCACCTTTGGCTACCACGAGACTGTTTCTCTAACGCCCCAACTCAGAGTCACTAATGGTTACTTAAATCGCTCCTTAGTAAAGAATCCCATGCAAATTCTGTACTAAGGAGCGGTTTAAGCATCCGTTAGTGACTGAGTTGGGGCTTAAGTCTTGCACTGCTGGTTACCTATATTAAATACTATTAATGTTAAAGGATCTCTAAACGCTTTCTATCATGCAAAGGATCTGGAAGAGTAGAAAAGAAAAAGAAGACATCTTACCACCTTGCCTGTTGCGGAATTGCTCCTCTAATTCTTGCACTGCTGATTACCAATATTAAATATTGGTAATATTAAACGATCACCAAACGCTCCTTATTATATTATGCAAAGGATCTGGAAGAGAAGAGAAAAGGAAGACATCTTACCACCTTTTGCCATCGAGCTGTTCCTCTGAGTCTTGCACTGCTATAACATTATTAAATATTGGTAATTTTATAATGAAAACTGTTGGAACTGCCGATGGATCTGTTTCAATAGGTGATCGGGGCTGGACTGAGGCGGTTGGGGCTGCGGTTCTGCGATGTAGGTCTTGTGAATACAGCCTTCGGACGCAGGGTCGGACTAGGCTTTCATTTCTTTATTATATAAGTAGGTGTGTTTAATTAGTTAACGCCATTGAAGTATAATGTCATAGAACAGACATCTCGAACAAAATGTGTGTCCCGCCCGGCAGGTTCGATTTTCAAAATTGAGTCCCGGTTCTCCTTTCAAAATTGAACGAATCCATTGAAGTTGAAGCCACGTGGCACTAATGCATTGGGACATACATGGTGTTCGCGGTGTCGGTTCTATACGCTCGTAATAATACTTCAATGGTTTACGCATAATTTATATTTTGTATTTTCAAAAAGTCACCTGGATGTATTTATTTGCTTCTGTATTGGGACGTAACCCCAATCCCACGTCGGTGTCGTAGGAGGTGACGAATATTAATTGGTTGACGAAACAGATATTAATCAATATTAGCAATAGGTATAATCAAATATTAAAATTTTAATAGTTCAATAATACCATTATTACTATTTTTATTACTTCATGGGGTTTGCCTGGTTAGCACCATGCTCTTTCTTGAGTCAGCCGACGACTCGTCGTGTTCCGGCTGGAGGCTTGAGATTCAGTACTTTCTTTCTTATTATTCTCTCTTTCTTGAACGGCAACGTATCAGTGAATTCAGTGATGCTTTTGGTGTCCCTGATGTCTATGGGCGACGACAGCCACGTACCATCAAGTGAATTCGTCATCTCGTTTACCGGCTTCCATAAAAAATTATGTTGCGAGGTTAGTTTAACTTCATCAAATTTTTACGATGTAACTTTACTTTGTACTTTGCCTTTCACGAAATTATGTTTTCAGAAAACTACGTATATAGGAAAAAGGAACATGATTGGAAAACGAGTAGAGCCGAAAAAAGACAGGAAAAGTAAAAATGCACGCATTATATGGTAGCCACTAAAAATAAGATTAAGCTTAGTAATTTTTCACAGTGTTTGCATTGCAAAAATCAAACTAAAAAAATCAAATCCTTTGCTTTATAACAATAGGTTAGATAAACATGAAATTTTTAGAACGTTAAGTTTAATAATTATTGTAATTAACATCAGAGTACAGCCCTGTATTCATGTGGTTTCGTGTGTGTTCAAGTGTCTTCTATATTTGTTCTAATTCCTGCGTAAGTGTAACTCGTAGGTACGCTGTACCGTTCTTGTGACTTTAATCGCAATTCAATCTCAATAGCAATTGAGAAAATTCGAATATTGCACCTCAGATTAATGCACAATGAGATTCCTTAATCTCCTTAACCCCCTAAATTACTTAATTTCTACTCAGAAATGCTTTCCTATCCCTACAGCTTAACAACAAATTATTGTTTTTTAAACCTTATTTTTATGTCGTGAGCAGATGGGTCACCTGATCGTAAGTGATCACCGCCGCTCATGGACATTAGCAAGACCTGGGGCATCACAATAGCGTTGTCGGCCAAGAAGGAAGCGATAAACCCACTTCTTGAAGATCCCTATGTCATTCGTGGAGGGAAAACTGATGTAGGAAGCTCGTTTCACAATTTTATTTCGCACCCTCAGTGGAAAAAAGGCATAAGATGAAAATTACAATTTTACAAGAGAGCAAAAAAGCTGTTAAAATATCAGTAAGTAGTCAAAGGAATTTACATTACGATTTCTTGCACAAAATCGTCAAGAATAATGATAAAAATTTGAAAAAAAATGAGCATATGCAGCTTTTGTCCCTCTTTCCAATCATATTAATAACTAAAATTCGAAGTAACACGACTTATGCTTTTTTTCACTGAGGGTGCGATTTACACATGCGAGATAAAGGTCGTAGCTCATCTAAACGACACCGCTCCCACCCAACCAAAGTATGAGAATTCAAATAAATCGTGCTCTGTAGATGCAACTATTGAGTGGCAAGGTTGCGGTAAGCTTGCTTCCCGCGCGCGGGCTGCTAATTTTTGTTGGTACTGTAAAGTGCACCTACAGAGCACGACTTTAAGTCCATATTTGAATTCTCATACTTTGGTTGGGTGGGAGCGGTGTCGTGTAGATGAGCTACGATCTTTAGAAGTGACGGGAAAACCGAACTGTGGTGAACCGAACCGAAATTGACTTGATGCTCCGATCTAGTATGTATGTACCTACGTTGGTATTGTTGGTATATCCTTTAATCAGTTACCCACTTACCCATCCTATCTTCGCTTCGGGTGCATAAGTCTTAATGCTCGTATCTCTGAAGTAACTCTCATTTGTCAGAAATTATACTTTATAGCCTATCCTATAGATAGCCATCCTCTTGAATATGGCTATGTATGATACGAACAGTGGCGTAACAATAGGGTGGCAGGGCTGGCAAAAAGCCACGGGCCCCCGACCCAAGAGGCCGCGAGCTCAAAAATATTTTTTTATATTGTACCTGAGTATTTTATAGGGCCCCATCAAAAGAATTTGCCACGGGCCCCAGATGGTATAGTTACGCCACTGGATACGAAAAAGAAATTCCGTTTGTGTGTTCAAACAAAGTAACAAAAACGAAAAACTCTTCAGCTTTATGATAGGTACTTATTTAATACAGATTTATTTTATCTGAGATTTATTTATTTATCTGAGCTACTTCGATGGATGACAACTACAGTCTAGGTTTTACTTTTACTTAAATTTTTATATAAATAACCGACAAATGAGCTGGCGATCCACCTGATGGTAAGTGGCTATCGTCGCCCATGGACATCACTGACATCAGGAACACCAAAGGCATCTCTGGTGCGTTACCGGCCAAGAAAGAGAGAGAGAAAGGGCTTTCAAGCCTCCAGTCCAGCGCCTGACTCAAGCAAGTTATTAGTGATGTGATGTATTATAATTAGTGTTGTCCAGGCACCCGCGAAGGCTTAATTTACTTTGGGGGTATGAGTGTGTGTTTATTTATTTCTTCTTGTTTAATTAACAAAAGGTGATGTCTTTAGTACAATAGATGTCTTTGTGTCTCTCAATTCCGCAAGTCATCAATTGCAGTAACAACCAAACCTCCGTAGTCAGCCGCCATCTTTCTGACCAACCAGGAAAGTTTCTTTTATACTCTAAACAACATTATCATCATCATCAGAAAGTAAAAAATTAATGAAAATAATACCAAGGATCCCAGTCAATTTATTTATTTAATATTTTTTATGTATTCACCTTAAGCTAGACTATACAAAGAGTCTAAGAGGCATTCTCTATCAGTCAACCCAGAGTCACGAAGAGAAGTACGAGACGTATCTTACATACGTAACGTCGTACAACGTAAAGCTAGATATTATCATTAAATTAATCTTATTTAAAAACAAAGCAAAAATATGTATTTATGTAGTTTGCTAACGACGACGAAATTCGAAAAGTCCAAAAAAACGCATAAGTCTTGTGACTTTGAATTTAAGTTGATAATATGATTGGAATGAGGGGCAAAAGCTGCATATTATGGTCATTTTTTTCAAAATTCTTGACGGTTTTGTGCAAGAAATTGTAATGTAAATTCTTTTAACAACCTAAGGACCTATATGTACCTATTAACAGTTTTTTTGCTCTCCTGTAAAATTGCAATTTTCATCTTTTGCCTTTTCCCACTGGAAGTATCTTCCAGTGAAGGAAGATACCTTAAAATATCAGTAATGTACGATATGGGAGATCATGAAATCACCAACCTACATTTTGGCTTTTTGAATTTATTCATCGCCAACCAACAATGCACTGTGTATTATTGTAATTGTGTTAAATAATATTGGCAAGACTTTGTAATGTTAAGAATATTATTAGCATTGTTTGTAATTAGGTATATTTTGTTAATTGTTATGTTTATTAGGTCCTTTATCCAAATAAGTAATTAAGCAGTTGTTTACAAACAGCTTCAGTTGTGCTGTAGGTACTGTTTTTTGTTCAATAAAATCTTAAATTGTAACGCCTGAAGTCATTGTATGACTGAAGATAAAACTTGTATCTTACTATTATACATTATCATCTTTATACAGGTATTCATATATTAGTAGTCTATGATGTTAACGTCGCTATTCAATTAAATAAAAGAACAATTTATAATCAATTATATGGCTCTGCACAAATACAGTCACTTGTGCAAATATTTCGTGGTTCGATCGATTTATTCAGACTGACCTCATTTTGTACCAAGGACTACGTTAATTGTAATTTATATCACACAATAACACATTCAGAAAAGCTGTTTCTACATCAGTCTTAATTTTTTGAAGGTTGTTTATTCTAGCGACATACTTGTCATGTAGGTCTGTAACTGTAAAAGAAAAACGTTGTTAAATATTTTCTGGAAACTCTAATAATTATTTGTTAAGCGCTGAAATGAAAGCGTCAAAACGTTTTCACTTTCTTGACTACCCAGAATTATTAATGTTTATCTCCTTTTTTAAAAACTAAATTATTTTTCTATGGCAACTCTCCTCGTCTCTCAACGCACCTCACTACGACTCACCACTTCTGATCCTTTGAGCAGAATTGTTTTGTGCTCAGCTACATTCCGTTGAAGTTAGTGTTTTTTTTTTGTAAAAAAAAAATATAATAGGTACCTATGTATTTTTATTTTTAAAAGATGTGCTGAGGAGTTTCTTTACGGCTTTTCTTCTCCTCCATGACAAAGCACCTTTCCAAAAAGCCAAAAATGACGTGCATAAGTATATCAGTGAGCAAAAAACATTTTTTTTTTTTTTTTTTTTTTTTTTTTTTTTTTTTTTTTTTTTTTTTCGAATGGATAGTTGCTGTTGGCCCTAATGGCCTTTACAGCTTCACGCGGACAGGAGGGCGAGCCTGGAGAGGCTCAGCCGAGAAGATATATTTGCGAGGTGGGAGTTATCCTCCACACCTCGAGCAGTAGGGGCATGCGACGTCCTAAGGGCACCCCCTGTGGGGTTCGGACCTCGGCTTAGGACGTCGCCTGTTGGAGGACATCGGGACAGGATGGCCGCTCACGCGGGAATGCCTTGTGGCGGCCGTACAGAAAACAGGACCTCGTCGCCGCCGGCGGCGACGCTGTGCGTGTAGTGTGGCTGTGTGGTGTGTTTGTGAGTGGGAGTTTTGCTCCGAGGGAGCGTTTGCGATCGTGAATTCGTTATCGGGGTCTTCTAGCACATTTCGAGGACGCCTGAACAAGGACGAAGCGTTCTTGTTGGGGACATAGGTGGCCGCTTGAACAACCAAGGGATTGGGATGGGCTTCAGCGGACTTGAAGTAGTTCGTGGAGAGCCACTTCATGTAATGAGCTATGCTGGGAAGCTCGAGATCGCGATGTAGATCTACATTACGTATGAACCACGGGCAGCCCGTGGCCATGCGCAAGAAGCGATTTTGAATCCGCTGCAGCGAGATGGTTTGCCTCTGTGCAAACACCACGCTGGCGTAGGTCATAACGGGACGGACGCAAGTTTTGTAAAGTGTCGTCTTGTTACGGAGCGACATTTTACTCGTCTTGCCTATCATCGGATACAATCCCTAGTATGAAGGCGGCCCTGTTTGTAATCTGTTTGATATGTGTGTGGAACGTCATCTTTTCATCAAGAGTGACTCCCAGGTACTTCACTTGTTTTTCCCAGGGAATGGGACGATCGAACATTGACACGGGGCGTGTCATTTTCCTTTTTCGGGCTCTATTGAAGTATATGGCTGAGCTTTTCTCGGGATTGACCTCAATTCTCCATTTCCTAAACCATTCACCTAGGGCGGTGGTCGCAGTTTGAAGAGTTTTGGTGATGCGGGCTGGCACTGGGTGCGTGGTATATAAAGCGGTGTCGTCCGCGAATAGGGCCAGTTGCACCAGTGGGTGCCTGGGCATGTCACTGGTGTACAGTGTATAGAGAAGCGGGGAGAGCGCCGAGCCTTGTGGTACTCCGGCTCTTAAGGGATGGATAGAGGAGCGTGTGCCCTCCACTCTGTAGCGGAATTTGCGATTCGTCAAAAAGTCTCGCATGATGTGTACGAGTCTGTCTGGCACTCCCATTTGGTAAAGCTTGTAAATCAAGCCGCTGTGCCAAACTTTGTCGAACGCTTTGGCCACGTCAAAGAAGAGGGCACCCGTTCCTCTGGGCCTTTTGCGATTTAAGCCCTCAAGGATGTGCTCCGTTATACGGTGCACCTGTTGAACACACGAGTGTTTGGCTCTGAAGCCGAATTGCTCATCCATTATAAGGTTTTTGGAATATGCGACCGCCTTGAGGCGGCCGAGCAGTATCTTTTCGTAGATTTTGCCAAACGTATTTAGCAAACTGATAGGACGATAGCTCGAAGGCTGGTTTTTAGGTTTACCGGGCTTGTGAATGCCTATCACCTCAGCCTCTTTCCAGGCGTCTGGGAAGGTGCAGGTGGATAGGAGAGCGTTAAAAATTGCTAAGAGCAGGGCTAGAAGGAATGGAGGAAGGCGTTGTACGACCTTATTGGTTATACGATCGGGGCCCGGTGCCTTTTTGGGGTGCATGGACTTTAGAGTGACGCGCACTTCGTCAATGGTAATGGGCGGTAGTGGGTCATCGGCGGGCGGTCTTGCGAGCCTAGCCTCTACCTCGCTTTCAACTAGGGCGACGTGGGATGAGTCTGTGGGCTGTGTGCTGGGAGTGCATTGGCTCTCAAGACTGTCGGCCAGGCATTCGGCCTTATCTAGGTCGTCGAACGCGGGTGGTAGGTTCGGACGAGTCAATGGAGGCATTGACTGAGCAGTCTTTGATCGGAGGGATCAAAAAACAGATGAGCTCACTAATCCTGCAGCCGGATCTTAGGCTAGTAGTCCTATTTGTGATGAAGTTTTGGCTTACAAAATCGTAACGCACAGTAACTTATTAAAAGCCTATTCACTCTTAACTTAACTTGAGATTGAGTAGTTTTTGGTTATCCCTATTTTGAAGTCGCTTATTTTTTTAAGAATTATCTAAAGCAAAGCAAAGCAAAGCAAAAGCAACAACCCATAATTGTCCCACTGCTGGGCTCGGGGTCTCCTCTCACAATGTGAGGGGTATAGGCCATAGTCTACCACGCTGGCCAAGTGCGGATTGGTAGACTTCACACACCTTTGAGAACTTTCTTGAGAACTCTCAGGTGTGCAGGTTTCCTCACGATGTTTTCCTTCACCGAAGCAAGTGATAATTAACTTGTAATACGCACATAATATTTGAAAATTAGAGGTGCGTGCCAGGATTTGAACTCGGGCCCCAGCGTTCGGGAGACCAACGTTCTAACCGCTAGGCTATAACTGCTATCATTATAATCATCAAGTACTATAATAAAGTACTTAATAATATTATAAAGAGGAAAGATTTGATTGTTTGTTTGCATTGAATAGGCTCCAAAACTACTGAACCAATTTGAAAAATTCTTTCACTGTTGGGAAGCTACACTATCCCCGGGTGACATAGGCTATTTTTTTACTATTTTCCCCGAAGCGAAGCGAAGGCGATTTCCTAATGTATAATATAGATAACGATAAACTGCATAATATGTAGATTATTTACAGAATCTTATACTTATCTATACGACGGATATTATTATAGAAGTTGGCAAAGTGGCACAATGTTCTAACATTACGCGGTTGATAAACCACAATAGATATGAATTTGTCAGCATTCTTATTAACTTGTCGCTTAGTATCTAGTTTAATCTGATCTGAATCTGAAAAAACGTATAAAAATTTTAACAAAATTAACCGGCTTCTATTTTTTTTACAGAAATAGCCGGCAAACGAACTGAGGCTCAACTGAAAGTAGGTAAGTGGCTATCATCGCCCATGAACATCAGCAACACCAAAAGCATCCCTGATGCGTTGCCGGGCGTATGCTCTAGGCAACGAGACACCCGTGCTCAGTATTGGATAATAATGTTACATATTTAATCATCATACTTATTACAATAGTATCAGACACTTCTTATGTTTGAGGCCTTGTTAAGCAAATATCATTCAATTTATCAACTTTGCATTAATTAATAGCGTAAATCGCCATATCACCAGTGCAAATTACAGTTTAGTCTTCAGTCGACGCTTTTCATTGGTTTTTGTAACAAGCTGCGGAATTCGTGTGAGTTAATTAATTAAGTAACATTATACTCGTAATTCTATAATTCTTACTAGAGGCCTCTCCTTTAGTCGAAATATTCAATCTGTCAAATTATAATTCTTACTAGAGGCCTCTCCTCGGGGCCTCTCCTTCAGTCGAAATATTCAATCTGTCAAAAGTTACTTCATAATGACATTTTTCAATGTCCTATTTTCTTTAATAAATGCAGTTTTAACACATTATTCACAAAATTCATTTAATAAAATAATTTTATAAATATAAAATCAAATCAAAAACAAAATATTTGCAAATAAATATTCATTCATTCATTATTTGTAGATTGAAATAAAAAGTAAGGAGAAGGAGCCGAATTTGAAAAAACTTAAGCAAATGTCAAAATCTCGATAATGATGACACTTTTACTACAATAATTTTTCTGGTAGGTCAACCCCCAAGCTATCTTCCATTTTAGTTTATCGCACTACTTTTGGGACAGCCCTGTTTAACTAAACTACCTATAGATAGTATTAGCTAGGTATATCTTCAAGGCTAGGTGATTGTTTCAGTGTGAATATTATTTGAATTATAGCAGTATAAAGATAGTATTGATAAACCGACTTCCTACCATGTTATGTTAGTGCACATGCCCCCTGGCCATGACTCCCTTTATAGATTAGACGGTGAGACCTGTAAACTAATACTCATCATTATCTATACTAATATTATAAAGAGGAAAGATTTGATTGTTTGTTTGCATTGAATAGGCTCCGAAACTCTACAACCGATTTGAAAAATTCTTTCACTGTTGGGTAGCTATACTATGACCGGGTGACATAGGCTATATTATATATTTTTTTTATTTTTACTAATTTTCCCGAAGCGAAGCGAGGGCGATTTCCTAGTCTAGGTACTTATAAAAGCTCTATAACTTATAAAAATCTACCATCAGTTGGTCTGTCCTTTTACGATGTCTTATGCGTGAACGCATCACATCGCGTAGCCATGTCATATACAATACAATACAAACGTATTATCCAAACAGCTAAGTAGATCATAAAAGTAATCGATCGAGTACACTTTAATAAAGTTAAAAAATGTATTTTAATTTTCTAATTACTAACAATATGGAAACAGCACACGAAATCAAGGCATTAGGATTTGCTAATAGCTAAATTTACCTACTTAAGAGTAATACAATGTAGGTATCATATCTTATCATTAACACCAATAAAGCTACCTTCAATATGTCGCGATAAGAGACGATAATCTTTGCAATGTACGTAATTTGAATTAAAAATTGATCTTCTTCAATGCCATTATGATGGGCATATTGTTAGTATCTATTGTTAGTGTTTCAATGTAGTTTGTGTAGTGTGCGTGATTGATTACTGAAGTGATTAGTGATTAGTTTATTTTTCTGCAAGTAGCTCTCGCAACGTTGTGTTAAATAATTATAAAATTTTAACAAAAAAAACCGATTTCAAATTAAGTACATCGTTGTAATAAAAAAAGAATCATCGAAATCGGTTGGCGTGATATTGAATTATTCGTCCATTTTGTCGCGCACATACTTAATACAAAAAGACTTATATGGTTTTCTAACGGATTCCATTGTCAGATCTCGTTCAAATTTAAGTGGGACCACATGAAAAGCACCAGCTTTCGATTAAAAAAAGAATTATCAAAATCGGTTCACCCAGTCGAAAGTTCTGAGGTAACAAACATTAACAAAAATACTGTCGAATTGAGAACCTCCTCCTTTTTTAAAGTTGGTTAAGGCCAGTGAATTATTGTTTTACTATAGATCTCTGGGTCAGGCCGCGCGCAATTTAGGGTTCCGTAGTAAGTAGTAAGTTTATCGACTATTACCCAATAACTACTTATGGTTGATAGTTTTCGAATTTAGTTTGAGAATTTTTTCACTTGTCCAACTCCAACCGTTTAGCCAGCAGAGGACGACGACATTTGATTCTAACTAAAATTAGCACTTTAAAACCAAATACCGCAAAATAGTCAAAAAGCAAACGGACCCCTAATTCCAGAAATGGTCATAAAAGACCTATAATATTTTTGGAAGACCTTTTCAAAGATACCCAACATAAAATTTATTATCATCCTAATGCTACTTGTAGGGGAGGTACGCTGAAAAATATATTTCATATTCTATTCTACGATTTCAGAATTTTAATAAATATGTATTACCTACATTATAATATTCATGCCAAATTACAGCTTTCTAGCACTAAGGGTCTAGGCGCTATGCTTCGGAGTCCGAAGTTCGGACAGACGGACGGACATGACGAAACTATAAGTTTCGATTTTTCTTAGCTTTCGAAAAGCTGAAGAGTTTGTTTCTTTGGTTGAACGCGCTAATCTCAGGTTCTACTGGTTCGAATTGAAAAAAATATTTTTGTGTTTGATAGTCCATTTATCGAAGAAGGCTAAAGGCTAATACCATCATATATTTTAGTAGTTAGTATTTTCCACAAATTAACGTGAATGAAAAGGCGGGGCACAGCTAGTATAGCAATAATATAATAATACAATCAACAATGCGAAAGTGATGGTTCTAATGGGTCAGAATTATTTGAATATAGTGTAATTGCTGAAAACACATTATATATCTTAATCATGTAAATTTTATTTTTTATGCTCCTTTATACATAATATTACATACCTACTATAGCCACACGTAAAATATAATGAAATATAATGATGTAATATGAAGCCAACTGAATTATTAAACTTGTTAAAACTAACATACTTACCTACATAATATAAATTCCTTAACATCACCTCTATCCTACAGCTGTACATACATAATTGCAGAAATATAATAATTTTGTGCATCATCGAACTTAAATTGGAAAACTTATTGTAACGTAAAAGTTATTATGTGCAATTGTGATAATTTAACTGCTAAGATTCTTATCACTACATTTATCTTTTTTTCGATCCTGAAGTATCAAAATGGAAGGTAAAGATATCTTGAATTCAATATTTTAGTTTTTTAAATTGTTATTGTTAATTTTGTTTTTATTTTTTGTTATATTGCCTTCTTTTAATTTGATTGTTTTTTAGTACCCTAGTGTAGTTGCTATATTGGTGTTGTATATTTTACTTTTTTATAGTAGAGCTGTTATTTATTGCTTAGGTATACTATTTTTTATATTCTTATTATTTTTATATAATATATTTGTCACTATATCGTATAATATTATTAAATAATTATGTCGTCAGATGATATTTGCAACAATCACGAGAGCAATTTCTCTTTATTTTCTGCTACAGTTGAATCGAATAGTAACATGACAGTTTTGAGAGTACTTATTCCTCCTTTAAATGTGGCACTTAAAACTCACTTTTCTGATGTAACAAAAAACTTTAATCTATACTAATATTATAAAGAGGAAAGATTTGATTGTTTGTTTGCATTGAATAGGCTCCGAAACTACCGAACAGATTTGAAAAATTCTTTCACTGTTGGGAAGCTACACTAGCCCCGGGTGACATAGGATATACCTATTTAATATTTTTTACTCTTATTCCCGAAGCGAAGCGAGGGCGACTTCCTAGTTCCTAGTGTTATATAAATGCACAGAGCATACTAGCTCATCACCCTGATTATCTTCATTTGAAAGCAAGAATATCCATCCTATATTAGTTTCTGAATCATGGCTTTATTTCTCGACGTATGCTTTACCTGGTTTTCATCTAATTCGAAACGACCGCTCTACTAGGGATGGAGGCGGCGTTGCTATTTATTTACGTTCCCATATCCCCTTTACAGTGGATCAAGCCCCTTTTGGAAACGAAGTGGAGTATCTGTTAATAGAAGTTTTATTCTCCCATTCTATATTATTTCTTGGAGTTTTCAATAATCCTTCTTCGCATATTAAATACTTTCCCTGTGTAGATCAACTTCTTGAAGATCTTCTCCCTACGTACAGTCACACTATTATTATGGGAGACTTGAACACTTGCCTACATAAGTAGGACTCCAGGGTTAACCGACCAATTACATATTATTATATCTGTAGTCGCAGCAGAAGTGGTATGTCTTATTAATTTATAATCATTATCATGTCGATGATAACTTTTCAGACAGTCCGACATGAGGAAGTTACCATCAGGTCTTACATTGGGCGTCGCTACTGCTGCATATCAGATTGAAGGAGCGTGGAATACTTCTGGTACGTGAATATAACGTGATCTCAACATTATCTATCGTGCGATATTGCCTGTCCTTGCGATTTGCCTATTTATCTTAGAAATTATTAAATGTAAAATTGATGAAAAATCTGATTCTATAATAATGTACAAAGTTGTAGAGTTTTTTGTTTGTTTTTATTACGGAAATAGCTGGCAATCGAGCTGACGATCCACCTGATAAGTGACTATCTTCACCCATGAACATCAGCAACACCAAAGACATCACTGATGCGTTGTCGGCCAAGAAAGGAGAAGAAAATGAAAGAAAGAACTGGCCCTGAAGCCCCAGGCGGAACACGATGAGTCGTTTGGTGGCTGATTCAAGAGGATGGTCGCCAAGCGAAAGGATCCAAGCGAATCCCATGGAGAAATAATGGTATTAATGAAATATCAAAATCAATATTACTAATATAGCCCCTCCGAGGGGTCTGACCATCAGCAGGCTGGAAGCGTGGGATTGGGGTTAGTATTTTAAGCAGCCTCAATATGGCATAACTTAAGAAATAGGTAAAGAGGTTCATATTTGGAAATAGGTACCTACCAGGCGAATTTTAAAAATTATTTTTGTGCATGATACATTCATAGGGCAAGTTATAGGCAATTATTAAATAAGGAAGGGATGTGAGAGCGGGTTACCTAAGGAGTAAGGACTCGCGCACTCTTAAGTTTGTAAAGGAGACAGAGAGATGGCACTACATTTCGCTTGCATGAAGAACATAATAGGTACTTTGTGTGAAAGGTTCCGAAGGGCCTATATCCTGTATATCAATATCCTATATCCTTCCTTGTAAAATAATTGATTATTTACAAATTTCAGACAAAGCACCTAGCATGTGGGATAATTTTAGTCACACACCATCGCGTATCAGCGACAATACAACTGGGGACGACGCCTGCAAGTCTTATCAGTACTACAAACGAGATATAGAAATGCTCAAGTTCTTAGGCGTCGATTTCTATAGGTTTTCCATATCCTGGCCAAGAATGTTACCAACCAGCTTTCCGAATAAAATAAGTCAATCAGGTCTTACTTATTACAATAATCTTATTAACGAGTTGATTGCGAATGGTATTCAGCCAGTTGTAACGTTGTATCATTGGGATTTGCCCCAAAATATACAGGATATGGGGGGCTGGGCCAACCCTTTAATCGCTGACTGGTTCGGAGAGTATGCCAGAACGATGTTCAAGCTGTTTGGTGATCGTGTTAAGACTTGGATCACAATTAATGAACCTAAGCAGATAGCAATATATGGCTATGGAACGAAAAGACTCGCTCCTGGAATTGACTCTCGTGGTATTGGAGAGTATTTAGCAGTCAAACATTTGTTAATGGCACATGCAAGAGCTTGGCATATTTATGATAAGGAGTTTAGAAAGGAACAAAAGGGTGAGTTATCGATCTGTTTTAAATGTTTGTAGAAGGACTAACATATGATAGTCCTCTTTAAATTCAGTCCAGTGATATGTTTATTTTCAAATTCTAACATTCACCATCATCAATAACAACAACTGAAGTGAAATCGATCGACTTGTTAATCCTACTACTTAATTTGCATACTATGGATATTTGTTACTGCCTTACGCAATAACTATTGAACAGATCTTTATTAAATATAGCATACAGGTAGACAATGATCTAGAATAGTAAATAGAAAGAAAGAAAGATAGAAAGAAAGAAAGATATAAATAAATAAATAAATGATTAATTATAAAGCATTTATAAAATATATAGAGGACTTATCGACGCCCCCGGGGAATAAAATCGTAATCGCGGTTACCGAAAAAACTTTTTTTTTCATTTTTGGCATCTACGAGTCAATATACACCTGCTAAATATTATTTAGATTTTTATCTTTTAATTTCATAAAATTAGAGCCATTTTATTTTTATTCATCGGAAGTCATGTAGAAATTATAGCCCATAATAAAGTCGTAATCATATATTACTGAACAACTACTAGTCTCTTTAGATCAGTAAGACGCTTATACCCATCTTATACCATTTTATTCTTCCCTAAATAAAATTGTTACATGTTAATACGTCAAAGATGAGTATTAACTTTGACCGGAAGAAAATTGTAATAGTGTAATACATTTACAATTAATTCATAAAAGTACAATAAAAGTGTATCGTAAGTGATGAAAACTGTCGATAGCATGATAGAGTTTTACGGGAATAAAATTGTTATATATACACTTACTGGCTACACAATTCCATATAATAACAGTATTATTGTTTTTTGGTGATAATTAAAAAGATATAATTATATTATTAAATTTTTTTATGGAATGTAATTCCGGAAAAAATAACGCATGTTTTGATGTATAATTCAAAGATACCCAATCATTATTCTGCCTAGGATAAAACAAAACTGGTTTTTTGCTTCTCCTGTAAAATTTACTTTTCTCTATTACCATTTTATTCCCCGGGGACGTCGTTATTATCGCGAAAAATGCGGGGAGACTAGTAAACAACAAATATTTTAAAATTTCAGGTATTTGCGGCATAACGATAGCCACGGATTACAGGGAAGGTATCACTGATTCTCCTTCTGACGTCCAAGCAGGAAAAGATGCTATGGATTTCGAAATTGGCCTCTATAGCCATCCAATATTCTCCACCAAAGGAGGATTTCCTGATAGCGTTGTTCGTATCGTCGGAGAGAAAAGTAGAGATCAGGGTTTTCTCAGGAGCAGATTACCTGAGTTTACTCCACAAGAAATTGAATATGTTAAAGGTATTTTTAGTTTTGACATCGAGTAATATGGAGTATCGGGTCTAAGCATTTTATAAGCAGTTTTAAGCCAATTTTAAGGAAGACAGTTGAAAGTAGGTAATTTACTTCTAAAGAATCCTAAAGAATCTTTTACGTACTTTGTCTTGAAAGATTACTACTTTTAAGTCCTTCCGAAAAGCCATCGAGTCGAATTGAATTAGTTAATAAATTATTATACAATTTTCTGACTCATCTCATTGCATATCAACTAATTATTATTTATTCATAAGCTTCTTCCTATTTTAAGGTACTAGTGATTTCTTCGGCTTTAATCATTACGCCACAAAATTCTTCTCTAGGGACAAGTATGTGAAAGGAATGTATCCCGTGCCCTCTTATGATGACGACATAGGGGCATATACTTCCTACTTGGACTACGAAAAAACTGCAGCTATGCACGTAATTGTAAGAACTTTTGAACTATTGTATATTATTATTGTATTATATATTAGTAGGTATATCATTCTCTTTATTATTTACTAGTGGATACCCAGCTTGTTCCACTGGACCACTACGCTAACAAAATTTTTGATGAAAATGATAGATCAGTGTTTTTTTTTGTTTTTTTTTATCTTTACATACTATTATCTTCAAATTGTTGTATGGGAAAAGTGGAAAATCGACTTTATCAATGGACCAAATGTGCCTTGATGTGACCATTTTGAGGCATATCGTACATACGAACATAATACCTATGTGTGTTTTTGATTAAATCAAATACAGGGCATTTTTACAAGCATTAAACTTGAAATGTTTCTTAATCTCTTACTTGGTATGTTTGTTTGATAAATTTTTGTATTGTACCTACAAAAGTGTTTTTCTTTTCAGTTATCTTAACTGTTTATTTTTATAGGTAGCCCCTCAAGGCATGCGAAAAGCATTAAAGTGGGTGAAAGACAACTGTAACAATCCTCCTGTAATGATTACGGAGAATGGTTATCCCACACATGGTGGTATTGCTGACGAGAAGAGAATTATCTACTTCACCAAATATCTCAACGCAGTATTGGACGCTATAGAAGAAGACGAATGCAATGTTATTTGCTATACCGCTTGGAGTCTGATGGACAACTTCGAATGGGCTAGAGGCTTGGGGTTTGTTAATTTTTAATTGATTAGGAGCATAATAGAAGTGTTGGGAATTTTATAACGCTGTCGGCCGTATGGTAGCTTGGTATGTGAGGAGGTCCGTGTTCGATTCCCAGGGCAGAAATTTTAAAAAAGGAAAAGTTATAAAAGAATGGGAAATATCATTGAAGTACTAGCGTAAAATATAGAGAAACTTCTCATAAGATAAAATGATATAAGTTAACAGACAGCATTGAATATGAATCATGAATAATTTGGATGTTATTTTATCTTGGCTTAAAAGTTTTCAAGATTTCATTTGCAACTTCATCATTAATCATTGCCTGAATTTTGGTATACCTACTTCGACGCGCTGATAACGAATATCATAAGCTAAATACCCGCATATTTCATTTTCAAGGTCACCATGAAAAAACAAGATTCTTTTGTTTTTCACGGTTATTTGGAAAAGTATTGATTTCACATAGGTAAAAATGTTCCGTACAAAATTTGTAGCCAATTAAAAGATTGTCATTTTATGCCCAATACATTTTTTTTGTAGAAGTGGTTTGGGAGAAAAATGCGAAATTCATTCCGCATAATTTCTTGGTACAATATTTCACTTACTTATTTTTAGTTATTTTATTATTTTTTCTTTTTCTTATTAGCACACGAGCATACTCAACGCATAGCTATCTGACGTGCAGATGGATGGGATGTAGATGGACTCTTCTCTTTCTTTTTCTTCTCTCTTTCTTGGCTGGTAATTCATCAATGATAATGTTGCTGATGTCCATGGGCGACGATAGCCACTTTCCATCACCTGATTGAATCGTCAGCTCGTTTGTCGGTTATTTCCATAAAAAACTATGCTTCCATAAATTACTTGCGGACATAAATTACTTGATTACAAGCATTGTGTATCCCTTACACAGCCAGACCCATTGTACCTAATTATGCTTTAAGTAATTATGTTTTTTTTTATTGATTGTCAAAAATATTTTTTATAGGAACCCTACTAAAATACGTTGTATTGTAACTTCCAGGGTACAATTTGGACTATTCGAAGTGAACTATAAAGATGATTTTCGCACAAGGACACCCAGATCATCAGCATTTTGGTACAAAAAATTGATTGAAACAAGAATACTCGAACAAGACTATACATTAGAGACTGATGAAATGTCTTTTTAAAATATATAATCTCTCCTAGTTCCTTTACCCCTAGTTTCATTTATTTGAAAAATGTTAGTATTTTTCTATATTATTCCTATTATTTAATTATAATATTATAAATGTGAAGGTTAGTGAATTTGTTTGGATGTTTGTTCGTCAATCACCCCACAACTACCTAATCGATTTGGCTGTTTGAAATGAAGACAACCTATACACACACATATAAAAACAGTTTCTTGTATCAGATTCAGAACGTATTCTTGTAATAAAATCTCATAAAATAAAATATTAAGGTACCTACAATAAAATAAGTTGCTGTGATCAGATCATGAATATTCTAAGGTTCTTCGTCGCAACACCTTAGTAACGTAACATCTTACAGTAACATCTTAGGTATGTATTATACGAATGCTTTGTCTGACTTATTGTCCAAGAAAGGAAAGAGAAGAAAGTATTAGGACAGTAAGAGTTGGCTCTCAAAGTTCAAATCCTCAGTCGGAACACGACTCAATGGCGTAACTTAAAATTGGTGGCACGGGGAGGCTGCACGTTTGAAATTAACTGAAATACGTCGATAACACGATGCTCAGTGAGGAAGTTTAATTGATACGGCTGATACGGCGTTACGGCCATTATTATCTACGCCCCTGGGCTGCGGGCTGACTCAAACAAGAGGGTAGTTAGTATCTACTTATTAGCACTGCTGCACTGGTGGCCAGAGTAGACAAGTACACTTCACGTATAGATAAATAACAATACATAATAATAATAATCCTTACGCAGACGGAACCTTACCTACCACCGAACTGGGGCAGCAGACTTCCGTCATCTCTCTTCAGTAGCGGCTATAGATTACCCCCGTATCGACGTGAGGGTAGGGCGCTGTTGGGCGACCACTCAGAGCCCCAGGTTTGAAGGGACGCCGCTGGTAGTCATAACGGAAACTTATAGTTTCTTCATGTCCTGTCTGTAGTACAGACTCTGTACGTCCGTCCATCTGCAGCATAGCGTCGGAAGTTGGGGATTTACATATTTATTATTTTCGTATGGGTTTCAATGGCAGATATGGGCGCCGTAGAAATCTCACCCAGGGCGCTAGTAGTACTAAACCCTGTTGTCTCTGTGTTCCATGCTAAAACCGGCACTGTCTCTCTTACGATATCCTAATTTTCTGCTATTGGATTGGAGTCAGTATTCTAGGATGTCCCAACACGACCTAAATATTGCAATGACTTGCATGGTGATTATGGTAACATTAATTTAACTTATGCTGAAATTACATTTAATTCATAATAATTTACGCAATCAGATTAGAGTCCAAGGCTAACAAAGAAATTAAAAACAAAATTTGACATTTGAAATTTGACATATTTGATGTCATTACAATCAATGTCTCTTGTCATTGTCAAACAGACTTCATTCAAATTAATCAAAATCAAAATCCAATCAACAGGTAACGTCAGCTATGAGTGGATGTGTTTTTAAGTTTATATTCGATTTTCCTCAAAAACGAAAACAATAAAATGTACATATACGAATTACCTTATGATATTAACAAAGAACTGTGTCGACTGCTTGATAACGACGATGATTGGAAAGAGTTAGCCGGTGTTCACATGAGATATTCTCCTTTTGATGTCAATGTAAGTACATAACACAAATAACGTAATTATTTTCTAATATGTATCATCTTTTGGGTCAGGCATGGGTTTCCCCAACGGCATAAGTAAGTCTGAGTTAAATTTTCTACTGAATTTCCATGACTACGATCATAACACGAATTGAGGTGTGTCTTAATTTTTATTTTTATCCGTGAATATTAATTTTCGTTAATAGAAACTTGTAGAGTATGAATTTAGCGAGTGGAGCACAAATGGAACTGGGAATAAATACTATGCTTAGATAACACTAGTTTTATTCTTGTACTTTAATTTTATAATAATATCTTTACATCGAATGATTTTTCCTCCCTCACAATAACGTCCTTCATAACTCATTTATTTTTCTACGTGAATATCAATTTTTTGAATAACATAGACAATATATACGATCTTTTTTAACAGAAACTAGTTATTAAACTAGTTCATAACTTCTTCTTTGTGATATAATTTTTGAACATAATATCTTGAAGAAAAAGGCAAGTATTTATTGTTAACAGCCAGCTTTATTTACCATTACCATCTTGGTTGATAACGTGACCACTTGATACTTATTAATAAACTAGTTTGACAACTGTTAAAATTATTCCATTTAGTATTATTAGTAATAAATTATTAGTAGTATAAGAAGGCAAGTATTGGATGGAAGAAGTTCCTACTTGTCACTATTTTACTAATTTAATAAATTTCGTAAGAGGAAATTGTTTTACAAAACTCTTAAGAAAATAGTTTTGCAAACAATACTTTGCATTTTTTGATATGATCATCTAAATGCATCATATTTGTGACTTTTATTACTCCTTTGAGGTTTATAGCACAAACACAGGGGGGTATAACCCCCTCTATTGCAAAATGGTCTGAAAGAGAAACCATAGCTTAGTTTCAGTTCTAAAATTAGTATTGCACTTGGCCTTATATTTTGATAGCTTGCCAAGTAAGTATATTTTGTGAATAAGTTCAAGAGTTTTGTAAAACAATTTCCTCTTTTACGAAATGTATTAAATTAGTAAAATAGTGACAAGTAGGAACTTCTTGAATAGGTAATGATATAATGATATAGGTAGGATTATAACTGCAAAGTTTTATTGTAACATTGTCTTTAATAGCAAGGATGCTATAAGAGTTACCATTCACCTGAATGAAAGGTTTAATATAATTGCAATACTAATTTTAGAACTGAAACTAGTCTATGGTTTCCCTTTAAGACCATTTCACAATAGAGGGGGTTAAACCCTCCCGTGTTTGTGCTAAAAACCTCAAAGGAGTAATAAAAGTTACGAATATGATGCATTTAGATGATCATATCAAAAAATGCAAAGTATGGTTTTCTCATATTGTATGCAAAATTTCTTTCGTAACGATATTGGAAATTTATTTATTTACAATAGGTTGCCTTACAACTGTAATTATAAAATAATCTTTGTTTCAGGAAATAGAACAATTAGCCCGTCGTCAATCAAATTCACCAACTTACCAGCTGTTTTTAAAATGGGGCCAACTGAACCACCGAGTTGAAGAACTGTTCATTTTGTTCTACCGTATGAAGCATATACCGGCATTACGTTGTCTATTGCCAGTAGTCGATAATAGATTCCACAAACTATTAAATAAACAAGATAGTAATAATGGTGTTAAAGAGAATGTAAATGATGGTGAGTAGCAGAAAATTTTTAATCCAGGGTTTCCTCGTGGACCTACTACATATATGCATGATTTATTTATTATTATTTATTTATTTACATGTTTATGTCACCTCTTAAAAAGAAGAAACAAAGGGCAAACTTAATGCCTAATGGCATTGTCCACCAGTCAACCCTGGGTGGATGTGGAAATAGCTGATGGCAGGTGCTAACATGAGATATAGATATACTACATAACAAGAATACATACAAATACACGGACATACAAAAATACCAATAATAACATTAATATATAATAAATAATATATAAATATATAATATATAAATATTTAGGGAATACATATACATATATAAGTATAGGGAATTTAGTTGTTTTAGTTGTGTCATTAGGATTTTTTTAAATCCAGTCCATTGGCACAACAATTCTTTTGTGATTTTTGGTTTCATCAGTGCTGTGTATCCTTTCGATTTAATATAGAGAGATTTCCTGTTCATGTATAGTTGTGTTTCAAGGAATGAATTATAGAAGTTGTTTATAGTTATATCAATAGGAACACTTTCTGAGATGGCACAATTTGTGTATTCGTAGTTGGTCCACAAAGAAACTGTGGTTTTAAATAATATAAAATATTTTTTATTTATGTACTGACAGGAAACGTTCAAATTTAAAATAAGTGGGTATTTTGTCAATCACTTATACAATGAATTTTTGCTTCTACAACTGTTTCATTGCTTTTTCATTGAAGTAAAGAGTGGTACAGGATACTCCTTAAATTAAATCAAATGTTTTTATTCAAAATTGTTTTGGTTTACAAACACATTTTGAAAGTCATGTAAGCTACACCAATGCCTCAACAAGACCCTACTGTGAGAGGGCCCGGGAGAAGAAGCATCAAGAAACTATGGGGGTTTCTTTTTCTTGCTCACAGTTACAAATAGCACTTATTAACTACTACAATCTATATTTATAAAAGTCATGTCCAATCAGTCTTGTCTTTAAAATAATCTATTTTGTAATATCCTTTTGTCATAAGAATGCTTTTAATATGAGTTTTAAATTTTAAGTAAGGCATTTCTGTAAATTTTGATGGAATTTTATTATAAATCTATCTTTACACATGTACCAACGAACAAGCCACCAGTTTTACATAGTCTAAACTTTGGTACAATCAGTTTTGCCTTGTTCCTCATATTAATATTGTGGATTTCACTCTTCTTAAGAAAACTATCGTAATATTTCTTAACGTACAAAACATTATCCAATATATATTGTGACACCACAGTTAGAATATTAATTTCCATAAAGAGATTCTTAACTGCTCTTTTCATACAATAAGTCAATTAATTAATTTTTGTTTATTCATATACTATTTACTATTACTTATTCAATGTTTTTTCACAGTGAATTATCACAAAAACAAAATGCAGAAAGTGACTACTCTGTGCACTTCATCACTGCCGCTTGCAGTAAGATCTATAGAGATGGTAAGATTTTTATTTCTTTTGATAGTGCCTTTTTATCGTGCTTTTTAATTTAAAAATAAGGCAGACCCAAAATGGAGAGAATTTAAGAATAAATTATAATTTATGTCTAATGCTAAAAATTTAAAATAAGGTTTAGTATAAATTTTTTTTAAACAATTACCAGGCCTGTCTTCTGGTATCTAGTTAAACAAATACCACACTTTTGGTATAATGTTATAAGTACGTGCCGCGTTCGATTTGGGCCAATTACAGAAGGACTGCCACATTGTCATATATTCGTAATCTATCACACATGTTATCACAAATATGAAGACAACCCTGACGTTGTCAGAAAGGATAAGAGTTATGATTAGAAAGAGACACAACGTCTAGGTGTCAATTCAACGTCTGTTGACGATTACGTTATGCGATCCGAATTACACTTTGTTGTGTCGTAGCAAGAGTCGCTATTTATTTAAATGATTTTGCGGAGTGAAACTTCTGTACGAATACCTGTACTATTAAGTATTCTGTGCAAATACTAAAGTAAGTAAATACTGAATGATATAGTCTGCATATTGTTCAAAAGGTTTTAATTGTCTTTTTAAGGGTCATTTGCCAGCCACAAGCCAAGCAAACAATTTCAGAGCGATTCCAACTGACAACACTTCGGATTCTTCAAGGGTATGAAACTTTATTGACTTCAACCCATTATTGGCCCACTACTGGGCACGGGTCTCTCCTTTTGAGTAGGCCTAGAGCATACTCCACCACGCTGCTGTTGGAAGTTTTCAAACCGCCCGAGGGCCTCCGACATGGCTTAACGATTGTTATCTTATGATAACAACCGTACCCTCCGAAGCACGGAAACGCTCAAGATTTTTTTGCCACAATCTGTCACCCATCCAACTTTCGACCGCGCCCGCTGTTGCTTAACTTTGTCGATCACTTAGGATCGACGCAAGGGCTATGAGCGCTTCAGTATGAAACTTTATTAATGTTTTTTTAGTATTCAAATTCTATAACTGTAGTACTGAACTACTAACAATAGTCTCTGGACAATACATTCATATTCAAACAAATAAAGGCAATGTGATTCGTGATTCATCATTTGTAAATTAATAATTAATAATAGCCTCAATACTAAGAAGTAACTGAGTAAATTTAATGATGACATGAAATTATTAACAGGAAATTTATTTAATAATATTATAAATGTGAAAGGTAGGATTTTCGTTGTTGAAACAGTAGAAAGGATTATACTGGCCATTCACGATCAAGTTTACTTGTCAAGTTTGCAGCGGACTTGACGCATGGCATGAGATAGCTATATGGCCAGATAGCCATACACCGTCAAGTTTACTGGATATAAAAAAGGGGTGTTATTTTGACGTGTGTGCGGTGTGTGTGTATCTGTGTCTGTCTGTGGCATCGTAGCTCCCAAACGGATGAACCGATTTTGATGTAGCTTTTTTTGTTTGAAAGATGACTTAATCGAGAGTGTTCTTTGCTATGTTTAGTGTAAATCAAACCTTCGGGGTTTTTCTTTAATTTAAAGGAGAATGCCCATAGCCGGTACTCTCAAAAAAATTATTGTGTCACAATGATTTTTGGACAAAAAATTATATTAAAATATTTCAAGTATATACCCTATTTCCTAAAAAAATCGTCTTTGGGAATAATTTTCTAAAATTAATAAGTAGGTTGCATTGATTCCATTATGATTATGATACAACAAACTAGATGACGTAAGGGGACTGTCAAATGAATTTGAAACTTAAAAGATCGACATTACATACGCAATCGACTTTAATACGCCTACATAGAGTCCATATTACTGTGAGTTTACTATATCCTAAATTCAAACTAATTTTGTTGAAAATCTCGTATTTTCTACTATTAACATTGACTAAAGTTAGTATGTGTAATTTATTAAGATAACATAATCAAATAAAGGTATTTTTATCAAGACACAAAAGTGTTAAAGTCAGTACATTTCTCCATACGAAATGGGTATTCTCCTTTAAGATTTTGTGACAACAATATTCCAAACTCCAGAACTCAACAACAACAGAGGACAGTCGATCGGACCCTATCAACAAGGAGCTGCTACAACACGCGTCGGCGATCCCCCGGCTGCAATACGAGGACCTGAGGGACGCCACCGACAACTGGAGTCAGAACAATTTGTTGGGCAAGGGAGGGTTTGGAATGGTTTATAAAGGTAACTTTATTGTGTGTGCATAAGTGTACCACTGATACCTATATGGATAAAAGATTTTGATTTGATTTGTGTGTGTGTGTGTACGTGTGAGACTGTTTGTCTGTGTGATTGTGTTCTGTCTCAATGTGTGTGCGTGCTTGCGCGTGTGTGTCTGTCGCTCTCTCTCTCTCTCTCTCTTTGTGTGTGTGCGTGTGTGTGTGTGTGCGCGCGGTTCTGTCGCTCAGGCTAAGAACTTTATATTAGCAGGAATTTTTGATAGGAGCATGATGAAACTCTTTAATAATTAAAAATTACTACGCATTATTTTTTTACACGACAAAAACAAGTAGATTATTATTATAAATACCTCAAAACAATTTAAACAGTATTCTTTGTTGAAAAAAATGAGCTAAAACCTTGAGCCCAAAACTGAGCTTTTGCCGGTAGTTCAAAATAATAGTGCACTACATTCAAGTATAAATAATGTATTAACATACTAGAACTGAACAGACATCGCAAACAAAGTGTCGCGCCGGGAGGTTCTATTTTATTCTAATCCATTGAAAATTGAAGCCTAATGGCGCCAAGCCAATGCATTGGGACAAACGTGTTCGCAGTGTCGGTTCTAGTACTAGTACCCTATACATTCAAAGTGTTAGCGTACTATTATATAATTACAGTGCAATGCATCCTCCTTGTTTATCTATTGTGAATATCAGTATGGTAATTGACTTATGTAGCCTACTGTACTGTCATCGGTCTCCGTCAGTTAGTATTGATGATATTGATATTGATGACATTAGAGCAAATAGCACCGAACGCGAGACATTCGTCTTTCGACATTTGGCCTGAACGGTCGGTTGCAAAAATCATGTCTCTCTGGAAGTTGTAGTAGTATTAGAACCTAATTTTAGTAATAAGATTTATCTTGTGGAAAAGTATAATAAAGTAGCTGTTGGATATCGTCGTTTCATTGGGCTGAGTTCAACAAAAGGTTCTCTTTAGCTTTTACCCGTCACTTTGTTATTGAAAGTGATACTGCCGATATTGTTATCAGTAAACAAGTCAGTATATCATTCCAGGGGAATGGAAGCTCTTGCCAGTAGCCGTGAAACGGTTGCTTCGTGATAACGACGGTAAGAACAGGGAACTGATTCGAGAGATGTGCCTCAATCAGTACCGACATGACAATATACTGCCGCTGTATGGATACAGCTTGGGAGGTGAGGAGTGTTTATTTTTAACCGACTTCTAAAAAAGGAGGCGAGGTTCTCAATTCGACTGTATTTTTTTATATTTGTTACCTCAGAACTCTCGACTGGGTTTCGATTTGGATGAATCTTTTTTTAATCGAAAGCTGGTGCTTGTCATGTGGTCCCACTAAAATTTTAGCGAGATCTGACAATGGCAATTGGCATCCATGAGAAAACCATATGTCTTAAATTTTCATTAAGTATTTGCGCGACAAATGGACGAATAATTCAATATCACGCCAATCGATTTCGATGATTCTTTTTTTATTGGAAAAGATGTATGTACTTCATTTGAAGTCGGTTTTTTTTTTGTTAAAATTGTAGATTATTAATTTCTACCACAGATTTCTTCCTTCATAATAGTACAGAATTTACATTAGTACAGAAGAGTCGCTCCGCAAAACCATTTTAATAAATATCGACTCTTACTCCGACGCAATAAAGTGTAATTCAGGTCGCACAGCGCTAGACGTTGCATCTCTTTCTAATCATAACTGTTATCCTCTCTGACAACGTCAGGGTTGTCTTTTTTTGTGATGACATGTGTAATAGATTACGAATGTATGATACGGCGTCGTGGCAGCCCTTCTAAAGTTAGCCCGATACGTCGAAAAAAAGCATGAAGTCGTTTTACGTTGAATTTTAGTTATTAATATGATTGGAAAGCGGGACAAAAGCTGCATATGCTCAATTTTTTTCAAATTTTTATCATTTATCTTGACGGTTTTGTGCAAGAAATCGTAACGTAAATTCCTTTGACTACTTACTGATATTTTAACAGTTTGTTCGCTTTCCTATAAAATTACAATTTTCATCTTATGCCTTTTTTCCACTGAAGGTGCGAATAAAGGCAGAGAAAAGTAACCCATTTGTTTATAAATATACTGACAGCTATTTTTCTGTTGCCTTTGATACGACCTTGTGTCAAGTTATGTCGACCTGTTTTTGCGGAAACTTGTTTTTGTCACTTCGATGCGGCTAAATTGCAATCTATATTTAATTTCAAGATGCTAAGCTAATAAAAATAAGTCAAGAGTCAACAAATCTATATACAGGGTGAATTTTCCAAGTGTGCGTGGAGGGCCAAATCCGAAACTACGAGAAATAGCAAGAAATGTTCAAAGGAGTCTCGGGCTGATTTTGATGAAAATAAAACTGCATCATTATATTTTTTTTAAATCAATATTTCTAGCCAGGAATCCAAAAGGTGGATTTGAAAAAAAACTCACCTGTATAATACAGATAATACACGCATAAGCGTGTCCCTCTTTCCAATCATATTAATAATTAAAAATTCAACGTTGGCGACTTATGCTTTTTTCCAATGAGGGTGCGATATAATTTTAACTAAAATCACTTGTCAGGTCCCGAAGTGTGTCTGGTGTATCAGCTGATGACGGGAGGGTCATTGGAGCAGCGGCTGAGAGGCAGAACTCAGCATCCTCCCCTCACCTGGGCCGAGCGGTATAAAATAGCTCACGGTGTTGCCAGGTAAGCAGTGTATTTACACTAAACCTAAGAAAAAAACTAGATCAAAATCGGTTCACCCGTTTGGGAGCTACGATGCCACGGATACATTGATACGTTAAACATATAAGGGAACATACCAAAACCACGTGCCTCATTTAGGGGGGGAGGGGGGTCTTCAAAACACCACGATTGGTCACAGAGGGGAGGGGGGGGGGGTTTAGGTTTTTGTCACGTAGTCAATATTTTAGCAACCATTGCGCCACAAAGTCGTCAAATAATTATAAGCAAAATTATTATTTTTTAACTCTGTTTTTGTAAAAAAGTATTGAAAACCGTATTTATCAATTACCACGTGAAAACTAGGGGGGAGGGGGGGGTCTTCTCATATACTACGGATGGTCACGAAGGGGGTGGAGGGGGGTAAAAAGTTGGAAAAAATGGGTTACGAAGGCTGCGCATTAACATAACTCGGCAATGCTCGGTACGCGACGTATTATGTCTCAGTCACACGTTAGCATGTTCGTGTCGCTATCTCTGTCTTACATGCGCTAAAGTTCGCAAAGCCTATGTTCAGATGTGCCAAGATACGGCGGCCGTATTGTACATTAAGTAGTAATTTTTTTTTTTGAAATACATTCAGTTTATTCCTAATAAATTACTTATAATAATATCTTCCAGAGGTCTACAATACCTTCACACCATGGCAGGCACCCCATTGATCCATGGTGATATAAAGCCGGCCAATATATTGCTGGACCAATGCATCATGCCCAAGATAGGTGACTTCGGACTGGCAAGGAAAGGGCCGTATGGCGAAGATAGGACGCATTTGAAGGTTTCCAAGTACGTATTTAGTTTACTATTAATTATTTATCTTAACTAATATGTTTATACCTAAAGTGGAAATATTTTATTTTTTTGTTTGTTTGTTTAATAAGTACTGGACCGATTCCAAAAATTCTTTCACTAATAGGGTGCTCTATTGTATGTGAATAACATGGGCTCTATTTTATTAAAAATAAATAATCGTTAAAAAAACTAAAAAACACGCTTTTATAGAAAATCCAACTAAAACAAAAAAAATTAAGAATTCAAATTAATTGTTATGTGTTTTTTAGTTTAGTTTTAATTTAGTAGTACATGCAATTATTCAAGTCATATATTTATTCCATAATTTTTTTAACAGGGTTCCGTATCGTACCTAATATTATGAACGTACCTATCAAAAATTTAGTAACCAAATAACACTATAATTTCCCTGCAGAGTCCACGGAACCAGACCATACCTCCCAAACGAGTATCTGACATCAGGATTCCTGTCACCGGCAGTCGATGTCTTCAGCTATGGTGTGGTCATGATAGAGATGGCAACAGCTCTGTTCGCCTTGGACAAAAAGAGACAGATACCACTGTTGAGCGATTATGTACATCAGTTGGCTGCGCAGGGAGTTGACTTTGGTAAGTTTATATATCTAAAGGCAATAGGGAAGTTGACACTTACTGTAATTTAATATAAATTAATGTTTAAAGTATTAAGGGAAACATTCAAAAACCTTTAATATTATTCTTTTGTCGTAATCAATCCCAATAAATTAAATATGATTAATTTAAAATGTTAAGAATAGTACTCACTGTCACGTGACATCAAACGCCATTTTGAGCTTATGACATTATTGCGTTTATATGGAAGTTCAACAAACTTCAGTAGACCGATAGTATTGAATATAGTTTAGTGACGTTACGTGATCTTTTTGGTGGGAAAGGAGAATGCCCATAGCCAGTACTCTTAAAAAAATAATTGTGTCACAATGATTTTTTGGACAAAAAATTTAATTAAAATATTTCAAGTATTTTACCCTATTTCCTAAAAAATCTTTATTGGGAATAATTTTCTGAAATTAATAAGTAACTTTACATCCGTTTTACAAAAGAAAACCATTGGGCCATTTATGTTTGGATAAGGGCCAATCAGGAATCTTTTAAAATCCTTCGGGCCAATAGGTTGCATTGATTCGATTATAATTATGATACAACAGTTATAGTTTAATATATCCATGACAACAAACTAGATGACGTAAGGGGACTGTCAAATGAATTAGAAAATTATTATAATCAGCCAGGAGTAATAGTGTTCTGTGATTATAATACATTACAAACTTCATGGTGTTTGGGGACTGTCAAATGAATTTGAAACTTAAAAGATCGATATTACATACGCAATCGACTTTAATACGCCTGCATAGAGTCCATATTACTGTGAGTTTACTATAACCTAAATACAAATTAATTTTGTTTACAATCTCTTATTTCCTACTATTAACATTGACTAAAGTTAGTATGTGTAATTTATTAAGATAACATAATCAAATAAAGGTATTTTTATCAAGACACAAAAATATTAAAGTCAGTACATTTCGCCATACTAAATGGGCATTCTCCTTTGATAATGATTTTTATTTATCAATTTTTGTTTTTAAATTGAAGATTATTATTTTTATAATATTTTTTGGTGAATATTAATGTTCTATCTATGAAATAAAATTGAATCCTAAAATTAGTCAACATCCCAATTTTAGTAATAACCATAGGCTGGAATAGGTAGTGCAATTTGGGGTTAAGGAATGCAAACATTAAACGAATGTGGATAAGACTTAGAGATTGGGATTTGTTGCGATTTATAACTTGAAACAATGAAAACATTTTTATGAGAAAAAAGCATTTATTACTTCGTTACTAAACTATTGTCGAAATGCCTATAAACGAAAAAAAATAATCATGAATCACCACGAAAACTACATTGTTTGTAAGAGAAAATTATTATGCCAATTGATATATCCCTACTTGCAAGATTTCTGTTTAAAATCATTTACCATGCTGTTTTCTGTTTTTTACCTGACAGGATAAATTAAAGTCTGGAATTGCACGGATCGTAAGTTTATACGAGTAAGTTTGGTTAGTCTAGGGTCAATTTAAACTTATCTTATTAAATAAATATATTTATCGCTTCGAAGATTAACTAGTTGATTATTAGCGTATGTCTTAAGTTACAAATATGTATTTAAATCCCTTAACAAATAGATTTATTGGCATATCCATGTTAAGAAAACATCGAAAATTGCACTACCTATTACGACCTATGGGAATAACTAACGTCAATATCGTCCAATTTATTACAAGAAAGAAGAAAGCATAATTGTTACAGAGCTTATAAGTATTTAAATGATAAGACTGCTTGGACCCCAAAAACTGAGTTAGTCGGTTGTAAAAAAAACGCTTTAATACGGCGTTTATTTATTTGATTTTTAACCGTTGCATTACAATATTATTTGATTACAGCAACACTAGAAGACCCAGCGATAGACGCGACTGGTCGCGATCAGTCGCTGTGTCGCACGTTTGTCGCGATCGGCGTAGAATGTACGGCGCCTGTGCGCAGTCAGAGACCGGCGCTGTTACAAGTGTACCGGCGACTAGACGCTATGGCTGCTTTCAATGAACAGACCATGCTCCCCTTGTGAAAAACAACTTATCTGCTAACAAGGGCGATTATTACTTAAACTAATCGAATTATACTAAACGCAAAGACTCGTGGCAGGCGGAGTAATAAAACGTGCAAAAGAGATGGCACACATAATTTTCTCTCTCGCACTTGCACTGTTTATGGATGACGTCACACAGGCACAGAGATGCGATACACCTAATTTCCATAAACAGTGCAAGTGCGAGAGAGAAAATGATGTGCGCCGTCTCTTTTGCACGTTTTATTACTCCGCCTGCCACGAGTCTGCGTTCAGTATAGTCGATAAAAGTCGATAACAATTGATGTTAGTCGATTGTCAATGTCAGTGCGAACTACTAATTTGTCGCGCACCGTAGTTATTGTTATACTCGTACTAGCCGTGTTTGTGTGGGAAAAGATCAACTGTGGGCGCTCGAACAAAAAAAAAAGGTCACAACAATACAAATTTTTGACAGCTTTGGCAATTCTGACTGTCGATGACCTTTTTTTTCGTCCGAGCGCTGAACCGATAGTAATTAGTAGTTAGTACTTTATTTGAATAATCATCGCGAGGAAATACTAAATCGACCATCGATTGCGCAATGACGCAATTTTCGATTCAGTCGATTGTTTTTTTTTTGCAACAATCGCCCATCACTGTATTGCAACATGTTCCTAGAAAAACATGCCCAAAACTTATTTTTGCTGTCACGACTATACTGATCGAGATATTTTCAAAATTGTTAAAATTTATGTATTTTATTATTCATTACATTTTTCTGTTTTCTTATTGTTTTCTGAGATAATAGAATCCAAAGACAATGAAAACCATAGCACAAAGGATGTTAATGCTTACGTTTATTTTTATTTCTATAAAGCATACGGAGAAATGGATAATTGATTCAGATAGATCTTGTTGCGCTGATAACAAATATTATGCTAACAACTCATTTTCGTAAAAAATGTCAGATACGTTGTTTATCATAAAGAGGGCAGCATGGGCCACTGGATGGATGAAGTAAGAAAGGTTTGTCCTAATGATAGGACAATGAGGTGAGACCCCTGTTTACAATGTTAGTATGTCCTAATGATAGGACAGTGATGTAAGACCCTTGGTTACAATAGTTCTATTAAAGATATTTATACATGTGAGAGAAGTTATAAATAGCCTTCTTTATATCAATGAAGTAGATGATATGGAGAGAAATCTTTTTTGTTTGGACAACAATCCATTGATATGAAGCGCCTAATCTGCTGGTTTGTTGGCTATTTATTTAAAATATATTATGTAATATATTTTAATGTACAATGATAATGTACACATGAAATATATATATCTAACTATTATGTATGAGCGTTTCGAAAAGAATATTAAGTTTATTGTATTTATATCGTATATTTATATTAATGTTTAAGATAGTTTCTGGATTTTTTTATTAATAACATTGGCGGTAGGTTATAAACATAAAAATATATAATATATTATAAATTTTAACGTTTTATTTTTATTATTTGTTAATTTTGTAATTTAAACAATTTCTTCAAATTCAAAATTATATACATAGTTAACCGAAACTATGCTATGTTCTCGTTTCAAAGATCCATTTCTGGCACAAGGAAAAAAATCCGCCTATTATAGAAACATTTTGAACCGTACGTATGTCGTGTTATCGTGATCCAAATACATGGAATTAAAACATTGCATTAAGGTTGGATTCGACCAAATATCGTGGTATATCACAGTAACTATCGACTTCGATAACACTTTAAATGCCATATACAGATATTAGATATAATATGTATTCCCAGACAGTACTCTAAATCGGATTTAGAAAGTGGTGTGTAGAGTTTAGTCAATTCTAACGAAAATATTTAATTATTTTTTGTTTGACTCAGTTATCTACAGTATATTGAATGGTGCTTTTTTGAACATATTTACATCTCTTGAAGTTTGTATTTAATAATATATAAGTTTTAATATCGTATAAAACTCGCATTTTGAGTGGTAACTACTATACTTTTTTAATTAAGATATTGTTATTATGTATATTAAATGATTATTTTTGTAATAAAATTTTATAAAACATTTTAATTAAATATGTTTTTTATTCTGCAATCAAACCTTTCAACTCCATATTATATAATATTATAGTGCTAGTGAAGCTAAATAAAGATATAAAAAGATTTTCTGCTCTACTTGAAGCAAAAATAATTGTCCTTCTATAAGTACATTCCACTCTAACAGTGAATTAATAAAAAACTGGATACCATTCAATCAAAATAAACATTTATTAATAATTAAAGTTACAACACCGACATTTTTACAAACTATTGTCATTTTAGACATCACACAATACGCACTAGGCGAAGTTTAGTTCATCATATTTTAATATCAATACTTTTATCATGATAAAAATACATCTTTCACTACACAACAATCATAATATATTTATAAAATATTTTATCGATATCTAAAAGAATAAATTACTTTATTCATTTGAAACTTGTAATTGTTTAATGGTCGCAATGAAATGAAATTTCAGTGTTAGACATTTACAAAAACACATTAAGTATTATTATTATTTAAGTTAATTCATAAAATATAATTTCATAAATCTTTTTTAATACTGGGTAGGTAGTTAGGAGTTAAAAACGAATATAAGCAAATTTTACACAAAAAAGTAATTGTTTTTTTATAGAGAAAATAGACAAACAAAAATATTTTTATATTTGGTTACTAAACCGAAAAGTTAGTCATTATAGTCACGCGTCGAATGTCAAATTATTTATTCTTTCAGTTATCAATATCAAAATACAATACGATCAGTCAATAAAATATGTTTTTCTATACCTCTAAAATCTAAATGCATTAAAAACAAACAATTATTGAAACAAACAAACATACAACACACAAGATTACTAAAACGTAGTCTCAAAACGAATATTGATTCATAATGTAAAAATAAATCGCGTAATTTCATTGTTAAAACCATAAAGAAAGAACCATAAGATGTTATAACAGACATTAGGTTAAACTATGGTTAAAATTAAACCCTGAATAAAATTTTAAGAAAATCATTTAATATCGGACCAACAAAAAATTCTGATGAAACCTTTTAGACAAAAAAGGGGCAAACAAATTCATTGCATCTAGGTGTATGTGTCAATGATTTTTTTTGTATGTCCCTAAGTAATTAATATTCCTAATTAAATAAATAATAATAAATTAATGAAATCGCCAAATTTATTTGGCAGAGTATAACTGGGCATTATAGTAAGAAAAAAAGAAAGAAAAAAACATTTACGCCTTTAGTACGCCCTTCGTAACAGTTATCTTTGTATAGTTTAACAGACACAATAAAAAATGATGGTAACAATGTCATGTTTTTCACACACACATACAAACTTTCGCTTTAAAAGTTTTCTTCAATATCCTGACTTTTTTGTTGGTCCGGGAAATCGTTCTGTATAGTAATTGTATTTTTAATAAATATGCATAAAATATATAATTATCTTTATAAGTTTGACTTATATTAAAATAGTTTAAGTTATGTAGTTTTATTTTAAAACGCGCAAACATTTATTTTTCAAGTTAATCCAATGAATAGTGGAGTAGGAAGTTATATGGTATGTATTAAACTTCATTTTTTAGTCCTTAAATACAACGAAAAATACCAAAGTATTATGCAAATCTTGTGGTAACTTCTCACAAAATCTATTGACTTTATAAATTATTAAAAACTACTGGATACGCAGCGTATTCCATTACGCTCAAGAAAATTTATCTTCAAATTGTATGGGAAAAGTTGAAAATCGACTATCAATAGACTTGTACCTAATGCATTGTTTTAGTGGTCTCAAACCACCTTTGGATAATTGCCTTTCAAATAAATCATTTTGAGGCATATCGGTGGGATGGTTTCAGAATCTATAAAGGACATTCGTACAAACATTTTTTGTGTTTTATATAAATAGATTATAACTTTAAACTTTTGGTTTGAATACTGAGTAACAATTTGTTTTGAGTTTCATGATGTTAACTTTAAATAATATATTTGGATTTAGTAAGCAAAGGCTTCCAGAAGATGACATAGACAATTTACAAATAGATTATCACTAGAAAAATAGTAATTTCGATGATAGCACAAATTCGAACTACCCGCTTAAACATTCAACCAATAACACAATAATTCGATTACAATATTAAAAACACAAGTACCCTCAATGCAAAATTTAATCGCGGGTAGTTCGAAATTTCGAAAACCAGAGATCATATTTATTTGACAACGATAACAGGATTCAGCATGAAATTGAGGATATGCTTAGTAGAAACAACGCAGTCATTGACTATAGTTCTGCACAGTTCCGATAGTTTAGACACAGAGGGCGGTTGTGAACTAATCGATCCCTTACCAATTTTACACTCCAGACAGTTTATCTCATAGCCCTTTATACTTAAATCGGTAGTACCGATGTTGTATAAACCCGGTTCGTTAGTTAGAATCCCTCTGAATCGAATTTTGTCGTCGGATCGAAGCAAACGCGTGTAGTTTGAGAAGAAATGGTCGAAGATAAGAATGATATCCGCATGGCGTTTGAGTAAACCCCCGCTTGTCTCCATTGTAAGTTTAATTTCGTACGTGTATCTGTAAAGGAAAAAATATTATGAAGTAACTTTAGTGCCATATAAAGTTACAGATTTGTGCGTCGTAAGTATTCTAAGCCATTTATTTTCTATTTTAGTAACCAATTCGATGAAAAACTGTTAGTCAATGTCGTATTTGTAACGTAATTGCCGATGCATTGCAGGAAGGAACATTTGAGGTCGTTACTTAACAAACTTTTTGTCACTATCCTCGAAACACGCAAAAAACCATTAACCATTGATTCTAGGAGAGCGGCAGGAGACATCAAAACCTCAATTATTCACACATAAATATTATCGGGATTAAACTATAAATAATAGATGGAGCACAATGTAGACGTGTGTTAGTGCCTCGTATTGTAGGTAAATATGTTGCTATAAATAAATTATTTCCTATCGCTGCATAGGCTAAAGGTTGACTAGTGACAGCTTTGAAGATTGAATCCACCTTTTCTACGTTTCTGTATTTGGTATTATGAAGTTCAAATAAATAAATAAACAATACTCACTCATTCAAATTATTCAAATGACAAATTTTCCCGCTGTGCCTGGCCACGTTTCTAACAAACTCGCACTCGTCCGAATTCCGACCTTCTGCACTACCACACAAGGTCGAATATTCCTCGCCATAGTAACACTTGAAATATTCTCTCAAAAACCCAGGAAGCCATAAAGAGAAATCATTCCACAGATTCGTGACACTTTTAAGTTTAACTTCTTTGATATAACCCTCCCAATTTACGTTGGCACCTTCTAGAACCGAACACTTTATTTGTGTGGCGGCCATATTGTTTTCAATCCAAGATGGCGTATGACATTGATTGTAATAATCCTCCCAACTTATGTGGTAGTTATTCACTTCAAAGTCTGATATGAATTCGTTCTTCAAAAGGTTTTTAAGGGATGATTTCTCATCCCCTATTAATTCTACAAGGCTGTTCGGTAAGCCGTCATCTTGGACTGTTACTGCGAATTGGTTTCCAAAATATATCACCGTTATTAAGCCAATGGCCAGCTGAAATACAAAACAAATATTTTACGTAAAAACAATTATTTAAAAATAAAAAAATACAATTCTTTGAAATTAATTTATTACATAAATAATGCTTTCATAAAAAAAGATAAGAATTTTAATAAATTGTTAATATTTTACTAAATAATAATAATTATTTGTATGTATATTACGTTTAACATTTTTGCAACATACTAAAAATATAAACATAAGAACATACTAAAAAGTAACATCTCACCTGAAAAGGCGTAACAAACTTCTTAGTCGCTTCCGATTTGGCCAATAGACAAGTCACGGCCAATCCGACGCCAAATCCGGTGACAATGATTGCAGTATAGAACAATCTAGACAACGTTATATGCTGCAGAAATGCGAAGATAGGTAGAGTAACTGTCACAACACCTATCAAAGGAAGGAACAGATACGAACAAACTAGTGCCAATGTGCCACGAATGAGCCCATAAGTTGTGCAACCGTGTGAACAAGTGATGAACATTTGTAGCCAACTCAACGTCACACAATGTGGAAGGGCATATTTAAAGAAACCTTGCCAGTTATGCCTTCGAGCCATCAGAACCAAAATCACAGGAATCAAAAGCGAGAAGAACACACGAGCGTTCAAACAAAACTCGATGCTATTCCCTAGGATATAAGATGGATAGTTGGATATGTGCAAATCAAGAAACCTCCAACCTTGATGCACAACTGTATCTTTCTCGTAAGGATACTTAGCTAGGACGTTAATTCCAAAGGATACTAACGCCAGAACATCGGGGTAAGGATTGCCATTCGTCCCAAAAGACAGCAAAGTCAAAAACATAAGACAGAAGGAAAGAACGCAAAACTCAGAAAAGGGAACCCATTGCGTCGCTATAAACGGATAGAGGAACAGATTTACGAACAACGCCAGGAAAAACTGTATAAACGGCCCCAAATTGTTCCTAACAAAGAGATTCTCAGACTCATCAGGCTGAAGATTTCCATCGCTGTACCTCAAGAACAGACCAGACCACTTCCTGAAGTCTATGAACTGCCTTTTGACTAACAACATCTTAAAGGTGCATATGACCATGACAATAATGCTAACGTAATAAAGTACTAATGGCACTAAATGGTAAAGACTCTCCGTACTGACGGACAAGTATGCGATTAGAAGGAGAGAGAGTTCTATGTTTGAGAGTCGGAAGGAGAATGAGCCAAAGCAATAGAGTAGTTTTAAGTACAACACTTGGAGGAACACTATAGGATGTAGGAAGGCTTGTTGTAATATAGGAATGTGGTCTAAAGCCTTGATACTAGGGTCTGTTAGAGTTAGCTCATAGCTGACTAGAGGGAGTTCGCCTTGACAGTAATCTACTGCTGCCGACACCAAATTATCGACTGTTAAGTTACGAATCTCTTCATTAGACTCGCATCTTTGAGGGTATTCTGAAAAAAAAGTATGAGTTAATCAAAATCAATTCGATATTCAACTAATTGCATTGTATTTTTCCCTATGTGAGTTTGGCCATCCAATGCTACATCACAACTAATCATAAGGGGGTTTTGTAGTCAAGTATTAAATTAAGTATATACAACAGTACTTAAATTTTGCAAGATAGAATATTAAAAAAAAACTGGAAACAAGGATAACTAATCCTCCGCCATTTTGTTGTGGCAAAATAACGTTGGACTTTTCTGGTTTTTTTTTAAGGAAATAGTCGACAACCGAGCTGACGATCCACCTGATGGTAATTGGCTATCGTCGCCCATGGACACCAGCGACACCAAAGGCATCACTTAAGCGTTGCTGGTCAAGAAAGAGAGAAAAAAGAAAGAACTGTCTCTCAAGCCCCCAGCTGGATGAAACACGACGAGTCTTTTGACTGACTCGATTAACTAAGTAGTAAGTAAGTTAGTAGGCCAGTAGGCTCACCATCATCGCCGACATGAGCGGTCCGGACAGTCCCGTTCCCGTGCACGTGGTCACCCGCCTGCAGCGAGGGTTCCAGGGCTTGTTCCCCGTCCAATGCCCTTGCTTCCTCTGGGATTATACGATTAAAGAATATATTTCTCATAAGATTTAACAAAAATCACTTACCGAGAAACAACTTTGATCAAAAACAAGTAAATTAAGCCGAGATAACGCAGTAGTTATTGTAATATAAGTTAGGGTAGATGTAAAAAATAATGTGCTCTACAATGACGTTATTTTTTTTATGGAAATAACAGTTTTTTTTTTGAAATGTACTGTCAGCAAATTAGATATGCAGGGCATGATACAAAAAAATTCCATAATTTTTAAACATTAATTTTACAGCATGTTTGTGTTATAATTCATGTTAAATCATTCCTTATGGGTTTAAGTAACATTTAACATTGATAAAATAACAGAAACACTTATGTATTATAATATTACCGAAGGTTTTTGTTTCATGTCTTGCAAACGTAATTATTTTGTCGATTGTACATATTCAAAGATAGCTCAATTGTTTCTGGCTTAACTGAAATTTTTTATTTATTTATTTGCATATTTACAATTTATTATACCCTTATAACTAAGTGGTACAAAAGGTGGACTTAGTGATATAAACATTCTCTCTGTCTTCCTTTGGTTTAAACAGAGAAGTGAACTTCAAACTAGTACTAGTACGGCGACTAGTATTAAAGCTTAATATAACAAACGCACTGAGAAACAGGGTTCTTCACATGCTGCTTCATTACTTGAGCAAGGGTTTATGAATACGAGAGTCTTACCAGGTGAGTCGTCATCCAAGGCTTCGTCATCGGGAGCCTTCTTCAGCGTAGTGGCGCATATCTCACGGATGCGTCGTTCGAGCTGCGCTGTCGTTATATACTGCTCACCGTTTGACAGACTGCCATCATGAACAATAAAATAAATAAATAAATAACGCTTCATACTCATAGCCCCACACTAATGTTAGCGTACTATTATATAATTACAGTGCAATGCATCCTCTTTGTTTATCTATTGTGAATATCAGTATGGTAATTGACTTATGCAGCCTACTGTAACTGTCATCGGTCTCCATCAGGCGTATTGATGTATCGATTCAACGTCAATCAGTATTGATGATATCGATATTGATGAGCTATGAGATACCGAACGCGATTCATTCGTCTTTCGACATTTGGCCTGAACGGTCGGTTGCAAAAGTCATGTCTCTCTGGAAGTTAGTAGTATTAGAACCTAATTTTAGTAATAAGATTTATCTTGTGGAAAAGTATAATAAAGTAGCTGTTGGATATCGTCGTTTCATTGGGCTGAGCTCTACACTAGGATTCCCTGTGTCGTGGGTTCCATGGACAACACACAAGATAAGGACATTCACACCCAGATCGAGAACAGAAATTCAGACTCATCATTCAAATTTCCGCGTCGCTGGGAATCGAACCCAGGACCCTTGGCGCGGCGATCCGGCATGGTAACCATTGCGCCACGCGGGTCGTCAAATCACAATGCATCACTCAACGTCAACTGGACTCAGGATATCATAGGAATATGAGCTTTATATCCTGTGCATTACGGTTGAATTTTAACCGTTACAATTAAAATTGAATGACGCGTGAGCCAGGAAGAATCCTGCGTTTGTTACGCCAATCGGGATGTTTACACTAATTATAAATTACTATAAATTTTTGTTTAAAATACTAGTGGTAACATTTAAAGGCCTAAAATATGATTCTTTTATCGAAATCAATCACAATAAATATCATTAATTTAAAATGTTAAAAATTGTACTCACTGTCACGTGACCTCAAACGACATTTTGAGCTTACCTATGACGTCATTGAAAGTATTTTATATGCAAATTCAACTAACTTCAGCAGACGGTATTGAATAACGGATTGTGACGTCATGTGACGTTTTTGGTGGGAAATTTGATAATGATTTTTATTTATCAATTTATGTTTTTAAATTGAAGATTATTATTTTTAAACGCTTTTATTTAGCTTCACTTCGGAGCATCAAAGCATCAAATCTTCAATATTATGATCAAAATGCTACTCTATTTACACGGCAATAAGGTTATTAAACGCTTTTATATTTAGCTTCACTTCGGAGGATCAAAGGATCAAATCTTGTAACGTTAATTTGAATGACTTCCCTTTAATGAAAATTGATGAAATTTGGCAGACATGTGTATTTCCGATGACAATACACGAAAATCATATTTTAAACTAATTTTCATTGTTTATTTGTTGTTAAATTAAAAAAAACGATTTTCAGACTTTAGACGCATAATTCTCTATGTTCTATTTTACGTAGAGACTTGAAATTTTCACAACTTGTAGCTAATTTTATAAACTAAACATTATTGAAATAAAAGCGTTTAAAAAAAAAAATTTTTTTCATTTCACTTATTATAATATTTTTTTCGTGAATATTAAGGTCCTATCTATAAAATTAAATTGAATCCTAAAATTAGTCAACATCCCTATTCCGATAATACCGAAATTTAACCGTAAGGCAGAGGATGACACGCTGATATTACAATGCTTCACTGTGAAATGAGTCAGAGTTTAATGTGCAAAACTTTACCTTTAATGGTGATCTAGTAACATAATTCATACTAAACTAGACTTAATTGTCTCCTTAGTCGATCGCTCTTGATAGAACGGTCGTGGTTACAATGACATGACCTTTTTTGATAATGCAGCTTTCGCGACGCGTCTCCATTCACTGCGATCTACAGCGTAGCAGGAACATTGGACTATGGCTGATTGTTTCAATAGACTTAATTATTGTATTTCAGTTTTTTTCTCACCTAGCAAAGAGATCCCTGGCAGCCTTCCTAGCAACCGTCTCCTGTCGACTCGCCGCGAGACACGACTTGGCGCGCACTATAGCCGCACTGTCCTCGTCTATCACTCCACTGCGTATGCACCTGGAAAAAAAACATAATAACACCCTGTATAAAATGTGATTTGTGAATATGTTTGGTACTCTTTCACGCAAAAACTATTGAGTTTTTCAAGAAATTTAGTACACAGGTAGGTAATTCTGCAGGCTAAGCGCTAGTACATAATTAAGTTATATTATTTATTATTCCATACAGAAGAATCTCTTTTCTCCTGTTACAATTTATAAGTTACAATTGATACTCTCATTCAACAAAAGGGCTTTCCGACGTAGTCTTTAAAATTTATAAAATAATGTACTATGTAAATAGCCTAAACATTAAAAATAGTAATATGTAACACAAACCTGTATGCCACGAAATAGAAATAGTTGCTCATAGTAATCTCACAATCAGAGAAAAAGTTAACAGCAACTAATAGGTGCCAAGGCTTACGAAAAACGCGTTGTTAATGAGAGCTAGCTTGATAAAATATATAGAAATTAAACTATTTATAGCTATATTGATCTTATAATCATCGTACACAATAAAACCTTGTTGAAATTTCATTGTCACCCATATTGTTTCATAATAAGTTCACCAGAGAAATGATTAGGTATGGCCATATCAAATATTAATAATATAAAAATTAAGCTTCACAAATAACCAAGAAATGAATATTTAATTTGCCAAACTGGCGAACGTAGAAGGGGGCTAGGTGTGGGCCACTAATCTACCTAGGGTCCACTCTTGACAACATTTTAAAATAAGGTATATTTAATTATCTTCAGTTAGTTCAAACACCTCTCTAAAAAAGTCCTGATGCGCCACTAATTTGCCACACACCAACTGGAAGAAAGCCTGAGACTAGTTGCAGCCTATGCTACTGACTGACGAAGGTACCCATAAATAAACCAAAAAATTATCCTCACACCGACTTCTGAAGCTCAATCCTCACTTTATCCCACTTTTTCCTCCACACTGCGAAATCCTGAACGTCCATTTTAAAACGGACGCTCTTACCAAAAGCGCACTCAACGCGTCTAATAACACCAACAAACGCCGCAACAATAGATGATACCGTTCCATGTTTTTGTTTACTTTCACCAAGAATGCCATTACTCAACTTACCTCATATCATCTCTGGAAGTTTGCTCGTGAAATAATTCCTATTGTTCGATGGATAAACAACTATTTCCTTTCGTTTTGTATAAGACAATATGACGTAAGTAATATGTCAATATTGATTGGATGATTTTTAATAATATGCAGTAGAGTCTAATAGAACTTCTTGGATTGATTCCAAACAATATTGCGATAATATTTTAACTGTTTTTTTATCAAACGAACTTTGACTTGAATTGAGTTGCAAAATTCTCGACTAGGCACAAAGTAAATGATACTTCTATGTATAGATAAATGTATTTATTTAATTTAAGTAAAATTATGTCCAATCTATTTTTTTAGGTAAGCATACATAACTTAGAAGTAGATATTGCAGTCTTCGTCGCTAGATTTTCTATTATAGCAATACATAATGATTCAACAACAAGTATCTGTCACATAATTTTTTCACGGGCAGAGAATCGAACCAGATCACACACACGATAGGCATGGTCACTACAAACTAAGCTACAGGGCCTTAAATTTTTTATTTTTAGCAGGCATTTCAATTCTAAGTTTACCCAATCAATCAATTTCATGCCTAGGAGCAATCTTTTAGAGGTTCTTCAGAAACATTATCATTAAGAGCCTTTACACAATGTTGGAGGCCCTCGGGCGGTTTGAAAACTACCGACACTCGGATTGACTACTAACCCCTCTACCAATCCGCACTGGAGCAGCGTGGTGGAGTATTCTCTAGGTCTCCTTAAGAGGAGATACCTGTGCCCAGTAGTGGGCCATAAATAGGTTGAAGCCACACACTACACATTTTAACAGCTGGGGTCAATAACTATGTTTACAAACCTCTCAACAGTTTTGATTAATACTGTATTTTTTTCTACGAATAACCCGCCCACACTCGCTTCATAAAACGTACCTACCTACGCTTTACATAAATCCATACATACATAAATATACTTGCTAAGTATGGTATTGGATTGGTATCTATACTTAGACTAATACTGGCCATACACGATCAAGTATACTTGTCAAGTTTGCAGCGGACTTGACGCGGCATCCAGTAAACTTGACGGGGTATGGCCACGGTATGGCTATCTGGGCATATTGCTGTCTCATGCAAACTGGATGCCGCATCAAGTCAAACTGCAAACTTGACAAATACACTTTGATCGTGTATGGTCAGCTTAAGAGAAAACAGTGACACCCAGTTTCCTCGAGTTTGTCAATCGATTCTCTTGGTGTGGTTACTATTGTCGAGTCTAAGGCTCTGTGCCCACCTAAGCAATATGTCACCAAATATGGCCTGTAGCTTGCCAATTGTCACTAATATGAAATTAATATATAAACCCATTAATGGCCCACTACGGAGTACGAGTATCTTGAGGTGGCCTAGAGCATACTCCACCACGCTGCTCTAGCGCGGATTGGAGTTAGTGGCCAACTCAAATGTCGGAAGTTTTCATGCCACCCCAGGGCCTTCGACATGGCTTTACGATTGTTTTCTTACGATAACAACCGGTACCGACGGCTTTACGTGCCCTTCGAAGCACGGAAGCGCTCTAGAAATGTATTTGCCACTAGCGGTCACCCATCCAACTACCGACCGCGCCCGCTGTTGCTTAACTTTGTCGATCACTTACGATCGTCACGAGCCAGGCTATGAGCGCTTCAATTACCTAATCATTCAAATGAGAACGTATCGTATGATAACTCTCCGAAGCGTTAATTACTAGTAAATAATATTTACCTTCTCAACATTCTTCTGGCTTCTGGGTGCGCTTGTTCCGTCGCACAGATCAGCCACTCCAAGGCTTGCTTGAAATTCGATATCTTGTCTGCTTCAAGTTCTGAAAAACATGAATGGATTAAACAGTCATTGGAATATACCAGGCCAGGTACGCGGGGCCCGAGTTCGAATCCTGGCACGCACCCCTAATTTTCAAATATTATGTGCGTATTATAGTAAATAGTATGTGCACAGGGATACTTAGAAAATGATGTGCATAAGTATATTAGTGATACCTATATGATTAAATGATTTTGACTTTGATCAATAGGTTAGGTAATTTAAAAAGTCATACCACATTTTTCCTCTAACAACTGCTTGGCAAGAACCACTTGGGATTCAGCACAACCGTCTTCCGCCAACTGGTTCCGAAGTCTTCGCAGAGATCCTTGTGGCCCATCTGGAGCAAAATAACAGTAAAAAACATGATTTGCCTTACAAAACCTTGTAATAACCATTTTGGGCACTACTTTTATAGACAACCTGTATGGCGTAATTGTTACCATACTGAACAGCCATTCGAAGGGTTGTGGGTTCGATTTTTTTGTGGAAATAGCCGGCAAACGAGCTGACGTGGATTGTAAGTGACACCTGATGGTAAGTGGCACCCATCTGATGTGCGATTGAGGTTAATATTCTAAGCCGCATCAATACGGCAGAAATTAAAATGATGAGTTTGAATTTCTGTTCTCGGTCTGGTCTGGGTGTGTGTTCTTGTCATTTATATATTGTCCATGACACCCACGACACGGGGAATCCTAGGAAGCCCCCCTGTGGTTTGTTTTTTATTAAGTTAATATTCGTCTACTTTGCAACAGTCCCTGATGACCACATAACATATTCATTTCATTATAATATCCAATAACTTTGTTTGAATATGACGTTGGTGCAAATATTATGTATCCAAATATTTTATGTCATACTTATTGAAGACTAAATATAATATAAATATGTATATTCATCTTGCGGTAAAATTTCTATTTGATATAAGCAAGGTTGTGGGATTTGTGGTCTAGTATTGAATTTCATGAATTTTGAAATTTGATAATCTCTATGTAGCAGCATTTTAATTTTTGATGCTGCATGTACATTTTATTAGACTTTTTAATCCAAGAACTTTTTAGCACCATCACCAATTTGAACACCAATTGTAAAAAAATTCAGACACTTGACTATAATTGAACTAATTATAGAATTAGTTCCTTATAATTTTGGTGATCCATACAAGATTGGCTGAGTATAAAAAGACAATTTTTTTTCAGTTTTATTGCTACAGATGCCACAGTAGACATTTATAAAACACTTATAAATGGGAAACTGCAGAATTAAGAGGCCCCAGCACTGGTCGAAGTGGCACCAAATAAGGGTGGCCTAAGGCTGTTGTTACTGGTAGATAGACATTTTATAAGATAGAGATATTACTATTACATGTAACAAGTAAATACTAGGACAATTTTATTCATAAACTACTTACTTGGTTATGAACTAATAATAATAACTGGGTATTGATATAAAGAAATTAATAATAACCCCTAGCATTTTAAATGTTTAATAATAATACTTTCTGTGTATAAAATTTTACTTACCATGGAGATTCCAACGTTTTCTTCCTACAGGCATCACTGGCAAATTTTAAATCATTCACGTTCACTGTCAGGAACCCGAAAGAAATTAATAAATATCCAAAAATTAATTTCTGTCCGACAATTTGCTTACAATAATTTTTATGAATGACAAGTTGACAAGTAATGAATGAAGTAAGGTATTTGTCAACAGAACAGATGATTGTTATTTTAATTGTTTCATTTGACGTTCGATTTCGCAAATCAAACTTTTTGCAAAGGGAATTTACTTTATAAATATTTTTTTAATATTTATTCCTGTTTTATCACTTCCTTTTGCTTATTATTAACTAATTATCGTAAAGATTTATTGCACTACAATTGCTCATCACGATCCTCAAACTGCTTCCTCCTACGCGCTACGCCAGGCTACTCCTACGCAAATACAAATTGTTTCCTTTCTAATCTAAAATAGTTTTGTTTCTATCGTTTTTTTTTGGAGTTAATGGAGTCATTAACTCTCAGTGTGAGATATTTTTAAAAATAAACTTCAAATCCTGTCAGTATTTTAAACTTCGTGCGTTGGAGATGACACGCACAATTTTTATTTTATTTTATGGCTGTAAGTTCTAAAATTATTTTTGCCTCATCAATTCACGTTAAGAAAGTATATTTGTCAAGTTGACCAAGTTGTCAGATGTCAGATTTGACAATTCCATTTATCGCATTGATTTGAATTCTTTCTTCATTTCATTTTATTTTATTTTTGCTAGCTAGCAAGTTGGGAACGACAGGGACGCGGTGAGGGCACACACGGGGGTGAGTGATGAAGTGAGGGGAGTGAGTGCACAATAATCAATACTCGTGCAGTCGTGCATAGCTGAAGTTCGTGGTTTTAAGCTAGCAATGTTAACTTGACAAAATATAATCATGCTAACACCTGTGTTTAAATTATCTCAGGATGAAAACCACGTGTTTATTACCGTGCATGCTCCGTATACTAACATCGGGGAGACCGAGATTGACGTCGACGGTGAGAATTTTATATTTGTGTCGAGTCCATACTTCCTTCGACTGCGCCTGCCCGGGCGAATCGTCGAGAATGATCGATCGAAAGGATCCTACGTGTGCGACTCGGGTGATTTCAATTTAACATTCGACAAAGAGACTCCAGGTGAGGTCTTTGAGAATTTAGATATGATAACGAGTTTACTCGCTCCGCGCGATATTCCTGATGTAAACCCTACCTTAGTTGAGATGTTGGAGGAAGATGGGATATCGATTGAAGAAGACGAAGAAGTAGAAACTCCGTTCGATGATAGGCACTCCTATGGTTTCGCAAATAAAATAACAACTGATTTCTGCGAGGTCGGCAAGGAGTTCCGCCAGATATTTGAGCTACGAACTCCCGAACGTGTGGCTATTTCCGAACGTCACAATCTCCGCATCCAATACGAGAATCGCAAGTTCTCCTCTGATCACTACTTGGCTGACTTCTATGATCATGAACTTCTTGAGCCTTACCAGTCTCGGGTAGCACCGTGGGATGCACCTGGTTTTAAAGTTGACGACTTCACTGAGGATGAAATTGGAATCCTCAAGGAGTTGCCGAATAAACACTACATCTTGACTAAGAAGGAGCATCGTGCAGTTTTCCTAAGCCTTGTTGATATACTCTATGGATATTGCTATGATAAAAGGACAACTTTGGACGATAGCTCAGTGGAATCCAGTTGGACGATTAACAAGCTGTCTCCAACCCTGACTTGGTTTTGCACCTTCAATGACATGAAGGAAGTTCTGATAGCATCCTATAGACGAGCTTTATGTTTTCCGATATTCAGAAATTACGAGCTATGCAACAAAGTCAAAATTGACCTTGCGTCACTGTTGCACAAAGGAAAGAAGTTTACTATCAAATGTATGATTCAGGTCTACAAATTATTCAATTCTAGTAACGATGCACGGTACATTCTCAATCAGTTGTACGTAAAGGATTATCTGATATTCCTGCAGAAATGTAAGGAGGAGGAATTCATAGACTTAGTGAAGAATATTGCAGAGATAGAAGTGAAAAAAGGCGACCTTGGGTTAGAACTTGAGGAGCTGGAAGAAGCAGCATCTTTGGTTGAAATGGAGCAAGCTGAGATTGTGGCAAATGAGATGGCTTTGAAGATGGCCAATTTATCAATGATACCGGGCCTGAAGACGCAACACGAACATTTGGATAATGACGATGATGAATGGGTTACATCGTCATCACTGTCATCAGATTCAAGCAGCGATGACTCATCTTCTGATTCATCATCTGATGAACTTGACTCTGACGATGATCCATCCTGACAGTTTGTTTCCTAGGAAATGTCCGGGCAAGGCTTGTAAGTGACAGGACACTTTGTTTCACTTAAATTGTATTAATACTGCCTGTAAGTGTGGTGTTCAATTATGTAAATTTTATAATTCAGTCTTTGTGTTGCACAAGTATTTTTTTGTTTTAAAAACACTGTAAAGGATATTTTCAGTTAATTTCAAACCTAAAAACCTCTTAGTTATATCAGTTTCCTGATATATCAGGCCTTCAGGAGAAGAAATAGGAAAAATCTTTTCAGCGCATATTTTATAAACTACACAAATGAGAAATAAATGAAGATGAGAGATAAAATCTAAGTAAATAAAATTTTCATGCACCTTATTTTTTTATAACTTTATTTCCACAAATTATAAGTATTGTAACAATGTTACCTACTTATTATAGTAGAACACCATTCTCGGCATGTATTGAGCAGTTAAAAGTGAATGTTGAATCGCAAGTCTTTGCCCATAATTGTATTGTATGAGGAAGTCTATAGTTGGAAGCTTTAATGGAAGGATCGGTGCTCAAGGATTGTTTGTTTTAAATAATCTGTGTTAGATGTAGAAGATTATGAACCTGTGTCAAGATAAATGTGATTCTCCTAATATAAATTTAAATGATAAATGTGATTCTCCATGGATTGTCCTAACAAGTTTAAATGATTGTCTCATCTTATAGGTAAACATTAGTGTACATATCTGTATATTATATGTTATTGCAAGGATTGTATAAATGAAGAAGATTATGAACCAGTGTCAAGATAAATGTGATTCTCCTAACATATGTTTAAGTGATAAATGTGATTCTCCATGAATTCTCCTGACATAAATTCAAATGACTGTCTCATCTTATAGGCACACATTTAGTGTACTTATATTGTAAGGTTTCATAAATTAGGTATAACAATGGAATGTAGTATTGAATATTTTTATTTGCATTTACAAAGCTTTAAGTCACCCAAGTACTTTAAAATAATTGTCTTGAATCTAAATAGATATAATATATCTAGTAGATACATAAGTAAATATCTTCAATAGTGGTGATTTAATGTTGTTGTCTGATTCTATTGTACTTGTGTTTAAATGTTCCTTACAATTTTATATAAGATTTTAAAAGAATAAGATATTTGTGTACTCTTCCTATGCCTAAATACTATTTCATAAGATTCCAAGTAACAAGTACTAAAGTAAAATTATATAAGTAAAGTATATTTTAATGAATGTTACTAGTATTGATGTTTCATAAGTGTCTTGCAAGGATGATACTGGGTCTCCTTAACATCCTTTCCAATTTCTTTATTCCATACATCTGATAGAGAAATGGAATCCTTATGGAGAAACTAAAGATGTTTAAAATAATAGTAAGTGGTAATGGGAAACATTATCATTTAGATTGAAGAAATTTAGATAAGATTTTAGCTATTACTACTACAGTTTTTCTGAATGTTGTACCAAATTTTATTAATCGTATATACCTATTAGTACCTCACATGCTATTTACTTATTGTATTTTTATCTATTCAGATATTAAAAATTGTGATCCTGCTTTTCAATTATAGGAAATGTACTTTCGACTGTATTTAATGGGTCTATTAAAGTAGATGTATAAAATACAAAAATACAAAAAAATCTGTGTATTTAAATGATTTTTAACTGTATTCAGTGTGTCTTTTATCTATTATATTCGATAAAGATATTTAATAAAAGATGTAACATCTTGTAATAATTGGTCTTAATAACTTAATCCATGTAGGTACCTAATCAATAAGTATTTGTCATTACTTCATATTATGATATATAGTAATAAATACACTTTAGCATAGCGAAAAATGTTATTTCTTTTCATTGAACTAGCGTGCCTTAGAACCTGCATTATACTTCCATGTTTAATTTAAAAATTCGCCTCGGCTTGCGTCTTATACATTCGTTGTATGACAAATAAGGCATATTCCTTGCAAGGCTTTAAAGTAGAGACCATTTTTTGCAGCATATGCAGCGAATTTAGCCATACACTTAATAGTCTTAATACTATGTCTGAAAATGTAGGATCAACGTGCCATGGGTCCGGGGTTCGAATCCCAGCGATTATTTTGCTAAGCCACTGCTTTCATGACACCGATACGGTAGTCTGCGAACTTTGGTCCTGAGCGTTCCCCAGAATTCCCAGCCAGAAGGGAGTTCCAGTTCGAGCCTCGATGCGCATATTGATCTCGAGATCGAGCTGCATCCTTCTGGCATCAAAGCGCGGGCATTCATTCAGGATATGGTCGACTGTTTGTTCGGTGTCAGGGAATCAAGCTTAAATCGATGGAGGTGTTGGCTATCCGGCCATGTCCTGTCCACACCGGGGATTTCCTAAAGTGGGATATGTGTGTAGCGTTATTAGTGGATTTCAAGTGAAAATGAAGGATTGTAGAGATTATACGGGATTTTATTTGTTAGGTACTACATTTCCCGATAACTTTATGGACCTATGAAATTATGAGTAGCGAAGTATGAGATTGGATGGTATGGTATTAAAGCTTTCGAACATGCTGAACTGTCTTAGGGCCGTTTATGTACATCAGCGTCAGCAAATATGTGCAAAGACTACAGCGCAAGAGACGTTCTTTTTCTTCTCTCTTTCATGGCTGGCAACGCATTAGTGATGCCTTTGGTGTTGTTGATGTCCATGGGTGACGAACGCCACTTACCATCAGGTGGATCATCAGCTCGTTTGCCAAAAAAGCCCTACCTAGTCGTGAAATCGTTAATATAATAGGCGTGTATTAAGAAGTTAGCGTGCACTTGTTGCACTTAAAAGGCCGTTTAGTGTTACTTTTATTATTTATTTATAAACACAAATTAAATAGGGCTATCACTAAAATGAGCAGCATCGATGTCTTCACAACAACTGCGTCGTTGTTTTCGGCGTACGGGTCTGGGTTGTAGTCGAAGTCGATGGTCCTACTTCTGATGATCTCCTTGTAAACCAGCGCAGATTTTCTCGGCGTACGAGGTCTGTCAGGGTCCTCCATGTCAACTTCGTAGAGACCGAATCTCATGCTGAAATAAATGGCAGTTGAAAGATGGTGTCAGTTTGCTGTTAGGACCTTGTGATAGAACCTACCTATTACAGGTACTTAGTGAGGTAACTATTGCAAGTGATAGCAAGCCTGGCGCACTACACACTTTTGGTACCTATGATGTTACAAGTACGTGCCGCGTTCGACGTGTCGGGCCGATTTCTGAAGGGCTGCCGCGCCGGCTATGTCATATTATAATACTTTCGTAATCTATCACTCATGTCAACACAAAAAGAAGACAACCCTGACGTTGTCAGAAAGGATAAGAGTTAAATGATTAGAAAGAGAGGCAACGTCTTAAAAAGAATTGTGTCGGAGCAAGAAACGCTATTTATTTTAATGATTTTGCGGAGTGACTCTTCTGTACAAATAGATAGATACCTACTATTAAGTATCCTGTAGTAATAGGTGATCACTAGTAGCACAGGTGCTATTATTGATGTAAATGGGCAACTGTGACGTCATACCATCAGGTAGCTGTCTGCTCTTTTGTCGGCTATTCATCAGAGTAAATCGACCGTTATGTGGTCAAGTAAATTCCGTGTTCAAGAGAGCACACTAAGTCATCAGACATGGTTGTTATTGATAGAGATAGTTTGCTACATTCGTTACTATCTTTTATTACGTCATATTTGCAAGGTTAAAGTAGGTACCTAATACTTACGTGTAACCAAAAGCCCATTCAAAGTTATCCATAAGGCTCCACGCGCAGTAGCCTTTAATGTTCACTCCATCATCCAAAGCATCCAGTACTGCTGTGAGGTAGTTCCTGTAATAACTAACTCTGATGTCATCGTTGAGGCCCGTTTGAGTTGATACCCCATTTTCAGTTATGTAAATAGTCGGATTATATGTATCTTTTAGATAGACTAATAATTTGTGAAGGCCTGGGCCGTATTCCTGTAGGTAAACAATTTACGATTATTAATAATCTTGTCGTGAAATCAAATCCTGTGTTCTAAACGGGCAATGCCGAATGGCCGCTAAATTAACAAACAAAAAAATTAAATTAAAAATCCGACCCCGAAAAAGATATTAAAAAATAAATAAGTACTACCTATACCTAATTAAGTTTGAGTAATGGGCCAGCATCAAAATATTTAAAACATTAAAAATTTTGCAAACAAGGGTACTTTGAATAAGGAAACTAAATGTATTAGGGCAGCATGTGGCAGTGTTACCAACTCTTAAAAAGATTTATCCCCCAGTATAAGCCCAGTATCAGTCTCCTTTGATTGGCTAGTTTGTTCCAGAGCCTCTTACATCTTTATTTTGATCGATAAATATAAAAATATGAAGAGTCACAAAAACCCTAAAAATAACCCTAAACATAATATAAGACCCCTAAAAAAATTCCAACTTACATATTTACCCCCTAAATTTGGGGGGAAAACCCCTAAGTTGGGAACCCTGGCATGTGGCCGCCATTTTGTTTTCTTTGTTTGCTCACCAATTTGTCCTGTGCAAGGAACTTACAAAAACTCCTCGGTCAACACTTACCCGTATCCATGGACTCTGGCTAGTTGGCCAAGATGGGTCTTTATAGGTCCCAAAGAAGCTGTCGGCATTAAATGAGGGTGCTTGGAACTGGCCAATCAAGGATTCATTTCTGTACACCAAGTCACTAGAGTAGTGGTTTAACGCTAGGAAATGAGCTGAACCTCTTATGTAGTCTACTTCTTCAGATGTGAACGGTTTGAGTCTGGAAGAGTTGAATCCTTGCTGTGCGCTTGCTATAGCCACTCTATCGATCAAGCGCTGAGGGTAGTTACCATTCTTGGAATAAATAGGATCGGCGTATTGGCCGAGCTGAAATAATATTGTAGATATGATTAGGTAGATATTATAGGAATTCTAAAAGTTCATTGAGATCTTTGATAAGAATTATAACGTTTGGTCTAATAAATTGTGATTAAGTACCGGGATTATTACGATAATTCTTGGTCAAGTGTATGTGTACCTAAGCTCTATCTACCGTCCTTCCCCATCTGTAGGAAAATTATTGCATTTGGATTTTTTTGGACCTAGTCCTAAGTCATGCATAAGGCCACAGACAGAAAATAAATTAAATTTGGTCTCCTGCTACAACTGTATCTTAACACGTTAATTAAAGCGCAAATTTTTAACGGGTCAAACAAATCTAATGTCGGTGCAGCTGTAACAATCGTTATCGTTTCATATGCCAGGGCAATGACATTATATACAAGACATGCCAACACGGCGCTAGAAGTACGCCAGTCGAATGTGCATAAGTATAGCGATTTCAATTCATACAGTTGATAGCTGCCGTGAGTGAGGCCGTCTTTGGGCCGTCTATAGTTTCACCAAAATGCCGAGTTGTTTTGAGATTTCGAAAAAATCATATCTCCAAATTTAATAAAAATGATGGATTACATACCATAGGTAAGTACATAAAACGTTATGTTAAATATTGGTACTAATATCGAATATTTCTTTTAACTTTTACTGACTGTTCCGTACTGAATTTGTTAGTGTGCTAAGTGTGCAAATGTGTGCCATTTGGTCATAGATCTCGTGACGCGCTGTGACGCGAGCGACCTCGAGCGACAAACAAACACTAGCTGTCTTTTTCACTATTATTATGGTTTTAGTAGTGCCATCCCTTTTACATAATTTATCAATGTGTGATCGGTTTAATGAAACAAAAGATAAACGTGTGTGTGTTGAAGCTCGATCGGAACAGATTTTTTGGTTGATTTCTAAGGGCATAACGTATCTTTAGTTATAATATCATTGTGCCAGGGCCAATAAAGTCGTGTACACCTTGAGGAGATCCTTGTAGGGCATGATTCTAAAACATCCTGTGATGTGTAATATTACAGAATATTTGTAATATTATCATTGTCAAATAAAAATATACCTAAAGCATGATTTAACTTTACTAATAACGTAAACAATTTGTATTAAGTACCTACTTATCTCTTTTGCTTTGTTACCTACAAATACCTACCGCAGATTTCGAATTTGAACTAGGTATATGGGGTTTTTACAGTGAGCGACAATTTAGTATTAGGTATACATTAGTTCATTGGGTTTTTAGTATTGAGATAAATATCTACGTACTTGTAAAACTTGCAATGTCATTAAATAAATATTATTATCAACGACATTTTATTGCAGATTACTTTATTTTATTTATGTTAACTGTGTGATAAAACGAATTTATGTAATACAAAAGTTCTTTAATCACCTAAATTGGTCATTGCGGGTGGTAAAGACGATAAGATAACTAATATTGCATTTGAGGTTGAAATGAGAATTGTTTATTGCGTCTCATTCAATAAATAATTTTATCGATTTTGCATGGTAGTAGGAAGGTAATAAGTCACTCACAGCTTTACCCACGTGGCCATGTGACAAAAATTTTTTGGTATCGAAAAATAATGGCGTGCGTCTACCGTAAGTATTTAAATTTTTATCTATTTTTATTTTTTTAAGTATACCTAGGTAAATACTTACATGCATTTCTATGTAGTCCTGTACCGCCTCTGCATCGTCAACAGAGTCAGTGCTTGCTATAGGCCAGTCTATGCTTAAAACTATAGCTATTTCGCCCATTTGAGTGGCTCGAAAAGATTCTTCATAAATGTGATATGCTCTAGCGTGTGCTAGGAGAATATTTCTTCCACATTCATAGTAACCAATTCCTGGGGAACGTATTCGAGGCGCATGGTTTCCGTAGGCATATCCCATAGAGCAGTGAACGTACGGTTCGTTGATGGTCAACCAGTGCCTCACTCTGTCACCGAACTGCTGAAAGAGGACTCTTGCGTAATCACCAAACCAATCTGCCATATTCGGAGATAACCAACCGCCTTGCTCGTTCAGATTCTGTGGTAATTCCCAATGATACATGGTAACGAATGGTGTAATGCCATTTTCGATAAGTAAATTGATCACTTTGTTGTAGTATTCAATTCCATGAGGATTAACGTAATCAGGGCGACCGTACGGAAGGATTCTTGGCCAGGATATGGACAGTCTGTAGATCTTTACTCCTAGTTCTTTCAGCATTTCGATGTCTCTTTCGTATAAATTGTAGGAGTTAGCAGCGATGTCCCCGTTTGACTTGTCCTTGATATGATCTGGAGCTGTTCGTACCAAGTAATCCCACATGGACCAGCCTTTTCCTGTAATGAACAGTTGGTCTCCAATAACTGACTTACTTCTAAATAACTTCATGGAACTAATATTTTGAATACAGTTTGTTTTGTTTTCTGTTATTTGGAATCTCGCTGCTAGTGCTGCTACCTTGTACAAATGAATGCAAACAGCGCTTAAATGGGGTAAGTCAACAATGCGCAATCAAAGTTCGATTGCATTGGATTGTACCTATAATTACTTAGGCCTTTTGAGTATCCAAGGTAGACTTATATAACATTAGAGAAATTCTTTAAGTCAAAACCGGGAACAGGATTGGTGAATTAAACTAGCCATTAAATTCTTGATAAACTTGAGGTTGTTCTAGCCAAATAAATAAGAACCAGAGCTTCGGAATTTGATTAAATATGACAACTGTTTACCTATCTGCTTAAAAATCCAAACTTTAGAAGTACGATTTCTCCAGTATGGTTGGTTTAAAAAGTTAAAACTATGGGGGTTTTCTCTTCCATTATTTATTTACACACTAGGAATTCGCCCTCGTTTCGGGAAAAATAGTAGAAAAAATAATAATATAGCCTATGTAACCCGGGGATAGTGTAGCTTCCCAACAGTGAAAGAATTTTTCAAAACGGTTCGGTAGTTTTGGAGCCTATTCAGTGCAAACAAACAATCAAATCTTTCCTCTTTACAATATTAGCATAGATAATACGCAATAATATGTACTTACCTGACAAAATACCGTTGAAATAAATCGCACTATGAAGCTGACCCTTTGGCCATATTCAGGAGATATCAAGAAAATAAACTTCTTACCATCTTGATTCCAGGCTCCTTCGATCTGGTATGAAGCTGTTGCAACTCCAAATCTGAAATCTTCAGGGAAGCTTCGCAGCGATTGTCTTTTCCCTGGCATATGAGCCATGTTCACCACAGTGAGACAACTGGAGAAAGCAGGAGAATAAGTAGGTTCCTAATTACTGTACCTAATTAGCTTTCAAATTAAATTTATTTTAACCGTATTGGGGTCGCTTAGAATACTCATCCCAGTCCTCGCCAAAAGGATTTCGTAAGAGGCGACTAATCCGACCCATGGTGGTAAGGTCTCTCGGAGGGATAATTTTGGTAATATTGATTTTAATAGTTCATTAATACCATTATTACTAAGTATTATTATTTCTCCGTGGGGTCCGCCTGGATAGCTACCAAGTCAGCTGTCAAATGATTCATAGTGTTCCGGCTGGGGGCTTGAGAGCCAGTTTTTTCTTTCTTTTTATTGGCCGGCAACGTATCAGTGATGCCTTTGGTGTTCCTGATGTTCATGGGCGACAATAGCCACATACTATCAGGTAGATCGGCAGCTTGTGTGCCAGCTATCCCTGAATACAAACTCCAAGGCTCCACCAACCTAACGAAAGGGTAGATCCATAGGTGAATTTGATGCATCAACATCAAAAGGCCGTATGCGGATTGATAGATCTCATACTTAAATTGCAATTATTAATTCTTGGTACCTTATTTATTTATTTAATCTTTATTATACCTAATACAGTTGGTATAAAAGGCGAGCTTAATGCTAAATACCTTCGTAAATAACTAAAAAACATAGTTTCGTGCAAGGTTCAACTCGAGTACCAACCTACCGTACATCGTGTGGGTTCAAATTATTAACATTTATTAGATAGAATACTGTCACTGAACCGTTACTAAATGACTTTTTAAATAAAAATGCACACTTACCATATTAATAAAACTGCTTTCGTTAAAAAGGACATTGTATCAAACCATGAAATATCTTACTGATTTTGATCAACATGTAAATACGTTGGTACTATTTATTTCTTTTTTATCTTATTATCTTTAATCTTTATCAAATAATAACAGCAATTTGGCAATACTCGTAAATTTGCAAATATGCATCTAGTTATTAGGTAAGTACTTTTGCACGTACAGTCGGTCAATATCATGAACGGTGAACGTATAATACCTATACCTATTTTATATTTTAGTAACGTGAAACTAAGATGAAAGGATCAAAGCAGTACAGTATAATTAAGTTCAGTTTTAGGGTTCCGATGAAAAATCGAAACCCTTATAGTTTCGTCTTGTCCGTTCATCCGTCTGTCTGTCTGTCCGTCCGTCCGTCAGTCTGACTCTGAATCAAAGCGCCGACACCCTTACTGCTAGAAAGCTGTACTTTATCATGGATATAGATATTTATTAAAACTCCAGCATCGTAGAATAAAATATTGAAAAACATTTTTTTTAAGGGTATCTCTCCTATAGGTAATATGAGGATAATTTTTTTATTCTTCGCATACCCTAGTATAGTGTGGGATATCGTTGAAAAGGTCGTTCAAAAATATTATGGGCCTCCTAAGACCATTTTTGGAATTAGGGGTCCGTTTGCGAAGTATTTGGCTTTGAAGTGCTAATTTTGGTTAGAATCAAGTGTCGTCGTTCCCCATAAAGGCCGGTTGGAGTTGGACAAGTGAAAAAATTCTCAAAAATAGATGATGTAATGAATTTACAAGGAAAACTATCACGGCTATGTTAGCATAAATAGTTATTTAGTTAATAGTCGATAAACTTACTACTACGAAACCCAACATTACGCAGTTTTTCGTCTAATAAAGAATTCTCAAATGTCAATGAATCCTTTAATAACTAAAAAGTGTAAAATTAAAAAAAAAGAAAAAACAAAAAACCCGACCGAGTAAAAAAACTACAAAGAAAAAATAAGCCCAGTATTTTAGAATGTTGTTGAAAGTAACACTGAACAACTAAACCATAGAAGGATAAACAGCCATTTAAATATTACAGGGCTGTTTGGGAAAAAACAAACAAGATTTGATTGATTATAGAATGGGTACCAACTGTTAATCCTTCTATGGCTTCTATGGCCTTGCGACTTTACGTAGTGCATGTAGGTACGTTACACAAAACAAAAACTTTTTTATTCCAATTTTTTTTCAAAATCCCCTTACAAATATTGCCATAAATCCGCATTAGGCTGGTGGAATTCTCGGAAAAAAAATGTGCAAAACCCTGGTGGGTTTTGCGATGGATTTTGTGATGTGGTAGTAGTGTTTGTGTTAGTGGGGATTTTTGCAATCAATCGAATATTGCTGTTAAGACTGATTTTGTTGACTACCCTCTGGACAATATCGCTGTATAGTCATTGATCGTATCTGAATGTAAAATCCCTCTAAAGATGATGAGAGATGCGTTTTTTCTAAGGGTACATTCATTCGTGAAAAGTTACGTTGTAGATGCATGACCGACTCTGCTATGGATGGCTTTATTTTGTACGAAATAAACAAAAATTATACGTAATATAACTAATTTACTTATGTATTTATAAACACAAATTAAACAAGGTTATCACTAAAATGAACAGCATCGATATCTTCACAACTGCGTCGTTTAGGGCGTAGGGGTCTGGGTTAAAGTCGAAGTCGATGGTCCTACTTCTGATGATCTGCTTGTAAACCAGCGCAGTTTTCCTCGGAGTACGAGGTCTGTCAGGGTCCTCGAAATCGACTTCGTAGAAACCGAATTTCATGCTGAAATAAATGACAATTGTATGTTTTTCTTAAGTTATTCCCGTAGTTTAAAGAGCTGTTGCCAGTAATACAGGCTTTGATCCTAGTTCAAGCATCAGACAGTTTTAAACATATGCAATTGAATGTAACAACTATAAGTGTAAAAAGTGCTTGTTCCTATGGCTTGTTCACGTAGAACGCGCGGGCGCGGTGGACGTTACTTAGACCCATACTTAGACCGCACGTGCGTTTTTTACGTGAACACTTGGATCATAATAATATTATGTTATATTATGTTTGATATTTCGTGACCGCGCCCACCACCGCACCCGCGAGTTAGCGTGATCAAGCACTAACACTGTCAATAAACGATTATCTTATCTTATTATCTTATCTTAAAAATTTGGAGCCTTATTTTTTTATCATCCGTCAATAATACGTCACATTAATTTTGCCCAGCTAAAAGTTCGTAATACTTACGTGTATCCAAAAACCCATTCGAAGGTATCCATAAGGCACCACGCGGTATAACCCTTTACTTTCACTTCATCATCCAAAGCATCCAGTATTGCTGTGAGGTAACTCCGAAGATACCTGATTCTGCCGTCATCATTCAAGCCTTTTGTAGTTGAAAACCCATTTTCAGTAATGTATATAGTCTGGTTATATGTATCTTTTATATAGACTAATAATTTGTGAAGGCCTGGTCCGTATTCCTGAGAACAACAATATGTTATAATGATGACTCAACTTTTTTTTTCATTGTCAACTGAATTGCAGGATAAGTGCTAGAAAAAATAAAACTAAAACTGAAACTTAATACTCCGTACAAATTTAAATCAGTTGTAGGCAGGTAGAAAATCAAATAATATCCTCGAATCCATCGAAAGATAAAAATGCACATAAAATTCAGAAATTTGATATGCTCTGGAATCCCATGGTGTTATTTTAAGTTACCTGTACCCACGAACTCTCGCTGCTAGGCCAAGATGGGTCTTTATAGGTCCCAAAGAAGCTGTCGTCTCTATAGGAAGGTACTTTGAATTGGCCAATCAAGGATTCATTTCTGTACACCAAAATCACTAGAGTAGTGATTCAGCGCTAGGAAATGTGCTGAACCTCTTATGTACTCTACTTCTTCAGGTGTGAACGGTTTGAGTCTGGAAGAGTTAAAACCTTGCTGAGCGCTTGCTGTAGCCACTCTATCGATCAAGCGCTGAGGGTAGTTACCGTTCTTGGAATAAATAGGATCGGCATATTGGCGGAGCTGAAAAAATAAATAGGATATGTATTGCTCATTGTAAGTTTAATTTCTCCATCTATAAAGTCTAAGCATATTTTGTAAGTGAAATTTTTTTTTCCGTATTTTTATATTGAAATACAAGTCTTTCACTTCGGCTATTGGGTAATATGTAACTTTTATAAAGTAGGTATCTAGATAAGTTTATAAAACTTCTTATATTCACAAATATATCCATATAGTCCTGTACTGCCTCTGCATCGTCTACTGAATCAGTGCTTGCCATAGGCCAGTCCATGCTTAAAACTATAGCTATTTCTCCATTTTGTGCAGCTCTAAAAGATTCTTCATAAATGTGATACGCTCTAGCGTGTGCTAGGAGAATATTTCTTCCACAATCGTAGTAACCAATCCTGGGGAGCTAAGTCGAGGCGCATGTAATCCGTGGGCATATCCCATGGCGCAGTGATAGTACGGTTCGTTGATGGTCAACCAGTGCGTCACTCTGTCACCGAAGTGTTGATAGAGGACTCTTGCGTAATCACCAAACCAACCTACAATGTCTGGAGATAACCAACCACCTTGCTTGTCAGATTCTGCGGCAAATCGAAATGATACATGGTAACGAATGGTGTAATGCCATTTTCGATAAGTAAATTGATCACTTTATTGTAGTATTCAATTCCATAAGGATTAACGTAATCTGGGCGACCGTACGGAAGGATTCTTGGCCAGGATATGGACAGTCTGTAGATCTTTACTCCTAGTTCTTTCAGCATTTCGATGTCCTCTTTCGTATAAATTGTAGGAGTTAGCAGCGATGTCCCCGTTTGGACTTGTCCTTGATATGATCTGGAGCTGTTCGTACCAAGTAATCCCACATGGACCAGCCTTTTCCTGTAATGAACAGTTGGTCTCCAATAACTGACTTACTTTCTAAATAACTTCATGGAACTAATATTTTGAATACAGTTTGTTTTGTTTTCTGTTATTTGGAATCTCGCTGCTAGTGCTGCTACCTTGTACAAATGAATGCAAACAGCGCTTAAATGGGGTAAGTCAACAATGCGCAATCAAAGTTCGATTGCATTGGATTGTACCTATAATTACTTAGGCCTTTTGAGTATCCAAGGTAGACTTATATAACATTAGAGAAATTCTTTAAGTCAAAACCGGGAACAGGATTGGTGAATTAAACTAGCCATTAAATTCTTGATAAACTTGAGGTTGTTCTAGCCAAATAAATAAGAACCAGAGCTTCGGAATTTGATTAAATATGACAACTGTTTACCTATCTGCTTAAAAATCCAAAACTTTAGAAGTACGATTTCTCCAGTATGGTTGGTTTAAAAAGTTAAAACTATGGGGGTTTTCTCTTCCATTATTTATTTACACACTAGGAATTCGCCCTCGTTTCGGGAAAAATAGTAGAAAAAATAATAATATAGCCTATGTAACCCGGGGATAGTGTAGCTTCCCAACAGTGAAAGAATTTTTCAAAACGGTTCGGTAGTTTTGGAGCCTATTCAGTGCAAACAAACAATCAAATCTTTCCTCTTTACAATATTAGCATAGATAATACGCAATAATATGTACTTACCCTGACAAAATACCGTTGAAATAAATCGCACTATGAAGCTGACCCTTTGGCCATATTCAGGAGATATCAAGAAAATAAACTTCTTACCATCTTGATTCCAGGCTCCTTCGATCTGGTATGAAGCTGTTGCAACTCCAAATCTGAAATCTTCAGGGAAGCTTCGCAGCGATTGTCTTTTCCCTGGCATATGAGCCATGTTCACCACAGTGAGACAACTGGAGAAAGCAGGAGAATAAGTAGGTTCCTAATTACTGTACCTAATTAGCTTTCAAATTAAATTTATTTTAACCGTATTGGGGTCGCTTAGAATACTCATCCCAGTCCTCGCCAAAAGGATTTCGTAAGAGGCGACTAATCCGACCCATGGTGGTAAGGTCTCTCGAGGGATAATTTTGGTAATATTGATTTTAATAGTTCATTAATACCATTATTACTAAGTATTATTATTTCTCCGTGGGGTTCCGCCTGGATAGCTACCAAGTCAGCTGTCAAATGATCATAGTGTTCCGGCTGGGGGCTTGAGAGCCAGTTTTTTCTTTCTTTTTATTGGCCGGCAACGTATCAGTGATGCCTTTGGTGTTCCTGATGTTCATGGGCGACAATAGCCACATACTATCAGGTAGATCGGCAGCTTGTGTGCCAGCTATCCCTGAATACAAACTCCAAGGCTCCACCAACCTAACGAAAGGGTAGATCCATAGGTGAATTTGATGCATCAACATCAAAAGGGCCGTATGCGGATTGATAGATCTCATACTTAAATTGCAATTATTAATTCTTGGTACCTTATTTATTTATTTAATCTTTATTATACCTAATACAGTTGGTATAAAAGGCGAGCTTAATGCTAAATACCTTCGTAAATAACTAAAAAACATAGTTTCGTGCAAGGTTCAACTCGAGTACCAACCTACCGTACATCGTGTGGGTTCAAATTATTAACATTTATTAGATAGAATACTGTCACTGACCGTTACTAAATGACTTTTTAAATAAAAATGCACACTTACCATATTAATAAAACTGCTTTCGTTAAAAAGGACATTGTATCAAACCATGAAATATCTTACTGATTTTGATCAACATGTAAATACGTTGGTACTATTTATTTCTTTTTTATCTTATTATCTTTAATCTTTATCAAATAATAACAGCAATTTGGCAATACTCGTAAATTTGCAAATATGCATCTAGTTATTAGGTAAGTACTTTTGCACGTACAGTCGGTCAATATCATGAACGGTGAACGTATAATACCTATACCTATTTTATATTTTAGTAACGTGAAACTAAGATGAAAGGATCAAAGCAGTACAGTATAATTAAGTTCAGTTTTAGGGTTCCGATGAAAATCGAAACCCTTATAGTTTCGTCTTGTCCGTTCATCCGTCTGTCTGTCTGTCCGTCCGTCCGTCAGTCTGACTCTGAATCAAAGCGCCGACACCCTTACTGCTAGAAAGCTGTACTTTATCATGGATATAGATATTTATTAAAACTCCAGCATCGTAGAATAAAATATTGAAAAACATTTTTTTTAAGGGTATCTCTCCTATAGGTAATATGAGGATAATTTTTTTTATTCTTCGCATACCCTAGTATAGTGTGGGATATCGTTGAAAAGGTCGTTCAAAAATATTATGGGCCTCCTAAGACCATTTTTGGAATTAGGGGTCCGTTTGCGAAGTATTTGGCTTTGAAGTGCTAATTTTGGTTAGAATCAAGTGTCGTCGTTCCCCATAAAGGGCGGTTGGCGTTGGACAAGTGAAAAAATTCTCAAAAATAGATGATGTAATGAATTTACAAGGAAAACTATCACGGCTATGTTAGCATAAATAGTTATTTAGTTAATAGTCGATAAACTTACTACTACGAAACCCAACATTACGCAGTTTTTCGTCTAATAAAGAATTCTCAAATGTCAATGAATCCTTTAATAACTAAAAAGTGTAAAATTAAAAAAAAAGAAAAAACAAAAAACCCGACCGAGTAAAAAAACTACAAAGAAAAAATAAGCCCAGTATTTTAGAATGTTGTTGAAAGTACACTGAACAACTAAACCATAGAAGGATAAACAGCCATTTAAATATTACAGGGCTGTTTGGGAAAAAACAAACAAGATTTGATTGATTATAGAATGGGTACCAACTGTTAATCCTTCTATGGCTTCTATGGCCTTGCGACTTTACGTAGTGCATGTAGGTACGTTACACAAAACAAAAACTTTTTTATTCCAATTTTTTTCAAAATCCCCTTACAAATATTGCCATAAATCCGCATTAGGCCTGGTGGAATTCTCGGAAAAAAAATGTGCAAAACCCCTGGTGGGTTTTG